>CM048055.1:18121765-19321765 GCA_026259375.1 Verasper variegatus
TGTGTTTCTTCAAGATGTTTCACTTCGAACCCATAATGCTGCTTCAGTTGTCACACACTAATGCAAGCATTCAGGTACGTTTGTCTGTCCCCATGTTGAGAGACATTATGTTAAACAGACAGGTTGTTGAAAAGGCCACCAGTTAATGGTTTGTTTGGGTCCCCTGAGTCAAGGTGTAAATGGCTGTTGATAATTGTGACTTGAAGACCTATTGCTATTGTGTTGACTGAGGAGTCTTTGTCTCGGACTTTTGAGATGGGGGAGAATGATTTTCATTTCTGCTTTGGTTCGGTTCAGCATAACATGCATGTTCTTAAATTGTGAGAAAGCAACTTGTATGGGAGATCTGATTAATCTATTGATCGCAACAAACAAATCTGCCTGGAAATCCAAGTGCTGGGCATGAGATTACTGCGATGACTGGGAATCGAACCCAGGTCAACTGCTTGGAAGGCAGCTATGCTTACCACTATACCACCATCGCCACAAAAGCCCTACAATTTGGCTGCTAGAACGGGATAAATGTGGGAAAAGGTGAAAGAGAATCCCTGTTGAACAGAATCCAAAGAGGGGAAGAAAAGTTTAACGCAAAGTTCTGAAAACAATAAAACTGAGAATTGAATGTGTACACATCTCTTCATGAACTTGAGTTCAAGCAGTGATAATTTATTACGACAAAGTACAGTGCAATGGAGCCTATAACTGAGTCTTTGAAACAACTAGTTTCTCATTTCAACCTACCATCTTGTATTGGCTACAGCGTTGCAACTGTTTGGTTGGTTACTATACACTGAAAGAAACATGGACATGAAAACCAGTGCACCGTTGTTGGCAGGATTTGAACCTGCGCGGGGAAACCACAATGGATTTCTAGTCCATCGCCTTAACCACTCGGCCACAACAACTTGAGCTATGTGAATTTTTCTATTATTTTCAAAACAATGTAGAAACCAGCGATTGGACACAAGAGTGGAAATTAGCAAAGTTTGCACCCAACTACTGACCTACTTCCCTTTGTGGATCATTTAAATCAATACACCCTTTGTCCTTTGCAAACATTTATAAGTTGTGCAGGTGTAAATAGGCATCTGGACTAGCTTGTGTTTCTTCAAGATGTTTCACTTCGAACCCATAATGCTGCTTCAGTTGTCACACACTAATGCAAGCTTTCAGGTACGTTAGTCTGTCCCCATGTTGAGAGACATTATGTTAAACAGACAGGTTGTTGAAAAGGCCACCAGTTAGTGGTTTGTTTGGGTCCCCTGAGTCAAGCTGTAAATGGCTGTTGATACTTGTGACTTAAAGACCTATTGCTATTGTGTTGACTGAGGACTCTTTGTCTCGGACTTTTGAGGTGGGGGAGAATGATTTTCATTTCTGCTTTGGTTCGGTTCAGCATAACATGCATGTTCTTAAATTGTGAGAAAGCAACTTGTATGGGAGATCTGATTAATCTATTGATCGCAACAAACAAATCTGCCTGGAAATCCAAGTGCTGGGCATGAGATTACTGCGATGGCTGGGAATACAAACCCAGGTCAACTGCTTGGAAGGCAGCTATGCTTACCACTATACCACCATCGCCACAAAAGCCCTACAATTTGGCTGCTAGAACGGGATAAATGTGGGAAAAGGTGAAAGAGAATCCCTGTTGAACAGAATCCAAAGAGGGGAAGAAAAGTTTAACGCAAAGTTCTGAAAAACATAAAACTGAGAATTGAATGTGTACACATCTCTTCATGAACTTGAGTTCAAGTAGTGATAATTTATTACGACAAAGTGCAGCGCAATGGAGCCTATAACTGAGTCTTTGAAACAACTAGTTTCTCATTTCAACTTACCATCTTGTATTGGCTACAGTGTTGCAGCTGTTTGGTTGGTTACTATACACTGAAAGAAACCTGGACATGAAACCAGTGCACCGTTGTTGGCAGGATTTGAACCTGCGCAGGGAAACCACAATGGATTTCTAGTCCATCGCCTTAACCACTCGGCCACAACAACGTGAGCTATGTGAATTTTTCTATTATTTTCAAAACAATGTAGAAACCAGCGATTGGACACAAGAGTGGAAATTAGCAAAGTTTGCACCCAACTACTGACCTACTTCCCTTTGTGGATCATTTACATCATTTAAATCAATACACCCTTTGTCCTTTGCAAACATTTATAAGTTGTGCAGGTGTTAATAATTCTGTTCAACAGGGATTCTCTTTCACCTTTTCCCACATTTATCCCGTTCTAGCAGCCAAATTGTAGGGCTTTTGTGGCGATGGTGGTATAGTGGTAAGCATAGCTCCCTTCCAAGCAGTTGATCTGTGTTCAATTCCCAGCAATAGCAGTAATCTTATGCCCAACACTTGGATTTACCATCTCAATCTCTGATTGCTGCATTATCTTGAGAATAATGGGAAAAAAGCCTCTTGTTTGGTTGTTGCGGCCACAACAACTTAAAGGAGGTTGTTTTTTCAAGATAATGTAGCAACCAGAGATTGAGATCGTAAATCCAACTGTTGGGCATAAGATTCCTGCAATGGCTGGGAAAACACAGTTACAGAGTAGTTTGCCTTGCAAGGGAAATCGCAGTGTTATTGATTAACACCATGTGCAGATTAGTCAGAGAGCAGAGGCAGCTGAGAGCAATAATCTGGGACAGAGACTTGGGGGCAATTAACAGCATTGACACCATTTTGTGTGTTGATACTAAGCAGCAGGGTTTTTCATGGAGAAGTTCCACCAGGGCCAAGCAGCTCTCCCTCACTAATCCCTGGCACGCTTTCCATTTTTAATGAACTTCATTTATATTTGTTACAACCGCTTAAACATTTCAACAGGATTTTTTTCCCGTTGCCTGTTGGAAGAAGCTTAACATGATGTATTTCAAATCATTGTGTGAATAGAGGCTTAGCCAAAATAAGCATGACATCATTTCTGACCCCATCCAGAAATGAGGCTAGAGAGGGAGTCAGGCAACACTTTGATGAAGACATCGCCCCAATGCATTCTTTATACATAAACAAAAACACATCTCCATGTCTCCACGTCTTTTCAAAGGCTTCCAAACTCGCAGGGCATAAAATCATCCTCATCAGATTTAGAATTTAATGAGCCAAGCATCACTATAATGTAACCAGATGGCAGCCGAAAGGGTGGGAATGAAATAAACAACAGAGACTACAACAGTTACAACAACATTGGACAATTCCCATACTTTTTCCCATGATAACATTTTTTAAATGGGTCTGTGGGTCAATTCATTCACGTTAGTCATAGTAATACCGCAAGTAAAGTGGGGGGATTAATAAGAACCTAAATTTCTGCTAATGGCTTTGAAACTAACTTTTCTAATATGACAAATGTGTTACATCTTATGACCTCTTGGCTGTTGTTAAATTCTTACAATGTACTTTAAGTCAATGCAGTACTATTTAGAAAACTGAAGTATTGTTTACACTTGTTTGTATGATTGTATTGCCACAAATAACTCTTAAAAAACTGAGCATTTTAGCATTTAGAAATAATTTATGTCCCTATTCTGATATGAAAATGCATATCACACAGATGTGAATGCTGCTGTTGACCATGTCCTCATTTTCAAAGGTCTTACCCTCTAAACTGAAACGGAGCAACTAGCATTTCCAAAATTGTCAGTTTTAGGGTCTGAGCATTGTGTTGTCGCCCTAGACACACCAGAGGCATAAGCGCTGCAAAGCACCAACTCTCCTGCGAGCAGCCATCTGGCTGTTCACGCCGGAAGGTAATTTCTCCGCACCAGTCTGCACACGATTCTGCTTCTTCTGCTACTTTGCAATCACACATATAGCTGATATTTGTCATGGGTAAGTAATAACTTAATGTAGTGGTTCCGGGGTAAATAATGATGGTCTTCACAAGTGACTGACCTACACAAGCCTATAGCCACCCCCCCCTCTCTCTGTCTGTCTGTCTGTCTGCTTGTGTGCTTGTGTCTGTCTGTCTGTTTAGACACAACTGAGAAATGTGTGGAATAGGTACATAATAAAAAAAAACACAATTATAGTTGATGGGCAGATTGGGAAATTTCATCATGTGGGGGAAAATCTGGGAAATTGAAACTCCAGGAGAACAGCAGGAAAATCCAAAGTGTGGGAAGCATATTTGATCATTTACATCATATATAATAAATCATGTATAAGTTTAAAATCAATTTTCTGTGTGTTTTCTTGCATCACCCGTAAACCTTGTGTGAGTAATACACACTTAAAACAATCCAATGTAAGGCTATTTGATCAGTTTTTAGAATAGCCTGGCCAAGTCCCCAGGTATTTAATGATAAATTTAAAGAATGACTCATATATTACAATCATGAAAGAAGCAAACAAGCTTGCATGTCAAGCAATGCGATGCGTGAGGCATGTCTGGTCAGCCAAGTTCTGCCGTGACTGGAAGGTTGTCTGTGCTTATGTATTCTTCGGGTTCCTGGTGTCTCAGGGTTTGATGGAGTTGGGACTGGGGCCAACCAATCAGGGAGCGGGCACCAGGTACAGGAAACAAGCAGCTGCTGAAGTTGAAGGAGGCCATGCCTTCCCAGCTGGGGCCAACCTAAGGGCAGCCCTTGATTAACATTTCTCATGGACTCTAATATTATGATGACCCAACCATCCACCTCCACTTCCTCCCTTCATGGAATTAGTTTCTGAGTAATACCATCACCACTCCCTCCTTTCTCCCATCAAAACTAGTACAGCTGCTCTAAATCTGTATGTGGACTCATGCTCTCTTTCTACTGGGTGAACAGTCCGCAGTTCTCATGTTGGCTTTTCTCTTGTATATCTTGTATATATACACCGATATGCATTAGAAGAAAGAGTCCAGAATCGATTTCCTCCCCTTTCTGCCCTCAATTCAAGTTAACATTAAATAATATAATTGATAGATTCCATGTTTCTGGCAACAACAAAGGTTTGTTTGGATAAAGATAAAAAAACACATTGATGGCAAGAATGGTCAGAACATTGTCATAATAGTTGCAAGACATAATCAGCAACAATCAGGTGGCATCAAACTGAAATAAAAACTTCACAGGCTACTTAAAGGTGAATTCTGCAGAAGACAAGACCTAAATAGATAATAATACAAGCAAGTCTAATTAGAATCATTCATGTTTCCTGTGTCTGGAGTACAACATTTAACATGTACTAACATCTGTTAACTGCCACCGGTGGTTGCAGCTCAGTGTGTTTCTGTTTCAAGGTAGGCCTTTAGTGCAATGCAATATTTATTGAGCCTTATGTTTCCCTTGTCTCACCTCCCTTTGCTCAAGGACAGAGGCAGACATGTTTTGATGTGTACGGGCAGGAAGGCAGGAGTCTCTCGCTAATGATCTGGCAAGCTGATGGGGGGCCTCAGGGTGCTCTCTACTTGCAGACTGCCGCAGCCAATCTGAAATTAGGAGGGTCACCAGTTAACTAATGAGGCCATATTGTCCAGGGACAATGGAAGGAGAACAAAAGAGAGAGAGGACAGATGAAAAGGTGAAAGTATGGAAGTAGAATAAAGACTTTGGGTTAGGTGATTCTAAAAGGGTTTGAGGAATAGATATCCAAGGTAACTCATCCACCTTGTTGGTCTATATTAAAAATCTAGCTGCAGCAGCGATTGTAAAGTAAAAGCAGGGAAGTTATTTTAAATAGGCAAAAAGTTTATGATCTTTAGTATAGAGTTGCCAAGATGGAATAAGCATGTGTACACACGCTGGCGAAAGATTACACAGGCCTAACAACTATTCCACTGATCTATATGTGGCGGTGGCAGATGCACAATATGTGAGTACATGCAGGGATAAAGGCTGCAAGCCGGATGTAAACAATGCAGGGTTTAAAGTACCTAAACAGTCACCTGTGTATATTGCTTAACAAGGAAGGAACATGCTAACATGTGTTTTAGGCTTCAGGGCTACATGCAGTGTGTTATACTCTGATGTAAACAGAACTGTTAAAGGGTTTAAAGGCGTATCCCAGTGATTTAGGACTGTAATCCATTAAAGTTATGCAGCAGACAATGACAATATCTTGTCTTTGGGAAAGTTTTATAGTTGTGGCCAAAAATCTATTTTGGAAGGTCCCTAACTAAGTGAAATGACCCGGTGGTGATGATGATGTTCATGGCATAATAAGAACTGGTCTAATTATCTAATTGCTGGGGAAAAGAGCTTAATGCTTCCTTTCTGATCTCCTTTCCTTTCATAAAGGATGAACCAGTGTTTCCTTTGCTGCTCTTTGCCATTGGACAATTCAAAGTGAGTTACCTATGTAGTTTCACAAATGTAGAACCGCATTGTTATAGAAACAACAGGGCACCTGTTTTATGCTTGTGGCATGATCTAAAACTGAAATGATTGTCTGAGATTTCTTCTCTTTCTTATACACCACTGAATCAAGGCCGTAGTCATGAAGTGAACATTGGGAGGGACCAAAATCTCACAACTCATTATTAACACACAAGATTCCTTTTTATGTATTTTGTTATTTAAAACAATGTTTAATACTGTATTGTATGTCTAATGTGTGCTTGGTAATACAACATGTTTATGTGTATTTTATAAAACTTTATATATAAATTTTATATATTTTTTAAGTATATCATAATTATATAAAATATACTATAATATCTTTAAATTAGCTATAGATTGACGAAGACAAGTTATTTTAGCAAAAGGTTTAGCAAATTAATTTTGATTGATCCTACACTAACCTTCTCTTCAGTTACTCCTCTCCTCTCCTCTCTTTCCGTTTCCGGTGTGAGTGAGTGGTGGTGGTGGACGTGTGAGTGGTGCGGAGTTTTGAACAGGGTTTGGTCTGTTTACGGATATTTCCTTGTACTTTCTCATCTCATCTTTGCATGAACAGGTAAGCTTTCTCTTTAATATCATTTTTGAGCATCAACCAAGAGACCGCTGTTTTTTGTCGGTGGTCTCTGGGGGAATGGCGTCCCCCGGGACGCATCCTCCGTCAATCCGGCAGGGAGTGAGGATAGTCCCGCCGGAAAATGACATTAGGGTGGAGGAGGTCCTGCTGGCTGTCCGCGAACAGGTAGGACATGATAATATAGTTTTTGCCTCCAGGATGAACAAAGCAGTGGTGGTGTTTTTAAAAGAACACCAGGTGTACCTGCTGATTGAAAGTGGCCTGTATATTAGGGATGGCTTTGTGCAGGTTTCCCCGCTGTCGGTTCCCTCAACGCGGATCACGGTATCCGGAGTTCCGCCGTTTATACCCAACGAGCTCCTACAGTCTGAGCTCTGCAGGTTCAGAGGGTCAGAGTCAGTCTAAGAAGCTACGTGTGTCTGAGGATGTAGAAGACTCCACTCAGTCTGCAGCTGCTGCAATTTCACAGACAGATGAACATGTTGAGGAAGCAGGTTCCTCAGATGCCACAACCACAGACCACATTGTGAACACCAATGAGGGTCTGTCAAACAGTCAGGCATCATGTGAAGAAATGGAGGATGACTCAGCATCAGATAGTGTATCCTCTGTTGGGACCCCTGCTAGAAACACTTGTGATGGAAATCTGGAAATACAAGAGGCTGGAAACACCAAAGTTATCTACGTGTATTTTAATAGGGACTTTCTGCAGAAAGGATCAACACAAAGAGTCACAAGGATCTCAGAGTGAAGATGGAGAACAGTCAAATAAAAGGATCTTATATAGGAGGACTAAGGGCTGTCCCTTAGAACCAGTTCAGACTGGTTATGTAGGCACAGGAGAGAGGGGAATCTTAACATAAACAAACGATTAACATGTGTTTCCTAAGGAGATAAGCAGACATACATTCAGTACTTTAGAGAGTAAATAAGTGTCAAAAGGGTCTGGTAGTTTTCAGGTCAACAACAGTTTAGACCATAAAACAGCTCAGGTCATAAAGCATTTGAACAGTTTGTTTATATATGTAGATACAGGTCATAAAAGCCTTTAGACAGGTCTGCAAAAGTTACTCTTCAACTACAAAATAGTTTTCAACCAATCTTAGTTAATTTTTCCAATACACACTTCTCTTTACACTCTAGAAGAAATTAACAGCTTTCTGGACGAAACCTTCGGGAGGGCGATTAAAGCAGACGAATACTTTGAAGACAGTGATAAATTTATTAGATCTGTGGCTGTTTTGAAAAGACAGTTTGGGCTCAATCAGCTGGATGAGAGGAAATGCTTCCGTCTTAAAAATCATGGCTCTACTCTTAGTGCAGGAGTAGCTGTCCTGTTCACAACAACAACAAATGCTACCATCATATCCAGTTCAGAAGTATAAAGCGGTGGCTGTTAATAGTTAGGACAGAAATAGAAAGCACACTGTTTAGTTTTCATGAACATATATGCCCCATCAAGGTTCAGAGAGAGTCAAATTTCTTCTTTTTTTTTTTTTATTTCCTAAAAAATTTACTGAAAAAGCATCATCAGGATCAGTTAATTATCAGTGGGATTTCAACTGTACGTTGTGGGGGACCTCATCCCCAGTCACAGAACCTCAATAGCCTCATTGCACAGCAAGATCTGATTGTCACTTGGAGGATTAAGCATCCACAATCCAGACAGTACTCATCCAGACGAGCTGGCTGCACCAGGCTGGGCCATTTGATGAGGATAGCGGCGGCATTGTTGGACACCCTCAGAGAGAGGAGCGGCATCGCGTCCACCAGACGTGTGTGTGTTGGAGGAGGTCTGTGCCGCCCTGCTGCAAGCCCTGAGAGTTTTTGCAGGACGTGCTCTATGTGGCCAGTGGAGTGGGAAATCGGAGTGCAGTTTTCGGCTGTTGTCCTTCCCGGCTCCTCACCTGGACAACCTTCAGACTGTTGAGGAACAGGCAGTTTACCGGACCTGTGTGGGAACCGGACACTTCTTTGAGGGGCAGCTGGCGGTCCTTGGACGGGCTGCCCATCGGATGGCGGACGGCGGACCTCCAGTGAAGGGTAGTGCACGTTGGAACCAGGCCTGAGCACTGGTGGAGTGCATCCGGCGCTGGTGCTGGTGGGTCCTCTGAATACCAGACTTGGAATAAGACTGCGCCTACTACAGGATGATGGACGGTGTGCTGGCTTTTGGTCACGTGTGAGCTGTTGGGGGGATTTTGTGGTTTCTTGGGGAGGATGGGGAACTAAAAGGCTGTTACTGAAAGGGAAGAGCTAAACTAACAGCTTTGACCTAAGAGAGCAAGGAGAGCTCCCACGTCCCCCACCTGACTAAATACCTGCTCTGTTTACCTACCTAAGCTTTACACTGTTAAATGACACTGCAATATGGACTATTAGTACCATTAACCAAATGAACTCCATAATGCATGCACTGCACTGGGGGCGAGGAGGATGGGGGTCACCACGACATTGGATTAGATGATTGATTGTTTGGATTGATTTGTTTTTTTGTGACCATGGTTGCAGGATATTGGTGTGGCCAGCCGCCATGCAGAAAAGTTGCCAGCGGAAACACTGACAGTAGTTGTAGCCTCATTGCAATGTGCTGTGATGTTGTTGTTACACAGCAGGCAACTGGTGACAGCTGAGTGACTTTAAGAAGCTACATCACAGCAAAACAATCCTTTCAAATATCCTTTGGTACAGAACCGAAGGGCAGAACAAGGTAAAGATAAATCCCTACAAATGTTTCTGTCTCTTCTTTATGTTTGTCCAACATCCTGACACTGAAGCCGGTCCAGTGCTGCATCACTGTCAGTCATAAACAAGAGCAAAAGTAATTGCGCTTGATTAACCTGGCCCTTTGCCACATCATTAGATTGATAGATTGAAGTGGCAGATCAGACAGGAGAAGGTGGGAAGCACTTAAGTCATAAAGCAAGGTCATTCTTACCATGTGACTGACTCATTTGCAGTGTTTGTTTCCACTTGCCTCTGCCTGCCGCTCACAATGTCAATTGCATGGATGAGGGGCAAATATTTCACTTTCCTGGGTGACCATCTACTTGAAGGCTGCATTGTAAATGCAAATTGAAAACAGGACACCAGGAATCAGTATGCATATGCTATATTCACGGAGCATGGACTACTGCAGTCACTATCTGTTTCAGTGCCAGGAATGCTGCTATATCAATCCTTTTATCACAATTAATTCTGATGAGCCTGACCATTCAAAGCAAGTCCAATTTATCATGGATGATTTTTTTTTTAGAAAAGAGGCTATGTAAGCTGATAAAAATAAGATTTTTTTATGTGATTTTTACAATAAATATTCATGGCCTGTATTTATCGAGATTCCTCTGATCAGAATCCTCCTTCCACAGAGTAGTACCGAAGCACTGCACTTTAAGCTGGGGTTGGTAATCCAAGAAAAGCCACCGAGAGCAAGCTGCATTAAAACAAAAAATTGAACTGATACATCCCGTACCTTCCATTCCATCCAAAGCTACGCCTGCAAAACACGTGAACGTGCACTGACTGACAACTGCTTGAAGACTACTTCACCGTGACCCGTCTCTGTGTCAGTGGTGAAACGCAGTGAGGGCACAGGCTGGATGTCCACTACGAATGAAATGATTGGTCGTTTTTATTATAACCATGTGAAGAGCACGGACACCAGCTTCTTTTCTTTGTTTTTTCATCTGACCTTATTTATTGATTGCTATCGGGACATGAGGAGTATTTTAACAAATAAGATAAGAAGTGTTTCATAAAACAATAACCAACCCTACCTTAGAGCCCAAATATAAGGTACTTCAATTGAATATAACTTAGGGAGAGGGGAGAGAAATAATGCAGTAACAGTCCAGGCGGCTGGGAGCCGAACTAGAGACCTACAGCTCAGGGCATGAACCCTAACCAATCAGCTGTCACATCAACCAAATTATGTTTTGCCACTACATTTATGAGGAAAATGTAGTTACTGGACAGCTATAGATACTTTACAAATGTCGGGTTTAAATGAGGAGCTTAATGGATTGAACTATCCAGCAGCTTAACAATATGCACGTTCGAGATGGGTTTAGCCTGACTTGGTCTGACTGTGTCCGACTTGATCTTGATGATATGCTGCAGGGGCAGAGTAAAAAAACACGGACGTCAAGTCTGACACTTTTTACTTCTCGTAGCATCAGTGAGATGAGAACAACGACCGCTCTTTGTTTTTTTCGTTGCAGATTAAACAGATGTTTAGGAAATCCTCATGTTTTTAAACAAAGAATACAGTGAACGAAGTGACTGAGAAATTCTTTCAGCTGAGAATTACATTAAATTAAATATAGTGTAAACTGACTTGTGACGTGTAAATACACAGGAAATTAAATTAATCACATCCTCTTTGGAGAGATATAAACAGAGAGCACATTTTTCTTCTGTATTAATTGTGTGATTGCAACTGCAACTGCAACTGCAACTGCAACTGCAACTGCAACTGCAACTGCAACTGCACTGTCTGACTGCAGCCAGCTCGCTCCCATAATGTTTTAGATCGTGTGACCTGTTAACGTTTAGCAGCGCTGGATGAAGTCAGACAAGAATTCTAACCAGCATGCATTGTGTTAAGACCAGCATGCATCACGTTAATTCAGCGCTTCACATTGCTGCCTGAACACACCTATTCTCTTCACTTCAATCAACTATCAAAAATGCCACTTACACATATATAACAGTAAAATAGTCACAAGAGCAATTAAATGAGTCAATTCCTCCACTTTTAATTAAGGACCAAACAAGCTCCTCCACTTTTATAAGTTAAAAAGTTATTCCAATTGGAAGTTTATCTGAGAAAGAATCTCACATGAAAATAGGCCTCTGGAGCCATAAATATCTCCAACATGGGAATAATTATCTTGTTTTTGCTCAATTACCTTAAAGTATTACAAATATTTGTCATTGAGAATTTTTGGCCAGTGAGGGCATTTTATTAAAGTAGGCCCTAGCTTAAAAACCATGCTGCCTGCCATCTAACCCTCCTTTATATCTCCTTAAATTCAACAACTGGTTCCCCTCCCATAACTATCCTTGTTGTCTCTCATGAATACATGTGTTTCATATAAGGGTTAGTCTGGCAGTTAATATACAACAATGTGGATACAGTTAAAGCTTGATGACACCTCATTTAAATGTGGATTTGTGTGCAACACTCAAACCCAAGAGGTGCTTTGGGATGCACTTAGCAGGCTGCGTCAGGAACTCTGGGTAGAGAAGTGGAATTCAAATGCTTACATTGACATCGGGTAATTGGCAACACCTCCAGCAGTGGAGAATCTGGGGACAGAGCGGCCTCCGTGTCTGCTCTGGCTTCATTTAGGGAGAGAGCTTTGTCTGGGGAGTAGGCCACCATTGCTGTCTATAATGTGGGACGTTGTCAGGTCTTGTTTTTTTCGCAGGGGAAGGATTTTTGGGAGAAGGAGATTACACTGATCTAATTAACTATCGTCGTTAAATCAGCAAACATCATTGAAGTGCAATTCCATTAGAGTGCCTCATTCCACCGGTATTCATTAGTAGACAAGAGTGGGGTACAGGGATCGCTGAGGGAGAGAACGTGTCCATGCCCACGCACGATCATGCATGCACTCTAAAATGAGTCTGGGAGTGTTGTGCATAATTTAAATCAGTTCTAGTACAGAAGGAGCACAAACAGTTAAGAACATAGATGATGTGTGAAGGAAATGGATCAGTACTCCATATAGCTATAGTGTGTGGTGTTTGTAGACCCTATCCCAGCATGCACCTGGTAAAAAGATGCAGGAGACTGTGCCCCAGCTAGTAAAAGTAAAAGTGGAACAAAGCAGAGCAGGATTTCTTACTTTCTTTCGATTAAAGAAGGATTCTGTTCCTGGCATCTTATATTAGCAGTGTTAACCTCTCATTTCTATCTCTTATAACAGCAGCTCAGCTGCACTGAGTGACACTGAGTGTAGAATAAGCAGAACCACAGTCTGGGCTTGTTCAGGAGAAGTTCAGTCGACATAAAGTTCATGCAGAAAGTATTCACATTTTGTTGCATTGAAGCCTCATCAATCCACACATCATTCCCCGTAATGACAAAACTGAATATTAGAAATTATCAGCCACAACATTGACATAGGTAACAGGTTTAAATGTTGGGGCTGATTGGTGATTGATTCCAACATGCTTTTGGCAATGACTTTCCCATTCATCTTGTTATTTATTAAAGGTTTTTATGGCTTTCTTACACTGCATGACTTCAAGTTACTAATGACTAGATATTCTCAGATCCCAGCAGTTAATTTTCTTTGTACAATGTTAGAACTGAAAACACGTGTTGCTGAAGAAGTTATTTTGCCCTTAATGTTTGATAATCTAACACCAAAGTATTGGTGAGACAGATTAGCGTTTATCTAAGGGACTTGTATTCAAACCTTGGTGTTCGTTAGCCGTTTGGTGAAAAGATGGTACAATAATGTTTCTTCTTAAGTTGAACATTGGTTTCTTATTACATCTATGGGCCTGTCTTGGGGCTCCAAAATAAAAATCCTTCGAGGTACATGAGGATCTTCACACTGCAAAGAAGATATGACATTTTTCCATGACACCTACAGAGCAGTTTGTGCCACGTTTTGAACCACTCTCACCAAAAAGAAGTGGTTTCACAGAGGAAAGATGTGACCAAATTGTCAAACTGACATGCTGTAAGCACACTCTTGATGGAGGGAGCTTTTAACAATATTTTGATCCTGGCGAGAAGAAGCCAGATCTTCAGGGCACAGTGTTCCTGCTCCTCATTTGCAGACTCTCACCATCATACACTGACGAGACCATGATGATGATTTGTAGATTCTTTCAACCTCCCTCACAGAATCAAAGCTCTTATCAGCTGACCTATGAGATTATCTAGTTTGCCACAGATAACTCAGAGTTGCAGAATACTTTGGTTAAGGTCACATTGGATTGGGGCGCCTGTCTGTCCTCTTGAGGACCTCTGAAAAGGTTGCAAGGAGACAGGGCCTCCACCCCAGTTATACTGCTTTTGTGTAGTCGACTTCTATCTCATCAGACTTTTATCACTTAACCCATCTACTTGACCTTTGGCGGAGTCTCCAAAACTATTTCTTTTAACAGATTTTGCATTGAGCCCTGTCGGATCCCAGAGGACGGCGCAAGCCGTTTCTGAATGATTAATGCCCTGCTTTGTTCTGCCTGAAAAAGCTTTTCTTACAAGCTCCATTCAGCTGGAGACTGGAGGAGGGAAGAGACACCTGACAATACCACAGGAATAAATATCACTTTCACAGGCTTTAGTCATATCTCAAAGGCTATTGACAATAAAAAAGAGAATCTTTCAGGGTACGATTCATTACTGGAGAAGTGGAATGCAAATTGCCTGCAAGCTACTCCTATTTACTTCAATACAGTGAATTGCAAAGAAAGTTGGATTTGTTCCACCTTTGTCTTTCTTTACAAATCAGTAAGACTAATGATCACAGGCCGCATGGAGCTGCATCTCACAGGAAGAAAAATCTGACTCAGACATGAAAAAGCACCTAAAGCATCTGAATATAAGGTCACCAATGCCTTTCTTAATTCCAGCCTTTGTCCTGCTCTATTATGTGTCCAGTCTGTAGTGATGCAGTGGCCACTCTTCAAGTTCATCTGGTCGAGTGTTGAATGTCTGAATGAGACTGTCTAAGTGGCAGCAGACAACCTGTTGTTAACACCACAAGCAGGCGGATGGGGGAATGGATGGGGGATGTATATGTAAAGACTTTCGTGCTTCAGAAGTGTTTGTGCAAAATTCATGCCAGTACAGCACTTGAGCTGAGAGGAGAGAAGAGGATGAAGAGGTCTGGCGTTAATGCATCCTCATGGAGAGACAAGAGGTCATGAAGCTCAGAAAGCAGAGAGGATTTCAACAGCTTGGACTGTTGACATTTATTGTGCAAATGTGTCAAATTGTGTCATATCTATACATTTTCCCCCAGCCCACATAAACCCATTTGCAGTATTGCCCAATTATTAAAATTGATTGAGCTCAGCAAAGTTGAAATCCATGATGCAGATCACACTGATGCTTTATGAATTTTAGCAATTTTATAATGTTAATTTATAGTTTATTTTCGTACCCATTAAACATATGTTAATTAAGAGTTAAGGCATTTAAACTCCCTTTTCAGCAAGTTCTCAATCCTTACTGACCATATTACTAACAGTTTGCCCCTCCCTTTAACACGACCCAGAGGTAATTCCAGACCTTTGTTGATTTGCTTCACATGGTTAATAGTAAAGGTAACAGTTTTGTTAGTCTCAGGCACAAAAACAATTTGGTTGAGACACCGCAGCACAACTAGTTGGTTCTTCTATTCCCAAGCATTAACCGATCCAACAGGGAGATCCTTCTCCGGCTAACTTATACCAGGATTCATGTGCACCACTGACAAAGCTAGGTTGATGTGGATAGCCGAGCCTATAGCCCTGATAGCCCTTAAAGTAGCTAATGGTGCACGAGTATGATGTTGAAGATGGTTGTGACAGGAAATCCTCTGTAGACCAGACCATTTCATTCCACCCTCATTCTTTGCTCTGTCTATCAAAGCTCAAAGATGCAGCTGGAATTGTAACACAACGTATGTGAAGGCTACATAACTGGTACCACTTGTAGTAAAGTGAAGATTCTTAAGTGACTTGAATGAAGTAAGGATTCCAAATATAAAAAATAAGTGTCCTACATTTAAAAAAGAAAATGTGTCACTTAAGAATGAATCTGTTTGCAAGCCCATGGTCTATGGCCAGAAAACTCTCAAATATCAGGCCTCCTCCTGTCTCACACGCTGCAATTCTCTGTTGGCCAAGCCAGTCAAATTGCTCTCTCATTAGTCAGCCAGCTGACGTGTGCAATATGTTCAGCAGGAAGTGTGTGTGTGTGTGGACAGTGAACAACAGGCTGAAGTGTCCGATAGCACTGGGCTGCTGCTTCTACAACTGAAGGTCCATTTGGCACAAGCATGAAGAGTCGATAAGGCGTGCTGACTTCACTTCCTCATATTCTGATGTAAATGCCAGGGGGATATTTTATCCATTCAAAACTTGCTGGCAGAGTGAATGAAAATACTGTAGATGTATTAATTCACATTTTAAGAGATATTATCAGGCTGAATTGAAAGTGTTTCATTGAATCTGACACCAAAATGAGAAAAGAAAATCTGGTCATCAAGCTGTCTGAAAACTAACAATGACTCATATGCTGCTTGGTTGGACCCCAAAGCAGAGACTGGAAACAGACTTGGAACTAAGGCAGAGTTTATTGTACGAATCGGCAGAGAAGGCAGGCTGTGGAGGCAGGGTGCTGGCTGGCTGGGATACCCACAGGTAGACACGAACACAGAACAACAGGAACGAGGAGGACACGGCACGGGAAAACAAAACACAGAAGAGCAGCAAGGCACACTGGGGGGGCTGCGTAACAAAATGGGGAAAAAACACAGATTAGTAGTTATCAAACAAAAGCTAGAGAACCGAGGGAAAACATGAGGATGCGCTACCGAACAAGTACGGAATTATCTGGCAGTGTAGTGCAGTCAAGACCAGGCTTTTATGGCACCACATGTGCTATCATGATTTCCAATGTGGTTTATATGTTGCAACATGTCGTTACAGGTGTCCACATGTGAAAATCATGTGAAATTCATGTGGTTTTTCTGTATGAAAGAGGCCTCCAAAATCTACATTGCCTTAAAAGTCTGTGACATGGAATCACACACAGGCATTTACAAAAGGAAGTGGTCCTATCCTAGAATGTGAAGATATACTTGAAAGTTTGAAACAAGATATGTGTCTATCATAGGATTGTATCTTCTACGGATTTATGTGAATGAATTCCTCCAAAATGTGTTTGGTACTACAAACTGTAACTAAGTAACTATAACTTGTGCTGTGTTCAAACACAATCAAACACGATGCAAACTTTCATGTTGTGAAAATAAAGTTTGGCTGCAGGATCATTTGTGTTTACTCAGGCAAGCAATGTGAGTAAACACAACCCACAAATATCCACCTGTTTTCCAGAAAAGAGGAGAGGGGGACATAGATGCACTGGATGAATATGTGTGTGAATTGGTGACTGTAAAACTGTACTGTAAAGCACTTTGAGTGGTCATCAAAACAGCTCTGTATAAATACAGACCATTTACAACTGCTGCGTTGTACTTGTTGTGGTAACGCCTGAGAAGTGAGTGCCGTAGTGTGAGGGTCCACAAGACCATCCAGAGGCGCACACAGCTCTTCTCCAGGAGCTTTGTCTGGATTATTGCTGTTTCCACCTGAGGCTGACCAGTGGCCAGTTTGATCAGTTGATAGCTCAGGTGTGTGCCAGGATCCGTTTCCGGTGAGTTTCATTCTCAATGCTGATTGGCCCTCGTGACATCATCACATCACGCACATTTTTAGCTTGAGTCGTGATATTTGAATCTCGAGTGAGGGAATGACACATATTTCTCATCATAGTGTTATTTGTGCTGCTTGCGTCACCAGATGCGAGTGAACAGAAATTTGCATCTATTCGTGCTTTCTCATAGACTTTGTATGTGATCTCATGTGAAAAATTTGCCCCACATTGGGTGTGAACGCATCATTATATGTCAGCTACTAAGCAACTGAGCCCTGTGACCTTGCTTTTCAGAGACTTGAGAGATTCCATGAAAAAGTCTTTCTTCTCTTCAGTTTTGGGAAAGGTCTGGTTTTAAGATATGAGAAGATGCAACGTGAGTCTCTTATCAGGCAGAGATACACTGTTCTACTCCAATACATGTGGCGAACAGACATGGGGAAAATACCATATGTTAATGGGAAGTGCTCTAATTAGGCATCTTGGGGAAGGGTAAGTCTGTAAGTATACAGAAACCAAGAATCTCTGCCTTCATATTTGGGAGGTACTGCCCAGTGAAGGCAGGGGATGGGAGGGTACTGTTTGTTCACTGGTATGTTCCTATCCATTTTAGCGATAAGACTTACAGCTCTTTAAGGGAGCTGGATATTATCACTCTGCTCCTTTGTCTTGTTTGGCTGGTCCACAGTAGCAGGGTGGATCCTGTGACTAATGGATACAATATTTTTAAGTGGTGGTGAAGATAGTTTTTTTCTCCCTTGGCTGGCGATAGCCAGTGGCCGGATGCATTATGTTTTCGGATGTTGTCCATATGTCCCATTCTCATGAGCATGATATCTCATGAACGCCTTGGGGAAATTTCCTCAAATTTGGTACAAATATTCACTTGGACTCAAGATAGATTTTTGTGGTCCAAGGTCAAGGTCATGGTGACCTCACAAAGAACATTTGTTGCCTTATGAAGGTGATATCTATGGAACACCTTCATAAAGCATCCTTTCACATTTTCACATCACTTGGACTCAAGGAATTTATGAAAGCTTAAGATCAGCTTCAGGGAATGTCTTCCAATTTGGTACAAATATTAACTTGGACTCAAAGATGAACAGATTACATTTCTGTGGGAAAGTCAAAATGTCAAGGTCACATGACCTTGTGTTGTTTTGAACAGAATATATCATTACTTCTGGCACAAACCTTTACTTGGACTCAAGGATGACCTGAATAGAATTGAAAAATTGAAAAAAAAATGTTGATAGTTTGAACCTGCTTTAATTGATATTTGATGCTTTCTTGTTGCTTTTGTTGCTGGAGTGTGTCTAAATGCTGCTGCACATCTACCCCACTAGTAGGTTGTAGTCGTTTTGGTTCTCTTGTCTCTTTGTGGTGATGTTGTGTCCAATCATGGTTATTTTGCATCTCTCTGTAGTTATTGAGTGTATGTCTCTTTGTGGTGAATCAGTGCATTTCTACTTTTAAATAAACTCTACGACTTTAATAAAATTCTAACTGGCACAAATCTCTAGCCCCCTACCCTCTTGCGTCTCTGGGCCTTTGCTTGGTCTGCCAGTAATCCATCCATCCATGATTAACCCTGTGTGCCAGCCCCATTTAGTCTGTAAAATTAGTTAAATGTCATGGAGGGGAAGAATACAGCTACACTACAGAAGTAGTGCCTCTCTCCTAAGAATAAAGCACCTCCTTTTAGTCCTATCCCTGCTCATATGTGAGTCTTTGAGCCCACCATGCAAGAAGGACACTCGAGCCATTTCACAACTATTACGATAGAAAAAAAATAATGTGCCTGACCTCTGCCAGACAAGATGAAAGAGTGTTTGACCTTGACAGAGCTCACCCTCCCTTCTCTATGGAGTTTATGCAGGGGGTCAGTTGCCTGTCCATCTTTGAAATGACACATAAGTCAGACTGTGAAAGAAATAAATTCAGCTCATTTACACAGATGGGTTCCACTCTCAATCATAGCAGCTGGCAGGACCATGCATCTTGCTGACATTTCAGAAAACTGTGAAAAAAAACTTGTGCTCCTCCAGTGGAGTCCTTGTCTGTCACTTCCATCATCTCGTGTCCAACCTTGGGGAAGGCCTCGACCTGCCTTCCCAGAGGACAGTCGCTGACTGACAGACAGACGGAGAGGCAGACCCAGAGAGGAACCTGCCGCTATGCTAATGCAGAGCTGGCTATCAGACGCCACAGTGACACTCCCACCCCGCCCAGCTCAGTGTGCTCAGGGGAGAGCAAGAAGATTTCTCTCACTTCCACAGGCAGCCTTCATTTTCCACACTACTGGAAACTGGACACTGTCATCTGTTACTGAGTTTCTGGGCTGCACAGGGGAATTGAATGCTGTGATTCTCTGTTCTGAGCAGAATTACAGTGGTCTGTGATGGGCCAACGAGTCACACATGGAGAGGTGTAAGCAAATGAAACTCTTACTCATCCATTTTTACTACATGCATGGTTTAAATGGAAATTTAGCTTAACATATGCATCCTCAATATCTATGAAAACTAATTCCCTGAAGGTTTCAATGTGATATTGTAATAAATTGTGAACCAAAATGTATTTAACAAACCTTTTTTGATTCAGAGCAACTGAAAAAAACAACAGATCTTGAAATAGATTACAAACAAAATTCAAATATTTGCTTGCATACATGTTCTCTCCAAGTCAGTTACAGCTTTGAATCCTGTGGACAGGTCTTTACCAGCTGTAGTTCACTTTTCCTCCATTGTTCTTTGCAAAGCTGCTGGAGCCCTGTCAGGAGGACAGTAATTAAACAACAAATAAATGTGGGTTTCTCTAAAAATTTTAGGGTCTTGACCTTATTATGTTATGATTTGGTGCATAAAATTAAACTCAATTGAATACCTTTTATTTGAGTTTATTCTTTTTTTGCCGGGACCCAAATCTCCCTGGAGATACTCTGGAGCTCCTGTCTGAAAACGGCTTAAATGTGATGGAAAGTGTCTTAGCTAAAGAACACTTGAAATGAAGGTGTCAATGTCCTCATGATACCAGCTTATGTCTTGTTACAAATAATAATACAACTTCTAAAACCAGTTGGCTGCACCAGTGATGATTAATGTGTGTCCTACTTAATATAGAAGTATTTTGTATCTGATATTTGTAATTATGTGAGTCACATGGTTGATATCTGTTAAGAGTCTTTTTTTCTATTGACCACAGGGGAAACACATTTAATCTACATCAGTTTTACAGTGTTAAGCAGTATAACTTGAAAACTCCCTAGAGTGATGAATGCATTTTAAAGGCACTGTACAAGCACCTTTTTAGTGGTAAATACCACATGATGTGCTGAGACATGTCTACAACAATATGACTTTGGCAGCTTCTTACAGACATCGATTGAAGCCATAAAAAAGATGGTTACTACTTAAAGTGCCCATGATGGAGAATTATAAAAGGAAATCTTGACAGACAGTCTGAGATCCAAGGGATGAATCAACATAATAAAAGAGCAGGACATCCATCATGCACCCAATTACCTTTCAGACCAAATTAGAGGGTGTCAACAAAAAGGCCTAAGGTTGCTGGAGTGCCGGTGTTCATTCTGGATCAATACAGCAGGATATTCACCAATTTTTGACTCTTTGTTTCCTTGTTTTGGGGCTTTTCACTCGTTCTATGCTGTTAGTGCTGAGGAGCCTGAGATGCCTTTAAATCAAAACCTAAATAACCCTACCTGTGACAGCCTTCACAACCTGTGAGGGAATAAATATGCCATGCTACCCAGGGCCAATTTAATAATACTCGGGGGATTGCTTCTTGGCAAGCAGTGTCTGTGTTCTGCATAAATATTAAATGTCACACCACGTACAGGTGTGCTAAATCAACAGTAAACCTTTGCCGGCCAGAAACGTGATATACGAACCATCAATACTAAAAGTTTTACCTCCTGGATTTGAGCTATCTTTGAATTATCAGAGTAGTTTTTAGTAGGTCAAACATATCTCATTTAAAAAAAAATTGAATGTTGACCATTTAGGTCCTAAATCATTATTTCAACTTTCAGACTTAATTATTATATGATAATACCATTGTTTAAATCACTGCTACCTACTAGTTATCATTGCTTATCTTGTAGCTTTGTAGTTTATTGACTTTACACAAATCATAATACAAATCAACAAGTAATTTATACAACCCACAGGAATGTACAGTACCAGCAGCAGACGATAAACACAGTTTGTTTAGGTTTGTTAAAAGATCATAGTTTAGGTTGTGATGACTACTTCCTTGAGGTTAGAGGACTTTAGTCATCATGGTTCAACTGACTTCCTTCTTTGCACCCATCATAATAACCAAGTTGCTTAAAGTGCTTGCACCGATGACCTATGGAAGAGAATCAGATTGAAAACATTAGAGCCAAACAATACTCCATGTACTATATAAGAGACAGATATTACAGACATAATGCTAGTATAAACTACTCAAAAACATACATTTTAATACAAGTGTGCAACATAACTAAGACATCATATAAACTACGACCAAATTGTACTTGAACATCCATCCATCCATTATCTCCACCGCTTATCCTTTGAGGGTCGCAAGGGTACACCCTGGACAGGTCGCCAGCGTGGGCCACAGGGTCAACATACACACACAAACAACCAGTTGGTACATTTTGAGAAGACCCACTCAGAGACTGGGAGATCATGCAAACAAAAAGATTCCAGCCGATCCCTTTTGCTGTGAAGCGACAGTGCCAACAACCACACCACCTTGCTGCCCCTACTCTAACATTAGAGGACTTAGAAATACATGTAAGAGCCTTCATTCTGTAGACAGTTAATTCAGTTTGTCTAATATTTGCTTTCCTCTTCTACTCGAACACTTTGAACCATCTTATCATAGTCTACTTGATAGAATCACTTAAGCTCATAACATCACTTGAGCTCATAACATGATGCTTCTGTTGAGTCAGTCTGAGTATATGACCAAAATGATCATAATGAATCAAGCTGACATTCATTTTAATTAAAAACTTTTCTATGACTTAAGTGTTGGCTTAAAGCGTTTGAGCGTTATCATTTGTAGCTAAGAATATTACTGGTCTACTGAAGTGTTTGGCTTTCTATGGAGTCAGGAGACTTCTTACATATATCACAATCTCATACTGCAAAAGAACAAAGGTACATTTACTGAAACCCATATTTACCACAAAGCTTTTACTGTTTTGCATTAAATTACAGTGCTGGTAATTTGTGTGTTAAAATAGATAGTTGCTCCTCTACTCTGTCACAAGTCTCAACCTTATCATTGCAACATGAACTAAGGGAATTTGGTGGTTGTGGCCCACAACAAGGAAGAGGTGGGCGATACCATAAAATTTGGTTTCGATCCCATACGAGTAATTTAGGGCCAATATTGCAGATACCGGTAGTTTTTATGGGCAAATAACAAAAAGTATTGATTTATCATTTAAAATTAAAGTATACATGATGGTCTTTTTAAATAAGGATAAATAATGCTATTTTCAAACTTAATAGTAATAATAATAAAAATGAAAATAATTTACCAAAATAACAAACTATCCTCAACCATTATGATGTCCTTCCATTAGAGCAATGTCTAAATATATTCTGCTTTATCTTATCAGTCCACTTAAGTAACAGCAAATGATTACAGTTTGTCTATGATATTATTGCCACTACATGATTATCTCTGCCTTTCTGAAAAGACTGTCAGTGAGCTCTGTCTTTGTGTCGGGGTCTGGGTGCTGCTGAGGCATTTCCTCCTCGCTCCTTTTTTCCTTTTAGGTGTTTAAACAAGTTTGTGGAGTTGCCACAATAGCGAACAGCCTTCCTACTCACATCACAGTTGGAAACATTTTCATTTACAGCGGTAAATGCTCTCCTCTTTTCTTCAGGAATCACTGAATGTCAGGTTAAGCGACTGGTCAGGGTGTGCACCCTGGCTAGCTGCATGTGTAGGTTTTGTGTGAACAGTGTGCTGCTGTTGTGTCATGCGGACAACACACAGAAACAATAGTGGAGAGAAGGATAGAGTAGGAGTTTAGACAGCTCTTTTCCTCTACATGTGCGTACAACATAGAAAAGAGAAACTGAAACTAATCCCTTTGTATCCATTCTATTGACACGAGCATCTATCCTCACAAGGAGTACAGAGTTTGGGTAGTATTGAGTTCAGCCCACCCCTAAGTCATAGGTCGTACAAATGGACAGACGTGGCCCAGGTCTCCAAACTGACACAGTGGAAGAAGCTTCTCCACGGTCCAGCTCTCATTGAGCTGAGCCTACCTCCATTTCCTCTGAGGCAGGATTTAGCCCTGGAGATAAATAGCCTGATAAGTGACCCCTCAACAGTAAATGTCCGCCCAAACTTAAATAATTCCCTACTGTGCAATGAGTGACTGATGAGGCAAGAAATCAAAGCCCCCACTGTATAGCAGGTCAACAGCCATTGGCTGGCCATCATTTGTTTAATAAGCTGCTTGAGGCTTGGCATTTACAGCCATGGCATGTTCTTGATGTTTCTGTCAAATATGCACTTTGTTTAAAACTACAGTTCCCTCCTACCCTGTGTTGTATTATGTATGAAGTATGTCCATGCTCTGCTTGATTACAGAGTGAACATTATGACATAGACTCTGCTTGCTAAGTGGGTCTTTTCTGTCATAATGTAGAATTTGCTGATTCATCAGGATCCTATCACATGACCCCCTTACAGGATTAATCCAGATATACGTGTCCCGCCCTTTATATTATAAGCACCACCAAAATTCTGGCTTCATTACAGCAGTGAGCCCAAATATCAGTAGTTACTAATGTAATGCTGTCATAACAAATAAAACCTATGGAAACATCAAGAAGATAAAATACAAAATGGAACAAACCATGAATTACTTTTACTATGAGACAATAAGTATTGTTAAACAACACTGGTGCATTATTTAATGCTTTATTAGTCCAAGGATGTTTAAATGTCTTGATGCAAGACAATCATACTGTAATATATATATATATATATATATATATATATATATATATACTGTATATATATATATATATATGTGTGTGTATTTTAGTGTTACTTGGATTAATACTTATCTGTTTGACTGCAGTTGATGTGATGTGGCAGTATTTCATAATCGTGAGGTTAAATGTTCTGTGTGGGCTAGAGAGGAAAATCAGTTCAAGATAATCAACATTATCATTATATCCCCCACACAGTAAATATATTTGATTTTACAACATTTCAAATACCAACTACTTTGTTCCATCTGTTGTACAATATATAACATCCACAACAGTTTAAGTTTTTGCCGTGTGAAGTTATATTTTAGGCACATAAGCTGACCTGTTGATAATGAACACATCTATAGATTGAAAATGAATGTTCTTCTACATATCAAGCTATTTAACACCAATCACATCCAAAGTGTGTGGAAACAATCAAGCCCCTTTCTGCAGACAAAAAAGTTTGACTCTGTTTTCTTCATCTGAGCTTGTGTATAGTTTAGTATTGTATATATATGCCATGCCCAGCAACTACTGACTCTGGATCATTCAGCCTCCCTGTTCACATGTACCCTGAGCTTCTGCCTCTCTGCTCATTGTGAACAATTCAATGGTGTGAAGAGCTGAAGGCTGAGAAGCAGGTAGAGCGGTGGAGTTGAGGAGCCTGGCTAGGAGCAAGGCAGACAGATGGCAAAAATCAGGAGAGGATGATATGCGGGAGCGAGGTGGATTCATGCTGAGAGACAAGAGAGGCTCATACACCAGGGCTGAAAAGGAAGCTTTGTAAGGTGGAAATTCAACCGTCATTCTGTTTTCATAGCTGCTTTCAGACATGCACTGAACTCTGGAGAATCTCCAGATATTATCCGACGGAGCTGTTTATGAGAGGATGTCCAAATAGCTCCAGACTTTCTACGGCCAGCCCCCGGGTAAAATCTCCAGGGAATGTCCGAATAAGACCCATCTGATAACACAGCAAGAGATCCTCCGCAGGATTCACCACGAGTGAGTTGGTGTATTTATGATGTTTGTGACTCACGATAGAGGCAAAAAACAAACACGCTCCAGAAGGCTGTAAAAACATACCTTCTCATAGAAAGTTCTAGTTAATTACAACTTGGGTCTTATTTTCATTGTCTGATAATTACTTTTTGTGCCACATGGTAACATCGCCTCCTTTGCGCACTCTAATTTATGTTGAGATGTGATGTTAAGTGATTTGTGTTGTTTCAGGTTATTTCCTTCTTCAGAGCATAGCCAGAACAGCAGCCTGTGTCCAGTGCATTTAATCACCAACATAATTGCAAAACATAATTGCAGCAATTGAGTAAAAATTGTATCACAAAAAAGTAATGCAAGTTACTTTTTTGTGATACAATTTTTACTCAATTGCTGCAATTATGTTTAGTAATGTTTTGCTCCAAAGCAGGAAGTGTGACTCCAAGACGTAGAAGGTATGGGTGAAGAGGCAAAGCTTACTTCACACAGAGAGCAAAACCATATTGTCTTCCCTGTGACAAAAAGACAGTCATATTTGTAAAGGGTGAAGGAATGGGATGGAGATGGAGATCAATGGCTGTGTACTATGTTTCTGAAGAATGTGAATGGAGTGAGAGTGGAGGACATCTGGGCTATGATTTGATCATGGCACCAAGCCCTGTGAGTGCATTCCCGTGTCCGACACCTTGGATTACACCCCTCCAGGTCATTAGCAGAGCTACTTTGGGATGGTTTGAATTGGAAATCTATTCATCTGCTTTCCTCGTATTGATTTGTGGTGGCTATCCCTTTCCCGCCTCCTCCCTCTCTACTCTTCTTCTCTTTCTCCGGGCAGTGCTATACTGTAACTGATCATTAGCTATACAGGAAACTAAATGGCAAGCCTCTGGTTTGCTTTGTAAGGCCCTATAGCTCTTACAAAATCCCTCTCTTTCTCCGTTTGTGTGGCAGCCAAATTTCACACATGCAGCAAACAAAGCCTTTCCAATCGTCTGTATCAACAGCGGTGCGGCAGTCGGCTGCTCCACCGTGCTTCAGCGCACAGAGAGTGTGGAGAGGCTGGGAGTCATTTCCAGGCTTCTCTAACAGAGACTCTCTCCCAGTAATGAGACTGTAAATGGAGCTGCCGGGCTTCATTCACCTTATCTTAAACAGGTCTCTTATTTCTCAGGATGATGATAGTACCACGTTCAGCTTTTGTTGGCTCTGTTGGCTCTATAGCATATGGGTATCAAGGACTGATGCATTAAAAGCTCTACTGCTATTTAAAATGATAGGATTACGTCCTCTCCTGTTTTTGCCCTTGTTTTATATATGGTTCCGTGTGTGAGTGTGTGTGTGTGTGTGTGTGTGTGTGTGTGTGTGTGTGTGTGTGTGTGTGTGTGTGTGTGTGTGTGTGTGTGTGTGTGTTGGGCTACTGGACACGTTCATCTTCCAATCATCTCCCTCAATGACTCCACCTCTTTACCAGTCTTAGTTATAGTTAAGTTCCTGCTTTCCTAATATTCTACTTTATGCCTCAGGTCCATCACTCAGCTGGCAGCCCTGTCTTTGTCTTTAATCCTTTCTGCAAGTTTTCTCTGTTATCTGGAAACCAGTCAAAGAAAGACAGGTCCTCTGCCTGCCCAGTTTCTTAAATCAGACCTCACTACCTCTACTAGTCCGCCTGTTGGCTCTATTTATGAAGCATCGCATTAGTTCATGCAGGACATGTGCTTAACTGTCATATGCTGTCAGCTACAATAGGCTTATGGGTGGTCACCAGTCACCCACCAATCACAGCCCATTCTCTCACCAAAGCGCTCCCTTTAAATACGACCTCCTCACTGATCCCTGCTCAGCTACACCACCATCCACGCCCTGCCACCGGCAACTTGCCTCCACCACCCCAGCCTCCACCTTTTAGCACTGAGTCCAAACGTGTTCCTCCCGCAGAATCCAGTTTTTCAAACTTTTGACGTGACTGTGTGTTATATAGGCCTTTTTCACTTTTCCGATGTGCCGTTTTCTTTGTATGACAATGTACTCTCATTATAGTTAAACTTTGAATGCACATGGCAGCAAGGAATTATATCATCGTCATTTATAGTTAATAGCAAAAATTCTAGTCACAGGTATTGGATTCTAAATTCAGACAAAACTGAAGTCATTGTACTTGGCCAAAACACCTCAGAGAAACACTGTCTAAACAGATAAGGTCACCTTGGCTGGTATTAGTTTGGCCCATAGCTCCACTCTGAGGACCAGGACATGTCATTTGACCCACATATAAAATAACCCTAACCCTATATAAAAGGACATCTTTCTTCCACCTGCGCAATATTATGAAAATTAGGAACATCCTGTCTCAGAAGGATGCTGAGAAACTAGTCCATGCATTTGTTACCTCTAGACTAGATTACTGTATTTGTTTATTATTAGGACGTCCCAGTAAGTCTGTGAAAAGCCTCCAGTTGGTCCAAAATGCTGCAGCACGAGTGCTGACAGGAACTAGACGGAGAGATCATATTATTCCTGTCTTAGCTTCTCTGCAGTGGCTCCCTGAAAAATTCAGAATAATATTCAAGATCCTGCTCCTCACATATAAAGCCCTTAACAATCAAGCCCCTTCATATATCAAAGAGTTCATAACACCATATTATCCATATAGATCACTTCACTCCCAAAACACAGGCTCCCATGTGGTTCCAAGAATCTGTAAGAGTAGAATGAGAGGTAGAGCCTTCAGCTACCAGGCTCCCACTCTGGGTTCGGAAGTCAGACACCATCTCTGCATTTAAGGTTAAACTTAAAACGTTCCTTTTTGATAAAGCCTATAGTTAGGGCAGGATCAGATGAGTCCTGATCCATCCCTTAGTTATGCTGCTATAGGTCTTGACTGCTGGGCGAACTCCCATCATGCACTGAACACTTCTCTCTGTCTCTCTGCCCCCATATTTATTAATTTCCCTACTTTACTAACTTTGTGACTATGGGTTCCCTCCCATAGCCCCCCCCCCTTCTCTGTCTATCCCTCTCTCTCCCTCCCTCCCTCTCTGATCCAGATGACAGCAATAATTATTTTTATTTTTATTAACTTTACTAGTATTTATCATCATCACTAATTTTATTATTTTATTAACTGGTGATGTTGCAATTAATAACATCTTTACATCTATAACTATCAGACTTATTATTATCATTATAACAACCAGTATAACTAAGAGCTGAAACCTCTCTCTCTCCCCCTCTCCTCCTCCTCCCGCTCTCTCTCTCTTCTCTCCCCTCTTTTCCACTCATCTCTCCTCTCTTTCCCATTTTTCTCTGCTCACCCCAACCGGTCGAGGCAGATGGCCGCCCACATTAAGTCTGGTTCTAGAGGTTTTCTTCCAGTTGATGGGGGAGTTTTTTCTCTCCACAGTCACCAAAGTGCTGCTCATTGTGGGAACTGTTGGGTTTGTCTACTGAACAACACCTCTTTTGACAAACTGTTCCATTCTCAAACACTGGAAACTATCTCATATGAAAACAGGACATGTAAAATGAGGAACAATCAACAAAATGATAGAGAGGAGGAAGATTATTCAGTTTAACTAAACATAATGTTCAACACACCAGTGATAAGTGGCTGTTTAAACCTGCCCCTTATAATGAAAGCCTTTTATGAATCATGGCCCAATCAGCGTTGAGAGGATAAAAGTCATTTTATCCAGCTGTATTTTGTTACTAACTGCTGGTCTTTGCTCCTGATTTCACTGACAATTAAAAGAGCACATATATTATAGTGTTGTAATAGTACACTAATAAGTGAAGTAAAAGCAGGTCTGGTGAGAATCAGTCAGTTGAATAATTGCCATATGCATCACTCTCACGGTAGATGAACCTCTATTCACCCGAGATTCACAGTGTGACTCTGTGCTGATGTTCTACTGCGTTGCATCCACCTGCTGCTGATAATAATGGGACATCAGGCCCTTATTGGCCTGTCAGCTGTTACAGATGTGCTATTCCCTCCTGTAGGTCACCCCCAGGCTGCAGCAGCTGCTCACTGCTCCTCACCCACCATCACCCCGTCCTCCTGTGATGGTGGCAGCGATGCTCCTCTCTACTGGTCAGTCATTCCTGCGCCTGCCCGATGCCTCCGGCAGGAGATGGGCACTCATTTACAACTGTCAGATATCATGGGGAAGCAAAGTGTTTGCTAATGAAAATCCCATCCATGTCTCTTGCCTTTGATTTCCCCAAAGTCTCCCTCAGACTGGAGGTTTTCAGTGGCCCAGACTGATAGGGTGTGGCAGGGGGCCGCTGGCAGCAGGTGATGAATCAAGGGGTTGTACGAGCCGGTGTGGGCTGTAATTTTATTAACTGCGGCCCGTGATTGATCACCCCCCCCCCCCCCCCCAAATCTATCCCCAGAATAAATGTCTGCTGCATAAACAAGTCTTGAAAAAACACACGAGCAAGGTGATGTAGTTGTTAACATTGTGCTGAATTCTCCCTCCGTCTAATGAGCAAACAACAGCGATGTGATCCATTGCCATGAGGTTTGCCCTTGCTTTCCAGGGGAATTATGGGCCTTGGTACACCATGCTGATGTACCGATAGTGTGAACCGATACCGAAGCTTCATCATCTTGTGTATTCCACTCTCACTCCCCTTTAATGTGATGCTTCATACATTCTACTTGTCAGTGTATGCAGATCCGTCCGGTCCTGTTTTCCCTTTCAGAATATAATGCATTATTCAGAGGCCATCAGGAGAAGCAAAGGAAGCAGTGCTTGACCAGTTATGGCATCAATGAGAATTATAATTCAGAATGGAGGTGATATCACTCATTACATCTGATTTCAGAACAAGTTCTGTCCCATACAGTATCTGATTTTGCCTGTTGGTATTGATTTCATAATTGATTGCCCACTTGTGGCGGCAGCAGTCTAACCAGTCATCCATCATTTCCGTCTGTCAAGCTGCCCTTGACTCAACTTCCACCATCATGAGTTCAGTTATGATGCATGGATTATGATAAGCGTGCAGATGTGTGTAACTGTATTCATGCTTATAAAATTACTTTATATGTCTTTTCTCCCTGTGTGTTAAGAGGCAGAAGTAGCAAGTAAACATAGTTATTTCCCTTGCTCTGTGCTAGTCCCTGTACTTCACTGGCATTATTCTATCATATCAGCTTGGATGCCAGCAAAATTATATCTGTAAGTGTTCTGCCAAGGCACAGGGCTTACACATCGACTGGACAGAGCTTTCATTCACCATTTGTTTCTTTATTTTACAAGTGCAACCTCCTTTTCATGCATTTAAATGTTTGTGCACTCTGTTCTCCTGTGTACCAAAATCTCTTCTCCTGCCTGTGGCAACTGTCACCAACACATACACACTTTGGGCCTATTGCAACAGAGCACAAGCATCATTTCTCAGAGGTGTCTCTGAGAGTTTCTTTGGTTGGCACAACATTCCACAGGACAATAGTTCTGGTAAAGTCATATTTTATAATAATTAGTAATTCTATGACTGACCAGCTTTAAAACAAAAGCAGCAGAAAAGAAGCTTGTGTGAACTTTAATATCTGAGCGTTTGGCCTCCCCCTGTTTTCACAGCAAGCGTACAAGTGCAACATTGCAAACAGAAAAGCCATTACTTCTGAGTTGCTGCCAGGTGTCCAAGCTGTGCACAGTGCCCTGATTTTCCACAAGGTTTTGCAGCAAAAGTGAAACTAAATCAAAGTTAGACTACGAGACATGCTGACCTGACATTCTGGCACTGAGAAAAGATAAAAGTAATGTACTGTAGAGAAGAATGGAGGAGTTAATTTTGTGCATCTGACTTCACCAACTGGATCCTACTGGGATCTGGGTAAAACATCTCAGGCATGGTAGAAAAAATCTGGTTAGGGACATCAGGATAGAAAATGTAATTATACTCTGATCTAGTCCCTAGCCCCCGTCATTAGCTGCCTAGTGGGATATATAATACCTTATGTAACTCTCATTATCCTACATTGCACCTTGCTCTAACTACACACATTTGCACATTTGGTAAAAAACTGTAATTTATTTTGGGTTCATTATTGTTTTCCACAAGGATTTACAGTTTATTAGCTGTTTTCACTATTTTGCTTCATTCTCTTGCTGTCATCGTCCTTTTTTCTTGCAGCAAAAGACAGTTGTGTCCAGACTTAAATGTTACAATATTGTTTTCACTATGAAGTTGTGCTAAAAACACACTAGCTGCCAGGAGTTTCAAGTTGATGGTAGCCATACAAAGTGCAAAGTGCAGGACTTTGACATCAGGGACCGGGGTTTGCATTCAGTGTCCCGTTCTTTGTTAGCTGTGGACAGCAAACGGCCTTTGGTTAAGGTTTAGAAAGATTGTGGTTTTGTTTATCATATTGTGTCATAATACTTTGTGTGAAAACTTTTTCTGTATTGAACCAAACACATGATCTTTCTTTTCTTGTGTTGCGGAAAAAACTGTCAGTGACCATTTCACTAATACAGCATTGATTTGTTCAGAACCACATTTTTTTTAGACTAGCCTGATGTTTAATTTTTCCAACATGTCCTTGTTTTGTTATTATAAAATATAATCCAGTTGGCTTTACAGTTATACACAACTGGTTCAGAACCAAATAACTTCCAAACTCAAAATCAGAGATAAAAAGAGAGTAGTACTGTGTCAAACTTACACATGTTAATAGAGACTGCCAATATCGACCTTTGTCTGGTGGAAAGACACTTTTTAGGTCAAATATTTTCCATATCATACATTTAACACACATTGTAAATACTCATAAATGCTGAATGGACGACCTTGTGGGTGTGGTGAATTAGCGAGTCCCCTACTTCAGTGAAGCTTTCAATGTCCTCGCAGCTTTTCTTTTCCCCAATTCATAACCAACTCATGAGCTATTTAAAGCTAGGCTTGCTGATGAATAAATAATGTCACAACCCACGTAGCAAAAGAACTCACTGCAACCATGTTCACTTTTCTCCTTATCATGCCCATTTATGGCAAAAAAACATACATTTGTGTAGTTATGTTGAGGCAAAGTAGTGATAAAGGTTAAGGAAAGCTGATGATCTTTGCTCACCCCCTGAAAAATGTGGCACTGACCTGAAGAACTCGACATATTGACTTGACATTAAAGAAATATTTGAACCTGTTGGGAAAAAGAGTTTTGTGCTGTTTTGTGAACTTACTGGATTGGGAAAGACACCAGTGAAGACAACCGGGGCTACGCTTATTTTATATCTCCTCTGAAATGTATTTGGCAATCCAAATTAGTTGTGTGAATTTATTTTGTCGGAATTACTGAAATAATATGATACATGTATTGTTTTTTTTCTCTTTTATGACAAAAGCGCTTCAATAGATTTCACAGCTATATCCCTCATAAGTTAGAACTCATCTTATATCCACATCTCTTACATATCATACACTAGAAGAAATCATATACACACTGTATTAAAGCAGACTAAAGGGTGTCAGCCCCACAGATGTGGAACAGCAGTGAGGTTTGGGCCACAACACTGGATGATGAATGAATGAATTACTTATGGCCTCCTTTAGACAATGGACACACTGTTGATCACCATGTACAGTACAATTTATTTCATGAACGGTATCTGTATTGACAGATATAAGTGAGGTACTTCTATGTGAATATCCCCCCCTCTGGTGTAACTGATTTGACAGAGTAAACCTTTTGCACTTCCATGTAGAAGTTCAAAGCGTTATTTATTTTTCTTTTGTCATATAACCTCTGTCTGTGGTGATGCTGTCTGTGGTGATGCTTGTATCTACATTTCCCTCACTACAGCTCAATCCCCTGAAATCAATGCAAAACTCCTGCTTCCTTTGTCTCTCTCATTTATTGCTCTTCCTATTGCATCCTCACACTGCACCTCTCCAGGCCTGTGAGTGATGCAGTTGGGATGGGGTGCAGAGGCAGTAGGGAAGTTGTTAAAAGGCTTCACTAGAAGCCGGGTGAATTACAGCTGCAGCCGCGGATGCTGCAGAGAGGAAGGAGGCGCACCATCACTTTATCTCTCCCAGGCCGGGGTCTCAGGAGTCATGGGGCTATCGTGCATGTCAGGAGCCTCCAGTCTTTAATCACAGAGGAGACACTCTCCTACTTTTTCTTCAGTCGCCTCATCGCTTAGCCCTGGATCAACCATCTAATCCTCCAGCTTCCTGTCCAACCGGTCGCTGAGTCAGCAAATGAATGGGCGTTTGAAGTTTTGCCTGTTAGAGCCTCTCAAGTGACACTGCCCGGACTGTGTCCATCGCACTCATTAGGTATGGTTTAGCCCTGAAAACATCAGTGTGCTTCTTCAGAGCTGCTTGTAGGATGATTCTATATCTTTGGAAATCCATCCTTCCCATGCTAGATTGAGAGGGTGTCTGAGTTGTTGCACAGCGTGTGTAGACAGTTTATTCCATTATCACGTGTGTTGCAGCTCTTTGTGGTCTCAGCAGGCAGCAGAACCAATATTTATGAGTTGATCAAAGCTCAAAGTTCAGTTCATAAAGACTGAATATAGTTCACATTGACAATTTTGAGCTACATTTAAATTAGTTTTTATTTGACTCAAAGTTAACTGACCTTTGTCTCTTAATTATCCACATTATCCTAATAATGTCAGTCTTCCTTCATCACAGATTAAAGCCGTCTGTGGTATATTAAACATGTTTAATAAGACCCAAAAGCAGCAATAGAAAAGAGAACATGAATAAGAGAGAGTACTCCAGGGTGAATCTTCTGGTCCCACCTTGCTATTGCATGGATTTCACTATTCTCTGACTCTTGGCTATAATTGTTTTCAGGTGCCGCCATACATGGCTCATTTATTTCCTGTATAAATCAGTCTTGAGGTGTTTTAATTGTATACCACAGCCTGGGGCCAACAGATTTGATGGATTTCTCTCATGCCGGCCACCGTGAACAATGAGACAGCGGCGCCTCTGAGGGAGGAGATAACACTGTCTCCCTCTTTGAGGATCCTCATTAGGAGCATTTAAATGTACAATGCAGGACATTTGAAAACCAGCGGCGGCATTTAACGATGAGCTTCTCCTTGACCAGGACTGATCCGACCATGCCTGCCTGCTGTTAAGACTAATCTCTGTGATCAACCCCATCCAAGCCATTACACCCCTAGGTCTCATTCAGCACCAAAATGCCAATTTATGCATTAGTCAACGATGAGCACTCAGAGTAAAGGTGTTTAATATTACATAATAGCATTAATTCTCACCAAGCAGCAGTAGATGTGAAGGCTGATGTGAAGGACTCTTACAGCAGGACTTCAATACACAGTTTTTTGACCAGGCTACGTCTTGACTTATTCATCGGAACATGGTGTAATAATATAAGTGTGAGTCGCTGTCCTGATGACTAGAGTGCTATTTCACTTGCTTTCACTCACACAAACCCTTTCTCTCTATTTCTCTCGTCTCCAGCCTGTGGTCCACGGGGGTTTACAGGTTGCATTAAATCAAACACAAGGCCAAACAGCAGAGGGTGGAGGCGAGAAAAGATGAAAACCTCTCATGGCTGGCAAAAGAGCTACTCTCAATTCAAATGAATATTACTCAGCACACAGTGTTGGCATGTGTCGGGTATTTTTGCAAAGACAAACTACACCTTTAAGCTTCACACATGAGAGCCAGGATTACTGTACAGAACCTATAAAGGGAAAATGTATGTATAATAACCACACAAAGACACTATCATATAGCAACACCAGTAAGGCCATGAGGCTTAAAGGGCAAATAGCACTTCTAATGCAGTGCCCCTTTAGAATGGGCTGTTTCGCTGTGGTAATGCTCCGGAGGTACTTCAGAATTATTCCTTGTCATTAGTCCTCCTCAAACAGTTCTACAATATACTGTTATTTTTAATTGTTTGTCTGCTGGATGTTTCAGTGCAGAGTAAAGTTAACTGTTAAGGTATCGACACAATCTTCAGACCCAAGTTAAAAACTTTACAAAACAAAAGTTCTCTAATTTATCTCAATATAAAGACAACATTGTGCTTTTAATTTAAAGACAAATTACCAAACAGGAAGTGATTCTACGATTGGTGTTGCCATGACGAAGGGCGGCACCCGCTGCACCCAGGTCTGTGTCAATCCGATTTGGTGAAATTTAAAAAACAAATCATCAAAATGATCTAACAGCGTTTACTGTAATTTGTCTGAGTGAGAATTACCGTTGTTACATGGTCAGAAACTTGAATACAACTGTTGCTTTGTGTCTGCTGGATGTGTGAATGCTTTGATAACATTGAAGCAATAACAACTTTAGGACTTTTCTCTGTCCCTTTGCCAAACAATGTTCACTGTGTCTACAAGAGACAATCAGACAGTAAGGCTACTGGATGAAGGGAAATCACTGGGAGTGTCCTCCTCCAAATGGAGACACAGGTAGGGCTAGAAAATCTTCCCCTCGGAACTGAGACACCACTCACTACGTCATCAGCAGCCAACAAACATTATTACAGTGACGAACAATATCAACTAACATTAATATTTAAACAACTGTTATCAACCAACGTTATAATAGTGACACATCTAAAAACTGGATCTCATCAACGAAAGACAACAACTGATTCTGCAGTGCATGGTTCTGCTAGCACTACCACGGGCCAAGCAAACAAACCATTACAAACAGGCATGTTAGGACTGGGTAATGCACTACTTGCTTAACCCTTGTGTTGTCCCTGCTTCCCCCGGCTGTTGGCCCCCCTCACATAGCCCACCCCATATTAGGATGCACACGTAGGGCAATAGACAAGTGAGCAGCCCTTACAGATGTATTTGTTACACCCGCGGCACGCGGTGTGAGTTTTACAGTCCTTCTTCCATATCTGGGCATATCTGACACCTCTTCCTCTTACTCGCCACGAGCGGGGCTGCTGCTGGGGCTATGGAGAAGGCCGGACTCTGAGTGTGTGAGTGGGTGAATGTAAAACTGTACTGTAAAGAGCTTTGAGTGGTCATCAAGTCTAGAAAAGCGCTATATAAATACAAAACCATTTACCATTTACCCTTGACCGTGAGCAGCCCGGTCGGGAGCTCGGGCTTGTTCTTCCGAACTGTGCCGACCACAGTGAGCTTCCTCTCCAGGAGCTGCCGCGCAAGTTCGTAGGAGGTGAAGTACGTGACATTATGACCGCGCAGTCCCTCCGTTAAATCGAGCACTACCCGCAACCCCTGGTTCCGTTCTGGGCGTCCACCGCTCGGCTTTCCGGTGTACACTTGCATCTTCCAAGCGTAGCTGGATTTCGCTTCGCAGGACACCCATGACTTGATCCCGAGGAGGAGGAATAGGAGGAGGAGGAGGAGCAGCGGCCCTCTTCTCAGCCATACGCCCTTGAGGACCATGTTATTTCCCCGTTTCTTGACGGGAAGGTCTCTCTTTCTACGAGTCTGGTGGTGTCGCCGTGGTCTTGTCCTCCTTCTTCTTCTTCTTCAAAGGATGATGAATCTGCAGAAGCATCACCCACTGGGTCGTAGTCTTCATCGCCGTCGTCGTCTTCGTAGTCACCGTCGTCTCCGTCTTCGTCTTCATCACCATCTCCGTCCTCTCTGTCTGCTTTTCTATCTGCTTCTCGGTCTGCTTCTCCATCTCCTTGTCCATCTGCTTCTCGTTCTGGCTCTTTCGCGTCGTCTTCGGGTTCAGAGGATGGTTGCTGGGAGAATAGCTGTTGGAGAACCTGTTCTCTGGTGAAACGCTCCTGACGTGACATCGTGCCATGGTCTGGGAGGGGGGCACATGGAGAATTACAATTGGAATCAGGTGTGGGTCTAAATGACCCCACAGAGCTTTTCTATTATCATGTCAGAAAATATATGGAACTGCCTGCTGATTTCTCAGTAGACTTAATTATCCATGAATGAATAAAAACACATTTTTGCCAATTATAATTTACACTCTTTTATGTGGGTTAATCACAGGCCACCAATAACTAGACTTCAGTATACTTAAAGTAGTACTTGATGGAAGTTAAGTGCAAAGTCTTCAAGTGTAGTCTTTCAAAACAAGTTCCCTTTTTGTCAAAGAGGTACCCATTGACATGTGAAGATGAAAATGAAGACGTGGAAAAGGCCGTTGCTGTAGAAGTTGAGTTTGAAAAGCGCAGGTACAGTTTGGCTGAGTGCGATCGTGAACTCGCTATTGCGATTTGCGCTACTGGTCACGTTGACACAATTTCCAAGGATGATCAGACATGTCCTTTCTCAAAAGGATGCCAAAAAAATGGTCCACGCCTTTGTTACATCCAGACTGGATTATTGTAATTCAATATTATCAAGCTCCAGCAGTAAGTCGTTAAAGACCCTGCAGCTTGTCCAAAATGCCGCAGCACGTGTCCTGACAAGAACAAAGAAAAGAGACCACATGTCTCCAGTATTAGCTTCGCTACACTGGCTTCCGGTTAAATCTAGAATAGAATTTAAAATTCTCCTCCTCACCTTCAAGGCCCTTAATAATATGGCACCATTATACCTTAAAGAGCTGATGGTACCTTATCAACCCACTAGAGCACTGCGCTCCCAGAATTCAGGCTTACTTGTCGTCCCTAAAGTCTCTAAAAGTAGAGTAGGAGCCAGAGCTTTCAGCTATCAAGCTCCTCTCCTGTGGAATCATCTCCCACTTTCAATTCGGGAGGCAGACACCACCTGTATATTTAAGAGTAGGCTTAAAACCTTCCTTTTTGATAAAGCTTATAGTTAGAGCTGGTACAGGCTTGTCTTAGGACCTGGCTCTTAGTTATGCTGCTATAGGTCTAGAAGGTCGGGGGACACATGACATACAGAGCTTCTCTTTCCAGCTTCTCATTCTTCTTCTCAATCGTTATCACATCAAAGTAATTCATATCTCATCAATACATGTTACTGACTTGACTTCTTCCCCGGAGTCCCTTTGCCTTATTGTCCGCAGATCCAGGGCCGCAGCTGTGGCCACATCATGGATTAGGATCTGTGGATTGCGTATCAGAGATCGTAATGGTGGATCCAGTATGGCAGGATTTTGTATTGTGCTGGCTGATCGTGACAATAAAGGCGGATCCTTTATCGTTTTGGCATCGGAAAATGGTGGTGGACCACGACCAAGGTGGCAGCTGATGATGGATCCTAATGGCGACAGTGAACAATGACTGTGGACTATAGTGGCATCCGATCTTGATGGTGGATCATGATCTTGCTGGCGGCTGACCAACGACTATGATTGCAGAAAGACTGCTTGATACATAGTATTTCTCAGATACTTGACCCTTATTGACATTAATCCACCAATTCACTGACCTTCAGTTATGCTTCAGAAAGGTCTACCCCTATCAGTACTGCTAAAACCTTGATGATGTTTCCCTTCACACTTGACATCTATTGCACTTCTGTCCGTCCTGGGAGAGGGATCCCTCACATGTGGCTCTCTCTGAGGTTTCTACGTTCTTTTCACCTGTTAAAAGGTTGTTTTTTTTGTAGTTTTTCCTCACTCTTGTTGAGGGTTAAGGGCAGAGGATGTCACACCATGTTAAAGCCCTATGAGACAAACTGTGACTTGTGAATATGGGCTATACAAATAAAATTTGATTTGATTTGATTTGATTTGATTTGATGTGAAGTGGCAGCAGTACATTCTTCTATGTGAAAAGAAATCTTTTTCAACCTATAAAAAGTAAGAAAGTGGGTGCATATGAAATAAAGAAGCTTATAAATACATGGTTTTGTTAAATGGTCTCATGCTGGAGTCTTGGAGACAAATTAAAAAGAGTGAAAACAGCATCGGAGTGACAGCAGCTGCAGTCACAAGCTCTGTTTTATTCTCATAGTATCTGACAACAGACGCAGCATTGAGCTAAGTTTAGAACAAAAGCAGTTTCATTTTAGATGCCTCAATCAGCGGCGCTCCTGTGTTCTGCTCGAGTGTTACACCAGCGAGTCATGTCAGTTGTCTTCCTCTTATCTGGATTTCTAGCTTTCATTTCTGTTTCTAGCCGTCTTTGCCATGCCAGGATGTCTTTTCACGGAGGTGAACTGGGACGTATCCACTCATGGTGCCTAATCTGTTTTGGCAAGATTAGTTTCACAACGCTCTTATTTCCTGAGGTGGTTCTGACAGCATTTTTTAGTTTTTGCAGTTTTTGCCTTCAGATGAAATACAAACCACAGGCATTGCTGTCAGTACCACAGAATGTGTGTAGGTTGTGTGGATTATTACTACATTGTCATCTCAAACAGGTGTTAGGGTGTACATGAGGAAAGGAGATAGAGCAAACACTACTGAAGCACTCTGACCTAAATTAATCATTCCATGTCCGTGCTTCAAAATGCACCTCTTGCACTTAAGCGGTGCAGGGCAATGGGCTGTTTGGAGGAAAGTACCTGCTCTTCAGATTGCATTGTCTGCATTGTAAAGGTCTGGGGAGCAGTGGCTGTTAGATCTCATTCCTTTACTTGTAATGAAATGGCCATGCATGGGTTGCTGGAGGAGGTCCATGGTTCACTAATACCACATTTGGACCCGCTGAGCACTGCAAATATTTGAAATGTCAGTCCATTTGATAATGTCAGTAGGCCTCAAAAAGCAGACTCTGCACTACAGTCACACTGTTGAATATAAGCAGCTCTCTTCTCCCTCTTCCCCCATTTTCTCTCTTTTGCCTTTCTACTAATCCCCCTCATTGTAGCTGCTTCAATCCAGATTAGCAGCAGAGAGTCGGGAGCAGACCAGGCAGGCCACAGATGGCTGCTCAGCCCTCTGTAGCCCAAAGTGAAGCAGGTAATAGAGGTTTTAATAATCCAAAGCAGGGCATTTACCTCTAACTACCATGCTGATATATTACCAGGCTCATGACGAGAAGATAATTATCAGATTAAAGAAATCTCATATGTGTTAGTACACATGTGCCGCAGGAGAAATTCAATATTACATTGAAATGATGACCTTATATGTCCTGGTGCATGTAATGGTTTAGTGTGTGTGGCCTCTGCAGTACAATTTTGGTAGATTTTCCATCATGTGCACTCAGAGGTAGGGTATGATGATTTTTTCACCAACAGATGTGTTTTAAAATGAAAGGGCAAAACCAACATAGGTTTTCTAGGAAGGTTTTATTCAAAGGTCTGCTCTGCAACCAACACAATTTCCAGACCCCACTTCATAACTTTTCAAAATAAAAGTCCTGTATTTCAGATTTATATAGAGCATCGCAACAACAAAACCAATGTTCTGCCTTTACTTTGTAGAGATTATTATTTTATAGTACAGCTTGAAGACACAGGCTGTTGCACAAGTGTGATCAACCTCTTCACTGCCAAGAAATCCAAATCCTTCTATGTTTATTCACTGGATGTGGTGATCTTGTTTACAGTTGTTACGTTAATTACGAGACTGAATTGAGTAAATTGCTTGCTTTGAAGGGTGATGCCATGAGGTAAGCAACAAGGGATAACAAATGGTAAATGGACTCCATGTATAGCCTATAAGTGCTTTTATTTTCGTAGGTTTCGTCTTGCCCAAAGACACTTCAACATGTGGTCAGGAGGAGCTGGGCATCGAACCACAGACCATCTGATTAGTGGATGACATCCTGCTTTACATCTTGAGGCACAATGCATTAAAAGCAGCACAGATGAGGGACTAATTAAAGTTATGGTTTAGCATAATGCTATAATCCTCCTGGACTAATGAGTGTGTTCTATAACTCTGCACTACTTCTCCTGCTACTGGGAGCATAATGGAGGTACACATTGTCACTGACAGCCACTGTGCTTGCTAATGTAAAAACACCATTTACCATCACAATATTTCCTCCAGACAGAGTGTGAAAGGAACCAGAATGTGATGTTGCATTCAAAGACCCGCAGACTTGCTGACACCAGCAACCTGGACAACGAGCAAGTGTCTCTGGTTTTGGGTGTGATTGCATTTATGGAAATCTCGCTGCATGTTTTTTTTTAAACAAACCATATGTTAATATGTGCCTTGTAGAAGAGCAATCCATCACTCTGTATGTTTGACCCAAGACAAACTGGTTTCAGAGAGATGATATTCTTTTATTCCCAGTCCAGTATGAGCAGGTAGGAAGTTGAGTGCCTCATTAATCACCATGAGCCACTTACATACCATAGTATGGAGAGAAATAGTCACAGTACTGTAATATAATGCGGTTCTTTCATATTTGCAGTTTAGAATAAATCTATGTGATTAACACAAAGAGCATATAATCTCGAATGAGATGCGTGCGTGTGCGTGTTTGTGTGTTCCACTGAGTCTCATCGCCTCTCAGCTGAACTCAGTTTTTTTTTTACCTGCAGCGATGAAGACGAATGGTATTTACTGTCATCTTCGCACAAGTTTGTCATCACTGTTTATAAATCCCTGCTGTTCACAGGCAGTCGGACTCACGCTCTGTTTGTTTTCTCATCATGGGGAAAAATAAATAAATGTCGGGATAATGTGCAGAAAAAGATGAACCAAAACCCACAGCCCGCCATCTCAATCCCACTAATGCAATAAATGATAATGATGACAGACATTAATCTCTCAATTGCGGAATGCAAGTGCACCCGAGGCGTTCACAGATCAGAGTGAAATATTGGGCTTGGTTTTCATTTGGTACATCTCATCTGGCCTCTGACAGAGATATGAACAACTGAGGCCCAATAAGTTTCCCTCAGGCCCATTTCCTCTCTTCATTCATCTCCTTAATAGAGGCAATAACAGCACATTCAAAGTGACGACACATCGCACAGTGAGATTAAAAAGCCCTGCCACCCCAATGTTTAACATGCTGTACACAAGCCAGAGATGACGTACAAATAAATAAAGAGTAGCAGGGAAAAATGACCCTTGTGGTTTTGAGAATTATCCTATTTATCTCTGCCAGAAACTCAAATTCATCAACAGGAAATCCATAAGAAGCAGTATAGTGGACTGTGTACCATCTACTGACAATTCTTTGTTGTTGTTGTTGTGGTTTTTCTTCTTGTGTTGAGCATAGCTTTGCAATACTCCAATTTACAAAAGACCAAGACCTGTACAATTTGCTTTGCGTTCAGAGTCGGCGTCAAAACAAATGTAGGGGGGGGGGGCATTAGGGCAGTGTTGTGCCAGTTCACACTTAAAATGAACTAGTTCAAAGTTCAGTTCATGCAGATGAAAATGAACTAGTTCACGTTCATTTGTTCCATTTTTTATTGGAATGATTTCGGTGACAAACTTAAGATTTAGTTATGAATCGATGGTGTTAGGATCATCTCTGCGTGTCGCTCCTTTAACACTGAGTCCTGACTCCGCATCACGTCTCGTTCGACACAGAAACTCCAGCTTGGTACAAACCAGCTGCAGCTTCTGCTCTGATCATGACGCAGCTGATCACTGAGCAGCTGTGACCAGAGAAACTCTGTGTTTCACTGATCTTCTACAAAGACACTGACCGGCTGCTTCACGTGAACGAGCTCTGATCTCACTGCGTGTGAGTGAGGGCGAAGCCCAGGGGCCTGTGTGTGTGTGTGTGTGCTGTTTGGGAGCACACCTGCAAACAGACATTTCGCCCACTGCTGGTATTTCACATGATGGCCTGATAAGACGTTGACTAAAACACGTTCATCATTTGTAAACTGGTTCATTCAGTTCATAGTTAACAAAAAACATGAACACGTTCATGCACAAAACTGGGGGTGGGAAGGTGGGGCATCAACACATCAGCGATTTAATAAAAGAGATATCATATGTTGATTACTGAACTGTAGATATGCTGTTTAATTTCTGATCAGAGCAAGCTATCATCAGCATTGCCCATTGGAAAATACCCCATTGTTACTGCTGTTACAAAATACCATCTGCCCCCAACCCATAATGGTGACAGTGACAACATACAACCTGCACTACGTTCAAAGTGCAGGATACTGATGTGAGTTATTCCTCAAAATATATTAACTTCATGCAAATGACACAATGTTTCCCATGGTAAAGTTAATTGACCTGAAGCTGATGCTGTTGTTATTATTACCTCATGGAGACAAAGAAAATGGGGGAGCTGAGGAAACATTTTTACGTGCATGGTTTTATTTTTAAATTGAACTTGTAACAATTATAGCTAACATATGCTGTTTCTAATTTTATTTTATTATTACTGGAAATCATCTTGCAACACAAACACCCCCCTCTGTGTCTTGTGAGCCCCTACTTGGGGATCCACTGTCCTACTGTGTCATTCGGCTGAGAGAGAAGGCTGGCAGCAGGAGGCCGAGATGGCTCTGCATTAGATTCATGTCGACAGAGGAACCCGCGGCAGCCGGTCTCTTGGGCGGCTGGCGTTCGCAAAGAGCACACACAGACAAGCCGCCGTGATTGGATTCAGATCAGGTGTCACAGGGAGGTTGAGCTCCATGGCAATGACGGCCTCCTTAGAGACTGCAACCGTGTGGATCCATCTCTTTCTGCAGCCACTGGAGTTTACACAGACAGAGAGGCTGGCTCTGTGTCGGGCCACTGACCCCTGAGATCTATTTCCTGCCATCAGTCACCTCTTTGTTTAATGCTGCCATTTTAACATGCTGAACAATTCTTCAGCTTTACATAAAACTTGAATGCCAGTAATAATACATTGACTGTAAATGAATAATTACAGAAAAAACACATTGTAAAGTCCTATGTTCTGACTGCCTTGTGTAACTCACGCGACAGATCACAGGAAGTCAGATGGACTTGGTTAGTCTCCATTTGAATTGTCTCTGGATACATGTCACAGTTTGATTACCAGGATTAAATAGCACTTTTCTAGCAATCCCTGAAGTAATATTCACCCATTCAAACACATTCATAAAATGCTATTATTTGCTGCAATGTTCCATCGCACAGTCACAGTTAAACTCTAATTGAAGTCATTTCTTTTGTTCAGTATCTTGCCAAGGGACACTTCAGCATGCGGACTGGAGAAGCCAGGGATGAAAACTTCAACCTTTGCGAACAACATGCTCGACCTTGGTCCATATTGCTTAATTTTAACAACAGGCCAATTCCAGCCACTGCTCTTTAGAAGTAGTAGCTAGTAACAGTATGCTTTAGCTATTTATCCATTTAAAAAAAAACACCTAAATGAGACCATCAGGTAACTGTAGCTTAATTCTTTGTTCTTTTGGAACTCACTTTTTCTAATACGCTTGTCAAGCTTATTACGATACAGTCTGTCTCAAAAATAAAGCGATGCTCGCGAGCTACTTCAGGCAGCCAACTCGAGCTGCGCTGCTCCAATCATGTGACATACATCATGTGACATACCTCACTCTCCACAATCATCTATAATACACACCCACCTTATTAGGCGGTCTATTTAAGCAGAGAAAATGTCCAATCACTCCCCTTGCTCCCCTCCACCACCCCAGCATCCACCTGTAGGCTCCGACGGGAGGGTAACAAGTATTTGCTCATCACTCCCATCATATCTATGTAATCATATTGGGGGGGAGTGATGAAGTCGGAGCCTAGACGCCAAACACTAAAATGTTCTCCTTTTGCAATAAACAATTGAACGTTATGATGTTATGCTACCGATACACTAACATTACATATTTCATATAATTTAACAGCCAATCACCATCCTACAGATAGCCAGCCAGCTATCCCATTCACCAACATGTCTAGTTTTGTGTTACTAAAAGAAGTCTTGCTGTCTGTCACTCAGGTGCTTGGTTAGGTTTGAAGTGTTTCCTTGCTTTTATAGCTTCTCATGCATACAGGCTAATTAATGTCAGTTGTTCACAATCAGTTCACCATAAAAACTACTGAGCATTGTGTGCTTGAGAAAAAGATCCTAGTTTTGGTTTGTGTACTTTGGTGTACTTGGTTATTTTAAGTTTTGGTTAAAGAACGTGACTTAAACCAGAAATATTTCGATTCATGGCGGTCAAAGGCAGTGGGGCAGGGTATTAGGAAGTACAATAAGGTCAGCAGCAGCAAAGTAAAGTTTGTTTCGAGAGACAATAGCAGCACTGCTACATTTTATGCTGTGATCTCAACATAACAATATTGTAACCCCCAGAGTGTTGTCATCTTTAGTTGGTTCGTACAAAATTCTCAAGAAAGATATTCTGGTGTCAGCTGGGGATGATTTGGAGCAGGACCCGTATTCACAAAGGTTCTTATCTCACATCCTAAAAGAAAAGCTCCCAGAAAGAGTTTCCTCTTAAGGCCTATTCACAAAGCTGCTGACAGCAACTCATGGCAAGGAACAAAGAGAACTCCCTGAGCTAAAATTAGAAGCAAGACTGACTCTGTTGCTGTGGATGATATGTTTCATTAATGCACTTCCTAACTATGCCTACAGTGACTGGTTGACAGGTGACTGATCTGTGTGAATGTGTCGTAAAATATTCATTAATACAGATTAATTTAAATTTAGATAATCATCAAATGATCAGACTTTGATGTGGTAATTCTACATAAAGCAACGATTTACCAGGTAATCTGCCCAAGGCTGTGAAGGTACCTTTATTTATGAATTAGCTGGTGATCATTTAATGTGCATTAATGAACTGTCAAACTAATTGGAGTTTTGAAGAACACCATTTTTGCTTTAATGAATAATTCTGTCAGTCTGCTGAGGCTGAGGTAATCTGTATTTATAAATGTATACCTGTGATCTCTGGTGTTGGATTGAATCCATATTAACTACTCACCATCAAAAATTGGATTGAAATGTCATTATTATGTATTTCTACAAAACACTGAAGTGATGAGGATTATTGCCTGAGTATGAGCAGGTCTCAGTGACGAGGGGGTCTTTAACTTAAAAGCAGCTTTAAGTCCTGAAATGTTTTGTGAATGGTTAAACTTAATCCATCCTGCAGGCAAGTACATATGAGTATAATGCAGCTCCTGTTATTATATTTCAAACTGAGGGTATCATTAGCCTTGTATTGTAGCAGAGGCTTTGAACTGAATAGAGGTCTCCTATAGACACCAGGGACTTGGATGCTTAAAATTCTGTGTAGATTCAAAAGAAATATTGCAAGATATAGAGACAAACAACCACACTCACATTCACACCTACAGTCTCCATATTAAATTAATCCCAATCTGTATGATATGGAATGTGGGAGGAGAACCATGAGAAAACCCATGCAGACATGGGGACAACCTGCAAATGCCTCGGCTGACCTGGGATTTGAATAGTTTATCCTACCTTAATTTTTGCTCCTTCAAAATATAGGTACTCTATTTAAGTTTCTGAATCATGAACGTCTTTCTGCACATAAACAGTTACAATTAAGTGTAATGCGCCTTTGACTGACATTTTACAAACATTTATATAGTGCACAATGCATTTACCGTTTACGAGTGAGAGTTTGGATGGATATCCCCATGGTCATGATTGAGCAAGTAATCAAACTGTGACATGTAGCCATTTCAATATCGTGGTTGTTAATGAGCAAGACATTGCAGAAGGAGTTTAACCAGGTCCTTCTCACTTGCTGTTATTTGTCACTCAAGCTACACAGTCAAACACAAGTTTTTTTAGACTTACCCAACAATCTAACAGTATTACAAGGTTGTGATTTGGAAAATGAGATTAAATAAATGTTTACTTTAAGTTTACATTACTGATTCCATCTTTATTTCATCTTATATCACCTGCGGCTGCTGTCTGTCATATGTTTATGTTAATGTAAAGGCATCCTTTATACAGAACTTTTCACCACAGCCACAATAAAAGCCAACAATGTTCATGTGCACCTGCTCATCAATGCCTCTGCTTCCATGCCATCTTGTTCTTCACACAAGTTCAGATACTTCTTTGAAAGTGTCTCAAAGACATTTCTTCCTCTTTCACTCTCTGCAGCAGTTGTTTACCTACACACCCACACTATACTATATATATCCCACATGTGATTTACTATTGCTGTTCATCCTACAAACATACATCAGCATTCTGGTAATGTTTGCCTTGTTTTTCACCTACAAAAGCTTGTTACCTCCCACAAGGAGGTTAGGTTTTCACCAGTGTCTGTTTGTAGATCTATTTACATAATTGTCAGCAGGATCACACAAAAAGTGTTGAACTGATTTGCCCCAAACTTGGTGAAGGGATGAAGTGTGGGCTAAGGAAGAAGCCATTACATTAAGTGGCATATCTGGTTAAAGGTCCATGAATAACTTTTATTTAACATAACACAAATAGAGAGTTTTTCCCAAATTTGTATCAGTATCTCAAGAAATAAAGTCTGGATCTTGATAACATCCTGAATTTTGCTTTATTCATATTAATTTAGGACTAAAACTTTTCCAAAGTGTCTATGTGTTTTGATTTATTTCTGTAATGGGTCAGCGACAGTGGACACCATATTCTGATCGTTACCAATCTTGGTGTCCAGTTAGAAAGATCTTTAGAGGCTCAATCGATAGGTGCTCTCCCCTGCCCCTTAATGAATCCAGCCTGCTAGATTGGACTCAATTATCTTCTGCTGTTCTGCCTTTATCACTGATTCTCATTTGCTGGCAAATCCATTCTATCATTCGCCAGCTCTTTGTTTACTGCCATGCAGTAGAACGGGGGAAAGTAAGGAAGTGGTTCAAAGAGGAACACTTCCCACATGTAATGTCGTGTTTTTTCGTCTTTTCTTTTCGTATTTGGGGTCTGAATTTTTTAGGGAAATAATTCACAACACCCTGCTGAGGTTTACTTCCTGATTTTTCTTTCTACTTCATTGTTCCTTGATATTTCCTGCCTGTTCAAGCTACTTTGATTCCCTTTTGCTTCATTTTTTAAAACTCTGTCCTCTCTCATAGTTTACTGTAAAAGCTTTTCTGTTTGCCTGGGTTGGTCTACGTTCCCTGTGCTGTGCCAAGGTGCATTTGCACCCCAGCAGGTGATAGCTGTGGTCCTGATGTCGCAAGGCCAGCCCAAGCCTGTAATGGTATGGCAGTCTGGTGTAGGATGGGTAAAGTGCTCTCTTCATCCTGGATGATACACTTCTGAATACACATCTGTTAAGCCAAAATCGAAAATCCTGTTTGTGTCATGTAAAAACATGATTCCACCTTTCCACTTATTTTGTCAATGATAAAAGCAAACTGAGTGCCCTATACAGGAAATATTATTGGTCAGCTAACAGTAGCCTAGTTATTGGACATAAAATTAAATCTATATCTATCTCACTCATTAATTAGTTATATGGTATTGTCAGAACTAGATTAGTTCAAATCTGATTGATAAAAATCTCGGGCACCTTCGGTTAACCATGTCTCTTTCGTCAAAATGCTGCTAATTAGTAGGCTAGTATTCTTTAGCAGACCACAGTTGACTAGTTGACTAATGTCTGGACATTGGATGAGTTTGACATGTTTTACATTTTCACTGTTCTTTTTGTCATGGAAGATACAGGGACAAAGAGGAGAGAGAGAAGGAGATTGAATTGTACTTCAAGGTGGTCATGTGAGGGGAGTTACAGTGAAACAGGCTTTCTTAGTATTTGCCCATGTCTTTACTGTTTATGTGTGCAGTGCTTTATTTAATTAACTACCAGTTTTATCTTTTTTATCAGAGTTAATTTAAAACACATTCACAGCAGTTATGAATTTTTCCAATGATGAGGGGTGGGCCACAATGTGCTACGGCAGGAGACTTGACCAGGGGAAGGGAGCACCCCCGAGGGAAAGACAGTGCACCTCCCGTGATCTTCCAGTGGAGACAAGTTAAGTTCCCTTCCCCTAAACTTTACCCTACCTGACCCCAACCCCAGGTCTAACCTTGTGTAGGTAACCTCTAGTAGCCAGTAAGAACAGATCAATATTTTATATTTCCTTCTTCAAAGACAGATTTCTTTTGGTAACCAAATTTTGAAATATTTACGCAAGAGGTATGGGTGGTTTCTTCCCCCTTTAACACATTTAAATGCATTATTATATATCCTGAACATAGAAATATACACATACTGCTTTACTGTCCTGAGATCTGTTCCTCAGCTCCACAAATGGACCAGACAGTCCAGGATACTCTCGTTATATTTCATTCTCAATCTCTTTCTTTATATTTTTTCTTTTTCTCAGGCAAAAAGAGATAAGGACACGAGACAGCAGAAACATGTTGCCTGTGAACTTTCGAACTCTAGTGTCCCCTGTCTCTTACCTAACCCTGATTCCACCACAAACACTCTTCAAGAAGATAAAAATATTTCATCATACAGTGGTTCTTTTACTCTCAGGGGTCAGTGTCACCTTCCTCCCAATCCCATCACAATGTACAATCACGACACTTCAAAAACATTATGTATTTAGTAAATCAGTTAACGATCAGCACTTTGGCTGATTGGTGGTGGCTCACACACATCCTCGCCGAGTCATAATATTTGGACCCAAGTTGGAGAACTCATCAGCATGTTTCAGGAGAGAGCAGCGCTTGTTACGATTTATGATCCATTTCATGCTCCCATTTCCTTTAGTAGGCAATATGTGTCACTTTTATAACACTATGAAGTTGAAGTGTTGAGGTGAAATGTTAAGTGATGTTTCAGCGATATGCAAAAAGAAGAGATTGGCTGAGCCTTAAGTGGATATCCCAGCATTCATCCGGCCGTCGAAGGTTCACAGCCATTTTCTGACTCCGACATAAGTGTTGAATGGAGTGTCTGTGTCCTTGATGAACCCCCGCTGTGCTTTACAGCCTGGGAGAGAAGGACACCCCACCGTACTGCCACATTCACTAACACAACAGTATCTAATGAAGCAGCTAGGTCAAGAATCTACAGCCCGAGGCAATTTGGTGTTTATGTCCATTTGTAATTTTTTTCCTGATTGCCCTACTTTGATTTTGTCTCTTTTGTAAGGAAGTAAATAAGTGTGACACTGGTTTTAGTGGTCAGGGTGGATAGATGGCTTTACAAAGAGTTGGACTTTCTTTTCCTTTTAGCTGTGTCACATTAGGAATCATCAAGCATTTTTGCAATGGCCATATGTGACAGTCATTCTTTCAAGGGGGTCAACAATAGAAACTATTACTGTGCGTTTTTATCTGAAAAACCACAGTAACCTTAAATGTAACAGCAGAATCGTCTCTTCAATAGCAACCACCGGCAGTGCCATAAAGACATACTGTGGAATAGGTCAAAGGTAATCCGACCATCATACTTCACCCATTTTATGTCACCTTGAGTCTGCCCAGCTCCTCCTTTCTCCGAGACCTGATCATGCAAACCTGTTCTCACTCTCCCTGATCGACCTGCTGATCTGACCCCACATCACTGGCAAGACAACAACCAAAGCAACCGAGCAACATCACAAACATAACAACAAAATCATGTATTTCATTTTCTAATCAATATATTATAGCAGTATGATGTAGGCTAGCTGCTAGGCCTGCCCAAAGTTCAACATATTCTTCAATGTGAGACAATTATTCATGTAATCCTGAACAGGATTTTATATTTAGAATATCTGCATCAACCCCTCTTAGTCATGCTGAGCTCTTTTAAATGAATCTTCTACCAAGCGACGTGAGTCACATCATTGATATTGGCTTTCTGTGCCGTCAGATGATCTGTGAGGAGAGATGCCTGATATGAATTATTGAGGCAAAAAGGCCGGGCTCTGTCCACGATTCTCGGATATTTCAAGCATCACTGTCCCAGAGCTTTGCTCGAGGTAAGAGACTGTTACTACCCGGTGGGGGGGGGGTCTTCAATCATGCACATAAAAACCACGGCACATATTGAAATGGCATCTGGGCATTGAAGTCAAGGTTCCAGTGCCCAACAGGCCTCAGAGTTTCTCCTGACAGGGCCTTTGATATTATTATTGGATATGCAGTCTTGCATAAAGTGCCACACTACTAAGGAATTATTTCGGTTACCTATTTCGGATGAAATGTATTTTCTTTATAATTCAATGTCAAGTTTTTGATCCTCGATACTGAGGAGTATTTGACTATTCATTTAAAACTTACAATCACAACAATGTAGGCTGTGGAGGAAGAGCCACATGTGAAAATAGTTTGTAATAAAATTCTGCAGCTTCAAATACTAATACTGCCATTTAGCTCACATTGTAAGATCTTGGTACTCGCTTCCCTGGCTGTAGGTTCACTCCCTCTTTTTTTTTCCTTTTTCTCATGTGGCTGTAATCATCTGTCATAGGGCAATTTATGCAATCGATCAATCCGTCAGCTATTATCTGCTTCTTTTTTGGTAAAGTGTGGTTTGAGATTGGTTGCTCTGCTGCAGATAACACTGCACGGGCTTTTGCCTCTTTTGTGGGACATTGCAGCCTCTTTTCTACAATCAATTGTTCTGGGCTGCCTATGTAGTCCATGCACATGCCCAACACAAGGCTTATTACATCCTGGCTAGAATTGGCCTTGATTAGGCCCGGCTGCAGTGTGGCAGTGGTAAATGGTAAATGTTGTATTTATAAAGAGCTTTGCATTTCATTTCATTTTTCATTTAGCTGACGCTTTTATCCAAAGCGACTTACAATAAGTGCATTCAACCTACAACAAGAATCAAGAAAGTACAATTTCTTCAAAAAAGCTAAACTACGAAGTGCTATAAGTAAGTGCCATTTAAGTGCTACTAAATTGTTAGTTTAACAATTTTATTCAAGGTATAGTCGGAAGAGGTGTGTTTTTAGTTTGCGGCGGAAGATGTGTAAACTATCTGATGTCCGGATGTCATTGGGGAGATCATTCCACCATTTAGGAGCCAGGACAGCAAACAGTCGTGATTGTTTAGCTCGCAGTGAGGGAGCAACAAGCCGATTGGCCAAAGCAGAGCGGAGTGAACGGGCTGGGGTGTAACGTTTGACCATGTCCTGGATGTAGACTGGACCTGATCCGTTCACAGCACGGTACGCAAGTACTAATGTTTTGAAACGGATGCGGGCAGCCAGCCAGTAAGTAGTGACTTCTCTAGTCTTGATGACCACTTTAAGCACTTTACAATACAGGTTATTGGCATTCACCCATTCACACACACATTCATACAGTAAATCTATGTGCAGCATGTTTTTTATGAGGGCCAACTTGGGGTTCAGTATCTTGCCCAAGGACACTTCAGCATCCAGTAGAATGGTTTGAGCCTGAGGGAGAGGAAGTTGAAGCTAATTCAAGCTGGGATAAGTTTCGCCACTTTGATGGAATACCCCATGAGAAAAGGAGTATAACTACTGTGATTGTGTTAAACAGTACTACAGAGGTGATTAAGATGTTGGTCAGCTGAGTAAGTGTTAAGTGTATTAATCGGAATATGTGGGCTATCCATGTTCAGCAGTGCAAGCCGAGAGTTGCTGCATAGGACCCGTGCACCATATTTCGCAGAGGAAGACTACTAGTTGATTCTGAGAAGAGATGAAGAGCTTAAAGAAGCAGTGAAATGTAACACTGTGGCAGTTAGTCTTATTGGACAACACATAGAAAATAAGTGTAAAGAGTAAAATAATATTAATATAATATTTTTTGTCAAATGTACTCTTGAATGTTTATTTTTTAATATGAAGATGTACGAGAGAACTGTTTACTTCATTCTAACTATAATAATTTCAGAAATAAAACCCCAATGGAATTTTCAACTGCAGTAAATTCGGATATAACATAAAAACATTCTATGAATTGACACTAATACTTCTCATCATTACAGTTTCTCAATTGCTAAGTTATACTTAATGAAACTGGATCCACTTGATCTTCCTTATCTGTTACGTCTAAGTTGTGGACCCAAATGCAGATGACACAGTTAAGGACAGTTAACTAAAAGAGTCTTAAAAAAGACATGGTCAAAACCACAAGGAAACTGCTGGACCTCTGACAGGAAGGTGACAAGACGAACCGCTAAAACACAAGTGGAATCAATCAAGTTAGGGCAGATGAGGTAGGGAAAGCAAACAAAGTCAGGATGTAAGTGCACTAAAATGAGACACAAGGGTAAGATCCAAAATAAAACAGGAAATAAATGGAAAAAAAATACTTAAAACAAAATACACAAGGAGCAAACAACAGATATACAAAACCAAGTCCATAGTCACAATAAGATCCACAAAAAGATACATCAAAAGTCCTTCAGAATCTAAAACATCTGAATCGGTCTTTATCCACCTGAAGCTTCCACCTCTGTGTTGCTCTTTGTAAACATTGATCAAAGAAGCGGTCACCATAGTAGAAAAGGTAGGAAATATGTCTAGAAGCTGAATGTAGTTCATGGACACGTAAAGCCCACAAGGATCAAATGAATGGTAAATTGTCTGTATTTATATAGTGTTTTTCTAGTCTTGATATCCACTCAAAGCACTCTATACTACAGTTTTTACCTTTCACACACATTCATACAGTGCATCTATGTGTGGCACCTTTCTTTTTGAGATGGGGCTATATTTGGGGAAGACAGGGATTGAACCACCGACCTACTTTATAAGAAAGAAAATATTTTAACAGAACATTAAAACAGTGTAAAAAGTACAGACAGCCGCAGGGTCACATCTCCAATAAAATCCTCTGGGGAGAAAAGCATATAGTTCATGGTTAATATGTTTGCTTGCTTTTTTTTGGCACAAATTAGAATGAAGTAACAAGTAACACAAATATTGCCACAAATTACAGTCCAGAGGGAACAGTATTTTTAATTAGCATCTCTTATGTCTTTAATTGCTCAAAACATTAGAATAAATAGAACAATCAAGGACGAAATAAACTAATCATGCCAGTTAAATTAAGATATGATCAAATAACTTAATGCTGGAGCTGTGGAATTGCAGTTGCAGTGTAAATTGCAATGACAGCATACCTCAGGTTAAACCTATCCACCTGTCATAGTAATCATGAAGAGGCTGCATTTAAAGACCTTGTGTCACAGCGTCACAAGTATTCAGTCCCACTTGGAAGGCTCTTCCAAATGCGGACGAAAATGTGTCCTGCCATCCCCTTTGGTACTCAAACAAACATCCAACGGTACACATGTTAAAAAAACATCTTGTAACATTTATAATCAACCAAACTTTTTCATCCATGGCTCTGTTGCTAGGTGACGGCTGTAAGGGCAGGACAAGCTGGTGATGCCGTAAGAAGACTAGTCTCATTTCAGTTCGGCAGACGTAGTCTACGCAGCCGATGATGGCTGCATAGACTGCGTCCTCTGAAGGATACTGCCCCTGAATTGAGACACTGCTAAAGTTACTCTTGAAATGACCCTGATAAGCCAGTAACCTTGATTCATAGTACAGGCCTTGGATCTCACTTCACTGGTCCTTTTGCAGACACAGAGGTCGTTGTTCGAGACAGACAGGTTTTCATTGTGTGTTTTTGCATTTGTGTTTGAGAGAGAGCAGTGGGGCAAGTAAAGGGGCTGTGTACGACTGACAAAAGATTTTACTTATTTTAAACTGCTAATAAAAATTGATCGGTGTGGAGGCCACTAACAAATGAATAAATGTAATGGACGTCAGCTGAGTAGGCTGTGCTTCAGTGATTGTGTTCAAACTTCTACAACAATTTGGACACATGCATTATCAAGTCTGAGAAAATAACCCTGATCATGTCATCTGGGTGAGGAGAATACAGGTTTATAATAGGAAGCTTGTATAACAAGGCAGGGTGGGTCTGCTTTGTGTCAAATGACATGAAGGAGTCAGTATTTTTGGAGGTTGTCCATTACTAGGGACTGGAATGTAATTATAATATATTACAGTTCATTTGAAAGGTCAAATGTAATCCCTACGCAGATGTTTTCAGGCTCCTGCCAACACTGGGGCCAGGTGGAGGACTCAAGTGCACGACTAAGGCAGGGTAAAAGTTCAAATACAGACTTAACATAAACGTTGGTTTGGTTCATAGGTGATCAATCAAATTCAGGTGGATGTATCAAAAAGAGAGGGAGAAAAAACTAAGTTTGCTCATAGACATACAGAAATCACAAGGAGGCTGAAAGGCTTACAAGACGAGCTGACCACGAGGTAAAAGAAACATCAGGTTTGAATACATAAACAAACAAGTCGCTGATTAAACTGTTGAGGGCGGGGTAAGTAATAAGCAGGGAGTGGGAAAGCAGACCACAGGTGATGCTATTTCAATTGAGGCACATGGGTAAGTAACAAAATAACAAACAAAGTAACTGAACATGTGCAAAACAGAAAAATACATAATTTAGGGAACAGATGTAACATAACCAAATTCAACAAAGTGCATTATGGGAATTATAGGATCAAGGTTTTTCCCCAAAGTAAGGAAGAAGATATATCAAACATCTAAATCACCATCAAAACAGTGCTACTCATGCTGTACAGTGATACATGCTACCTTACGGTTCCTTATTATTTCTTTATCGAGTCAATCTTTACCTCATGATTACCTCTTTACACAGTGATACATCATACAGAGTGGTTACTTCATTACCTCACCATTACCCTCAAGTCTTAATGTGTAGTTACTGAAAACTACCACATTACTTCCTGATTACCTCACAATTTTGGTCCATTTTCTTGCTGACCAAAGTAAAGTGATAAATCGAATTGACTAGTTAGTGAGTGGTCCCTCATCATTTCATCATTTTATCATCACAATAAGTTAATTAACAAATCAGAGGTGGAAAAGTATATTTATCACAATATCTATGCCACACGTGAAGCAAACCCAGCGAGCTAGTTCAGGCAGCCAACTCGAGCTGCGCTGCTCCAATCATGTGACATACATCATGTGACATACCTCACTCTCCACAACCATCTATAATACACACCCACCTTATTAGGTGGTCTATTTAAGCAGTATTGCTACCAGTTGCTTCAGCCCCTCCACCACCCCAACATCCACCTGTAGGCTCCGACGGGGGGGGGGGGGGGGGGGGGGGTTAAGTATTTGCTCATCACTTCCATCATACCTGTGTAATCATATGGGGGAGTGATTAAGTTGGAGCCTCGACGCCAAACATTAAACCTGTTCTACTGTTGAACGTGAGTTGTCTGACTGAAATACAGTAACATTTACAAACACATTCTTTTCTGATGCATTAGTCAATCAATCAATCAAATTTTATTTGTATAGCCCATATTCACAAATCACAGTTTGTCTCATAGGGCTTTAACATGGTGTGACATCCTCTGCCCTTAACCCTCAACAAGAGTAAGGAAAAACTACAAAAAACCTTTTAACAGGGTAAAAAGAACGTAGAAACCTCAGAGAGAGACACATGTGAGGGATCCCTCTCCCAGGACGGACAGAAGTGCAATAGATGTCAAGTGTGAAGGGAAACATCATCAAGGTTTTAGCAGTACTGATAGGGGTAGACCTTTCTGAAGCATAACTGAAGGTCAGTGAATTGGTGGATTAATGTCAATAAGGGTCAAGTATCTGAGAAATACTATGTGTCAAGCAGTCTTTCTGCAATCATAGTCTATGGTCAGCAGCCAGCAAGATCATGATCCACCATCAAGATCGGATGCCACTATAGTCCACAGTCATTGTTCATTGTCGCCATTAGGATCCATCATCAGCTGCCACCTTGGTCGTGGTCCACCACCATTTTCCGATGCCAAAACGATAAAGGATCCGCCTTTATTGTCACGATCAGCCAGCACGATACAGAATCCACCATACTGGATCCACCATTACGATCTCTGATACGCAATCCACAGATCCTAATCCATGATGTGGCCATAGCTGCGGCCCTGGATCTGCGGACAATAAGGCAAAGGGACTCCGGGGAAGAAGTGAAGTCAGTAACATGTATTGATGAGACATGAATTACTTTGATATGATAACGATTGAGAAGAGGAATGAGAAGCTGGAAAGAGAAGCTCTGTGTGTCATGTGTCCCCCGACCTTCTAGACCTATAGCAGCATAACTAAGAGCAGGTCCAAGACAAGCCTGTACCAGCTCTAACTATAAGTTTTATCAAAAAGGAAGGTTTTAAGCCTACTCTTAAATATACAGGTGGTGTCTGCCTCCCGAATTGAAAGTGGGAGATGATTCCACAGGAGAGGAGCTTGATAGCTGAAAGCTCTGGCTCCTACTGTACTTTTAGAGACTTTAGGGACGACAAGTAAGCCTGAATTCTGGGAGCGCAGTGCTCTAGTGGGTTGATAAGGTACCATCAGCTCTTTAAGGTATAATGGTGCCATATTATTAAGGGCCTTGAAGGTGAGGAGGAGAATTTTAAATTCTATTCTAGATTTAACCGGAAGCCAGTGTAGCGAAGCTAATACTGGAGACATGTGGTCTCTTTTCTTGGTTCTTGTCAGGACACGTGCTGCGGCATTTTGGACAAGCTGCAGAGTCTTTAACGACTTGCTGCTGGAGCCTGATAGTAATGAATTACAATAATCCAATCTGGATGTAACAAAGGCGTGGACTAGTTTTTCGGCATCCTTTTGAGAAAGGACATGTCTGATTTTGGAGATATTACGCAAGTGGAAAAAGGCGGTCCTAGAAATTTGTTTTAAGTGTGAATTAAAGGATAAATCAGGATCGAAGATCACTCCCAAGTTCCTGACTGTTTCATTGGAAGCAAGGGCAATGTCGTCTAGCGCAGCTATATCGTTAGATAATTTATCTCTAAGGTGTTTAGGGCCAAGTATTAGAACCTCTGTTTTATCTGAGTTTAATAAGAGAAAATTGCGGGTCATCCAGGTTTTTATGTCCTTGAGACATGCTTGGAGTTTAGTTATTTGATTACTTTGTTCAGGTTTTATTGACAAGTATAACTGGGTGTCATTCGCATAGCAGTGGAAATTTACCGAGTGTGTCCTGATAATGTTTCCGAGTGGAAGCATATATAATGAGAATAAAATTGGGCCGAGCACAGAGCCCTGTGGAACACCATGGTTAACTTTGGTGCGCACAGATGACTCATCATTAATTTGCACGAATTGGGAGCGATCAGAGAAATAGGATTTAAACCAGTTTAGGGCGGCTCCTTTAATGCTAATTAACTGTTCTAGTCTCTGTAATAAAAAGTTATGGTCAATTGTGTCGAATGCTGCACTAAGATCTAACAGAACAAGGACAGACACAAATCCCTGATCTGAAGCTATTAGAAGGTCATTAGTGACTTTTGCCAAGGCTGTCTCTGTGCTATGATTGGCTCTGAACCCTGACTGAAAGTCTTCATATATATTATTTTCCTGGAGAAACTCACACAGCTGATTGGCTACAACTTTTTCTAGGATTTTAGACAGGAAGGGGAGGTTAGATATTGGTCTGTAATTGGCTAAAACCTCTGGGTCTAGGGTGGGTTTTTTGAGGAGGGGTTTGATTACAGCTATTTTAAAAGACTGTGGTACATATCCTGATGATAATGACAGATTTATTGTGTTCAGTAACGTGCTATCAATTAGGGGCAGAATTTCTTTAAGTAATTTTGTAGGAATGGGATCTAAGATACAAGTTGTTGGTTTAGAACATGAGATTAGTTTGGTCAGCTGATCAAGGGTGATCAGAGAGAAGCTGTCTAAATAATTGGTAGGATTCTTAGCCGTTTCTGAGATTTCAGTGCCAATTGAGGGCAGGAGATGTTTGATTTGATTTCTAATAGTTAGAATTTTATTATTAAAGAAGGTCATAAAGATATTGCTATTTAGGGATCGAGGAATACTGGGTTCGGTGGAGGTGTGACTCTCTGTCAGCCTGGCTACAGTGCTGAAGAGAAACCTGGGGTTGTTTTTATTCTCTTCTATTAGTTTCGAATAGTAGGCAGCTCTTGCTTTGTGGAGGGCCTTCTTATATGCTTTAACACTACTCTTCCAGTCTAGGAGATGTTCAAACCGGTTGCTGGAGCGCCACTTCCTTTCTAATTTTCTTGATAATTGTTTTAACTCATGTGTCTAGTGATACTGATCAAGGAAAATTAAGAGGATACCAGAACAATTTTCTTGACTTTGCCTCAACCATATTTCTCAGATACCCCCACCACCACAAAGAAGTTAGAGGTTTAGGTTATGTCCCAGGCATCAGAGTCACCTGTGTAAAGACAAACATGTATTAACATTTGCAAAACAGATATTTCCCCCCCTGTGTTTGGTAGTTTTTCCTTACTCTTGTTGAGAGTTAAGGACAGAGGATGTAATTCATAATCATAGTCCTGGTTTAGGGAACTACTAATGAACTATTAATGACTCATCAACTTTAGTCATTTCAGAATCATTCCTCACTTGTTCCTTGTTGACTAAGCACAAATGTTGTGCACTGTAAGTGTTACTAGCTAATAGCTTCAGTAATTTTCATACAAATATATTCCAACTACTATTTTTACATTCATCATTAAAAATTCCAACAAAACAAGTATAATCTTTTACCTGGAAGGAGAAACTCCCCGCCCACTCCTGTTCTGAAGTTTCTCCAGGTGACAGAAACTCAGAGCAAAGCCAGAATCATTTCCACACACTCACTCTTGTTTTTGCTGTGTTTGCTCATTGGCTGTCACACACCGTCATAAGCTCTTGACTGAACTGACCTTTCAGCACCATTAGCAATTAAAGCCTGATACATCTTGGCCTCTTTGCTAATTAACATGCAAATAAAGTCATGAATTATGCAATGGACTAGCTGGACTGAACATGATAGAAATGTTGAGCAGCTGCTGAGCTGCTCAAAGTGGCTGTTATGCTCACGTGAATCAGAAATGGATTGAGCTGTTAAACCAAATACTGAGCTGATCTATTCATGTACCAGTCCCAGGATATGGACTGATTACCCATGAAAGTGGTTAACTTGGCTCTTATTGTGTTAAACATGTTTATTGGACTATATTACTGAAGTAGTGCAAGCTTCCTTCATCAACCCTTGTCTTGTTGGTGATATTCTATATTATTTACTAGACTGTTAACAAGTCCCATTAAAAAGCCAACACAAGCATTGCTGTTTGTCCCTCAATACTCCTGATTCCCAGCACATTGGTTTTTATTGAACACATTTCAATTACAATTTAAAAAAGGCTAAATTCCCCCAAAACAAGTGTCTGTGTATTTGTGTATTTGTTGAGGACTATTTCCTGCAGCGGATTTACACACATCTGATGCTCTGGTGAGTTTTTCTTGCAGCAGTATGATGAGTGTGGGATTCAGTCAAAATCAACTATGATACATGTTAATTGTAATGGAAGAACACATCAGCTCCTGCAACAGTGTGGCTCAATGATGTATTGTTAACAGTTTTTGAACAATGGAGCTCAATGGCTCACGAGAGCAAAACCAGGAATAGCATAAACACACAATATGTCAGACTTCATACATTTTATTTTTTGTATTATCGTGGGTTGCTTACATTGCTAAAAGCTATGACTGACTAAAGGTCCATTTTCTGCTACGAGGCTCGCTAAAATAAAAATGTATGATGAAATGGTTTGTGTCTGAAAATTTCAACGTGGAAAAATATACAAGATCAAAAAGGTTGACAAATGCTGCTATGTTCTTTTTAAATCAAGTGAGTTTTGAAAGCCGACATAACAGTCACCTTACTCTGAAACACACTTAAGCTTATGGTGGCTAATGGCTAACTTTGGATAGATATTGGTGTGTAGCTGTTTAAACTTTGCCATCTGCCTTCTCAGTGTTTTGACATTTACTGTCATCCCCTGATTGTGGTTTGTGCACATAGTTGTACAATTTAGTAGAACTAGTGCTGTGCCTGTTCTAAACCTTCTCTTGACCTGTGGTAATGTTCTGGAGCTACTTCACAAATATACCTTGTCATAATCGAGTCCTTCTCAAACAGAAGCTACACTGCCACCTTTTTGTTTGTGTGCTGGACAATGTCTAAAAAGCTTTTTATTAACAGTCTATGGTGCAGAGTGATGCTAAAAAACGTTGTGTTCATTCTATCTGGTTTAACTGCAGGGACGATTTTATATATTATTAAATATACTTGATTACTGTTCACCTATGTGGCTTTTATAGAAATTTGAATCATGTTCTGAACTGGTGCTATATTTTCATGCATTACATTTCAGAGGTTTGTTAAGCGATCAACACAATCTTTAGAACCAAGTTCCTAACTTTTCAAAATAAAAGCTCTGCTATTCAGATATAAAGCATTAAAGCACCGTAACGAACATTGGGCTTTTACTTGAAAGAGAAATTTCTAAAGAGGAAGTGATTCTATGAATGTTGTTGCCATGATGGAGGTAAGTACCTGTGCTGTGTGTCTGTGTCTCAGTCTGATTTGGTGACATAAACATAAAATTATCTGAATGATCTGGCAGCGATTTGAACCCCCTGTTTGACCCAGTGCTGTAGTTTATCTGAGAACATCGACAGACTTACTGTTAGCGCCCCACCCCCATTCACTGCTCCTGAGCGCTGGTTCACGATGATGGATCACTCATAAAACCAGTGTTCCACAGGCTGGCAGAAAGACAGACAGACAATAGTGTAATTAGTAGGTAGATGGTAACTTTGGCAGCATCACTTAATATCTTATCATTCATGGCCTTGAAATTCAAAGCTATTTGTTCTTGTTAAAAAAATCAAACATCACTTGTCGAGACGATGTTTGACTTAAACATGACATTATAATGATTTTAGTAATCCAACAAGCAGTGTATTTTTCCAATATGCCTAATTTCACTTACTTACATTTTGCTGTCACTTTTCTGAATTTGTACAGTGATGATTTTAGAATCATCATTTTAGTGCTTGAAGAACACATTGACAGCAACACTTGTTGGCATGAACCTGAAGCTTTCCTTCAAATACCATCTGTTATGAATCAGTTTTATGCTTCTACCATCTTGCTCCAAATGGAAAAGTATAAATCAGGCAGGTTTTCAGTGTTGGAGTGACAGAGACACAAACAAGGCAAGGCTCATGTTCTCATTTTTCTTGAGGTCATGACTGGACTCATTTGACAGTGCTGTGGCTACTTGGTATACAAGGCCACAGTAAAAGGAAATGGATCTTGATTGTCACGCTATGTTGCCCCACTACCAATTTCCTGAGTCTCTAAAATTGTTAGACGCCAATAACTCTTGAGAGGTAAGTGACAGGATCTGCTGGTGTGGAACGTGATGCACCAAATATGACAGCATGCAGTATTGAAGCAACTCATGCCTGTAATTAATTTCTATCCTTTAATTCCTCTTGATGTAATCATCAGACCAATTGGATACTCAGTATTGCACTAGACAGTGACCAGCAAACTGGGACACGCTAAGACATTAATGTCTTTATTTAGTTGTGCACAGTGTCTCCTGGGTCACCTTGCTTACAGCATCCACGAGTAACAAAGAGTTTATTTAGCAAATGTTAAAGGATAATTCTGGGTTATTACACCTTTGATGTTACTTTTAAAACTTGATCACTGTTGGAATGAACATCAGTGAGCTCACCAAGTTAATTGCTGACATCTTGGAATGAATGTATAAGGTTCAATATTTTCACATGACAGTGGCATCGTACTTACATTATACATACATATACATTATGTGACAACATATCTGACACTGATTCCAAAAGGTGAAAAAAAGGTGAGTCACATACATCTTCATATATTATCTTCTATGAAATTAAGAAATCTGGGTTTATGGTCTTTGTGTTCCAATTAAAAAGAAAATGTTCTTGTCTGTATGTCAGTTTGTGTCACCACTGGTGACTCTGGGGACTGATAATATATAGAAATATTATGATTAATTAATTAAAATATGTTTCCTCTGCATGTCATGATGACCTGCCCAAAAGCCCATATGTAATGATTTGGGACAGGACCTCATTTTGGTCTTCCCACCTGCTGGACTCCTGCAGAGTGGCTGATCTGGCTGAGGAGACTGCGAACATGTCCTCTGGTGAGGAAAGAGTAGCGACAACAGACGCAGCCCTTCATTGCCAAGGAACGTGAGGTTCAGCCTGGGTGTACTTCAGATTGTCAATGATTGATGGTCATTTCGCCTTTGGCCCAGGCAAGTGTAGCCTTTTTGTTAAGCAAAGCAAATGGACCGAACATTCCTCTGCTTTTTAATCTAGTCGTGTACGTTGAAGTGGTCCTCTTCTCTACTCTCCATCTTTCTTTTCTTGCATGTTTGCTTGGATTTCTGTATATTTTCTATTACAGTTTCAAGTACAGGTTAGGTGGCTAAGAGGTTAGACTTTCTCGTCCACTTATTGGAAGGTTGCTGGATGTGACTGGTAGTAAGGTGGCTTGAGTAGTTGTTAAGATCAGAAAAGTACCGCCTGGACACTGTTTGTCAGGTCAAGAACCAAAAGGTTTTGGATAGATATTTCTATTTTTCATGGAAATTCTCAATCTGAAAAGTAACAAGAAACTATAATTTTACAGGAACTGTTCTTAAATAACACCACAGAAAAAGGATGGGCTGGTATTAAGTCAGGTGACCTGAAAGATACATAATCTCAGTGACTGCTGGTTGCACATCATTTGGCCCTGAGAACGCTGATTCAGTCATGAAATCAAATAAAGCCCTATCAATCCCATTAAACGTGTTTCAGCTCTATCAATCCATGTTATGACACCCCTGTTGAACACTAGCAGAGTCCAATATGCTATTAAATGTACATGATGGATATGTTTCTTTTAATATCAATGATTTATTAAGGCATTCATTCACGACATCCCAGTAAAAATGATAAAAGTCAGCAAGTTTAAATGGCTCGTTGATCCTCAGAGCTACGCTGTTTTCACTCCGGCTGAGTCAAGGGTCAAGATTGTTCTGCCAGGTTAGCAGTTCACTATCCAGCAGTGAATGAGTAGTCAGATAGGAACATGATGACCTGACTGAACACTGTCCCTCTGGTCCTTTTGGTCATAGTGGAATAACTGTCTGCTGACAGTCATGGGTGAAAATGTGGGTCCATTTGATGAGTTTCAAGTTTTATGGTGGAATGTTGACAGCATGTATTTTGGCATTGACTAGTTGTGAAAATGTCACTTTATTAATTACAATCAATGTGCACTTTACATTGTTAGTTACCTATTAATATCCTTTTTGAACACAATACATTCTAATGAAGTTAGTCACTACTTGAGTAGTTTTTTATGAGACTTAAGTGTATGAGTACTTTTACTTCTACTTGAGTCATTATAAAGTAACTGTTTCTGTTTACTGTACCCACCACTGCCCATACTACGACTCAAGTTTAAATATTGTTGAGGCCCAGTGGTGGAAAGTGATGTTGTCATAAATAGACATTATTACACCAATGGAAAAATAGTATGAGATTCATAAGACCCATGTTTTGGCATAATTCATATATTTGGTTGTGATATCTTAAATACGTTTGATCAAATGTGCTTTTCTTTTTTGTGCATTGAAGTATTGCTTCTTCTTTTTTTTTACTTAACCAAAGGATCTTAATACCACACTAAATTTAGCAAGAGATCAAGGGGGAAAAAAAAAAAAAAAAAAAAAAGAATTTCTAAGAAAAGAACAACATGCTGAACGAACTGACAACATGGAAGAGAATAGAGAGGGGCTGCTCTAAATGTTTTCACTATCTTCAGAAAGTAGTTCAGTCCACTGAGGAATGATAAGTTTCAGAGGCTGCTGTGTTCCATATGTAATCCCAACATTAGTCCCTCTCCAGCGTCTGTAGACCCACGAGAAAGACCCACCATCATTCTTTGTCCGCACCAGCTTGTCGTTCATGACATGAGATCCCTCCCCAGCTCTGCCAGCTCTCTGACTATTGATCCACCAGACCAAGAGTTAGAGGAAAGCTCCCGTCATACATCAATGCTCTGTCTCAGACCAGCTGATGAAAAACACTGGCAGCCCCTGTAATCAGTCAGTGGGTCCATCCCTGAAGACCTAGAGCTCGAGTCGCTCTAGCAGCCAAGGACACCAGTCTGCCCACCCTGACGGTCCTTCAGCCTCCGACCACTTGAGAGATGGTACAAAGTGTCCCCAAAATCAGCGCGGAATAGTGCTCATCTGTCTTCGTTGGTCCTGCAGTGAGCTTCCCAACATGCCAAGATCGGACATAGATTTCAGCCATCCATCTTGATCTACAAGTCTGATGACTTTCAGTGTCCCACTGTAACAGATGGTAAGTAACCTTCATGCTTCTCAGGGCGAGTGTGAGGCATGACAGCACCCGATTCAGTTCAATCCCTCAAATGAGCCTTGATGGTCATTCTATGGACTCTAGATGAACAGAATGAGCAGGAATTTTATCATCGTTTTATAGAAAGTTTGATTGACTTTATAGTTAACTAAATACAACTGAAAGCTACCTGTGTACTGCAGATAACTGCACAACACAAAACCCAAGTTAAGCCCTTGTGGCTCCATTTATGGAAGATGCACCTTTTCAAAGCACTATAGCAGTTATGTTTAAAGGGATAGTTCACTCATTATCTCCTCACCACTATGCTGATGGAGGGGTGGGTGAAGTGTTTGAGTCCACCAAACACTTCTGGAGCTAAGGGGTAAACTTTGTTGCAGCAGAATTCAATACAATTGAAGTCAATGGTGACCTACACTCTAGATGTAATAAAAAAACTGAAAAAACATAACATGCCTCCATACTGCTCGTGTGTGTCAGCAAGCTCAGACATTCATATTCAACTCGAAACAAGGTCATTTACATTGTGTGTAACTTTGTGGACTGAAACACTTCACCCACCCCACCATCGGCATAGTGGTGAGTAGATAATGAGTGAATTTTCATTTTTCAGGGAACTATCTCTATAAGTGACATGCAGACCGGAAGCCAATCATTGGTTTCCGTGTTCACAAAGGACCATGTGAACATGTCAATTTTCCAATTTCCACATTTCCACATTTCCACATTTTCCACAATTTTCCACACTCGTGAGTGTCTGTGTGGACATCCAAGTACAGCCCAGAACTCAAATGTAACAGCTGCAGCAGTCAACAGCTGGTTGTGTTTCCAACCGGAACCAACTAACATCAGTGAGATCAACATTAGATCTGTATGAGTCCCTGAAGATATCAGAGAGAGCTTGAACCAGGCTCATGTGTAATGCCCTGCACCACAGTATTTGGACAAAAGAAATTAACTGGCCAGCACAGCCCTGACTTTGACTTCGCCCAGTATCCCTACCAATGACTCATATACTCAATGAACTATGAGGTTGGGATGTGTAACACATTCAACTTTCATCTAGGAGACTTGAGTTTGTCTTTTCACAAGCCAACAGTAACTTCCTGAGATCTTAGTTCTGTTAGATAAGACATTTTAAATTCTGTACGGATGGTAATCTGGAATTTTACAGATTCATCCAATATGAATATTGCACCTGACGACAGAGTTCCCTTATGACCTTCGGGATCAACTAGAACACAGACTGTGAGCCAGACCCTTTCACCCAACATCAGTGTTGGACCTTACGAATCCTCTTGGGACTGGAAGTAAATCCCAGCAAATCAAGAAAAGGCTGATACCGGATGGGTGTAATGTTGGGATGTCTTTAACATCAGTCTGGGGTAAATCTTGTGTTCATATGAGGTCAGTAGCTTGTGAATCATGACATCAATGTAGTTTATTTAATGTCAGCAGATCCATAGTATCGTGTAAACCAATGGAGCCAAACCATTGCCTCTATCATATCAGCAACTGAATAACAATTTTAAATGTTATCACAACAAATGCTTTGTGCTGAAGTTCAAATACAATTATTTTTGCACTAAAATATATATCTAAAACATCTTTCTGATCTTATGTCGTCTGACTTTCAAGTGGTGCAATTTCAAAAACAATATAATTTAATTTTAGTGTTTTCAAATTTAGACAGAACTTTTAGTATCTTAATAAACTGAAGCTTACAGAAACCATAGCAATGAGCAGAACATGATATCCAGTATCCCCTTCTGCCTAATGCACCCATGCTTGTAAGAGGCTACATTGATTTCCTTGATGACTCAGATGTCACGTCGTCTGATGATAGAAGTTCAAGCAGGGCGGACCCGAGCACAGACATGGACAGGCTGCTGTAGTGAAGTTAATTTAATAGATCAAATGATCCAGACCAGGCTGACAGGTAGAAAGACAGACAGTCGGGTGACAGACAACAGGCAGCAAAATATTAAGGGCAGCCAAGTTAACAAGAACCACAGAATAAACATTAGACAGGGTATGGTTCAAACTATCATAACCATGATTTGCTTTGATATAAAACCAAACAGCAACATCACTGAATTTTGTCCCTATTTTTGCCTGTTAATTAATTTTACGGTTGCCAGCCACACAAGTGGTCTGTGTGATATTGAAATAATGGCGGATAGATAGAGAAAATTTCATTTCCAAGGTCTTGTCATCCAATGAAGGCCAAAGAGGGTCACATTTCCAGCACAAAGAGGCCTTGCCAAGTGAGGCTCTCTTCCTATTATTGGTGACAACAGAGAGGGTAATTTCATACTTGTTTATACCCCACATTCACAGGCTCTATTCACATCAGAGCAAATTGATTTCACTCCTCATATTGCCCCAATCCTCCAGTTTCCTCCACTCCATGCTGAAATTAATCATGGCAATGTCCCTTCTAAGTGAAAAGAAAATTAATTTCCACTGCCACACGGATCTAACTAATAACAGAGTACAAGTAAAAGTAGAAAATGGGAAATCATTACTCAGCGAACATTATCTTTATTATTCGTACCCACTGCTGAGCACGAATGGAGGGGCCACCGCGGAGGAAGTTAAGGCAGATACCTTGAAGTGTGTCTGACTTTCAACAAGATCCTGGAGAAGGAATTAAAAAGGCAATTGGCCATTGATTGCTCCCTAATAGCAGAAAGGGGCGAGGAAGAAAAAAAATTACTGCAACAAATTTCTTTCTTAAAAAAAATGCAGATTCATTCATGCATGTTATTAAAGCCACTGAGCTGAAATCCCCAGCTGAAACACACACAGAGCGAAGGCGAGCTTTAGGCAACCTGAACTCACCAAAGCAGTTATTAATGTGTATTTGACACCCATAAATCAAAATGACACCCCACACAAATCCTTATTTGTGATCTCAAGCAAATATCCCTCAAGTCACAAACTGAACTTCTCCATTTCATTATTAAGGCCTTCTGTTCCTCTTTAGGTGATTCTCTCTATATCCACTGAACCAAAGTACAGTTTGTGTCCACATTTATAAATTCACAGGATGTGATAATTTGATGAGGACAGTGTGGTTTGCAGGCTCATAACAAAAGACTCAACGTAAGCACATGTTAGGCTGAAATGAAAGAAACAAACTGTGGAAAGGTATGAAAGGCACAATAAAGGCTGAGGATGTTGTCAGACTATAACAGGACTGACATGCATGTTGATGCTTGAAGATCATGAAGAATGGGATTCCTTATTGTGGCATATGTCGATGCCACCAGGGTCTCACCACAGCAGCCAGAGACAAACCATTAGCTCTTTTTAGCATTTTAACTTCATTTATTTAACCACTGGAGCACAAATAAATCATAAATAAACCGAACCTAAAGGGCCAGCAATTTCTGCTGGTGACTAGCTTTGCAGCTCAGCATTGTCTCTGTGTTCCTCCTCTCTGTCTGTGTGTCTCAGTCTCTCTGTTCCTCTCTGGCAGCTCAGTTGCTGCCTTTTTGAATCCAGGGAGAGTTGATTGGCCAACTAGTCTCTGCTGTGCCAATCCCTCTCCCTGGTTCACCTGGAGTTGCTCACTGGGCCACCTCCACTCCACTAGTCGGCAACAGAAATTCTGGCTGGGTAAGCTAATTAAAATAAATAAATGTATGAAGGAGGATTTCTCAGCATGAAATTTATAATATTTTTGTGAGTCCAACAAAGTTACATGTGCAATGTGAAATCTGAGGATGAGAAGAAACTTCGCTCAGATGATTTAATTAAGATTAGAAAATAATTGAGTTATTGTCGGCTCACTGACGCAATGAGAAGTAGAAAGTATCCGACTTTTAAAACTCCACCCCTGCAGCTGACGGCAGATCACGTCTGCATATTAAATTGCCCACAGTCGGAACCAAGTCTATCTCGAATTAAACATTTTAAATTATTCATGTTTATTATTGATAAAATGTATATTTTAAAAAATGCAAATTTTCATGACAATTGAGGAACATGAAATAACAGCAAAGTGTAAAATTAGTGCTCACTGTCTCCTAGAAATGATAAATATACATTCATACATATATATTTAGAAACAAACATAAAGCTGTCTGCATTTATTTTTGTTTTTAATGATTCTTGCTGGACTATTACTATTATTTATTTAGGGACAAACCTGGCAGCAAAGCCCTTATATGCTTAAGGTTTTCCCTGCACTGCTGCTCCACCTCTGCTGTCAACTTAGGCTACCTCAGCATTTCCATCACATACTGTTTGTTATATACTGCAGTCTATAAGTCCAATAAAGTCTATCTAGTCAATCCCTAGAGTTCAATGTGGCCATAATGCAGCAGTATCCTGCAGGCTTATCAGATTTGTCCTTAAACCTACTGCAGACTCGGCTCAGCCTTCACTGTTGTGACCTTCCAATTCTTCTCTTAATCTTCTCTCCTGCAGGGACAAAGCGGTTGATTAGTTTTACTTTGGGACTGTTGACAAATTGACTTCTGACTCTTTTCATGTACAGTATCTACTTGAGCAGCGGGGAATATTGCTCTTTGATCATGCTCCTTTGTGTGAGGGACAGATGTGGGGCCAGTTCTTTAACATTTCAATCCAGCCTCTTTTTCATTAAAGTTTATTTTATAACCATAGGCTCCGTTAAAACCACAGGTGTTGGCACAATATGAAAAAAATGAATAAAAATGACAACTTTAATATCAGACTCTTCAACAGTAAAGAACAAGTAAAGCTGTGTACACACCAAACGTGAAGTGAATTTACACACGTTGCATTACTCGCAGTACTTGCACAAGCAATGCGAGTAAATATTTCCTTTCTGCTTTAGAAAATATAAGTAAGGACTACTGGCTGAATGAATTTAATTGCTCCTTTGTACCTATTGTGGAAACAACAGAAAGCCTAATGGATGAATATCATCCATTGTTAATTTGTCACGGTCAGTCTCCCTGAAAATGAATTCAACTGTGTAAATGATAAACATAGGAACTGACACTTATTATATATTATATTATATATACACATGTATTCATTTAGTCCATCCTCTGCTCACTGACTTTTGTTCTTCTATATCTTTTGCCGCACTACACTTTTGCAAAGACGAAAAATTATTTCACTTAGGTCTTTCAATTTGCTGGATTTTAAGACAAAATAATCCCAAATAGGCAATTTTGTATTCTTCTTTGCACCAAGCTCTTCCATGCATTCCCTGACATGCATGGAATGTGCATCGCACCTGTGCAATACACACACACCATCATTAACACCTGTCTGAATTTATCTTCACCCAAAAGTTGTTGGCCTGACGGTGACCGATTGGAATATTTTAGCCTATGGCCCAACCCTAGATCATCTGGACACGCACACAGCCAAGAGAATGTCATCGTCTTCTCCAGGAGCTGCTTCTAGATTACTGCAGTTTCCAGGTACCTGAAGCTGACTTTTAGGTAAATACACTTTTTGTGGGTGTCACTCTTAACACTGATTGGCTTTCGCAACATCACATCCCAAAATTTAGTTTTGCTTGAGTTCAAATATTTCAACTCGAGCAAATGATGCAAATTTTTCATCTATTGCGTTCATTCAGTTTGTGTCGCTTGGTGCGAGTGATGCAAAATGTGTGTCTATTCACATCTTTACATTGACTTTGTATATAGTCTCATTGCGCCAAACATTCGCTTTGGGTTTGGTGTGAACTCACCATAAAACCCCAGAATTCTCTCAAGCCGAGTTTCTTCCTCTCTACACCTCCCTTCTTCGTCTTGTGACCTGGTTTCACCAGACAGCCTTGGTGCCTCTGACCGTGTCCTCCTGCTCATGGATTTGCTGCACAGCCATCTTTCTTTTCCCCGATGGAGCTGCCCTACCCCATTAAGTTTCTTTGCGCTCAGCTCTGTGCCCTGCTGACTTTGTTGACCTTTGCTTTTGTCTGTGTGCTGTGTGTGACTCTGACTACTGAACTACTTGTGTATTATGTACACATAAGCATGTATTATATATCATCTGTATTGATTCTCTTGAATATAAAAACTGCTTGAGAGATTTGAGCTTTTTTAGTTACATAAACCAGTTTAATACTTGGTTGATCCTTGTCGTCCTCCTTAAGAAACTAATTTTACTTCATATCCTGATGTAACCATTCTTGGAGTCCAGGAGGAGGATCAGACGCAAATCCTTAAGATTTGCGTCTGATCCTTAACTAACCAATCTTCATTAGAAATATTCTACTGTAATATAGGCAATGTACAATGGCATTCATTGGATGTGAACTGGCTCTGTAGATGTACTTCGACCTAATCTTAAACTAATATGTTGTAAAATAGATGCATTTCTGCCCTTTCATGAAGAGCAGCTGACTCAGATTTTTTTTAAAGCCGTAATTCTATGTTATCAATGAAAGGCAAATCCAAAATGCTTCCATACATTAGTTCCCAGATAGTTAGGTGTCCTTATCATCTGTTTCTCCATTCAGCCTTAATGAAGACAACAGACACCTAATTAGCTAAGACATGCTCAGAAAACATGTGTTTTTAGAGGTCACCTTTGACCTTTGATTACCAAATTCTAATCAGGTCATCCACAAGTCCAAGTGATCCGTTTGTTCCAGATGTAATGAAATTCCCTGGGGCATTCCTGATTTATCTCATTCACAACAATGTGAGGTTGACCTTCGACCCCCGATATCTAATCAGTTCATCTTTGAGTCCAAGTGAATGTTTGTACGACATTTAAAGAAATTATCTCAAGCTGATCTTAAGATATCACATCAACAAAACATAAATATACGTTACCTTGAATATACATTACCTTTTGCTACCAAAATTTAATCAGTTAATCCTTACGTCCAAGTAAATCCTTGCGTCCAAGTATGAAAGAATTTCCTCTAGGCATTCTGGAAATAATGCATTCACAATGCAAAAAACATGTTTTGTAAAGTAACAACAATGTCATCCTTGAGTCCAAGTAAATTTTTGTAGTGAATTTGAAGAAATTCCCTCAAGGCGTTCTTGAGATATCACGTTCACAAGAATGGGACAGATGGACTACCTGAAAACAGTATGCCTCCAGCTAGTGGCTGTCTCCGGCACGGAGGCATCAAAACTGAGCAACATTCAGTCATGAAAACTGGAATGTCTGTATACAAATCTGTCAAATAATGTAGAGCTACAACTGGATAGCACAGATAAATGAAGGAATTAGCCTATTGCTGTTATCATCACCTATAAAATAACAACACCTAGTGGAAAATGCTTTATATATGTTTCATAAAGACAAGAGTCGTTTTAAGACTGATGACTGGGGATCGATTTGCAGCCCTATCTGTGGTTCTCCCAGTGTTTCTGTTTGGACGAATGCTCTGGACAATTAACAGTCAAGTCCCATGCAGCGTGAGGGGAATGGCTCACTGAGGATAATGACAGATTTCTTCATCCTCTCAGCAAACAGGCTATTGACCCCTTTCTGCCAGGGCCCTCATCTCTGAGATCCACCTGTATATCAGCCAGGATTCATGAAGCACAACTGAAAGAGCTCAGGGGACATCAGGAAAGACAAAGTCTCTGAGGCTCTGCTACTAGTTACTGCATGCAAATAAGATCAGCTATCCTTATCTTTAATATATCTACCGAGCAACAGTAAATACAAGTTCCTTTCTTTCAATGTATTGATTTTTCTTGATACACATTGAAAGAAAGTGTACAAAGGTCTTATGAAAGTAATTAGGATGGGCCTGGGCCCTTTCAGTGTGGATGGGTAATTATTACCTGAGAAAAGAAGCACTGTGCACAGGAAATCAATGATCATAAGCTCTGGAACTTAATTACAGGCAGCATAGATATTAGACTCTAAGTTGTATCTTTTTGAAGTTTAAATCTGCAAGAACTCTATGCAGACTTGACTCATATCAGTCACTGTGGATCTGCTCTGCCTCAGCTACAAAGAGTGGAACATCAATGGTCTGTAGAAAGAGACTTGAAGCACTGACGACCTGATGAGATTCAAGACTCCATGTTAATCTGGTTTTCCCCTCAGGAAGAGCACAGCTTGTCTCTATTTACAGCACAAGATCGAACAGATTTCAGATGCAATAAGGTGACGTCGACGCCTCAGGTTATCCTTATAGTACATGTGCTATCAGATGGTATTGAGTTTTAAATAAAGGCAGGATCAGGGTTCAGTGTGGGGAACAGTCCCTGATGACCAACAAAGCTATTGTGGAATTTAAATGAAAACAACAGTTCATTACAACTTGGGTTTTATTTTCATAGCTTTGGAAAAATGGTATCAGGCATGATAACATCAAATTCACCACACTAACTAATTAAATTATTGAATACAGATACATTGATAAAAAAATTGCTCCAAGGGGGCAGCAAACTCATTTTGACATGTGACAGTGGGAAGAGCTCAGGTGAGAATAATGAAATGAATGATGGCTCAATTCCATTTAGCTGCTGAAACTGTTTTCTGCAGATGTAACCAACAGGTTGATCACAACAAGCCACTGTTCATTGTCGATCCCCTTAACGCTCAGGACACACCGGCTGCAGTTGCGCCACGGAACAGCCGCGCGGTTTTTAATTTGCCCACACCAGCAGCATGTCTACTGTGGTTGTGCAGTGGAGCTGCTGGTATATCTACTGTATTTCTTTGAATAAAAGTCGGGTTATGTACTCCACTAAATGCCAGGAAGCAACAGCAAGAAGATGTGCATGTTGCGATAACCATCAAAGCCTTGTTAAAACAGAAATGCTAGAGTGCTTTCATTTTGAATCAGGTACAGGAAGTGTTGCAAATATGTTTGTGACACTCTGCAATTATACCTATAACTGCCACCGATTAAAACTTCCCTCTATCCAAAAAATCTGGTATAGGCACTATCAAGTGGGGGCTCTCGCGTTCAGGGGCAGGGGAGAGCAGAGCTGTTTAGCACCAAGGTGCTGATACATGATGAAATCACGCTAACTGTGTATCAGTGCAAGCTCAGGAGAAATTAGCACACAGCACCAGCATTCGTCCATCTCCACGGAAAGCATGAGGAAGCCAGAGACAGTGACATAATACAATAACCCAAAGGTCTGGGTTGACGTGCTTGACCAAATGGCTCACCAATACTCCGGGAAAGGTTTTTATTATTATTATTATTATTATTAATAAAACATTGCAACAATATTTTTCAAAATTGTATCCTGTAATTCAGATAAACTGTATGCTGCACTTCAATTATCTCTCTCTATCTCAATGTAATTCAAAGGCATGAAATTTTTCCAAAGCATCAAAATGATGGAATCTATAATCGCTCTCTCTCAAGATGGCAGGCATAGATGGCCCGTTTTATAACATCAAAGCTAATGCAGTAACTTCTCCTATTCTTATGTGATTTACAAATGTCACACTTTTTTTTATCCAAATAACAAGGCAAGTAATTTTAACACCATTCAGACTGACACACTGGTGCAGGTTAAACCCATGTTGGGGGACATAGTTTCTCTTCAAGTTCTGTCTCTGGCTTTACTTCAAATCAACAACATGTTGTCCCAGTAATTCATGTGCTTAAATTACTTTTGAAAATATAGCATTCAATTCTACAGAGGCACAAAACACCACTGTCCATATACAAATTCTACATGTGCCGTAAGAATGCAAGTACAATAATGAGATTTCATTTAAAAACAAAAACTATATCTGTTTATATTAGCGTTTGGGTTTAGTATCAGAAACAATACTAACACATCTGAGAAATGCATATGAATGGACCAATCCCATATGTGCCGACAATATTTGGTTATACGTTGGCTCTATGTGATGGTGTCCAAGTTGGAATAAAACTTTTGCAATAAACTTGGTAATCGGCATCAGTCAACACTAACTAGTCATCAACCAAAACTTGAGTTGAATTTGAAAGAAGATAATCCAGAGAAGGGATCCAGCAGAAGAAATGGAACATGCAACTCTTGGTTGTTAAACTCCTGCAGTATTGTGTTCAGAATGCTGTCACATGTTTTGCTCATGGTTTCACATAGATTTCAATAGACCATGATGCATTACAGCCACAATCATGTAGCATTTTAAATGGTGTTGCTAAGATTACAAAAACATTCCTTTCTCCTCATATTCATCAAGATGTCTCATGGGTTTTGTTAAAGGGCATTCTGGGAAACCTCAAACAGAAGAGGGTGCTTAAAGGCATATTTTAAGAAACCAAGGGCTTTGAAAACTCACATTCTGACACTTGAGTGCAAAGTAACTCCTAAAGAGTGGAGGAATCTTTTGGAAGCTGTTTTAAATTCTACTATGTGCATACTATAATGACAAGTAGGATGTAGCCCGGGATGAAGAGGGTGATCAGCATGCTCCCGTCTCCTGGAGGAACGGACATCAAGCAGGTGGGAGAAAGGGCACGTCTTCCCACATGATTGAGGTGAGGCAGAGCGGTCATTGGACATGAAAGTCATGTATGAGAGATCAATGGAGTGACAGGAGCCAGTGGAGAGGCACTGCATGCTGTCAGCCACGCCATGAATATTTACAGCTTCGCCTTTCTCTGTGTCCGCAGGAGCCCAGCGCACCCGCTCCTCCCTGAGTTTGACACATACAGCCTGTCATGTATGTGGAAGTCAATATGTGTCTTTGCTGAACTGACTTTTAAAAGGATAGAGAAAAAGCCTTGAACTAACTATAGTTCTCTCCTCATATCCCAGATTTTAGTTTTGACTTGTGTTTGGGGACTTTTTGAAACTTGTGGGAACTATTTGACTAACTGTGTAAATGTTGTTTAACACTGGCCTACATGGCCCGAAAGTCACACATTACAGAATTATTTATTATTTTAGAATTTTGTCAGGTCCCTTAAACACAACCCAGAATATTGTAAGGTGCAATGTAAAGTGCCATATATTGTGATTTGCTATAAAAATAAAAGTGAATTGGTCTACATTGTACTTAGCTGGGGGCATTATGTTGCGACTCGTAGGCAACACTGTACAATTCACTCTTCATAGTCTTTGGAGTTGGTCTCCAGGTGCCAACATGTCTGCCTGAATTACTCGTATATTACTTATATTTTGGGGGCCGCTGTGGCTCAGGGGATCAAGCGGGTTGTCCTCTTACCAGAATCTCGGCAGTCTAACCCATGAGAAAGTGCTTCACATAGATGCACTGAATGAAAGTGTTTGTGAACAAGTGACAGGTAAAAACCTGAACTGTAAAGTTCTTTGAGTGTCATTAAGACTAGAAAAGTGCCATATAAATACAGACAATTTACCACTGTGTAGTGTGCCCTGGCAATACAGAAATGTGTTGCTCGTCGGAGAGAGAAGAGAGGGAGCAGAGAGAGAGCTATGAGCGAGCACCTGAGGGGTTGGTCAAGACAGATTTATTTGTAAAAACGGTGCTTTTAAAATAATCAAATAATAAATACAATGTGTTTCAAGTCACTGCAGTTTCTTTCTGTAATAAGCCAGCGTAATGGTTTTAAACCAAACGTAATCAATTTGTGATCAAATAGGGACATATAATTATATAGGTGTAAATGTTACCAGGTCCAAATAATGTCTAGATCAAAGGGGCTAAAATAGTGTTTAAAAAAATTAAGTTGTTGATGTATTATCATAATAACCAATTATGGTTTATAATCCATCCATTATCTATAACACTTGTTCTTTGAGGGGTTGTTGGGGGAAGCTAGAGCTAATCCCATTTGACATTGGGCAAGAGGTGGGGTAAACTGTGTGGACAGGTCGCCAGTGTATCGCAGCCCTCACATACAGAGACCAGAAACCATTCACTCTAACAATCATACCTACAGTCAATTTAGAGCCTTTGGGAGAAAACTCATGCAGACATGAGGAGAACAGCATTAATCAATGAATGAAAATTCTTTGCAACAATGTCAAAATCAAATGTTTCCAGTTTCTATCAGAAAATGTGGAACGTTGCCTTCATTGATTCTTTAAATTTCACATTTGACTATCATACAGCAGGTTTCAGACTAAACGGGCTCTATCTTATACCTGGCACAAAGCAGCACCAAGCATGTGGCATGTGTTTAAATAGCAAATGCACTTGTGCCCATCTGAGCAGCCTTGAGCCGCCTCATTGTTGGTGCATCGCCATCTTGAGGCAACAGAATGGGATTGTGCTCTTGACCAACAACAACCTGGTCTGAAGTTAGTGTTCCAGTATTTCACTGTTATTTAAAGGCTCATTATCAAGTGAGTCATATTTATTTATGCACATTACACAACACTCTGCTATCGCACACACAGATGGTCTTCTCATGATTAATTAAGAGACTAAGTACAATTCTACTGAGCCATGAACCTGGTGCAGCAAACTTTTTTCTCGAGTTAATGAAAGTGGATTTGGATGTTTCCTATCTGCACCTATCTGCTGTTTGGAATCTACATGCACTGTGGATGTGCACATATAAATTAGTCGAATGCAATTAGCTGACACTTGCAGTCAAGACCAAGTGCAATTACCCTGTAAGGATCTCAGATTGGTTACATGCTCTTCACAGAGGTAGTTTTGTGGAGAACATAACCACCTTGTTTTCCTCTTGAAAAGAGGCCCTCATGTGAAATTGGACCTCTTACTCAAAATGAGCATCGTGTCTAAGCTGTGTACGAGTGGGACAGGCCTCTCGACTGAAGAGGTGATATTAACCCATTTCACATAAGAAGCCTCCTTCCTAATTTTGAGCGTTTCTTAGCAGAGGAGGTGAGATCGACAGCTTCGCTGTATCGCCACTCAACCACAGATCAAAGCACCAACCCCCAACTGGATTAATGGGCCACTCTCAGGATGATTACAGCACACACACTCAGGTATACACACAGCATGCTTCATGTGAAGTGGATTTCTTCATCTTGTTTTGAAAGGATTAGCTCCTCCAGCACCCAACCAACCCACACTGTGACGGCAAACAAAAATATAGACGACACCACATCCGTGACGCTCAGTTCAGATCACCTCAACCTTGACAACATCTCAGCCTTGCACAGCTGGTGTAAGTTGGAAGCAAATGAGGGAGATATGAGGAGAAATTGAAATGTGGAACATACATCATCCCTAATGTGGAGATATATTATACAGCAGTATTTGGTAATGGCGTGTATTCATAGTGTCAATGGCTGTGTTAAAGTGACAGGAGTTATCCTGCTAAATTATGGTTCTAATCATGACCCCTGCCATCAGTAAAGCTTTACTCTAATATCACTAATGGCCAGTGTGGGTAATTGAAGCACATTTAACATCTAAGGATCCACATGATGTCTTTCAGAAAATTTATGACAATGTTTTGTTTTATGGCTTTCCACCGGTTCTTGTCCAACTTCAGTCATTTCCATAATTGTGTCTGACACACTCTTAGTTAATGTGATGCATTTGAGAATGGTAGAGACAGACACTGTGTATCTATTAAAAAGCTTAACTGCTTGTTTCTGGATGTGCCAGCGCTGCTGTAAGCTTAGCATTCACATATAAAAGCTGGATCAGGTGAATAATTTATGATTCTCATCCCTCTCTGTGAAAGCATAACACACTCTGAATCTGCTCTGAAAAAGAAATCATTCCATCGCTGCAGTAAATTGTGAGCAAGGCCTAAATTGTGCATTAGAGAAATTTCAATATGGAGTTGCATAACTTGGTAGCATCTCTGCAGCAGCTGCACTCGCTCATCTGCCGGTGTTCCCCGGCACAGGAAGAGGCTGGCCAAGTTGTCTTACACATGACAGCTTCAATCTGCTGTGGGACGGCTGAATAATTTAAAGTTCTTACGCAGGACCATCTGGTCCTACGCAGGCGTGCAAAGACACACAGCCTTCCTCAGATACCTTCAGTGACGTGAGAGTGCGATGAAGCAGCAGGACCCCTGCACAGGCAGATTGAGCTGCTTACCAGCAAAGTGAAATGCTGTGTCAGACTGACAGCTTATCTGGGAGGATACAGGCAATCAGAGCGGGAGCTCAAATACTGTTGATATGACATGAAATCCATTTTTATTCCACACTCAAGTTATATGTAAGCTGAAATGCTGAATCTCTTCCTGTCTCTTACACACACACACACACACACATGCTTCTGTTTGATCAGGAGATTGCAGACTAAGAGAAACATGATATAACATCATCTCCACATTGCAGAAAATGTTATGGGGGGAAAATAAGGGAAAACAAAAATGCTGTATCTGCAGAAAGCACACACACACACACAAACACACACACACATCTGTAAAAATGCACATACATTTTCTGAAGATAATGTTTATTCCCACACAGAAAACAAGTGCGGTGGTTGAACTTCTCACCTCACTGAAGTGATGTATATTCCAGGATGTCACAGTACACAGAACACCCCCGATGTACATCGACCTGCAATGTTTCACCTGCTGTGAAACCCATCTTTAAATATGTCAGACAGGAAAAGTATATTTTAAATTTAAGGCATCAAAAAATATATGAAAATGATTTACCCATGGGAGGCGGCATGGCATCATAATGGATGGGTGGTGATGAGGTGTTAAGGTCCCTTTAAAACTTATAGACCACTACACTTCCATGTCAGACTACTATATTCAACTTTTTCATTTTTCAGAATATATTCTAACACTCTTTTCATCAGAACAGAATCCTGTTCATGTAGAAAACTCAAAATATTATCATTTTTAGCTCAACCCTGAACTGTCGAATAAACGTGACCCTGTTAGAAATGTGGAAACCAATGACTCCCTTCTGCTCTTAGAGAAACTTTTAACCATCTTCACAATGAGCTGAGCATCTTTGCGCATCCGCCCTCCTCCCTTCTCCTCCTCCCGCCCTCCTCCTCCCGCCCTCAAGGAACCCGCCCCGGTTCTCCCAGCGCAGCCTCCTCTAGTCAGTCCGCGGTCCACAACAGCGCACCACACTGGTCCGCGGGGTGCAGGAGGACGGCGCTCCGGTACGCGTGGACTTGAGAGGAACTCCTGTTATGTTTTCCTCCACCGCGCACTGAAACCAGCGCCGGGACTCGCACTGAGTCCTTTCTGCATGTTGTTGTTGCTGCTTTTTTTGTGCGCACCTGGCTGCTCCTGCGCGCACGGCGAGAGGAACCACAGACTTGGAGCCCCCTTGACTTCCACACCGCCGACACTTGTCCCGCACAACCTGGACGCACAAGCTTCCGCGGGAGATGTGGAGAAGCGGCCCGACCTCCGCTGCATCCCGGCTCTTCATTCTGGCTGCAAGGGGATAGGCGCCGTGTCCCGCTGTGGATGCTGCACAGGTAAACTTATCTTCTTTTTTTTTTTAAATGAAGAGTTACAATTAGCCAAAATATGCTATTTGTGTACAAGAGGCAGGATGAAACGCAGTTCAAAGATTCCTTCACATCCACACAGTGTTCAGCCAGTGTCCATGGTTAGTTTATAGTGCTCTCCATACTGTTCATACAATATTCATACTGAAACAATAGCCTTGCATTGTCAAGATGGTGACAATCTTCTAAACAAGAAACTTGACTGAACCTCCTTGCAGGGTTGTTCTTTTGCTGCTGCAGCTCATTGATCAAACATGTCATTTCTAAAGACAATACAAATAAATCTTAATGTGCACTCAGCAGAGATGGAAACAGCTCAAACTAACACATTGTTAAACATTTTTTTGTGTATTTCTCTCTGTCATGAATCTCCCTCCACATCCATTGTCTGATGTTGGTTCCAGCCCTGTCACAGCGTTTGTGCAACGTTGTGCACGTTGCCACTTTCATCCTCAGATCCTCCACCTTGGTATTTACAGAGGTGGAGTGCTGAGAAGTCCGGTGCAACACATTTCCTGCCTCAGTGTTTAACATGCATTTCTTCCCTTGTCCCTTGTGTTGGTTTTGGTGCGCTGTCTCTGGGGATTTATGATTGTCCCAGGCGACAGGTGCTATTTCCAGTGCTGCTTCCTGTCATCATTACTCTGCATTAACTATCTAAGATGGCTTTTGTAATTAGTTAACTGCCCAGAGCTCTCTCGCAGAGAAAGGAGCTCTGTGAGGTGTAGCTGCATGTTACAGTGCACCGGTGTAACACCTACACCATGATGGTGCTGCTTATTCCTGGAGTCTCTTCTCTCTTTCAGTTGTGCACTGTATCTGCAGAAGGATCGATAGCAGTTTGTCTTTGTGCTATAATATTATGTAGTATAATTTATTTTACCTGATACAATCACTTTGTAATCCGAGATTGTTCTCGCCAATAAATAAATGAACAAATAAATGAACAAATAAACCAGTCAATGCAAAAATCAACCAATTATCAATCCTGCAGATTATTGAAGTAGATATTAAGCAATTTCATGATTTCAGGAAAAGTCTGATTGTTGATAAATTCGATTCATTTTGAAATGTCTGATTCCGTCTGTTACAGTGTGTTCTCATGTACTATCATCATTATATATGATAAAAGGATACCAGGTAGCATATACACTGTTCCTTTGTGAGAACCACATACGGCTGATAAATACAAATATACACTTGTTAGATTTAAGTTCAAAGTAGTGTGGTGTGATACCACAGCCTTCATGAAAGTTAGAAAATCTGTTTTTATTAAAACCTTTTTTTACAGTTGTGTTGCCGTTCTTCAGTTACTTAATGACATTTATTGAGAAAATTCGTGTGGAAAAAATGCTGCAGCTATGTGTGTAGACCTTACGAAGCACTGTTTTTTTGTTGGATTTTGTGTTATTCTTAATGTACAGTATATCTGTTCCAAGTATCGATTACCAGTATCGGCACTGATAAAACCATATCAGTCGACCTGTTTGGGTCATAAACCTGACTTGTGGATAAGGACCTTGTGACAAACATGCTGTTGGAGTTGGTAGATCAGAATATGCTCATATGAAGCATTATTTGAACTGAGAAAAGTTTCTGAAATTCTGTCATTTCTCTGGTGTGGAAAGGTTGTAGGGCGTTCACCACAGACAGCAGCGCATTTAATCACTGCTCTGTGACATTCTGTATCCTGACTCATTTGTCCTTTTGCTGTGAGGGAAAATATTTCCTAACTCCAGCTTGTCCATCGTCGATAGACCTTTTTTTGGGGGGAGGGGATTTTTTGGACAATTGTATCCTTTTATTTTCCTAATATAATGGTATTCTTCATCAAGCATTAACGTAGGAATTTACACTTATTTATGTATTATGTTATATATATATTCATAAATGAATTCAGTCCATCCTGACACGTCTGACACCTTTCTCTCTCTCTCTCTTTTCTCTGGAGCTGGCACGCTGACACACACAGACTCAGCTGACGTCTTCGATCTGCTAGATATTTTTAGCTTGTCAGTGTCCATATGTTAACTTGTTTGTAGCCACAATATCAGCACTGATCACCACCTACTGATTGTTACTTTTCTCTCTCTTTCTCTCCCGCTCGTGCCAACACACACACACACAGACAAACATTGTCACACACGCACAAACACAGCGTCATTTGTCACATCTGTAAACTCTCACTGGGTAAAAACAACATCATTTGGTCTACACGAACACAAATGACGCGCTTGATTATTTGAATATAGAGCTGGGAAATGTGTCTGAGAATCTTTTGGCGTACTACATATTTACAAAGACAACATACATACGTTGAATTCTTCGACTTGCTGGTTTTGTCCAATGTAAAGAGAAAATAGATGATTTTGTATTCTTCTTTGCAACACGCTATTTACTGGCGTGTACTCCTGTTCCAGTCGACAATATTTGATCGTGTGGAACAATTTATAAAACACCTGTGGAACATCAGTAAGTAAGCACTTCCTGTAATCTGGTGGAAAACAGAGTGATGTCTGAGCATCAATTTAAATCTTCACCTCTGTGAAACTTCACCTTCACCTCCAAGTATATGTGTGTCATAGACAGTCCTGCTGCTCTGGCTGCTGTAACAGTTCCTTTTCATAACGGCTATCATCAATTCAATTTACTCATGAGATAATAGTAGTTTAAAGTTGAAATAATGTAGTTTTTCTATGATCTCTAAATTGATTAAGTCAATATTATTAGATAGACATTAGGGATTCTGACAGCACAGAGTCAATTCAGCCTATCGTAGTAGTGTGAGTGTGTAAATTTGACTGACTTATAACTCTAGACATGTCGGTAGAACCTGTAAAAACAAACATTCTCACGATATTTGTGTGTGTTCAGAGCAAACAATAATAACATGTAATCATAATAATAATCCCAATCATAATCATTATAGAATATTGATAGAAAAATGTCTGTGGTTTCTTGATCCTTTATTTCATTCTCACAGTCACTTTGTGTTCACCCATGCAACATGGATGCAGGCAGGAAATTAGCATTAAGGCAACATGGAGGAGAGTGAATGTGACACAGAATAGGAGAAGGACTCTGACCGAGACAAAACAAGGAGCTCAAGAAGAGCTACTTGGACTGAACATATATGAGAAAACTATTACTTTGAAAAGGATGCTGCAGATAAGAGACACTAAAGGACAGTGGAGAGCTCATAAACACCAGACGCTTTTACCTGTGACACAACACACAATTCATGACATAAGAATTATCCAGATGGAAGAAGACAATTAACATGAGAAAAGGTTTGAGTAACAAGTAACAAATTGTATCGTTATCTGGATATGAGATATTCATGTTGCACAGACCTAGTTAAAGGTAGGGTTGGTAATCCTGGAAAAACTAGCAAGAAACTAGAAAATGCAAAAAACCCACTGGATGCATCCCACCCCCACATCAGCACTCTTTTTGAAGCTACGCTCCCATTCGGACCAAATGAAATGATTGAATGCCACCAGTTTACATGCAGATGTTATTGATTCTATTTGGTTATGTTGACTTTGGTTATTTAGCTATTTTGACTAGGTTATGTTGAGGCTAAAACCTCGTAATTACTAGAAAAGAAAAACTGAGGTCATGACCTCAAGGTCCTCAACAGTAACTACACTGCTCCCACTGACAGATCACATGTACTCCCAGTTATCTGCCATCTTTCACCTCAACCCAAAGACAACTTCTGCATCACCTCGGTGTGACACCCATGCATCACAGGCTTTGAGTATTGCTCTCATCAGACGATAGCAGTAGATGAGTTCCTGACGCTCTAATTTGAGCTACCAGAGGTCACGACGGCACACACACACACGCCTAGCTGCAGCAGCCAGGAAGCCATATTGTCCTATTCATCTTAATGACTCCTGTGGGCAGGGCGGAAGCGGACATTGAGGAAGGGCTTGAAAACGCTCTTCAGTGACCTTCTGGGAGTAACAAATGGAGTGCCTCATGCCTTGTGCCTCGTGCCTGGCAAGGCGGTCCGGCCCAGCTCAGCCCGGGAGGATGCCAACTCCAGTGAAACTGTGAAAAGAAAGGAGTGAAGGAGAGCATAAGTCTATCAGCCAGATTTTACAGCAGCCTCTCCAGAGCATCGGTCCGGCCCCTTCCTCATGTCCGGGCCAGTTATTGCATTTCACTCACGTTCGCCTTTGCAGAGGCACTAATTGAATTCATCCAGTATTCAGGCCCACTTATACTGCACCCACACGACCTTGGTTACAGCTTCCTGGTAACTTTAGCGAGCAGGACACATCAGTGAGAAGTGAGGCCCTGTGACGTGCTGTGTCATCACTCTAGACTCACTAGGGTCAACCTGCTATCTCCAATTTACAAAGACGTGTTTGGGTGCCTTCAACGTGGATTAATTTCTTTCTTAGCAAGCAATTATGGAGGCGGGGGGGGGGGGGGGGGGCGGATGCAAAGAGGAGGAGGGTGGCTCTGTGGGACTGAAATCTTAGGTGGTGCAGAAATTTGTCAGGCCTCTGTGCTGACAGACACCCTTATCCAAGTCATCTTCTCGCCGATGGTGATATATTACTAAGGTGACCGTAATCATTATTCACAGGCTGGTCTTCCTCTCCCTGGCACCCCTTCCTCCTGCGTCTGATCAAGTGTGTTCTATTATCCCGCCGTAATGATTTGTGGAGGTCTGTGATGCTGTAGCAGCTGAAGGACGGCGTGTTGCAGAGCCTTCCAAAACAATACCATAACCCACATCCATTAACCATATGGGTTCCATTCCCCAGATTTGCTTGATGCAATTTCAGGTGTCCTCCCACAGCGGAGCCACACTACTGTCCTGGGATTCATTTAATTAGATGTTTGTCCTCCTCTGCTTTCTACAGCTCAGCTATCTGAAAAACACTTCTTTCAATTGAATTTCTTCTGTGGTTCAAATAAAGGCCACAGTTTAGTGTTATTTACATAAGTGATTATGAGTTTTCTTTTTGAAGAATTTAGTCGGTAAAATGTTAGAATATTGTACAATATGATTTCCACAGTTTTTTCAGGACAACAGACAAACACAGAAGAATATTCAAGTTGCTTTAACATAAAACTGAAAAAAGCTTCACAAAAGGATTGATCATCAAAGATCATTTTCACTTGATTTATTACTAATCAAACATACTAATACTAACCTTTCCAGGATTACCTACCTTTAAAACAGGATTTGGGGCCTTTGACATTCAATCATAACGCACACACACACACACACACACACACACACACACACACACACACACAACACACACACACACACACACACACACACACACACACACACACACACAGAGCATATACATTTTACAAGCATGTGGTTGTAAAATGTACATGGAGAATCACTACTTGCTAATCAAAACTCTTTAATTAGAATAAAAAATTTATCTAACAAAGTGACCAGCTGGACTCACATGAGTCAGCGGCTGATGGGAAGCTCTAAAAGGACACTTCCATGATTTATTAATATCTGTTCTGACTCCAGGGTAACTCCTGTTTGTATTGGAAAATAATTTAAAGTTTTTCATATTGGCTTCAGAAATTATTCAGACCTTGCAAACTTAGTGTTTTAGACTGTGATCTTAAGACGGACTAAAAGAAAACATGAATTTTTCTTTCAAATCATGTGATGACCTGGATGTGGAGCTGCTCATGTTTTATGTTTTGTTTTCTTTGCCTTCAGTTCTCTTCCCTCTGCAGTGAATGCATTTTACAGCCTTTGGCTGAAGCTGTGCTGGAGCTTTGCATGGATCCATATTTATTACTGCTGCTGTGTTTGCTCTGTAATTGACTTCTGAACACATAAATAATGACCGTGGATATCGCTCTCCTTCTCGTCCTTCTTCTCGCTGGGCCTCTCCCTCTGACTGTCCATTCTCTCTCCTCTGTCTCACCTCTACCTCCTGTCCCTGCTGCTGCAGCCCTACACAGAGCAATACGCTTGAAACAGAGGAGTAAACAAAGCCATAGTCCAGGTGGATGAGGTACCTGGAAATAAAACATCATCTCTCATCTCGCCGTGAACAATGTTTATGGGCCCGTGCTGCTCAGTGGATGGAGGAAAGTGCAGATGTGGCCAGGGTGAGGGCTTTTATTCCCCAGGGGGCGCAGTCGTGCTGAAGATGTAAACAGTCGAGTGCTTGTGTTCAGTTTGCACGGTTTAAACGGATGAGAGTAGAGGATAAGACATACTGCATTTTAAGACTGAGACAGATATCTGAGAGTTTCAATAATGTGATCGGACATTTTCAATAAGTGTTCACATAAGCACATAAGCACAAAATATGAAAAAAACAAAAAGACAAAGCCTGCAATGTAGCAAACGGGACATTTTATTTTAAGCATGAAAGATTGAGTTAAGTAAATTTCTGAAGGGCCATTTGTATTTTCCAGCCGCATCTTACTGTCCTCAGTCTAGAGCGGATGGAGTTCAATAATTTTTTTGTTGATAAATTTGTGTTAACACTTCTCATCATAACATATAACGTCGTGAACTTCAAGTGTTTTGCACCATTGCCTCATTGAAGAGTTCTCAAACTCACACACAAACACACACACACACACACACACACACATTGACTTGTCTGTCACAGTCGGCCTGATCATTGGCAGCTCTGGTCGGTGGCCTGGTGGACCATCTAAACATATTTTTACCGCCCTCAGTAGGCAGGCAGACCTCGGACAGACACCCACCCTCTCTTGTCACTCTGCCATGCAAGAAATAACTGATGAAGGCAAAACTGTTGTATATATGTGTGACAGTCTCATATTTATTGGTCTGGTTCTAAAAGAAATATGCTGGAAGAATATATATATATATATATATATATATATATATATATATATATATATATATACACACTTTGGACTGTTATATGGCCTGTGTACACAGCCCTATTGATTAAATTGGGTGCGTATCTGCTCCATACTTTGAACGTATTGCTTAGAAATTCAGCTGAAAACCCTCCTGTGTGCACAGGCTTTTAGGCTTTAGATGCCCTGGGGTCCTTAGGTCTTAGAACATTTTGGCCAGTTGGTAATCCAGCTTTGTATTGTCAAATGTCTCTGATAAGCTAAAATCCACCAATATTACAGAACCCTCATTTCTTCCTCTGGATTTCTCTTCACTCTGAGCTCAGTGTTGCATCAAATCTTGGACTGTATTCTGAATTATTTCATCCCCATTATCGCTCTGACTCTTTCATTTCTGCCTGTACGTCTGCCACGTCTGTTAAAACCCAGTCAAGAGTGAAGAAAACTAAGACAAAAACCCTGCGGTCCTCCTGTCCTGTCTGTGCGAGTGTTTTCACCCAGCACTGTGTGTTGACAAAAAAAGCTGATGTCTGTCTGCCCCAGCTGTCTGCAGACAGACTGCGAGGCTGAGGCACCGTTCTTCCTTCCAGCTTTGGCTTCTGTTGTACCATGGCTCCCTCTCTCAAGCCATTCTCTCCAGAGAATGCTTTCTCTCTCAGTATCAGCCCCACTGCAACTGCTGAAACACAGCCATTAAAAATATCTACCATTCAGGTTTTATTGACATGCCTGGACATAATGCTGCCATGCTAAATGCAAAAATCATTCAGAATTATATTTCTAGCAGCAAGCTAATTTACTCCAAGTCATTTCAGCAGAGTAATGCGATGTCTGACTAAATGAGAGGCAGCCCCATCAAATGTTCTGGGAAGTGGGGTAATTTAGAATTAGTGGAAAAAAGACAGAATGGGACTTTTGTCTGATGAAAAATACAATCTAAAGGACAAGATCATTGGAAATAATGTTATCTGACATAAATGTGTCATACAAATTTAATCAAATCTACAAAAAGTTATATTTTCAATGGGTGAGCTTGAGGTCCAACATGTTTAGATTGTCTCATGGTTTGTCCCAGCTGAGCTACCGTATATCTGAAGCTTTGACTGGCACACATGGTTGTGCGAATGCCGAACGTCTGGCCATCTGTGTGTTTGTCTGCACACAGCACCATTGATCTGGGTCTGATGCTTAATTTTCTGCTGCTATCAATTAGAGCCTTTATGGGGAGGGGCTGTCAGTGTTACCATGGAAACCAATGTCTTTGGCAGTACATTGCATCCCCTGCAGGGCTGTGGATTGAGGGCTTGCTAGTATCACTGCATAGAACATTTTAAAGATTCAAAGTCTTCAGCGCCTGGGGACAGTAACAATAAGCATGAAATACTTAGCAGTGTTGGCAAACGTGCCATTTGTGGACCCACTTTCTCCTCAGCTTCTTGCCTGTGTGTGAGCTTCTGAGGCTATAATGATTGTTAACAGATAGAACTGACAATCTTAGGAAGTTCCAAAAGTGTCTAGCAGGAAGGAGTAGTAATTTACTGGAGGCAAGCCCAGAGTTATACAGTATATACTTACAAGTTACCTGCTCACACACGTTTACAAGTGGCTTTAGGATTCTGTCAAATACAAAACGTCTGCATTAACAGGTTACTTCTCTTCTATTTCACACTTTATGACCAGTCATGACCTGATTTAGTGGAGAGTTTTACATTAGTGCTAAACTGAAATATTATGTAGAGATGGATCTGAGCCACTGGAAATGCATGTGCTATGCTTCCAGTAGACTCTGGAGTTTATTTAAATTTAACTCAGGCTATACAGTAAGCACAAGAGAAACAACCTATGGTCTATGATCTGATAAAGCACATTTTTGTCTTGTGAATGCAATATCTCAGAAACACCTCCAGGGAATCATTTCAAAGTTGGTGCAAACATTCACTTGGACTCACGGATGAACTGATTAGAATTTGGTGGTTGAAGATCAAATATATCAATCAATCAATCAATCAAACTTTATTTGTATAGCCCATATTCACAAATCACAATTTGTCTCATAGGGCTTTAACATGGTGTGACATCCTCTGCCCTTAAGAAATATTATATAAGAAAAGACAACTCTGACTTTCTTTTGGTGGCTAAAATCCTAGATGAGGCCCTGTCAGGTGTCAGCTGATAAAAAGTGGTCAACCTAACCCATCCTGTTAGAGGAAGGAAGCATTTGGAGTGTGTGGCTTTGTGTCTGTGGGGAGTGAAGCTGATGAGTGGTAATCTGAACCGTCTTTTGAGTGAGAAAAACGGCTGCAGCCTCCTTCTCTCCCAGCACTGAGTTATAGCTCTCCTTTATCTGATGGAGCACTTAGTCTCCAGCCCAGCCGTGTTTTCAAGGATTCTTTTCACTTATGCCAGATCGATCGCTGTGTTAATGATGAGTCATATTATTAAATGTGATGACCCGCGGCTGTATTCTATTACCTTGCTTTCATGCACGGGTCCTGTGATGGAGGTTCAAGTAGCTGCAGCAGAAACAGGCAGGAGCCACAGCTCAATTAAAATAAATGTTTGCATGCATTGCTGTCGAAGAGGAGATAATGCTTTATTTGTTTCTGCCACTTGAGGTGATTAATGTTTGCTTTAAACTGATGCTAAGATAAAAAACTGTGGCAAGATAATATATTTACTGAAATTAACAGTGTGCACTCGCCTTTTTAATTCATACTGATCTCATTGAGTCTATTGGGAATGGGTGGTGAGCAGTCTCTGTTCTGACCAAGGGGTTTTTATCCTCATTCATAATGTGCTGTGACAAAGCAGGATGTGACAGCACTTCATAAATAGGCTCTCAGTGCTATTAGTGGTCTGTTTTTAAATTGTCAAAAATGAGATGGAGCAGATAAGCTCAACTTTCATCAGCTAAAGGTCAAAGGTCAGGGAATTTATTTACACTGACTGCCACAGGGGACAATAAAACCACAGGATGGAGACGTCTCTGCTGCTCATATGTGGACGTCTCAGATGATGCCCGAGTAGCTTTCATTTATTACCAGGCTGAATTATTTACACTATAAGAGAGAATCAAACACTTTTATTAGAGTTAGTAGTGTCAGGCTGTTATTGCTGTGGGTTCTCTTTTGATGCATGCTTACCCTATAAACCTGAATATGGTTTAAGATTTGCTTAATTATAGATTCATTACCTTGTGTTACAATGGACTCTATGGGCCTGATCTACTAAAGGTTTGCGTGTGTAAAAACATGTGCAAACTTGATTTCAGCCACAAAAAAACATGCAAGCTGATCTACTAACGGTGCGCACTAAGGATTGTGTGCAGAATAACATGCAATGTCCATTTAGTACGTTTGCCTTAATGAATATGCAGTATCGGGCATTTCTACCCTAGTGTGCAAAATATTTGGAGGAGTTAGATGCAAATACTTTAATTTAGCACACACATTGGGATTTACAAAGCCTGAAAACCATTGCTGGGATTGTGATTGTCTATATTTAATACTTTTGAAAGGTAGGTGCTAATCGGCACAGTGTTGCGCACAGATGGCTGCAGACTGAGCATTCAGAGCCACTAAAGGACATAAAATTTACCTCAAGCCTGAAGAAAAATTAACATTGACATTCATTATGTCTTCCTATTTCCTATTACATTTTTTCTTTTGTTCTTTCATCGGTTGTTCTTTTTGTTTTACCCACAGCATTTACTTTCTAGAAGATACTCTCCCATATTGCGTTTCTTTGAGTTATATTAATATTTCTTTGCTGTAGCTCCACTTCCACTAACACCTCCAATTCCATGGCATCAAATTTCGCTTTGTGCTTGCAGTCACTCTGCTCTCCGTAATGCTCAATGGTGGAAACCAGTTACTACTTTCAATTTAGCACTCTTTATTTGGGATCTTAGTAGATCAGGCCCCAAGAGATCAGGAAGAGAGATTAAATAGACAGAAACAGAAAGTTTCAGATTTAGAGGATTTAGAGAGGTGGGAAATGGAAAAGGTCCCAGGCCAGATGTGAACCTTGAATATTGTGGTTCATGGTCAGAACTTAAAACAACGGTGGCCCTAAGGGTCAAGTTTCCTCACAGTTCAAAGACATGCAGATTGGAGGCATCAAATTGAGTGTATATTTGAATGTGTGTTGGTTGAGTTCTGCAGCAAAACTACTTATAGATGTTTCCTCACTTATTTCTATGGAGGCTGCTCACTGAGTTTATAGGTGTGTTGAAAAAACCTTTGTGGGCATCAGCATGCATCATGTGATGCACACAAAAGTCGTGCTCGCCTACTCTTTCAAAGTCCAGATCCTTTTCTTGTTTTGGTCCAGGTTGTAGTGCAGCCTCTATGAGGAAAAAGTTCCATAAGCTCTGGCTGCTGCTCACAAAGCTTGTTTCGTATTGCTTATACGATAGTAATTGCACAGTAATGATCAGTTTGTCATTCAGATCTGTATGAATCTGTGGGTGAATGGCAAAAACTGTACTGTAAAGCACTTTGAGTGGTCATCAAGAATTGAAAGGTTCCATATAAATACAGACCATTTACCATTTTGTTGTAGCTACTCCATAACAACTTGTTATTAGCCTGACCAGCTATGGTTGTAACATGTTGCCTGGAGACTGTAAAGCAGTTAAACAGTTAAAACTCACTTTTCTACATGTTGAAGAATGTCTGATAAAGTTATTTATTCATCTTTTACGTTTTACTGCACAAAAGCTGGTTTGCTATGTCGCAACGCCTCTGCTCTGATCACTCTGTTCGTGTGTGTATGCATGCTTATGTCTGTGTGTGTGTGTGTGTGTGTGTGTGTGTGTGTGTGTGTGTGTGTGTGTGTGTGTGTGTGTGCATGTGCAGCCCTGTAGCAGGATGAGAGGACAGAGAATCAGGGCAAAAGTGAGCAGATGAAAATGAGGCTTTGTAATGAAATATGGCCGATTATGCAACAACAATGTTGGCCCAAATCAACCCTGGTACCTTCTGCAGTTGTGATAAATAAAGACCCAGGTCGTTATTGAAGCTGATGAAGTCACTTGCTAGACTTCAATGAATAGTCAGCTATATTGCCGACAGACAGACTTTATTTACCATTCCATTGATGCAGACATTCCTTTGCTGCTGGATTTATATCTCGGCACCAGCTCTTCCCAAAAGAAGGCAGCAGTCCTCACAGGTTTATTGCAGTCTCAGGTCAGTTCTCCAACTCTGCATTCAAGTCAGCTTTTAAACGCTCTGGGGGATTTAATAAAGGAAGTGTCAAAGGCCATGAAGGCAGAAAAGCTGGAAATATTCTGCAGTGAAAATATGAAAAACCTATTAATGTTTAATGTGTTCCACTGTGTATAGGCTGGGTGGAAACAGGCTTCCCCTTTTTTTGTCAATTAGCTGTGTCAATAGTGATCATGTGCAGACCTTCCTGCACTGATGGTAGATTTTAGAGGCAACAAAACTCTGAAGACTGGTTTTGGTTTTGTTAACCGGACAATGTCCAATTAGTGATGTGTTGCATGCAGTTCAGCACACAGAATAAAGGAGGGAAAGATATCAGCATGTCATTGTGCTGTAGACATCTCACTGTGATATATACTTTGTGATATATACCATCTCTCACCAGTCAAGTTGCAGATATCTGTCTACACTCATAATAAATGTAGTTAAAGCCTTTGAGGGAGTTGGATATGGATATTATTAATGATGTTACTTTTGTATGATTCTATTTGTATGTGTTTTGTATAGTTGAACAATTAATTGGACTCTGATAAACCACACAGTTGTAGCCATGACTGTGGATGGTGCTTATAATATGGAGGTTTTGGCAAATTGTTAAAAATGTGTCTGCTTCACTTACGTCTTCAATCCAGCAGCACAGAGAGTCTATGCAGAAAAAAATGGGAAAGTGTCTCCAAATCAAATCTGACGGTCAAAAATCAGATGCCAGACGTAGTTTATGTTGTGGTCCAGCAGAGGGCACTGTTAAAATTCAATATTAGCTATTTTTTAGCATTATTATTATTATTATTAAACAAATGGAGCATGTGGAGTGATGTCAACCGTACCATGCTGCAGCATCTGTGCTGTCTGACTGAGGTGGCCAGGTGACTTTGTCAAAAGAAAAAAAAGCTCTGTCCTTGGACTATGGAATTATTATTCAGCCACCCCTCCATCGCCATAGTGGTGAGTAGATAATAAGTGAATCTTCATGTTTTGGTGAACACTCCCTTTAATTACACATTTTGAAGTAGAAGTAAATAATTGTTAAGAGAAGATGAGATTTTTTCTGCATATTATTCAGAAATGTATTCCTGAACATATACAGTGATTGATTATTTAGTTATTTTTGCTTCACATACAGACCTGTTTTTCCTAAGTGCAATTCAGACAACTTTGCATTTTCAATATTGCTTATTTTCCTGTGTACTCTTTGAAAAAAAGCCAGAATTGTTCAAATATTATTCTCTTTTCAAAAATACAGCCAACTCGAGCTGGATTCCAAAATCAAAGAAAATACGATTCTTGTGTCTGCTGTCAGTTCCCCCCTTAACAAGCTGCCACTTCCCACCATATCTCCATGAAACCTTCAGCAGGGAAAAAAAATATTCAACATTATGCAACCTGTTACAATTCAGAATAGAGAAACAGGTGGGAAATGGTTCTGTGTCCCCTCAGGGCAAGATATTCTCCTCAGTATCACATACAGTACATCACAGTACATCTATGAGTTTCTGTCACAGGATAGAATGAGGTGGAAATGTGTTTCAAGCCAGGGTACAGAACATCCTCTGGGATGTAACCTAGATGTTTTATCTGCACAGTTCAGCTCTGCTGCCATATCTCTGACTCAATACCGTTGCTCTGTTGACCTTGGGGAGGAACAGAGGAAGATGGGACACATATTAGCCTGCAGAGAGAAATCCCATAAGCTCGGAGCCAGTTTGTTTCAGGTTGTATTTGCTCACACACGGGGAGAACATTTGAACGAGCACCTTGAGACTATCTGTCTGGACGATGCTCCTCTTGGGGAAGCTCTGGTTGTATGCTAGATAGTGTAAAACCTCTGAGACTGCAATTATAAGTGCTGAAGGCCAGAGTCCGCATTCTTCAGCGCTGTTCTGCTGAGCCTCTGCTTTCACTTTGCTCTCACCTGCACTAAGAGCCCTCGCTTCAGTTTTGCTTAATTCAGCAAATATATTGTGTTTCATCACCTTGCTGTAATTTACCACTTAATATGTCTAAGACATATCATTGCACGTGCTTTGTATTAGTATCATTACTCGTTGTGTGTCAAAACTTCAGCATCTCATTAGACGGTTCTCCTTGTGAGTCAGCACAGCACACAAGCAAACAAAGACAGGGACCCATCAGTGGACTTAGATCCTTGGTGTTGTTCCACATGTCTGCTTCATCGTTAATACATATATTAATTGAGTATTGCTGTCACCCTAAACGTCCCAGCAAATCCCATTCAAAAATCTGGCAGCTCAATAAAGTGTTGGTTGATTCACTCCACTTTATTTCAGTTAGGTTAAAATAAAGTGGAGTGAATCCTCAAATATTCACATTGAACAACAAATCTGATTCGGCAGACTAAATTCTTAGCCGGGTTGATGGTGAGTTGGGATGTATTATTGTTGTATTTAGTTGCAGCTGTACAAGTACGCAACATCCGGTTGGTGACAATATCAATGTTAATATCAATGTTTGATATTAGCGATTTGAGATCGGGGAGACTCAATCGGTAACCTTAAGATTATTTTGTAAATTCCTCACACTTTATTTATTTGGGCAGATAATCTGCACCAATTTACCTCGGGTCGGGAGCACCCTGCAATTGTCTGAAGGGGCGAATCAGGTCCTAAATCTGCCCGATTATGCGCTACATCCTGTCACATTGACTTCATCACTATACCAGGCAGAGCTACAACTGTGCTGACATGGACACACACTGCAGGAGAGCCTGTCATTGTAGGGACTCAAGCCTAGCCTCAACACAAGGGCACTCCAGCCTCCATGTCCCTTGGAGGCAGAGGTTTCGAGCAGAATGTGCTCTTGACCTTAACCACACTCTTTCTTTGGCCCTATCCAAGTTGTTTTAGTTCATTTATGTAGCTATACCAGCTATCCTCTGTGGAGCGATTCCCAGCTGACAATGGGTGATAGGCAGGGTACACCCTGGACAGCGTGTCTATCAAATTGCTGACATTTGGAGACAAACATTTATTCATGCTGTGGGCAATTCTTAATCAACTGGCAAGTCTTTGGTCATTGAGAGGAATCCAGTGCACCAGGAGAAAACCCACTTGGACCCAGGGAGAACGTGCAAACACCACACAGAGTATTAACCCAGAACCTTTATGAGCAATGTTGTAAATATTAGACCTATAGTAACTATGGTGATGGAGGAAGAGTCAGCATGACAATCCTCTGGGTTAATGATTATTCATAATACATTCCATGTCACAGTGAGATTTTGCCCTGTACCAAAGTGTTAGACTGGAGACAAGAGACAATCCCAGTTTTTAACAAAATTACGTTTATGATCATTATTTTTTTTCTTTTAAAGCAGAGCAGCATCTCTTTTATTTATAATATATGTTGTGGCGTGCACTCATGGGTGTGTCCTCTCACCCAGTGGGTTTATGGGTAAGGTAAAACCTGTGGCTATATATACTTCCCGTATGGGGAACATGTGCCAGTTCTTACTAACTGCGGAATAAACAACAGTAAGCAGTACCTGCGTCTCTGTCTTTCCTTGTCCTGCCACATTGGTGACCCCGTTTTTTGGACATGTTCGAGGTAGAGGAGGATAGTGTCCCTTCCTCATCGGGGGAAGACGTGTTTTCTTCCCCAGCGCCCGTGGACCGTGTCTCCACAACGACCATGGCGCCGCAGCTTCCGCGATCGACCAGCTCCGCGGAGCACGTTAAACTGCCGGAGTTTTGGCAGAACGACCCCGCGCCGTGGTTTCAGCACGTCGAGGCTCTCTTCCATCTGCGAGGAGTAACGGCAGACGACTCCAGGTATTTTTTGGTGGTCGCGGCTTTGGACCAGCAAACCACCCGGCGCGTGATGCAGCTCCTGCGAGGAAAGTACGCCGCCATCAAGCAGCTTCTCCTACGACGCTACAGCTTGTCAGCCGCGGAGAGAGCGGACAAGCTACTGTCGCTTCCCGGTTTGGGCGATGGTTCGGCAGTGGACCTGATGGACGAGATGCTGTCGTTGCTGGGCTCCGAGGATGAGGGTTTCCTGTTCCCGCACATCTTTCTGCGCCAGCTCCCGCTGCAGGTGCGCGCAGCCCTCGCCAACTCTTCTTGTTTGGCGGCCGGCGACTTCCGTGGATTGGCTGAGCAGGCGGACCGGATCCTGCTGACTTCGAGGAATGTCTCCGTGCAGAGTGTGGCCGTGGAGTCCTCGCAGTCGACGTTGGAGAACGAGGTTCCGGCATTGACGGCTGCAGTTTCCACCCGCAGACAGCGCGGCCAGCTGTGTTTCTTCCATCAGCGCTTCGGCAGCAAGGCGCGCCGCTGCGTTCCTCCGTGTGCGTTCGAGGCGCCGGGAAACGGAAGAGCCGGCGCTCGGTAGCAGCCGTGGGCGCTGGTGATCAAGAGGAGCTGCTGTTCGTTCATGACTCCATATCAGGTAATCAGTTCCTGGTGGACTCCGGCTCGCAGAAGAGCCTTCTCCCTCCTGCAGCTACGGACCTCTCGGCCCGTGGCAGTGGTCCGCGTCTGACAGCGGCTAACGGTTCGGCTATAGAGACGTTTGGTACCAAGTCTGTGACTGTGTGTTTCAATGGACGCAAATTTCTGTGTGATTTTGTTGTAGCCTCCATTACGGTTCCTATTATCGGGGCAGATTTTCTGTGCACTAATGGGTTGTTAGTGGATGTAGCTAATCGCAGGCTCATTGATGCTGTGTCTTTTGCGTCTTTTCCGTGTCAGTCAGGGGGACCCGGGCCGTTAACACACGCTAATTTCGCTGCGTCAGAGGATGTCTTCCAGCGCTTACTGGCGGAATTTCCTTCGCTGACAACGCCCGCATTTTCTGCCGCGGTTACTAAACACGGCGTGGAACATTTCATTCCCACTGCGGGTGCGCCCGTTTTCGCACGTTCGCGTCGCCTCGACACCGTGAAGTTAGCCACCGCGAAGGAGGAGTTTGCTACCATGGAGCGTTTGGGGATCGTTAGGCGGTCCAACAGCCCGTGGGCTTCACCGCTCCACATGGTGCCCAAGGCGGACGGTTCTTGGCGGCCGTGCGGCGACTTCCGCCGTTTAAATAACATTACGGCCCATGACCGTTACCCCATTCCGCATGTTCAGGATTTTTCGATTCCTCTGGCGGGCATGACAATTTTTTCTAAAATCGATTTGGTGCGAGGTTATCATCAGGTGCCTGTGCGGGCAGAGGACGTGCCCAAGACTGCTGTCATTACACCGTTTGGGCTTTTCGAGTTCCTGCGAATGCCGTTCGGCCTCAAAGGCGCAGCGCAGACGTTTCAGCGATTGATGGACTCGGTGCTACGTGACCTCGCGTTTGTTTTCGTCTATTTGGACGACATCTTGGTGGCCAGCCCGTCGGCTGATGAGCATTTGTCGCACCTTAGGCAGGTTTTCCAGCGCCTTGATGGGCATGGTCTCATTGTCAACACAGCCAAGTGCCAGTTTGGGCTGTCTGTCATAGACTTTTTGGGCCATCGCATTTCGTCGCAGGGTGCGGTTCCTTTGCCCTCGAAGGTGCATGCAGTTGCGGATTTTCCCCGTCCGGTCTCGGTCAGGTCGCTACAGGAGTTTTTGGGCATGGTAAATTTTTACAATCGTTTCTTGCCTCATGCGGCCCAACTCCTGCAACCATTGTATGGTGCTTTGAAGCTTAAGAGTGCCAAGGACCCGGTTGACTGGACCCCTGTGAGGATCCAGGCTTTTGAGGGGGCTAAGGCTGCCCTGGCTAACGCGGCGCTTCTGGCGCACCCCGCGTCTCGGGCGCCCATCGCCCTCACGACCGATGCTTCGGATGTGGCTGTTGGTGCAGTTGTTGAACAGCGTGTTGCGGGTGCGTGGCAGCCCCTTGCATTTTTTAGCCGCGGTTTGCGAGACAGTGAGCGAAAATACAGTGTGTTTGACCGGGAACTGTTAGCGTTGTACCTGGCTACGCGTCATTTCCGTTTCCTGCTGGAAGGCCGCCCTTTCACGGCCTATGTTGACCAAAAACCATTGACGTTTGCTATGGCGAAGGTGACAGAGCCATGGTCTGCTCGTCAGCAGCGCCATCTAGCGGCAATCTCCGAATTCACAACGGACATCCAACATGTGGCGGGTAAAGCGAACCCGGTTGCAGACTGCCTGTCGCGGGTGTTGGTGTGCCCTGTGCATCTTGGGGTTGATTTTGCCGCACTGGCTGCCGATCAACCTGGGGACCCGGGTATCGTTGCACTGAGAGCTGCGAGTACCGGTCTGGAGCTGGAGGAGGCAGTTGTACAAAATGGTGGGCCTGCCCTCCTTTGCGACGTCTCCACGGGCCGCCCCCGCCCGGTGGTGCCGGTTGCTTGGCGCCGTCGGGTCTTTGATATGGTGCACTCTCTTTCTCATCCGGGTGTCCGGGCGTCGGTGAAGTTGGTGTCTTCGAAGTTTGTGTGGCCTGGCCTTTGTAAAGAGGTCAAAGAGTGGGCGGCCACGTGTGTGGCGTGTCAGCGCGCGAAAGCTCACCAGCACACTAGGGCGCCCCTCGAGCCATTTTTGATTCCGGCCAGGCGTTTTGATCATGTGCATATCGACCTTGTGGGGCCTCTTCCCCCTTCCCAGGGTTTTACACATCTCCTTACCATGGTAGATCGGACCACTAGGTGGCCAGAGGCGGTTCCTCTGTCTTCCACGACATCTGCGGACGTGGCACGCGCTTTTATTTCAGCTTGGGTCTCACGTTTTGGTGCACCGTCTGATATCACCTCTGACAGAGGCCCACAGTTCATTTCGGAGCTCTGGTCAGCGCTAGCAAAGTCTTTGGGCACACCGTACCACTGCCTACCACCCCCAGGCTAACGGTTTGTGTGAACGTTTTCACCGGTCACTTAAGGCGTCATTGCGGGCTGCGCTCTCAGATGCAAACTGGTTGGATCGGTTGCCGTGGGTGATGCTCGGGTTGCGCTCGGCTCCTAAGGCTGACCTGGATGCCTCGCCTGCAGAGTTGGTACTCGGTCAGCCGCTCCGCGTCCCAGGGGAGTTTCTGCCTCAGAGCTCGGCCCCCTTTCCGCGTCCTGCGTCACGGGCCGCTTGTGCACCAGTGCCCGTGCATCATTTTTCTCCTCGGTCTTTCGTGCCAACGGATCTCGCGACCGCTCGGTTTGTTTTCATGCGTCACGATGCTCACCGGTTTCCCCTCCAGCCCCCGTATGACGGCCCGTTTAGAGTGTTAGAGGCGGGTTCTAAAAGTTTCATTCTGGACATGGGCGGGCGCAGGGAGCGTGTTTCGTTAGACAGACTTAAGCCAGCTCATCTGTTGGCCGGCGAAGAGGTGCTACCGGCCCGGGTTCCCCGTCGTGGTCGCCCCCCTTCTAAGGCCCCTGTGTTGTTTTCTCCAGTTGTGCCTCCTGATCCTGTGCCTGTTGTAAATGATGTCCCTTCTGCTTGTTCCACCCCTGCGTTTGCGGATGGGGATCGGCGTAGCCGTTATGGTCGCCTCGTTAAACCCCCTGAGAGGTACTGACTTTTGTCCCATTTTATTTTTTTCCCTCTGGGTGTTCGGGGGGGGGCTGTGTGGCGTGCACTCATGGGTGTGTCCTCTCACCCAGTGGGTTTATGGGTAAGGTAAAACCTGTGGCTATATATACTTCCCGTATGGGGAACATGTGCCAGTTCTTACTAACTGCGGAATAAACAACAGTAAGCAGTACCTGCGTCTCTGTCTTTCCTTGTCCTGCCACAATGTCTTTTTTTGCAGAGTGATAAATGTGCTGCACAGCAAACGCCTGCAGTCCCAGTGGTATGATTATTTTCCACTCCACAGATCTGACTTGGGTTTAATGAGGCTGACACCTTCACACTCCACATAATGAACCCACCTGTGACTTCACTCACTCATGCAGTTTCGATCTTAACGCGTCGGTGGGAAATACGTGCCACCGCTTTGCATCATGGACATTGGTCGCATCATGCTCTCGCTAGACACTTGAGCCTGGGACTTCAACTCTGTCAGGGGAAGGTTGGTTCTGTGAGTGGGTTTCCATCCGTCTTTCTTTCAACATATCTGTTTCTCTCTATGAAATTAGATGAAAAACCCTCTAGTTGAGTGGATTCAGCTCATGACAAGATAGTCCTCAACAAGTTTTATAAACAGGACTGTGAAGTGTCTCCCTGCTCATATATCTTCAGCTGAGCTCTATATTTATATCGATGTAATCATTTCCGACATCTTTATATGTCTTTCTTTGAACGTTTGCTTTGCATCCTCCCTATAGTTGATAGAGCTCATGAGATAAGTGTTACCACACAAGAAAAGCTTTAACATTCATGTTAGCAGTGCCACAAGGATTTGACAAAAAAGAGAAAGAAAACGTCTTCTGACAGACTGGAGGCACATTGTGTGAATTAGTGTTTGGAATTAATAGAATAAAAGTTACCTCTGGGAAGTCTGCTCCACGGTAAGCTGTGAGTGATTCTAATCACGATTCTTTAGGAATTGTTTATAAATAATTTGATCTTATTTTCATTGTTACTACCATCATTCTTCATCTGAGAACTTTGTTTTCTTATGTTTTGTCCCCAACTCACCTTTACACTTTCAGTTGGAATTTTTTATTATGTTTTTCTCATTATGTTTTTGGGTTGTCTGTCCATCTGTCCCATTCTCGTAAACCCAATATCTTAAGAATGCCTTGAGGGAAGGTCTTCCAATTTGGTTCAAACTTTCACTTGGACCCAAAGATGAACTGTTTAGATTTCGGTGGAAAAAAGGCATATATAGAAATATGTTTACAGAAACTGCACTGGTTGTCTGAGGCATACAACCACAGTGTGGTAATTCTAGTTTTATTGAACATTACATTACTCTCCAAACACTTTCTTTTTTCCATCTGGCTGCCGAAATCCAGCTGAGAGGAGGTGATGGAAATGTCTGTATGTGCATGCACACACAGCAGTGAATGGCTGCTTAACAAACTTTAGTTTTTCATGCCCCTATTAGAGTCTGACCTACCTTATTGTTGCACTACATGGATGAAAGTGGTACTTCTACAGAGACACTGGAATTAACCATAAATTCTAACTTTATTTAGTAATGGAGAGTTTTGTTTGTAGTCAATGGTCTGTATTTATATAGATGCTGACACAGACTTTTCCGACACAAAGCATCACGTCGAGGAAAAATTTGATTATAACTTAAACTGTCCATTACAAATGTTGTGTGCGGATATAGAGCCATGCATGAATAACTGCATTCACTGAGGAAGACTGTGAGATGAGGCTCAAATCACTGAAAGAGCTCATCAGTGGACCCTGAGTTTCTGGGCCCTATTTGATATAACTGCACTGATGCATGATGTCAGAGCTACAATGATAACTCTGTTTTAATATAATTAAATTCATCATCAAAATAGTTGTGGATGGTTTCTTTTACCATCCTAATTATTTTTAATTGAATGTTTTTGGTGGTCAGACAAAATAAGTCACCTGAGCTGTAGAAAATTGTGACTTTTTATTGTTTCCTGTTGTTTTAAAGACCCAATGATTAGTCTAATGAGGCAATTATTTATTATTGATCATAATCACTAATTTAATGTTAACCTTAGTGTATCTCTGTATGTTTTAATTCATTGGAATTATCCTTCAAGATAAAACTTGTAATGAGCCTGTAATACTATGAAACAACTAATTGCTCAATTTAATTAGAGAAACAGTCTAAACAGGACATAAATATCCCAGGAGATGAGGGAAAAAGGATGAAGGTTGGTGTAAAACCTGATTTCTGTAGCAGTAGAATATGAGTCATGTCAGGCAGAGCTGCTGTCCGTGGTGCTGAATCAGCCTCTTCAGGATCACGCTGCAGGCCACAGACACACAATGAGAGGATAAGAGCTGAGGGCAGCGTGCTCGACTGCTGCAATGATTTTTTGCTTATCACCGTTGACAGGCAGGTATTTGTACAGTCTTTAAAAAATATTCTTAATCCAAACATGGCAGCTCATTAGCATTGTTGGTCAAATTGCTGTTACTTTGCAGAGAATGTAACATATAGCAGGCTTTGTTTAATGAAAAGACTATGCTGGGAAGGATTCTGTAGCCAACATGCACTGCTGCACTTCCTGTCAGGCTTTTTTGTGCTCTGTACCCTAAGGCAAGGCAGTTTTATTTATTAAGCACATTTCATACACAGAGGTAGATTCAAGTTTCTGCACAGGGACATTAAAAACAAAACACAGACAAAATTAAAAGGAATCTATTAAACATCAGAAAGCAGAGTTTAACTGTTTTTTGAAGCAAAATGAGACAAATTAAAAACTGTAGAATAAAAGAGGTAAAGAGAATGTAAAATAAATACAAATTCTAAATCTTTATAAAACATTAAAAATAAGTTTAGGTAGAAAAATAATATAAATAAAGTAGATAGAAATATGTAAAATAATAAATCAAAATAAGGCTATTCTACATGCAAACAGAAGACTCCTTTTAGGGTTTGACTTGTGTGGAGGAACTATTTTTTGGTAAACAGTTTCCTTCCCAGAGCCTATGGGCCAAACTGAGCTTTGTGACGACAGGAGCAAGTCACTGTCATAATCACCGATATAATCAATATTTAAAAAATGTAATACCATTTTCCATGTTGCTATTATTCAATAAACTCAATTCAGGTCCAAAAACATACCAGTCAAATTCAATCACTAAAATTCAAGATATAAAAACAGATGTGAACAATGAACATGCAGAAGTTCATCTTAAATGGGTCCTGACTCCAGATCTGTAGTTAACCTGGAAACATGACACGTATCACTCTTTAATAAAGAGAGCAAAGTCAACATATTAAAAAAATGTCACTCTACAACTTTAAAAGCATCATGGTTTTTAACATCAGGAAGTTGTGTGTGTGTGTGTGTGTGTGTGTGTGTGTGTGTGTGTGTGTGTGTGTGTGTGTGTGTGTGTGTGTGTGTGTGTGTGTGTGTGTGTGTGCTTGTCACTGCGGGCAGTGAGGTGGAGCACACACAGATCACACAGGCAACCGTCAGTGGATCGGTAACTTGATGTGTTGATGTGATTTACACTCACCCCCCCTCCCAGCACACAGCCAATACCCTCCACATTTATTTGTCAACACAGCAGAGCAGTACTTGATGACTTAATCATGCCTTATTAAACTTACGGTCATAACACCGGGAGGCACTGTCCTCTCATGGTGAAAAATATCCCTTTAAGCTGAAACCTGCTTATTTCTCATTTTTCACAGGAAGAGACATGGCGAGAAAGTTGGAACAAACTTTCAGACGAGGGGTTATTGCCAACGGTCTTTTGGCCTGATGTGTGCTGGCCATCTTAGACTGTATTACTTAATAGGTTTGCATCAGTCAGGCGTCAACTTTGGCTCGCATACCCATCCCCATTTATCTTTCCTGTTGATGTGCATTTACAGAGCTTCACGCCTGATGATTTCAGCAATCTGACGTTATCACCACCTCACCAGCGAGTGCAGTTATGCCAAACGCGCCTGGCGCCTGCCAACTGGCCTTCAGCTTCTCCTGCCACTTGTTATCGTTAGGCGCCGCTGTTTGCATCAGCGCATAGCAGCACAACAGATATGATCTCTGTTCAGTGTGTGCGTTTAAACGCAGACACAGGAGATAAGAGCGTCACCTGAGTGTGGCGTGATGTTGCACCATCTCAGTTTGGATGATCAAAGACAAGAAAAACAAGATAATTGGCACTCTCTGGAGAGTCGGAGCTGCAGGGTAGATCCAGCCTGTTTCAAAACAGTAAAAATATTCTCTTTGAAATTATGCAATGCTTGAGTTTGCAATGCTGTACAGTGTGCCGCTTAAGAATGAAGCCAGAGAAACAATAGTAAAATACTCAAAGTTTTCACTGCACTGTAGAATAAGATGCCAGCGTTATGGAATTATAGTGGCACTCTGCACGATTTCTGTACAAAAAAAATACATCAGTCTTGTTAGAATTGGCTGCTTTCCTGTGTCCACATGAAACTTTAGTTTCTATTGTTGTGACTCGTCAGCCAACAGGAACTGCTGGATCCAGACTAATAGGACCATACCACTTGCTTTACATGTTTCCCCACTAACTGTACACTCCCTCAACTCGACAGTAGTGCTGACTATTTTTCAAACTACTTTATGTTTTTACTTCTTTTCCACTCATTGAACTACATTATAAAAAAAATTGCTAAAACTTTATGCTTGCAGAAAAACTGATCTGCTGGGCCCCTATTAAGCCTCTGTTCCTCCCCCTCTCTGTGCACAGTGGGGAGCGTTTCCTATGCTGGAATATTCTGTGCCCGCAGCTTGGCTGAGTAATTTGTAACACAAATGAATTGAGGAATATGCAGAAAGTAAGCATAATACACCTCGAAAAACATGAAAAGTCTCACACTACATTTTTACGCAGCCGCCTACATGCTCTCAAGAGGGCCAACGTATTTATTATATTTATTAATGTGGTATTCATTTATTTTTCTACCCATAATATATACCGCACACACCTACAGTCAATTTACCTCCACTGCAGGATTCCAACCAAGAATATGATGGCAACAGTGCTAACCACTGCACCACACATGCCAGCTAATGAACACTGTGTAAATCTAGAATATCTCGTCATATCTACGATCTAATGACTACAACATCATTATGAGTTACAGACAGTCCATTTAGTGTTTAAATACAATGTACTGCTAGCTGCCACGCAGGAAAAGAGAGGCTTTTGTTCCCCATTCTCATCAATCACAAAAAAAGATTTAGTTCCTTATGTATATAATTTGAATCACTATGTGCGGTCTGCAGCCTCTTAAAAGAAGAAGTGACCCAGTTAGCATGGACCTTTTCTCAGAGCCCAGATTTTGATTAAAGGTCTGAAAGGCAAACTTCCCATGAAGCATTTCACTACACAGATACTTATAAACTGTAACTAATGTACTTCGACACCAACAGATGGACATGATCTGTGTTTAACAATACAAATCTTTTTGTGTAGAATTGTGTTTGATTTTGCTTCAATTAGCTCAGTGAGGTGAAGTTAAGTGAAGCTTGTTGGTTGAGCTTCCTCGGGCAAAGAGGAATGAGAATAAATGCATATTTTTCTTCATTCTCAAAATCAAAACCAAAATATTCAGCAATATTATAAATGCTTGTATTTTTTTGTTAGATAATAGGGTGAAATATGCTGGAGTACAGATGGGGACTGTTGTGAGCAAAACAAAAACTCTTTAAAAAGGTAGCTTTAAAAAAAAAAAAAATTGAATCCCATACTTTATTCCGCAGGGCCTCATCACCTCTGTTGTTGCTTTGATAATAAGCAGAGTTGAGTGGATGTGCTGCAAATCCCTCTCTTCACAAATAATTCCTGTTCCAACATCAGACCTGGTTTGACAGCAGGGATTCATTTACATATTTCTATGTGGACTACAGAGTTCACAAAGTGTTCTGATCCCACACTTAAAAGTTAACAGGCCCAACACTTCTGTCTCCGAGTCTGACTTCACCACAGCTCAGTTAATAATCATCAGGTCTCTGGCAGGAAAATTGGTTTTAATCGATGATGCATCTGATTATGAACTCAAGTTTTATATTTGAACAGAACTGATGCACAGTTTCTTTGATCTCAGTTTCTAAGCTGGTCCCTGCTGATTTGAACGTGATGAATGAGATCTGAGCAGATGAGAAACCTGAGGTGGGGTAGAACTTTTATTCCAATAACATTCAATCTGTTCCATTATCTTTAACAGCAATTCATTGATGACATATTTTACTTTTATACACTGTGTCTGATGAGTTTGTGCAGCTATTAGTTATCAAATGATTAATCGCATAAGGAGTCTTAACTCTAGGCTGGATCATTTGTATCTGTCTTTGTGTGAATACGCCCTGTTGTTGGAGGTGATGATGATGAAACACCCATGAACATCAGTCATGGGGGTTTCAACAGCAAACAGTAGGAAAACTATCTCCAACATAAGCAAACCCAAATTTTGGGCGATTAAAATCTGAAACTTACAAACCAGTGCCATTGCACATTCTGTCAGATAAAGGTTGAAAGAGAGAAAATGTCTAATCAGGAAGAATGTGGCATGAAGATGAACAAACCAACAGAACTCTAAAATGATGATAAAGAGAGACTTTGCATCGCATAATCAGAGAAAATATATAGAAACACTATATGCTATCTAATCCTAAAAATAGCAATGGCATCAAAACTCTCTAATAAGTGAAATTAAGAAAAAAAAAAACTAAAGAAAATGTTTTTCAGCAATTTGTCACTCTGGATTTCAGAGATTTGGGTTATCAACATTTAGATTTTGGAATTTATTGAATTATTGAGTCCGTTTTTTTTACTCTGAATTCAACAAGACTTGTGACATTAAACTGAATAGATATTGAAAGATAAAATTAAAAATGGCTTAGACTTTGAGTACGACTGTGATGTGAATTGCACATGCCTGTCAAATACCTTTATACTCTTTTCCTATTCCCTGCATCTACCTTTTATATGGGAATAGTTGAACTGGTGGAGTGGCACCCCTTTGGACCAGAGGGTATTTTAAAACCTATTTGTTCTGGTCTAAATCAATTAATGAGTTTGTTAACTAGGAGCCTTTTACACTTTCTTTTCACACAGTAAATTCTAAATGAAGCAAAATAACTATAAACCACATTCTAATGTTCACTTCACTTTTTGGTCAGATGCATCTGAGGCATTGCTCGTCCAAGTCAGACTTTAGATAATTCTCCAGCCAGCTGCTACTACCTCTACTGCACAGGCTGCCATTGTTTATGTTCTCTGCCACATCCCATAATGCACAATACACCTGGCTACAGCAGCCAGATTGAGTTCAGACCTGACCACTTAAAACAAAAACATGTTAGTTTAGGGCCAGACAGAGCCCCTCTCTCTAAAGGGTCTTGGTGCAATTCTTTAGTCTGACTGGCAAGTGGGATTATTGTGTTCACTCCAGCTGACGCACCATGGGGGCCGGTTTGAAAACACCCTAAAATGTGTTTACAAGTAGAACAATTTGATACATAGTCATGTCTCCCTGTGGGCCGTCAATTGTGTCGGTTTATTCAAGCTGCAAAGATTTCCCATCTCACCCTTGCCATGTGTCAGTATTGCTGCCTGGTGATTCAGCCCCTCCAACACCCCAGCATCCACCTGCTGGCTTCGAAGGGGTTTAAAGGTCACTCCTATTATATGTTATGCTCCTGCAATAAACATTTAAAACGTGAGTCGTCTGAATAAAATGCTATTTTCAAATTCCTGAAAACACAACCAAAACATATTGTCAGTCAGTAAAGTGATATAAGTTGGCAGAATAGTGTTATCCTGTACATGTAAATATAACACACAAAACCAATATTATTGTCTGTCAAATGCATGAATGGTCTGTATTTTTATAGTGATTTTCTAGTCTTGATGACCACTCAGCGCGCTTTACAGTACAGGTCTTTGCCCATTCACACACACATTCATACAGTTTATGTATGGGCAGCACAGCACAGCTGTCAGGGGCAACTTGGGGTTTAGTATCTTGCCCAAGGACACTTCAGAATGGGGAATGGGGACTCTACCCCCTGAGCCACAGCTGCCCCAACCAGCTCCAATCATGATGGAGTAGTCAGGACTGTGGGAGAGGTTAGGTTGGTCTAATTAGCTCAAGATGGATAGTAACCCTGGGACTACAGGCCCCTGTGAAGACTATCAGCAGTGTGACTAGCTGCTATTAGAGTGCTGATGTTAGCATTTAGCCTAAGATACAGCCTCACAGAGCTGTGCGCATTCCTGGAAACTATTAGTTTAGTTTTTTTCATTCATCTCAGTGTTAATGCACTTTGAATCACCTTGCATATGAAATGCTCTCTATAGATAATGTTGACTTGCTCTACAGTGATAGCCATCAATCACCATCCTGCAGTTTACAGATGTTATGCATTTTCAAACCCTTCCCTCTCCTTGTGCTGTGGAATAGCCACTGTGAGAAGTGAACTTTGTTTATACAGGCATACTCAGATGAAGTGCAAGTGTCTCCAGGCCCCTGCCACTCCAGACTTGCCTCGAGACACAAACCACAGCTAAGCACAGGTTAAGAAAGCACTTTTAAGTTGTCACACATTAATCTTCTGTGTGAGCAAAGCAGACAAGCACAAAAGGGGGCTGGCTTCTCAGTTCTAATGGGCCTAAATAGGTCTAAATGTCAGGATACAAGAGCGTGTGCTGGAGCACAGCAGGCTGCTGTCATACTGGTAATAGTTGATTGGCAGGTACAGTCTGCCACAGGAGCTGGGCATTTACGTGGGCAGACTATCTCTAATGAACACTTGCAGTCGCTGTTAAAGCTTCCACGTGTGTCCTGGCAGGGGACGGTGGCAGCGGATGCTCGTCGTCTCTGTAGATGGTTACTGTGGAGGAGTTATGAGAAGTGGTGAGTAAAGTTGGTTCACAAGTTGTTCGACAAATAAAGGGCTGTATGTTTGATTATCTTGGACTGTTTAAAATCAGCCCTACCCCTCCCATTACAGTACCAACAGAACAGTTTCTTGTATAGATCAATTTCTGTCAAAAATATAGCAGATTGTATTATTGTATGACACAGACCAATGATTATATTATTAATAACTACACCAAACATAATATAATCCTGCATCTCTAATTCATTTTAATTCAGGGAGTTACTTTTCCATTATTGCATACCCCAACGTAAGCTATGCGGAGAATGAAACTCATTCGGAACAGAGCCGGATAAAATATTGAATATTGCAGATTTAAAATCCAAAACGATCAGAAAGATCAGAACCCACCAAAGATAAGTGAGAAATATTGTCTCCCTGGATGAACTGACCCTTTAAAAAGCGAGCCTGTAATCAACACATATTCACATTATAATCAGGATGCCAGACTTATCATCTGCATGGTAGATGAGCTATTGATTAGTGACAACACTGTCCAATGTTCATTTATTCATCCGTTGCATCCTGATTATGCCTGCCCTTGCACCCTTTAAACCTCAAACCTTATTAACAAACAAGACAATTGAGAATAGACCTGTGCTTTGACTGGTCACGTCTACATGCCACAACAAATTACATCAGTCAAGATCATTACCATGCATTAAGTGTGGAAATCTCACACAGCTCAGACAGAGGAAGATAGAAATGCTGGATGATTATGTGGAATCTCAGAGCAGGCCTATCTCAGACACACACACACACACACACACACACACACACACACACACACACACACACACACACACACATGTGTGAGCAGGGGGAGCATGGAGATGATGAGGAGACAGAGCAGGTGAGCTTTATCCTCAGCGAAGGCGGTGCAGTCTGACTGAAGGCTGCTGCAGCTGACAGTACAGCACAGTGTGACATGCCCTGTGGAAATTGTCACTGGGGGCTGAGGAATAAAGCAGAGTAAGCCTGGTGCTATCGTGCGTCACCATCCCCTGTGCGGAGGAATACGCATGTCAGCCGAGTCTGACAGACGTTTTGAGCAAATGTAATGGTGCCGTCTGAGATAGTGTGGGATTACATTTTTCATTAAAGCCTGGAATGTTAGCAGCTCAGCACATTAGTGAGAGGTCACATCATGTAGTGTGATGTCAGTAAACTACACACAGCACAGGCAGGTATGGAAGGTCAGATGTTGGTCACTAGAGAAACATTGTATGGGATTTTTTTAGGGTTCTATCCAACTGCTATCACTTTGTTATTTAGGCTTTTTTGTATCATGTCAAATAAGCACATAAGACTGATCAGGAGGGCCAGCTCAGTCCTGGGAGGTGGTGGGACAGAGGAGGATGATGGCGAGGCTGGGGCTCAGGGGTTAGAACAGTCTAACATCTAACAGCAGCTCGGCGGTTCGATCCCAGTCTTCCCCATTCCGAATGCCGAAGTGTCCTTGGGCAAGATACTGAACCCCAAATTGCCCCTTCTCATAGAGAAAAGTGCTGCACATAGATGCACTGTATGGACATTTGTGTGAATGGGTGAATGTAAAACTGTACTGTAGAGCACTTTGAGTGGTCATCAAGACTAGAAAAGCTCTATATAAATACAGACCATACCATTTATTGTTTTTCTGATGGACAACCAGTCTCACCCTGCACAACAGCATCACAGCACTGGGCAGCTCACTTAACTGTGCAATATTGATTCTGTCTCTGCAATACATTGGTTAATGTGCAATTCACCAATCAATCATCAGTGTTGCTCTGTATTTGTGTTCAATTTATCCTCAACTCATCTCAGAGCTCACCAGAAAGAGTCTCTCCTTTTCCCTCTTTCCTCCATAAATCTCATACATTCATAAAACTCCTTTGCATCACTCGTGCAAATCTGTGTCTAATCACTGTTTTGATATGCAAATAATGTATGCAAAATAATTTGCAACACACTGTGTTTGTACTGGTGCAGTCTAAGTGAGATTGCTGGAGCAAACACAAATGTTGTTGTGGTAGGATCAGATCAGATTGTTGAGGTTTCCTTCTAAAAAGTGTTGAATCTGAAAAAACATTGTAATAACTTTTAAAGATTTGCTTGGATATCATTACTCATAATCATTGTTCTACGATGGACTATAACAAAAAAGAAGCATGACTAGAATGGTACCTCCATCAAGACACAGTCCCTCAATAAAACCACATTTTCTGCCGCCTGTTAATAGGGTTTTTTGGGTAGTTTTCCCTTACTCTTGTTGAGGGTTAAAGGCAGAGGATGTTGATCCTTGTTAAGCCCTATGAGACAAATTGAGTTTTATTTCAATCTACTTATCTCTGTGAAATCAATGGAAATGTTGCAAAATGCCCTATTTTGAAATATAATGTGTTCCTACCGTTTTATAAATTTTACTATGAGGCTAATCAATAATATTGGTTATAAGAAAAGAGAAACTAGTTCCAGAGCCAGTGTGCCATGACAGCCACGCCTACAGGTAAACAGCCAGCAGGTTCATGTCTGAGGACTTAAAGCAGCACACAGGTTAAATCTGGATACCGACCATGAAGAGTCATAAAAGTAATGAGCAAAATCTTTAAAATCTTACTCAAGAGGTAAAAAAAAAAGCTGGCCACTGGCTTTATAAATCTAGATCAATCTAAATTAATCTAGATGTATAAATGTAGCTGTGGTTTATAATTTTAGCTCTTCAGAGACTTCCATCTCGCCTCCATCATCATAGATCACGGTAACTCACTGCTACTGTTGTAAAATAAATTTACATTTACTGAAAGAAACACTGGGTCATGGAAGATTCATTTCAACTTGTCAGTTTTTAGGAAGGCGGCAGATGTTAAAGTATCCTCAGATATACAGTAAGGGTCCATGCCCCCATGAATCTGAAATGATTTCCCATCCATGTCAGACACACATGGAAGTAGTGAAATGAACTGAAAACCAGTAGTACAATAAATGGAAGGTAGGAAATGTATGCATGTAGCTAAGCATTGCATAAATGTATCTAGTTAAAATGTATAAAATTAACCTCGTTTTAGTGAATGATTTGTCAATGCATAAATAAAACTACTACTACTACTTAGACTTCCAATTTCTAGTATGAAAAGTACAGCATCAAACTGTATTAATTTCCTCATTTAGAGCAGTGGAAAGCAATGTAAAAGCTGAGCAGCGCTGGTTTATCTTCTCACTTTCCAATCGGAAGTCCCTGTAGCATCCAGTCTGCCCTGAAGAAGCAGCACTGCTCAGAGGGACATTTATAATTTATCGTCTCATAAATGCGAAAAATAGCTGATGTTCTTTACAAAAGTGTACACCACCCGATCGTGGCAAGAAACCACACCCTAGTAGAGAAACATACATATCGCACCTTTCGGCATTTGACAGTGCAGCATGATTCCTACAGTGTGTTTTCATGTTGCCAACAAATTTGTTCTTAAAAAAAATCTAAATTGAAATGGATTGTCTTTGCAACACCTTTACAGTAAATGGACTGTGAGCTCATAAGGGATCAGTAAACCAGGCGCCACCTTTCACTTAGTGCCAGACAAGAGCAAATTAATCAGTTCAACCTTTTAAGTCTTTATGGAGGCTGCCAAGTAATTGTCTGCCCTCTGTTATAAGTCTTCTACTAGTCTGGATGAGACCAACCATCTTTTATTGGCCCAAATTTAAAAGGCCGTCACATGGGACTGGGTCATGCTCCCTCCTCAACTGGCCATAGGAGGGACAGCCACTGGGAGACATAGAAAGTTGGACAGTGCTTTCTTGCTGAATCCTGGGCTGATGGTGGCAGACCGGGCTTGCTCGTAGGTTGTCACTTTTACAGCTGACCTTGACCTTGATTTATGACAAATAATGTTCTAAAGAGTCCCATTTCCAAGATTCACTGTCACTTTGCATTCAACCCTTCCTCTGCCTCAAAAGACAATCTGCACTCCTGACAGGGCAGTCCCATAAGAAATATTACTTGGCACCTCGGTATTCTATCCAATTATGTGAAGAGGGAATTAATACTGTAAAAAGCTGCTGTTTTTGAACAGTTATTGAAATTCTTGTACCTTAGGCACATTAAGACTGACTGACTTGATGCAACAATACTGTCTGTGTGGAAGCCAACATGACAGTTAAATGATGTAATCCTTGCTGAATATTCAAACCCTTCTCCATCCTAAGCATCATTGGCAACATGGCGAGCTGGAGGTACTATGCTTTTACTCTATATTATGGTCACTTATATCTGTTCAAATACCAAAATACCTTTCTGATAAATTTTTGACTTTTTTATGACTGATGACAGTGCAGTACCAGTTATGCTATAGATATAAATTACCCTGATGGCAAAGCCTTTGATCCCCAAGCAGATACAAGCAGCCACAATGAGTTTCCTTCACAGCTGGCTGGGCACTGACGTTTTTGATCAGTCAAGATTAATGTGAGGCTTCTGATTAACTAGTTGATCTGATTCCAACACCCATGGGAGTGGCCCATAGAGTTATATGTTGGAATTTCAAGCATGTGCCAAATGTGTCATTCAGATACAAATAGTCCAGAGAGCTGTGGACAGGATGTGTTGATGTGGGGGGGCAAATACAGTCCAGCTGTTTGGAAGAGTTGATGTCAATGCCACGAAGCAGCGGTTTATCCTGATGAATCAAGGCACCACCTGAGTGTGCGCTTACATATTGAATAATGGTTGTGTGTCATTTGCTTGTTTCGATAACTGATACTTGCCAATAACTGTGCTGGCCTTGATAATATTCCAACATCAGACATCCAGCTATGGACATCCAGATGGTTAGGTGCTGACGTTTTGGGGCATTTAATAAGGATGCTTCCTGTTTGCCTTAGTTTTAGAGACTTTCCAACTTGAAGGCGAGCATGAGCAAACCCAGAAAAAGCTGGTGGTGGACTGCATCAACATGTTTTGTAATTTCCCAGGAGGAGTTACTATCACTTTAAAGACGAATTATACCTGCATTGAATCAAAGTTGTAGGTACATTATAGGTATGGCATAGCCACTTATCCTATTCAGACACTGAAATGCATTTCTTGATAAATGTAACTAGTGAGGTGTTCACACTCTGCTGCAACGTCTTCTCTCTTTTCTGAGTCTGCGTTCTCAGTAAACTGTTCAACATTCATTGGTTTCAACTCCAACACGATCCATTCTGTTTCAGTCAATATTGTTTAGAGTACACATGCATTGACACAGAAACTGAAATCAACTCTTTCAAAACTTGCCTTGTTGCTCATCTTGATTATCTGTCCGTCTCAAAATGGCATCTAGACAGGAGAGGGAGACATCTCTAATGACGCCACAGGTGTATTTTAATATGTACACTGAGGCTCACTGGGTTTTGACTGATACACAATTATTTCTTTTGGACATTTCTATCTATATTTTTTCTTCCTTTCACTTTCTGACTGCATGATTGCTGAATGCAGGCTTTTACTGAGGTCAAGGTTGTGAGCTATATTATCAAAAATCTATACACAATAAATCGTCATCTTTTAACTTTATTACTTCAGCTAACTTCTGATATGTTTATCCAGATGCACTAAAATGTAACACATCTACTATGTTCTATATAAAAGGGGTGGAAAGAAAATTGAAAAAAATCCGTCGGTAGAACACCTTACAATTCAATCATCACAAACTGCAGCTTCCAAAATGAAGTTCCATTAAGTCAAATCAACACCTCTCAAACTATTTCAGTATAACATTACAAGTGTAATTGTGACAGCATTTTTTAGCCAAAGGTATTTTCTATCATATATCATTAGATCTATTAGGGTTAGCTCTAGTCTAAACTAAAGTGGCAAGCTCACATGCTTTTTCAGAAGGGCTTGAATGATGGAAGGAGTCACAGAGCCAGCATGTCAGGACAGACGCCATGTTGTTGTGTTACATGTCACATCTCAGGAGTCAGGAACACTTGCTCACTACCTAACATCACACAACAGCGGCATCATGCCAGCGTCTTTTGGTTTAGCATCAGCGGTGGTCATAATCAGGAGTCTTAAGTAGCAATATCAATCAATCAATCAAATTTTATTTGTATAGCCCATATTCACAAATCACAATTTATCTCATAGGGCTTTAACAGGGTGTGACATCCTCTACCCTTAACCCTTGACAAGAGTGAGGAAAAACTACTAACAAAACCCTTTAACAGGGTAAAAAGAACGTAGACAATATGGTGGTACCACTGATTGATATCTATTTCTGTTTAATCTCAAGTTGCCATGTAGACTCCTACCTTCTCTAACTGAGATATCAAACTCCTGCACATGGCACCACACAGCTCAGGCTTTGATGAATATAGCGAGTCTCATCCATTAATAAACAATTCGTCACGCATGGACTTCTGCTTCTCAGGGCTGTATCAGTGCATACACAGTAACTTGATGCAAGAGGGCTAAAAGTGGACTCATGTGGTGACACTGCAATTTTTCACACAACCAACCCCTCTCTCTTTCTCTCTCTCTCTCTCTCTCTCTCTCTCTCTCTCTCTCTCTCTCTCTCTCTCTCTCTCTCTCTCTCTCTCTCTCTCTCTCTCTCTCTCTCTCTCTCTCTTTCTCTCTCTCTCTCTCTCTCTCTCTCTCTCTCTCTCTCTCTCTCTCTCTCTCTCAGCTGGATGCCAGGTCATGTTATAAATTAATGCATTAGCGGTTTTGGTTTGGCTCCCATGGCCTGATGAAAACTGGTTGCAGAAGAGCGAGATCCCCACAGCTGTGGAGGAGGGATAAGAGCCAGTGGACACGAATGTTATTTGTCATTGTTAATTATTTTACTGCCCCACAAACAACATCCAAACTAATTAACAAACACAACTCAGAGAGCAGCTGGGGATGTCATGGACGCACTGACACAGGGGATTGTCTCTGACGTTCTTGGGAAAGAGTTTGACTCCAGAAAGCTGAATGACTCTCTAAAGTAAACTTTAGTTTGGGAACAAAATTTCCCTCCTTATAATCCTGTTTTGTTGTTAATCTCAAGAGTGTAATTTTTTTCAGTGGAAACAAGTAACTGTCTTTGTTTTGCTTTGTCTTTGCTCTATTTTTAAATGATGCTTCTCTGTGTGAAAGTTGTCTGTTAATAGTATTATTATATTATTTATATTGTAACAGTTTGAATCCACAGATGCAGAACCACATTCACTGAACCCAGTTTAAGTATAATCACACCTCAAGTATCTGGTGTCACCTGTTAGTGGCCTCCTTGATCTGTGGTGCAGGGGTTTTGATTTAGTCCTCACAGTCAGTTGTCGAAATCATGTCTGTTTTCTTCAGAAAAGGAGAGTCTCTGGAGTGAGCTCTGAGCAGTTCAACTCTAAAGAGAAGTTACTAAGAACAACTCAGATGATCTAAGTTGACTTAACTTGAAATAAGACGTTGGAAGTAACTTTGTGGTTAACTGGTACTACAAAAGGAGGTCAGGTTTAACCCGTGATCTGTTGCCATGGCAACTAACGCTGCAGCTCAACCCTGAGTGTTAGCTCTAACTCTGTGTGTTAGGCTCTATAAGCACCACCCTGCTCACACTATCCAGTTGAAGAAATTGCGGCATGACGTTGGAGCGAGGATTGTGGGATTTGTGGGAATTCTCCATGTTTGACAATGTCTCACGTATGATTACAGTTTGTGCCAGAGAAAGGTGAACAAACATATATCACAGCTTGAACTATATTTTTATATTCCTCCTGAGATGAGTTTACAAGAGATATAACCCTGCTGCATCCGCACCTGCACTTCTAACACAGTTTTAGATGCTCTGTTTAAAGACACTAAAGAAGAGTGTGACTTTCCAATTCAAATGTTGATAGAATGTGTTTACATTTCATCCTGATTTGCTGCAGGTGAACTTTCCTTTGTGGTTTCAGCTCAAATTAATGTTAAAAGCAAGTAAATACATTATCATCCTCAGACAGTCTAAGTGCCTCAGTGCTTTAGAAATAATTTCTAATAGAATCTAGGGTCAAGTTCACAAATTGAGCGCATGTAGACTTTAATTCAAGTGTGTTCACTTATTATTATTATGCCTTTCCATGTTGACATTTTTTATCTAACATCCTGACGTCTCACTGCACATACTGTACTTGTTACAACCCTTAGCTCATGTGCTGGTGTAACTGGTTAAAATAAGTTATTTATTTCACAAACGTTAGGAGCAAGTTTACAAAAATAAGAGTGAGGCAAACTACAAAGGAAAAAGAGGACTGTAAACCTAGAATTAATAATAAACAACAAAAAACAGTAAGCAGGAATATCTTCACAAGCTATTTCAAGAAAACAAAAATACAAATGTACAACGCCAGTAAACCTAGTGTGAGTAACACACATCAACAAACCGACCCAGTTTCCAGCAGTGCAAGGTGGGGATAGTTCGAGGAATGCTTGATCTTATACAAAATTCATAGAACCATTTAACAGTAACTCACAAGAAGCATGGCTGGCAAGCCCAGTACAGCTGCCATGACTGGCAGGCGGTCTGGGTTTATTTACTCCTCAGGTTCCTGTCATCTCAGGGAGCAGGAACTGGAGAAGAGCAGCTGGTGAAGATGAAGGAAGGCCACACCTTCCGAGCTGCAGCCAACAGTGGAGCAGGAAGGGCACACCTTTATTTATATATACAAAAAAACAGGAGAGCGATCAGAAATAAAGACTGTGTCCCAGTGTGTCCCAGCCACGGAGAAACGCTTCTGTTCTGTTTCACCCATGAACAACGTTGCTGTTAATAATTAGACAGGACATGTATGCAGCCGATTCACCAGCTGAACAATCTGTTGCACACAGAACGGTCTTGTTTTAATAATTAAAATGAATCTACTCCTGTGCATATTTGCATAAATTAAATTAATATTTGTTCTGCAAGGCTTGGCAAACACATGCCCGTCGCCGCAGTGTGTAAGCATGGACATGATTGGCAGAGTCTGATGTCCTCCAGGAGCAGTAATTTCAACACTGCAGCAGTAATGTGTGTGTGACCCTATCATGTGTGATTTACTGGATTTCCTCTACATGCAGCCACTTTTTTATGTGATTAAAGTGGTGCACATTGCTTTTGGGCACGTGGGCCTGTGGGGTTTGACCCTGCAGCCCCTGACCTCTGGGTTCAGCCTTCAGCACTGTAATCACAACATATCCTGGACACCACCTCTACCTCTGCCTCACGGCCCCCCTTTGAGGCCAGAGCCAATGAACTGAAGCACAATATAATTCTTATTGATTGCTCTGTGCTCTGACTTCAAAATTGATGTTATCATATTCTCATAAATGGGTGTTGCTGCACTACATAACTCTGCGTGAGATAATTTATAGTCTGAAATGAAGCAGACAATCAAAAAGAAGTGGCCTGTGAATAATTGATGTGTCCAGTTTTAGAGTAATATTTTTTTCAGAGGCACAATTATTGCTGTGTCCATACCAGGTGGGCCAGGACAGCATGGATTCTTACTACATACATAGTTACATACACAAGTATATAGTTTTAGAACAACCAATATTCCAATTATAAACCAAGCAGTTCAAGTCCAGTAATTGACTAAATAGCTTTAAATGGAACAAATGTCATTATGAACTACCGAAGGCAGAAAAAAGGTTTATGGCATCAAAAATCTGAATTAGCTGTATTGACCATGTATGGGTACACATACAAGGAATTTGAGTCCGTTTTTTCATTTGCTCTCAATGGACAGAAATAGACAAATATACAAAAAAACTAGACAACAAAAATGAAAGAGGGATTAAGACACTTTAATCTAAGGCGTTCCTGCAGCAGTTGATTTAGAGGAAGTCTTAAAAATTGCAAACAATAGTTATTTTACTGATTGGTCAATTAAATCGCAATTATTGTAAATTATTCACTAGGAATAGTTATAAAAATATATTTTTTAATTCTTGTTATATGAAAATGAAAACAACAATTTGCCTTAATAAAAACCTTTCATGCGAACAGATTTGTACTAAGAGGAACTTGCTGCATTCACCAATTTCCTCATATACAGGGTAATTCTGATAATCTGGGACAATGGGTAATGTGGGACACCTAAACTCCAATCTGTTTATTTCCTGTTCTAACAAAATCTAGTCAACAAACTTTACTTTACTTTATTCAATTCAATTCAATTCAATTCAATTCAATTCAATTCAATTCAACCTTACTTTACTTAAAGTTAGCATGGACATTATGTAACTGAAATCACTCTAGTGGCTGCTCCAGATGGCTTGTCAGTTTATTTTAACAGGCTGCATGTTTAATATACGTATAATATAACAATGGACGAATGTTTTTTTCATCCATGTCATCAATCACCTTATTGTTACAGGACATTTTTTAAGCTATTTGAATTCCGTCCTTATTTCAGTGACACAGCATTAACAGCGTTAGCAACACTGCTTTAGTCGGTCACTTAATTCCATTGCTGACACTGCAAAAAATGTCTCGACATTCCTCTCTGCATCTATGATCAGGACTTCAATCAGAGAACTCGTAAAGCTGTTCTCTTTACTCTTTGATGCCATTTTCATGAATGAACACTTCCTGGGCAGGAAGCATAGCCTTATTTAGTATTAATGGAGTGAAAATTATGCAAATTCATTTACACACTTTGATGAAGTAAAAAGCCTTTGTTCAATCTGACCTGTAGTATCTGTACAAACTCACCGTATGAACAAATGTTCATATGGTGTTCAAATGTTCAAAGGCCCAATGTTTTTGTCAAAATATTACAAAGGTGGTGGCCTGTGCCTGTGTTATGCTCATACAAAGATACAGGGATCAATCATGACAATGAGTATAATTTTCTCCCCATGTTTGATTTACAGAGCACACATGTATGCTGCAGCATAAACAACATGCTGTTTGATCTCTGTTGAACTACAGAATTCGGACCATTGTACTAAGGTGCACATTTATTTGGACATAAACCAAATTACTGGAGAAAGTAAGTTTACCTGTTGGTTAGAAAGTCATGGCATTCCCAAAAATACTCAAAGCTATCCACCTTCAATATCTATATTAGTCCATATAACAATTGTCGATCACAAAATATCAACCTCACATTGTTAAAAAGAGAAACATTAATTTTTTCAATTGTTAAAGGAAACATAATATAAAATGCCAGTATATAGTGCATGTGTACTGCAAGACAACATAAAACACAATTTTTTTATCTACAGAGCATGTCTTATTGAAAAATATCATGCGACTTTTGGCACAATCAGAGCAGAGCAAGTTGAAAAGCTGAAGATGATGGCGTAACAGCTGAATATAGGACAGTGGTAAATTTAGGTCCAGATTTTTGCATCTTAACCTAGATTTTGTGTGCAGTGAGATTCCAGTTCAATTGGGACTTTGTCATTGAATGTATATTCCCATGCAATCTTGGGGTTTTCTTTGATTCTGGTTTAAGGTTGGATGCAGACTTCTTCTGTGTCCAATCATATACAAGATTATTTGGAAATTGTAGTTTTATTTCTTCATCTTTATCTCACATGCTGCTGCTTCTAAATGCAGCTGTAAGATTCCTCTCTGGCACCAGGAAGAGCGACCTCATCTGTTCTGGGTTGGCCTATTGTCATCTGTTACCAGTGAAGTTAAGATGATTTCATGATTCTTTTATTTGTACTACTCCACATCAGGACCCCACTGATCTGATGACCAATAACTTCTTCCATTGTTGGCCTGAAACTGTGGAATAGTTTCCCACTCACCATTAGAATGCACTCCCCCAGTATTCACAAACTGATTTAAAGACCATTTTATTTTCTTTATGGCTAATCTACCTACTAAATCCAGAAAAAGTCTGTCTTTCTGTCTGTGGAATGCATATCTTGGGAACTGTTCTTCTTATCGGCTTCACACTTGGCAGGTCTTTTGTAAATGTCGCAGGGAAGTAAAGCGATTTAGACACATGACACCTTCAACATTGACATAAAGGAGAACAGACAGGTGACTAGGGCTCTGGAGCTGTCAGTGGGGGTGGAACAGTGTGGACCGAGTTCAATATCAAATAAGATAATTTTGACAATGTGATTCATTTTATTTCACCATGATGGACTGACTCAGACATTCATGGGAGTTGTTGGTGCTGATCTCCATCATGGCAACATTCATAGAATCATTTCCTCTTTAGAAATTTGTCTTCAAAGTAAAAACACATTTGTTTTGTTGCTGCAATTCATTATATTGAGCTGAATTACAAAGGCTTTATTTTGAAAACGGGTTTGAAGATTGTCTGGAGACCTCTAAAATGAAAAAATGACAGCAGTTGAGTAAATCATTCAACTTTTATATGAGCCACACACATGAAGAGTAATAAAGCAAATTCAGTTTAATTTTATGAAAAACACAATATACTATAATATAAACTGTGTCTATATCTACATCTTCATTGCAGATAAACTAGGGAGGATGAACGCAAAGTTTTCTAACTTCACTCTACACCATAGACTGAAAAGTGAAAGTATATTGTAGAACTGTTTGAGGAGGACTCAGTGATAAGTAGGAGCATTAACACAGGACAAACAAACAACCTAAACAGCTACTAGCTTATTCAGAATTATGCATTGTGCACTTATGTTTTCTTAAATCTATGAATGTTTATTTGATGGTAATCATTAAAAGATAATATCATAATCATATCTCTCTGTAAACATGTGTAGTTTTTACTTTTTTTATTCGTTGACCTTGTTTGAATTGACAATGCTGATATTTCTATGGTAAGCGATCAGCCAATAGCATTTACCCACTCACTTATAATTAGATTCTTTCCTCCAATGTGTTCGCAGTACTAGGACAGACCTTCTCCTCATTACTCAGCTCAGTGGGGCACTGACCTCTTGATCTTTGCAGTGTTAATGCATTGCTCCTGCAAGCAGCACAATTAAGATAAACTCAACTCTCACACTTTCCTTTGTACCACAGGAGGACAAGCTCTGTCTCCAGACCTGAAGGAGACCACGTTCTGTGAGACAGTTATTTGAGGACAGAGTTCTTCATGTGCAGCTTTGGCTCAGCGGTGGTCACTGTTTACACTACAACCGGGGTTCTGACTTTCAGATTTAAGACTCCTCTCTATCCAGGCGTCCACACACTCAGTGGGTTGGTTTTAATTAACTGAGGAGAGGAGCAATTTCACACTGACGAGTTGTGTTTTATTCTCATCTGTGGGTACATTTCAACTTAGCACGCAGTTTCCCCACTGGATGCCAGCCTCTGCGGCCCATTTGTCATGCAAACTAGAAACTGGATGAACCTTTCCCTGGGCTGAGAGCTGAATCAGTCAGTGGGTTTGTTCAGACATTTTCATGGTGTGATAATTCAGGATGGGTGGAGGCACTCCATGTTTCCATTTCATTTTCTGCTCTATGTAATCCTAATAATTTTTTTCTTTGTACAATAGATCTAACATTTGCGATTGTCCATTTGGTTTTAGTCTGAATTTCTCTTTCTGCATTACAGATACAGGATCTGCACATGTGCATAAAGAAGTATCCAGGTGCTAAACACCACCTCTGGCAGTCATGAGGAATAGAGGGTATGTATTGAAATCTCATTCACATGATACCACATCCACGTCCAGCTTGGAGCCAAACAAATGTAGTGTTGCTGACGTAAGAAGATTTTTATTGTATGGATCTTGGCTTTTTAGTATCTTGTATTCCAGACACTGTCCAGAAGCACATGGTAGCACTTTATAAAGGTCAACTCATCTTAGTTCTCTGTGCACTGAGCAGAAGCTTCACAACACACCATGTGCACAATCATGAGCAGGAATGCTGTATTTTTATAGCAATTTCTAGTCTTGATGACCACTCAAAGTGGTGCAGTATTGTCATTCACGCTTTCGCTCATATTGCATCTATGAGCAATATGCTCATAGATGCAATATGTGCATATGTCACTTCATATTCTGAAAAGAAGTGACAGTTCCACTCTGCTAGTTATGCTTGCAACATGATGAGGGCTGTTCGACCCCATCCAAGTCTACGTTCTTTTTACCCTGTTAAAAGGGTTTTTTAGTAGTTTTTCCTTACTCTTGTTGAGGGTTAAGGACAGAGTCACACCTTGTTAAAGCCCTATGAGACAAATTGTGATTTGTGAATATGGGCTATACAAATAAAATTTGATTTATGATTGATGAGCAGCACTTTGTCTATCACATAACACACTGGCAGCACAGCCATCTGGAGCAAATTGGGGTTCAGTATCTTGCCTAAGGACACTCCAGCATGCGTGTGGGTCAGACTTGGATTGAACTGCCAACCTTCTGGTTCATGGATGAACCATTCTATCTCCTGAGCCAAAGGAGTGCACAGAAGTTCTTTATCTGTGCTAACATGACTTGATAAAATCCTTTCCATTTACAATCCTTATACTTGCTCTGGAGGTTTTCAATTTTCATCAGCAGTTGAAGTTTGTTTAGTTGTTATGGAAATGGCATCTTTCAATCTTTTCTTTCTAAATATGTTTCAGGTTTTAGCTAAAAGGCCTATAAAAATATAGGTTTAATAATAGATTAGTTGTGTCCTTGGTGATTATTGGTAATTTGTCTTGCTTTCGATGACTTGACCTGCTGCTGCCTCGCCAGCCTGTTCTGTTAGTTTAGTACTAACCTCAGCTAGGTGGGGGTGGAGTTGAGTGTAGGTAGACAGAGCAGTAAATCCACACCATGCTCATCCATCAATGTATGTGTGTGAGTGTCTTTGCTCTCTTGCTCCCTCCCTCTACCTCTTTCCCTCCAGCTTAGCTGAGCTATGTCCCTACTAATACACGTTCTGTGGCACATGATTAATCCTACCTCTCATATCTCTTCTCATGTGTCAGCACCTTTGCTGCTTTATAGGCTTATTCTGAAATGAAGTGACAGTTCCACTCTGAAATATCATCAAATTAAGCCTGCTGGCATGTGTAAACAACACAAATATAACCTGAAAGCCATAAATCAAATGTAAGGGCAATGCCTAATTCTCACATTAAAAGTTTGTTGACCCTGTAATTTTAAGACGTTGTTTTGTGTGCTTGGGCATTTTTAGCTGATTCTACATTAGTTATATCTCAGCTTCTCTCAGCTGACTAGTCATAGTTGATGGCATTGGTGATGCTGTATGCATTTCTTCCTGAAAAGCTGTTTTAATAAATCCCACAGGGATTTATTGTTGTGTAGGTCACAAATAATGCCTGGCATTTGGGAAACAGCAGATGTTAACTGGCCATTTCACTGTAATATTTATGGGCAGAAGAATATTATATGCCTAGTAACAAATGTGTCAATTTAAAATACAGTTAGCATACAAATTAAAACTATGAAAACATAAAAGAGACCTTACTCAAAAATGTAATATTATATCTGCTCTGCATGCAGTACTTTAGCCTATATTACTACTTTATACTCACACATACATTCAAGTTATCTTCTAAAAGAACACAAAAACACAATATTTTGTGGAAACATGGACTGAGCCAATGACCCTCTGTAGCCTGCACAGTTTGAGACAAAGTATTCTCCTGCCTTTTTTAACGAACCCATTTGTTATGTAACTTTAGCATTTTCAGACGTCTGTCCTTTCACAACATTTTAACATGGAAGATGATCCCTTGTGCTTTAACTTTGTACTGTGACCATTCTGCCCCAGTTTTGAACTATTGAGAGACTTTTTGTCTTTGGACTTTTTGAGGGTTTTTTCTGTTTACTTTTGTGAATCTCTGCCAGATGTTATGGACTTTGGGTTTATCATTTGGATTTATTTCTCATGGTGCTCTGACTTTGGTATTTTGACTTTGCCTTTGAGTCCATCGTTATTTTGTTTGTGTGATTTGATGGTTGGCCTCCTCAATGATTCATTCAACTCTATAAATTAATAACCCAGAAACTGAAAGTTATCATTTATTATATTATATATATTTATATATTGATTCAGTCCATCCTGACTGTTCGCTCAACTCTCTCTCTATCTCTCTCTCTCTCTCTCTCTCTCTCTCTCTCTCTCTCTCTCTCTCTCTCTCTCTCTCTCTCTCTCTCTACAGTTCAAATGTATTTTTAGCTTCTCAATGTCCATACATTGATTTGTTTGTAGCCACAACATCCACACCGATCGCCACATCATGATCAATACTTTTAACTAAATCAAATCTTTCTTCATCTCTGTGCATTCATTCATTCACTCATCCCCTTCTTACTTGCTTAGTCTTTTTGCTGAGCATTGACACACACACACACACACACACACGCACATGATTATTTGCATAAAGAGTAGGGGGAAATTATTTTTCCATCATTTGCCATGCTACTTGTTAGCAAAGTCAACAACTTAATTCACTTAGGTCCATCAATATGTTTTAACTTTCATCATACAAGCATGCACATATGGGCTCAAGATAAAGGTGTACACACATGCAGGCACACGTCTACTAAAATGTGGGGTGCAGCTCTGAAATCAGCTATTCCACTGTGTTTAATTTATCACCTGTCAGCACAAATTTAGGCTGCCTCTGAAGGGGCTGGAATTTCCATTTTCAGATTTGCCTTAGAAATCACCAGATCTCACCCCCACCCCCCCTGTCATCCATTATAAAGTACAGACAATTGAGGCCTAGATATCAATTTTCCTCATTTCCTTTTTAAAATGAGTTTAGTCTGGCAGCAGTGACTGAATGACGGAGTAGGAAAACTAAAAGATTTAGAAAAGCAGAGGTTCCTTTCAGCTAGAAAATATACAAATGGACACATCAGTGTCATAGGGTGTAAATTTATACAGTTTGGATGAAGATTTTCTTAGTTTAGGTTGGGACACTCACTACCTTTTAACTATGGATATAGTAATGACTATATCCTGTAAACTGTTTGATGGAGGTTTATTTCTGTTTTGGTGTGAGAGCACATATGCTGCAACACGTTTTTGGTGTTACCTAGTGACATCACCCAAACCATATTGGACCCATCCTCCAATGCAGTGGTACCCAACCAAGATCCCTTGCAATGAAGCTGTGTCTACCTGTCTATGTTACTTATTTCACTATAGGAAGTCATCAATTCAATCAAAGATCTAAATATTCTGCTCTCCAACAACATATTCAACAATAACATGACTTAATGGTTCCCCAAACTCACAGAATTTATTAAGCAGCTGTTGAATTTGTTGTTGAAGCTCTGAAATGAAATGATTTGTGTCCTATTTCTTAATTCAAACGTTTCTAGAAGCCGATAGTTGGTAGTAGTTTGAAAAACAGCTGCCATGTATTTCCCGTCTGTCCAGTTAGGAGCAGAGAGTTCATGTTCAAATTTTAGAGCAAGAAAAAGTCATTGCACATCTACTGTACAGTTAAACCAACGGCCTCTCCAGACTAAAATCAGGAGGCAAACTTCTAACATGGGTTTACCAGATTAATTATTTCTGGTCATTCACAAAGTTTGTAAGAAATAGGATTCATTTATCCCTTCACATGTCCTTCTGCTGTTTTAGCTTTCTAATTAAGTGATCAAGCATACAGGAGTAGCCAGGCCATTGGTCTGTGGCTGTGAGGTGAGCAAGGTTTTGCAAGGAACCATCATTTTGGTCCTGGTGGTGACTCTGACCGCCTGTCTTCACTCATGTCTCTGTCTCCTGTGTAGGCCACTGGCAACAAGAAAGTGGTAATAATTACAATGACATAATTACCTCTGATTCAATGCAAACACCAAATGCCGCCTTACATCCAGGGCGCTCTTATCAGCCCCAGGGCATCAAAGGTGGCTGCCCTGTCATGGCTTAAATGTTTCAGGGTAACTATAAAAGGCTGAACGCTCACTGCTCACACACCTTCGGGCATCCAGATATTTCACCCCGACATAATAGAAGATGTAGTGTAGTCGGCTTATTTATGGATTGATGCCGTTCCCTTCCAGCTTGCAGGGCAGAGCTCTGCTACGGTCTAATGAGGCAGAGGACAACCTGAAATCAATACCTGCTCCCAGCACAATGGACCAAGAACAGTCCCAACAGAGGAGTCCAGTAATTAAACGCATTTCGTCGCGCATAACGTCTAGCTGGTTAAAGGTTGGAGAGCAGGAGTACTGTTTTGCAGAATTTGTCTGCATATAGATGAAGTCTATTTTTAGCTCTTACTTGTACCAGCTGTGCAGTAATGCATCTTCTGGCCTTTTTAATCTTAACACAAACAGGCTAAGTGCATTTTCTGTATTAGGCTCTGATCCCAATACTAGATCTAGCACAAATGACTGCGAGCTGTGTAGTATTTACCTTGACAAATACACGATGGACATACACTGGCCTCATTCGCTGATAATAGTTTTGCAAAGTGGGCGGCTTTTTAGCTGAAAACAGGTGAATGCTGCTGCTCCAGACTTAGAGTGTGTCTACACAGAAAGCATTTCAGACATATTGTTCAGCCAGACCTTTCAGATCGATGGATGTCCAAGATAACACCACCCAATTTACTACTCAGTACATGATCACACTTTCATTACGAGGCAATCAGATCACTCTTGTGTTGCTTGTTACATGAATCAGATATCGATCATAGATGTATTGTAGCTTTAGTTTCTAAACTGGGGTCACTGTATAGCTTCACTCCTAGCGAGTCCACCGTCCTCCCTTTTCTAAGAATCTGAAAGCAAATGATTTACAACAAAATACTGCTCCAAGAAAAAGACACCGATATCCATCTATTCACCATCACTGTCAGTAATAGTTATTGTCGAAACATTAAAACGGTTTCCTCACATTTTGTGTTTACAGTGATTATTGTAGAGATGTCCCCATTGTGCAAACGTATGAAATAAATGGAAGAAATATGTTCATGAAAGCCACACAAAAGCAATATTGCCCGGGGCTTTGTGGTTTTTTTTATTTTTTATTATTGTGTGTCGCTACTGGGCAGTTGAGACAAGATGCCATAATTGAAGTTGATATTAAAAGGGCAGTGTGTAAGTCATGAGAGGGATGCAGCAGGGTCATGTCAGCCAGTGTAACTGCGGTCACCCACTCTGTATACATGACAAACTCCCGCCACCGGGTTACACAGGGAACAGGAACACTCCCATAAACCACTGCTCTTCACACAAGCCCTTGACTTCAGTGCTTTGGCATAATGACAGTGTCAACTTATGAGATGTGCTCACAGGACAATAACTTGAAGGAGAGAATAAAATGTGAAATGACATCAAGCTGTTTGTATGCTGCTTGGAGGGTAACTGCTGCATTGCTGAAACACCTGCTGGGCATGGGACACAATAAAGCTCCACCATCATTATTTTTCAGCAACATTAATCTTTGGCCATGCTGATTTCAGCCTGTATTGTGCTGATGGGAGGATTCCTACAGAAAATAGAAAACAGTGTAGTTCAGAGGCCAAAAAACAGGTGTGCAGCAACACAAAAGGCTTTATAGTCCCTACAGTCCCACATTTCTAGGGCCACATATATAACATATTTGCAATTCTTGCATTACATCATATGGTGCTCTGACTCCTTCTATTTATAGAATCATGTGCTGTGAGATGGGTGGGCTTCAATCTGGCGTTGTGGTCTTCTAATATCATTGGCATCCTACTCCAGCCAAACAACTCCCAAAGCATTGCAGTTTTAAATGCATACAATATGCCATTCAAATGTTTTAACAAATAATTTAATCTTAAGCCCTTAAAAGTCATTTTTATGCAGAAAAAAACAACAAACTTGAATCCAGTTTTACTTGTTTTAAGCTGTTTGATATGCTCATGAAACAACTTGGCTTGCTTTGGGAAGTTGGAGCACTTTATTAAAAATGAGATTAAAGCCTCATTTACTCTGTAGGTGCTTTTGAAATGTGATTAAACCCAAAGACATTGTGATGCGTCATGTCTCAGACTGGCTGCTGGAATCACATTTACAGCTGCGCGTGATGGGACTTCACAGCACTTCATTCTGATATCAAGTCCTGAGTGTGGTTAGCTAGACATGACATCATCAGCCTGTCTTGCTGGTACTGTGAGATTTATTTACCTGAAATTCTATGAGCTTACTCTCAGATCATTCTTTAAAACTTTATATATGTGTGAAACATTCACACACAAAATACGTTGATTACTGACTCTATCATGGCCCATTAACCCACGAAGAGAATGGAAATCATTCTAAATGGGATGTCATCTACCTGTGTCCATTCTGAAATTCTCTTACTCTTGCTTGGCCCTTTGGAGAATGTAAAATGAACTATCGATTCATTTTTCAAAAGAATAGGTTATCCAGACCCTGCACACTACAGGTGGAGGTGACTTCAGGTTTAACTCTTAAACATTCAGTCCTACACAGCCAGTTCACTATTTAATCATAGTAAATCACCATGGTAACTTGGGCTGAACCACTAAACCTGACCTGGGGCAGTTCAGAGGATCAGATAAAAACCTGGCCAACAGCCCAACTACTGACCAATCAGATCACTGGTAGACCCTTCATTTATCTACAGGATTTTGACAGGGATAAAGTGAGAGATAATAAAGCTGAGCGCATATTTTTATAGATGACTGAATTGGTTTAACTGTATCAGACTTTCACTCTAGTTTTAAAACAGAGCTTCTAATAAATATATAGGGAGAGTTTATAACACCAAGTGAATACATCACGACTGTTGAAGCTTCATTTGAATTCAACAACTTTCTTTGATTCGTGGCAGAATTCATGACAGTGTTGATGCTTTGATTCTCATTCTTTCAGTGCAGCTCAGAACATGATGAAAAATAAAAACTAATCTATCTGTAAAATGATAGAACCACACATTGTTCATAATTACAAATTACAGTCAGATTGACCTCATCACACATTCACTACTTCTCTTCTCTCTGCACCTGCAGAAACACTCTGACATTACTTTATTTTATTTTTGCATCACATGTTCATAATAGTTTGTTCATCATCATTTCTTTGTGCTGACCTCAGACTCAGCCATTACTTAAAGTCACCCGCCAGTACAAAGCCTGTTTTTCTTATTGCATCCTCACAGGAATGTCAGTGTCACTGTACAGAAGGATGTACTAAATGTGCACTCTACACATTTTTTTAACATTTCCTTGCCTCACAACATGGACCAATATACCACTGGGATGTGGAACTTAGGCGCCACTAGGTAACACACACTTAGAAAAGACTTCTCATTGAAGCAGGAGACCTCTTGTGTGTAGCAGTTTGACTGGAAACTCGATATATATATATATTAGAATCTATTTTTTGCAATGAGAGAGAATTATTGGATGTAATTATGTCCCTGCACCGGCTGCAGCCAGTGGTCTGTTTTCAGGTTAACCGTTTGTCAGTCCGTCCCAACGCTCTGTGGGAATTTCTTTCAAATTAAGTGCAAACGTTTACTTGGACTCAAAGATGAACTGATTAGAATTTGGAGGTCAAAGGTCACTGTGACTACACAAAGCTCTTTTTGGCCTCATGAATGTGTTAAGAACGCTTTGAGAGGATCACATTTAAGAGTTGTAGTGGAAAATTGTACTGACCAGTGTCTAAGGTAGTGGAAATCCCCTGACTAGGTGTCTCACTGCTGTGACCTTGATAAACAGGGTGTATGCCCTTATTTGGTGATGTTTTCTTTTAACTGGTACAGCGGACGGACAGACACAGACGATGATCTCATGTCTTTCATGTCTTTTTTTCATATTATGTCTTATGAAACGCCTCTTGGTATAAGTTCTGGCTTTTGTGAACTTGCGGCCAGTTCCATTTTGAGCACCTGTGAGTGTTGTGTAAACTCAAGATGAATTTCCATCACAGTGTTAACTTAGATCCACAGTTTAGCTGATTAGATTTGAGTTGTCAAAGATCAAGGTCACAGTGGCCTCACAAAACATGATTTTTGCTTCTTCATATCTGAAATCTGGCTTTAAATTTTGACCACTTGGACTCAAAGATTAACTGATGTCAGTGGTCAAAGGTCACGTCGAAATAGAAATAGAAACTGCACTGGTTGGCGGAGGCATACAACCACAGTGTCGTATTTCTAGTTTTAAGTATATTTGAACTATGCAATCGACTATGTAACTAAGTTATAATGCCAAGCAGAAGAATTTATTATGTCTGGGAATCCTTAAATACTACTTATCTGAGAATTAATGGTAGTAAAAGTTCATAAAGCCAAAAAGGTTTGCTGACCAGGCATTGCTGAAAGCAGCAAGTTCAAATTGTCATTTAAATTAGATTCTTCATCAACACAAATGAACAGGATTTACAGTCCAAGTCTACATTACTTCTTTCAGTCCAGCTTTCCCCTGCAGTCTAAACAATGTCTCTGCATCCAAGCACTGCAGAAGTGAGAAATATTAATAGATTCAAGTGTTCGACACAAAGAAGCATGATGTGTTGTGGTGTGTATTTATTTATTCTTTCACTGTCTCTACCTTGTGTGTTATATTGAACACTGTTGAGATTAAAAAGAGCCTGTATGTAGCTGCGCCATGTGCAGTGAGCTCTGTGTTGATGCACAAAACAACACAGGCAGGTTTGTTAACATTCGACATCTGCATATGCCATCAAATATTCATGGTCCCTACTTGCTGCAGTCTTCATTGGTGGTAACAAGGCATTTCAATTCCATCTGCCCCCGCTCTGATGGCAGTGTTCCTGCCCTTAAAACACACACACACACACACACACACACACACACACGCACACATTCTATGCCTGCAATGTGAAACTGTGGATTTTGTCAAGTTAATGCACTCATATGAATTACTAATTGTAATAAGTGAAGCTTCCAGGCTTGTGTTTTATTGCATCCTCCTTCGCTGCTATTGTGACATTACAGAAATGGCTAAATGTGTCTGAGAAAGACAATAAAGACAGAGTTGAGCTTTGTTTCATCTGTGACTGAAGACCTCTTCACACTCGAATGAGACTCCCAGTGTCTGGCTGTGTGAGACCTGGAGCATTTTAATGGCTTCACCTTCATCTCCTGCATTATAATCTTGTCAAGTGTTTATTTAAGGGCAACAGTAATACTTTGCTGAGTCCAAAGGCTAATTGCAGCCACTAAAGTTGAAGTGTGTGTCACTTGGGGCAATGCAAAAGACTCCTGAAGATCTCCAGCACAGCCATCTTTGTCTTTTACAAAAGATGCATTATCATCTGTGGAGTGTTTCATTGAGGGCCTGGTATAGACACAACACAGACTGTAAGGTAGTCTGGGTCCGAGGTAGCAGCAAGGATGAATAAATATTTTTCATGACTGACATTCCAAGAAAAGTAAAACATAGGTGTATATATATTTGGATGCATTATTAATGTAGAATCAGTATTTGAAGTGTGTAGAAAACTAGCTCCTGGCATAGCTGAAAATGTGTTTTTAAGTTCCTGCTCAAGAATTATACACAAGATTCAAACGTGAAGTTATTTCAGAGGAGTAGTTGTCAAGAAATTAACTGAGAAGACAGACAAAAAGATGTATTGCTACAATGTTTCAAGACCCAATGATGAATTTGTAAAACTACTGCATCTTGGGCAACACATTTATTTCTTTGTAGTTGTGTTTCTGCTTATTTGATTACATTAAAAGTTACTCAAGCTGATTTACATTTCTGTTTAATGTTTTGCACTAAACATATTATTTATTCCCCTGTGCTCTAACAAAGTGCAAGTGTTGAGGGCATTCCACAGTTATGCAGATAATATTCTATTATATATCTTATTCAAACCTCAAAACACAGCCATATTGTGTGAGCGGCGCTTGATGGCTGTGGGTTCTGCTGCGTGTCGCGGTTGTCTGTTGTTCACACAGGCTGGTCTACTGCAGAGTTGCATTGTGAGGTTTCTAGTATGATCACTATTTTTGAATGAAAGTATGACTATAGACACAACTAAATGTCAGGACTCTATGGTATGAAGCCATAGAGGGAGTTTATGTTGTACAGCACCTTTTAAAACCAAAGTTTCAAAGTACTTTACAAGATTCACAAATTACAACAATATAAAATAATATCCCTTGTGTGGTGTTTGAGTCTGTGGGACCCGTTTTCAATGTTTGCTAAAAGAAAAATGATGCGATTAATAATTTTTCCAACCTGAGACTCATTGGCCTTGGCTCATTTTCTGTGATGAACATACGTATAAAAGAACATATTTTCAGTGAATGTACACTGTACAGCCCCCCCTACACATCTACATTACATATGGTGTTCGGGTCCACTAGACCCAGGGGTAAGAAAAGTGTGGAAACTGTACATTTCAAACACTTCTGCTCCCTCATTTCATCCCAGCTGCAAATTGGGGGCGGGATACAGCAAATACATAGCTTTGACCGTGTGACTCCTTATCACAATCCATGAAGATGGCGAAAAGATTCTCTGCTCAGAGGGCCAGAAAAATTTCTGTCAATTCAGAGTCTGACAGTGAGTTTGAGATTGAGAATGACCATCAGCCAGCTCCAAGAAAAGCCCGTCCGCAGCCAGCCCCAGAACCAGGCCGTCAGCAGCCACACACAGGACCCGGCCATCAGCAGCTAGCAAGTGGAGAAATATCGATGTCAAAAAATTATCAAATTGAATGGTCTTTTTGCCCAAGTAATGAGCCACCCTGCATGGCTACCAATGTAATAAGGAGGTAACCAGTGCCAAGATGGATATCGGTCACTCATGTGCAGGACATCAGGAAGTCTTCTTTTGAACTTTTCATCCTGAATTCCATCCAGAAAATCATTCTGGATTTCACTAATTTGGAGGGACAGCGTGTTTTTGGAGAGAGGTGGAATGAGAAGGACAAAACCCATTTATTTGCCGACTTTGGGATTCTTATCCTTGCTGGAGTTTTCAAATCCACAGGAGAATCCACAGAATCCCCTGTGGGATGCAGAAACTGGCAGAGAACTTTTTTCCGAGGAACAATGTCTCTGGAAATCTTCCAGATTATTTCCAGGATTATCTGCTTTGATAACAGAGACGACAGACCAGCTCGACAGCAGAAAGACAAGCTAATTGCCATCAGGACAGAATGGGACAAGTGGGTACCCCGCCTCACCCTATTTTACAACCCTGGGCCTAATGTCACTGTTGATGAGCAGCTGATGCCATTTAGGGAACGCTGCCCCTTCAGGCAGTACATATTGTCTAAACCCGCAAAATACGGAATCAAGATCTGGGCTGCCTGTGATGCTGCTTCATCTTGCAAGTGTTGCTCGTATTGTGTAGACTGCCAGAGTGTGTTCAATTTATAATTAAGTTCCAAGAAATAAACATCAATACTGATATTAGCTTTTTCCAACTATATCTTGATTGTACTTGATTTTTCTTTTTTAATTGCATTTTATCACAGAAAACGAAAAGCAATTGTATTCATAAATGTGTTTTAACAGGAGTAAATGAAAAATATGAACCATATACGTATGCTGTCTATATTGCTTGTTATTAGGATAAAGAAAACATCTGTTAAGTATTTTTACATAAATTGTTATAGCTGTATTGATTGAAAGACCAAATAATGCAGTGGGTCCACCAGACCCGCAAACATTGGCTGAGCGACAAAAACATGAACACCACACAAGGGATATGAAATTGTTAAAAACAAATCCTAACAGTTAAAAATAGGCTATTTGATAAAAGTGAGTCTTAACAATAAGATTTAAAAGAAGATACTGAGTTTTGTCATTAACAATACATCTATCGACATGGTTTAAATGATGCCATTTCGAGTTGAATATAAATGTCAGGATATCAGAATAAATCACAGAATTCCAAATTGCAAAAATGTCCCACATTGCCCGAAATGACCTAAATAGTAGTGTTTTGTCACTGTGTCCTTGAGCATGACCCTATTCTTCCTGCACCCTTCACTGTACATCTCTCTGGATGAGTGTCTGCTGAATATAATTGAAATTCAGAGGATGATCAGACCAACCAATCTGTGACTGACATGAGACAATAAGGTGACTTGAAGACTGTGATCGAGACAGCTCTGGTCTGGAAACTTATTTAGCTAATGTTAATAAGCTAAGAAAATAACTTTAAACCTCAAGGTTTCCTTTGTAAAATGAGACCCAATAAAGAAAATGTATTAATGCTTGAAAAGGTCAGACAAAAGAAATGACATACAAACAGCTATCTACAAAGATGTTTCCAATACATTTAGATTTATCAATTATAAAAATCAGTTGTTAGTCACAGCCCTAATCGGTTCAGTAATAATCCATCATTGCAGGAAAAGTGTTTTGGCACAAGTTTTGAACATGTTTTTTTAATGAGATATTTCTCTGATTCTCTAATTTGGATAATTATTTCACAATTAGCACTTTTTTTATTCCTAATTAATTTGGCTTCACAGTTGTTCATTTTTGCATCTGTCTGATTGTCTTACTGTTTGCAGTCAAGGTCTACACTAATATATGGCTTTTATCTTCAGTGTGAAAGAGATGTTCTGTGCCAAGTCAAATTATTCTTTTAAATTAAAAGCCTCCAGCTCCGAACAGCAGAAATGTAAACATGACATCAGGGTCCTGTACCACAAAGCAGGATTTGCAGTTATCAGGGTAACTTTAAGTCACTTTCAGTTTTAAGTCCTACGAAGCTCATTCCCTTCTTATCGGGGGAAATCACCATGGTAACTTATGTTGTACAGCTAAGCAGGTTAAGTTGGAGATAAGAGATCAACCCCTATAAAAGCACTGACCAATCAATTCCTTTGAAACATGACCACCGTTCTTAGAGGATCCCAGGGAGCTCTGTGCTTGGATTGTTAGAGGGTTTTTGAGTCAGACAGGGGTCTTCAGAGAAATCCTTTTACCTACGCCAATGAGAGTCTTTATGAATGATTTAACTTTCCATTGGAGGGAACGATTTAACAAAGTCAGCTGCTGGAGCTCTATATATACAATTTGACACATAGGAGATATGTGCTCACAGTACCACTGACTGTCTGAATGGCTCTATGTTTCTTTGCTTGTGGGAGATACTGGAGGTTTCTGTTTTTTTTATTTTTGCTCTTAAGTGTTCTAGAACCCAGTACACATGTCCAAGTCAGTGATTGGTCATATGCAGAAAACACCATCCCTTCTATATGCACACGCTCATATCTATCTCAGGAAAATTAGGGTTGACTTACCGAATTGATTGCCAACATCGTGTTTGCACTTGGCCTTATTGCATTTGTTAGGTTAAATCAAGACAGATAACGGAAAGATATCGTGGCTGTATTGAACTCAAATCGTAATACAGGCCCGTGGGTGGATATACTGATTCCTGCCCACTTTACATGTTGTGAGAAAAAGTTGTGTGGCAGTAATGAAGTATTCCAAGCAGCCACTGGCCCAACAGGTCCCCCAACATCACTGAGACCAACACACTCCTCCGGAAGTGACATTATTCATTAAATTTTTCAAAACTGACACAATATGTTGAAATCGAGAAAGAAGAGTATTGGAGCAGCTGAGCATTCTGAGAAAGGGTTAATGAAACACAGAAGATAGCTTTGTCCTACTGAGTCGTGCTACTTGCCAGCACTCCAATGGAGCAGTGATCGAGGGCAGTGATAGGCCTCTGCTGAGGGAGGTGGATGACATTTTAAACACCCAAGCTGTCATCTTTATGCAAAGCAGAGCAGAGGGCCTGTCAGAGGGAATCACAAGGTGCTTGATGGCTGGAAACAGTTAAAAGGCTTTTGCATAAGCGCTGTGTGGCTAATTAGCTCCATGCATATGCCTTCTCCCACTGCAGGGCTGCTCCTACACCGGGAGCCGCCCTTGCTTCCCTCAGCCCTGTCTTGGGCAATCTGCAGGACATTCACATAAACTTAAAACACCCGCTAACATCTGCGTCAGTGTCACTTACAGTTGTGAACAGTGGATGGACACACCTTGGCTCTTGATATGGTTTCCAAAGGGAGTACGCATACTGTCAATTATCCAGAGCTACACTGCAAGGATGGGCCAAGGTTGCTGCAGTTCTCACCAACAAAGAGGAGCTGATCAGAGGCTGAGCTGACAAACAAGGAGGTGAATGGTGTGAGCTCGCTGTTCAGCAGGGAGATATCTCAGCAATCCCCGCAGTGTTTTCATGACTCAGAGATTCCTCACTTACACATTACTCAGCTTTAACCTCTGCCTGCCACCTCCCTCCCTCTGTTCTCCCCCAGGGCCTCTGCTAGTCCAGCTATGAAATGAGGTGACAAGATTTTTCCTGCTGTCCCTTCTTCAGCCGTAAAAGAATAATGATTTGATTTGTGTGTGTGTGAGCGCATGTGTGTGTGTGACTTTGTTTTACCACATTTTTGGTAAAACTGTTACAACTTTCAAGTTATAATCTTTAAAGCTGTACCAGTTTTTATTTTTACACCAGGTCAAGACTCAGCAACTCCCCAAAAATCCACTAACTGATTCCCAATCCCTGATTGGAAAATAGTTATTGATGCTAGGCAATCAGGACCTTGTGTAATTTGTGATCAATTGAAATATGAAATAATTTAGGATATTTCTTAGCAGACCACCAGATTCAGATATTTCTGAGGTGTGATGCCAGGGACAATTTTTTTCCAACAGCTCTAAATTAGTCTTAGACACCAGAAAACAATATATATCTATATTTAAAGATTATCAAAGCCCTGAGGCATTAAATAAAATTGGATTACCAGGTGACTGCCAAATGCCCTGGTGGGCTATGTTGGAGATTACACAGGCCTGTCTAGCAGCAGTGGGCTGTTTCCCTGCTGTGCTCACTATTTAACCTCCAAAATCTTTTTTCAACACACATGGGACATCATACAGCACAATATCAAGTCATCCTCCCCCCTCCACCTGAGGCTACATACATATCTATGTTTTTGTTTGAAAAGGCATTAACTCTGCTAAAATGGAAAAGTTGGACAACTCCACGACTGCATTTTAGTTTGCACAGGCAGAAAAAGAGATGTTTGGAAACAAAGAAGAGAACAACTGGCATTAGCCAGTTGAAACAAGAACCGTTTTGAAGTGAAGCAAAACATTGGAAAGTGTTAAACAGCAAGGTGCTAATTGAGATGTTCTGAAAGCGTAAGAGAAATCTATGTGAACTAATGAGGCATTCATGATTACAGACTAGCTGTCCTGTGACCTCCTCATGCACTGTCCGAACCTCAGGGTGTAGAATCTCCTGCCCAAAGACCTGGATCATCTTGGTGATGCAGTTGTTGTGGGGACAGTGCATGCTGCTCACAGGTGGAGACTCTTTCAGTGTTTTTTTAAACTTGTCATGTTTATGATTAGCATGAGAGATGATATAAGAATAGGTCCTAAATTAGGCATATATCTTCTGCTTAGTGGAGGGAGCTGTCAGAATCAGCGCCATGGAAAATAATGATAATAGTAAAAACTGTTGGTAATAGGTGTAAATAACAAATCCTGTAGGGGGGACACTTCATACTGAAGACACTTCTGCAGAAGCATGATGAGCATACCTTGCCTCATTTTGTTTATCAGTGTGGGAGGTAACATTTGGAGCTTGAGTGCTTACAACACTTCATGAGCTCTAACAAACCAACATAGTGTCGAGACCAGAAGTGTGCTCATTGCTCATGAACTTGTAATCCTGAGTAAATCAGACTTCAGCTGAATATCTGGATAGAGAGGTTTTCAACAAACAAGCTTTTAGGAAGGATGTCTATTCTTGTAGCTTCTGCTGTCTGTACATGGTGAGGAGAGTGCCCAATGTGGGGAGCAGCATGTCAGGGTAAAAGAGGAAAACCAGAAGCCACAGAGGCAAGGTGCTGCAGGGAGTTGTGGGAATTGAGTGAAGACACGACAGGTGGCACTCCGAGGCTTGGCAACACCATAGGTCTGCCTGTCTGCCTGTAGGGCCACAACCAGACAACAGCAGCCCCCTGTTCCTTCCACAGCTGTAGGATGAACCTGTTAGGACACAGTCTCTTCTCTAGGCGATGGGGAGGGGGAGGTGGTTCCCCAGCTGTTAGATTCACACAGCTGCTTCAGAGACCTCTCTGCCAGCAGATGTTTGTACCTGATGTGATTCAGGATCTCCCAAGAGGTGGAGAGACCAGAGAGTCCCTCCCATCACGCACACACGCTCCTTTTTCACCGTAACCCAAGCCCCTCGCTACCAAATTCCATTAGTGCACTTAAATTTAAGATTAAAAACAGATCTTGTTATTTAATCGTATTGGGTTGCTCTGCTAGATAAAGGTGGATTGGTCCCTCTGGGTTTGAGGTGAGTTGCAAGTGAAAAAGTTAAAATATAGTTTTTATGTCCTGGAGGCATTATGTTTTCTGGTTGTCTGTCTGTCCGTCCTATTCCTGTGAACATGTTATCTCAAGAATGCCTTTAGAGAATTTCCTCAAATTCACTTGGACTTCACAGACATTCACTTGGACTCATGGATGATTTGATCAGACTTTGGTTACAAACAAAGGTTAAGGTCACGGTGACCTCACAAAGCACATTAGTATTGCCTTTTGAAGGTGATATCTCTGGAACTCCGTCAAGGAATCCTTTCACATTTGGCACAAACATTCACTTGGACTTAAGGAATAAATCACCTGAGATTGGTAGCCAAAGGTCAAAGCTCAAGGTCAAGGTGGCCTCACAAATTATGTTAATGTTTTTCTTGAAGATCTTAAGGGCAGCTTGAGGGAATGTCTTCAAATTCGGTACAAATGTTGGCTTGGACTCAAAGATGAATTTTGGTGCATGGCAAAGTCAAGGTCACAATCTAATGTATGTCTGTTGGGCAATAACAGGGCCTAGTTGATTACCTGAAAAACAAAGTAAAGTTCATTTGTATTTTACATTATCATCAGAAATGTGAGTTCCAAAGCTCTATTTCACAAAATGTAGCAGTTACATAATTGTAAAACATTACTGTGGTACAAAGTCCAACATCATTAACTATATGCCGTAATGATTTATAAAATTAATTCTTCCATTCCAATTTTTTGTCACTTTGTTTGTCATTGCTTTATGTGTAACCTTCGTGGTAATAATAGCTGTATTGTTATATAGCCTTTGTAGAATGTGGTATTGTAGGTTTTATTTATAGGTCCCTGGAAGCAGGTTAATGGCAAGGAGTTGTGGGACTAAATCAAAACTGTAAAGCTCCACCAAAACAACAAGGTAAAAATACTAAAAGGCAGTGTAGGGGGACTGGAACAGACAGTTTTTTTTAGTGGATTCATCAGAGACTTTTAACTGAAAACAGCTGCCTGCTCCAACTAGAAAACAAAGAGTAATGTTATGGGTGGAAAAACCAAAACAATGAACAAAAAGAGTATAAAGCCCCTGTAAAGCTGACAGGGTGCTGCAGAGTAGGTGATATTATTTAAGTAGGTCAAAACAAAAACCTTACTTTGTGCAGCTTTGATAATGTTGATTGATTGAACTGATTCCCTTTAGTCCTGGTTGCGATCTGACCACAGTGTGAGCCAGTTGAGGTGTGGCAAGTCTGATCACATAAATCTTTTGAGGCTGTAAATTTATGCCAGGTAAAATGCAATGAATATATTTTCTCATCTAGATAGTTTTGATGTCCACTTGTAATCGTTTTTTATAAAACACATGCTGCTGTTTCAAGTGCAGTTTTTCTCACCACTCAAACCTACTTTGAGAATGTTTTATTCCATTTTGGTATATTTTTAAGACCAGAGAATCTGATGGCATGGTAACATTTAATGTTTGAAGTGGAATGTACTGTGTGTTCTCTCACAACTCTTAAAAGGCTATATCTCGTCATTTATCGGAACCTCTCAAAGGAGCGACCTCGTGTTTGTCTTTGTGTGCAGCGTGCCTGCATGTGTGTGGGTTTTGTGTGCAGGTGTTATGTGTTAAAATGGGAGTAGCTTAACACCCTATACAGAGCCAGAGATAAAACAGCAGAAACCTTGTGGGGATATGTCTCCCAACTCAAAGTTTATGACTGCCGGTTTATTTTGTGTTTGAAGGTCAGAGTCGGGAGTAAAGCCAGATATATTGCTTCTGTAAGGTCTACGCTCAGTGTTGACATTCTCTCCTGTATTATTCCTGGGTTCAATGTTGTCACATCAGAGCTCTGTGACACACACTCACAGGCTCATTGTTAAATTTAGTAATTAGCCACTAGTGGTTGGAGATAAAATGAGTTTCACTCAGTTTTCACATGGTTTTGTGAAAACTGTCTCTATAATGAGAAACTGCCACACTCTAGAACATCCCCGTCTTCACATGCTGACAAATCTGAGTGTCATGACGGCGCTGTTATCATGCTGCGCAAGTTTGTATTTTACTCAAGTATGATACACTTTGAGGTCCATCAAAATGAATGTTGCATAAGTCATATTCAGTAACTATTCCCTGGGCATTTGTATGTTGTCTTCATCCATGTCATATCTCTACATAGGCTTTAATCACCCCAGGGTGGAAATTTGCAACTTGAACTGATGTAATTCTGAAGTTGTTTCTAGTGTCTTGAGTGAGGTAATTTACTGTTTTGGAAGTTTTCTGGAAGCTGGTGAAAGGAGAACTTGGGCTGCAGCTGATTTTAATGTGGACTTGATGCATCAAGGAGACCAGAAGGTGAAACAATATACAAACGCTAACAGAGTAAAACTGAGCAATTGTCAACACCAAGTCTGAAGATGTCTCCCACAGCATCCCAGTATATCTCTCATCAAGCAGCCAAATTCTGGTAGAGTGGTAGAGTAGTGGGCATTGCTCTCTTCCAAGCAGTTGTCGCTGGTCATTGCAGCTAGTTTTGTCTCAAGCTCTTTGATTTATTGTTCCTCATTTTCACAGCAAGAGTTATGTAAGAGAATTGTTTTGTTTTCAATCCACATAGAGAAAGGACACCTAGTGGAACATGAGACGATATTTGTTTGATTTGACTGTGTATTGGATTTGAATTTAAAGTGTATTGGATAGATTATGTAAATGCTGTACATAGGGCATGCAGCTCATTGGTAAGGTGCTGGCTTTAAATGTTTGAGGCCTCGGGTTCAATCCACACTGGTGTTTTGTTGTTGTTGTTGTTTATATTCAAATAGCGTTTAGGGGATGTTGCTCAGCTTTAGGATGCATGCTTTGAATGTTGGGGTTAGGGGTCAATTGTGAACTAGTTTGTTTTTCATCAGTGTCAAAACATTGATTGTGTTGGGAAAAAAAGCGAGTGCACAGTTCAGCCTTACCTTTCTATTTTGGAAGATTATGAATTCATAAATAAAAAAAGATGACTTTCTTTATACAACAATGAAACAAAGAATCCCTCCCTTACACACACACAAACACTCTCTCTGACATACTACCCCATGTACTTATATATATCTTACCTTGATGTTACGTATAAAAAAAAACACATTGTCACAGGATAATATGATGGCAGTAAACTTGGAGCCTCAGGGATCTGTAGTGATGGGTGATAAATAATGTAGGTGCAATATCACAAAATGGACGCGAGTTTAGAGGAGTGGGGTGGAGGTCGGTTAAGGTTAGAGCTCTAAACTGAACAGCAGAATCACTCCCTTGTGCATCAATAACAATAATAAGTCACATAGTGTTGAATTATTCATTAATGCTCTGCCCTATTCATGTCTCCCTCCACAATCTCCTCAGCTTACTCAACTCCAGCATGAACAGCAACATCGAAGCATCTCCATCCAACTTTGAAAAATATATTTTCACTAACAAAGAACTGAATGCATAATATTTATTGTCTGTTTTTCTTACATGTAAATGTTTTTTGATGACTGAATAACTTAATCTTTCATTTCTTTGGAGTGTGCGCCAGTTCTGTCATAAGAGAACAGTTGTAAGACTGTGTGAAGTCAACTGTGGTGACGGCCATTTGTAGTCACTCGCTGGCTCGCTCCACAAATAAAAGATGAACAGTCAGCTATGTGCAGAAATATCCTGCAGTTCAAACTGTTGAAGAAAAAAAAATCCAATCTGGGTCTTAATTTTACAATTTACTATAACATTGTGTGTATGGTGCATGATAACACTACTCACCACCTCTGTTGCAGAGAGGATCAGCAAACTCTGTCGAAAATGAATACCTTAATTCAACAGAAATTACCTCAATCACCTCCTGCTGAAGTTTGAAATCTCTGGGGTTCCGTTTTAATCAGATGGGCAGAAACAGAGACTTTAGCAAACAATGATGTAGTATTGTACGTATGGATGGATTTTTTTATTTTAAAATGACAATTCTTTAGTGTGGACTTAGCCTGAGTCTGACAAAAGCACTACATGCTAAACTGTTGAGCCTCTACCTTTATTGTAGATATTTATACAAGAAATATCAAGTTCTAATGGTTAGTGATGATTAGTATGATTAGTATGACGGGCTTGCAATTACACCGCCGAAACGCTAGTAGCAGTAGAGTTTCTATGGTGGTGTTGAGTGTCTACCAGTTTCTGGTCCGCCTATTTACAAGTTCTCTGGTGTATCTGTTTACTTCAGAATAATGGCGAGTGTTACTAAGCGGATCATGTTGGAGTTGGAGCTGATAGATGTTGAAGAGCAATTTTTTTTAAAGAGCAGCAATGAAGAAAAGACGTCATCAGTGCTTGTTCCTTCAACTCAATTCAAAAGTGGTGGTGAGTCTGCCAGAACTGGGATGCTACCAAGTGGACCAATCACAGCTCCTCCAGTCTGCGTCGCCTCGAAAAAAATTCTAAGTGTGTAATTTTGAGGCAACGATATGACCTTTAAGAAGTTGAATCAATGCCCGGAGAGGAAATTGGACATATTATTATTACTATCACAGTTCTTCAGTTCTGTCATGTCCCTGTTCATCTGTATGAATACTGTGTGCTTCTATAAACATTAGGAAATCAACAGCCCACTGTAACAGCAAAGCCCCTCTGAGTTATGTGTGAAGTGCAGGAAATGGAATTGATCTGACTTGATAGTTTTGGGCACAATGTAGCATTAGTCTCTCCAAAGATTGTTCCTGCCACCACCAGTTGTTAATACCGTTGCTTTCCTTACAACTGAGGCCCCCGGCTCCACAGTTTACAGTAAATGTGTGTGATGAAGGGGCTGGTGGTCTTCTTCCTACAGCGGTATTTTCACTGACACAATAACAGGATAGGAAGTAATCTAAGATGCTGTGGTATTTTACCAGGCTTTACCAGTGAGAACAGAGCAGTGTAGTTTGTTATTAGAATTTCACATGTTCCCGAATTTGGAAACTAATTAGTTCCTATCAGGCCTGTAAACAGTAGCACTTTGCAGTGTTTTAAATACACACAAAAAAGCCGGTCAACATTTGTCTAATTGTTTTTTTGTAATTGTTTTCTGCTGCGCTTCCTTCTGAGCCCATTAGCCCAGAACACTGTGCTCATGTATGGCTGGATCAGTAATGACGTGTCAGTGAAAACTGTGTGTGTGCATGTCTACGTGTGTGTGTGTGTAAATGGTCTGTATTATCTAGAGCTTTTCTAGTCTTGTGCAGCACTTTGGGTTCAGTATCTTGCCCAAGGAAACTTCGGCAGAATGAGGAAGACTGGGATCGAACCGCCGCCCTTCTGGACGACCGCTGAGCCATAGACGTGTGTGTGCAAATGTACCTGCTTTGCATTTCTTTCCTGTTTTGTCTGTGGTCAAAGTGAATGAAAGCAGGGTGATGTGAGACGTGTAGAGGTCAGGAGCTGAGATGAGAAAAAATTAAAAAATTGACAGAGGAGTGTGATCTTTGTTTGAGTGGACTGGAATGTTAAAATGTTTGGACAGGTTTTTTTTTTTTTTTTACATTTCTGACATGGAATGCTCGTAAAGTTACAGGAACAAGGATGGAGATGGCTGTCATTTTGCTCTCCTACATTTGACACCTGAAGATTATCGATCCCCAGAGGATGATTCTTAATGATTTTTGTGACCCACTGCCTTTTGTTCAGAACTATCACTAGATCAGTTTCCACCTGACTAACACTTTAAAAATGGTCACCATTTCCCCATTGAATAACAGTAGATATTCATGGTTCTCAGATGATGAATCTTTGTCCATGGACCTCTTGACTGTTCCTCAGTCAAGTCAAATATGTTTCCATATTTTTTTATACAAGAAATATCAAGTTCTAATGGTTAGTGATGATTAGTATTATATACATTGAGCCCATTCAGGGTTCAAAGAGGATAAACCAATTTAATTGTGGAATCTCCATTGTGTTAAAACTAAAACAAGTTTATGTTGCCAGGTTGGAGCATGTGTAAGTTTTGCAGAACAATGGTCACCTTGGCCAACAAATGCAGGATAATGGCAAATCCTATAGTGCAGCACTAATCAGAAAACTAGTGAACTGGTAATCATAGAGCAATATATATCTAAACACTATATATCCTTGAGCAAGGGTGTTTATGAATTCAACTTTTGACTTGTAAGAGGAAGAGAGACTAATTTCTTATTTACATCTTGTTCAGTCTAATAAAAGCATTGCCTCTATTGCATACCTCACACACCTTAATCCCCAATTCAAGTGACACCAAGTAGTTCATCATTCCAAATCAGCAAGCAACCAAAAAAATAGCTATATGTTATCTCACTATGGCTCATCAGCAGCCTACGGTATTTTTTTTATTTATATAAATATAAATCATTACTTGACTTTGCAAATGTATTTACTTGCAAACAGACAGATTGAGCAAATTAACAGTTTTTGTACAAATTATTTTTTCAATAATCTTCAAGAAGGGAAAATGACAGTGGAATGAAAACAGGGGGGGAAAAAGAGTGTTTGCTAAGGTCGTCTTGCACATGTTTTTTTTCTCAAGCAAAAACAAATTACTTTGTTCTATTAAATTATGAAACAATGACAGGCGTTCCATGGAAACAGGAAAAGCTAAGGTTGTGACTGGTCAAACTAGGGTGTATGAAGCCATGTGTCATGGGTAAAGATGAGTGTTGGAGGATCATCGGGATTTGAGCAGCACTCTGTACATGGTTAAGCCCAGCAACGCAAACACCGATTGGCGTTTTGGCAATGCTGACACCCATTAGATTTCCTGCATCACTGACTGTATAGATGGATGACACGTCTCCACTTCCTCCTACTCTACTAAAGAAAGCCAAAATAGCTCAGATACAGTACATGTGCTGCCATCCTGCAGTGGTGATGTTATATCTTCGTAGTAGTGATTAGGAGGGTCGAATCGCTTTATGACCTATACTGCACTCAGCCACCATGGGGCCAATCAAGGTGTATTGGCTTTACTTTTGGGAGCTATCACTTTGTCCATATATATATATATATATATATATATATATCATGACTGTGTATATATATATATATATATATATACACAGTCATTGTTTGGCTTATAGACAAAGCACTACACACTACATACTGCTTGGTGAGCACACATTATTATGCATGCGATCTTTAAACTGAGCACTAGCATAATTCTTGCAAAAGTCCCACACTAATGTCAGCTCCCCATAAAAAATAAAATCAGCAGAACTTTTCAAGCTCTCAAGTGTGAAAAACATTTCAAGTGCAATTTTATTTTTCTGATCAGACACCCTGTGCCCATCTACTGCAGGAGGATTTCCCCCAAAGAATATTACTGACAGTGAACTTCATTCTAAAGCATCTGCAGACATTTTTTATTTCCCCTGCTGAGCATTTCTGTGTTCAAGGTATTATGCCTAACATCTGTGAAAAACACTTTCTCAATGCTGCTACCCTCTGGTTGTTTGCTCATAACATGCCACTGTCTTGACGTTTATTTGACATTTATTTATTGAGTTGATTTAGGTCACACTGTATTCATTAAGGACACGATAAATCACTTCTACACTTTCCTTTCAGGATTGATCTTACTTGGCAGGAGCAGATGTGTCAATTAATTCTAAAGTGAGCAGAACGAAACACTTTACCAGCTCTGTAGATTAGCAAACAGTGACTACGTTTTTTCTTTTCGCTATAGTACTGCATATACTTCTCTTTAATTGTATAGCAGAGTTAAATATGCACACAAAAAATGTGTGGCTTTGTCCCAGTGCATAGTTTATGAAAACAAACTGCTCCATAATTGATAATTCTGTACGAATCCCCTCTTGTGCTCGTGGCCTAACACAGCTGTTCTGGCTGCCGCTCCTTGGCAGGGCAAACAATTAATTTACATGTACTGTATGCTTATAAATAAGGCATAAAGAATGTGCAGGAAGTGGTACTCTCTATTCATTAGTAGGACAGAGTAGTGTCTGCAGAGAGCTGCTATGGGTCTCTGCAGGTCAAAGACTCTGGAAACTGTCTACACAGTCCAAAAGAGTTTCTATTTTAATGAGTTTGGGTGTTTAGTATTTAAAACAACTATGCAACTTGTGCTGAATAGAAGTGTTGCCTTAAAGGGATAGGTCACCAAAAAATGAAAATTCACTCATCTAATAACCACTATGCCGACGGAGGGGTGAGTTTTGAAGTCTCAGGGGTAAACAGAGTTGCAGCTGAATCCGATACAATTGAAGTAAATGGCGACATACACTTCAGACGTAAAAAACATAACAGGACTATAGTCATTCATAGCCAGGGAAGCACCAGGCTTACGTTAGCTAGCAAGAAGCAAGCAGCTGGCCAGTTGTCCTTACGTCAGACTTGGGGTTTGTAGGCGTACTCAGGCTCACTGAATGCGATGAAGGGCAGTCTTTGGCCTCGATTTTTACCAGTGCAACATGCAGGTTCCAGTTTCCTGCCACAAGCGTCAGTGACCTGAGGCGCGGGAAAATGTCAGAATCTTTCGTAGGTCTTGCGCTAGGCAGCCAGTCAGTGATATTATTTACAACAGTAAAACAAACATTGTTGTTATCAGTGTCATTTAACAAACGATCATTATGCACACAAGCATATAAATCCCCTGTTCATCCGCGAGGCGTCCCTGGGAAGAGCTTTGTCCGTCCCAAACATATTTTCTGCCGTCCTATGGAGTCCAGGGATTCCCAAACTTTTCAGCCCACGACCCCCAAAATAATAGTGCCAGAGACTGGCGACCCCCACCGACCCTGGATGTGGTATATAATGTTGCGCACAGCCGCGCACACGCACTATTAGGCCTATGCAAATTTTGGTGTTGTCTTAAACTCATTAACACAACACAAAAGAACAACAGCCTTACAGCCTTGATATTGTTTTAAAGTAATTTAAGAAATAGAATATAACCAGAATACAGGGAATCTCCCTGTATAAACAGCAGGGCTGAGTGAACATATAAGTATAAACAAGCGCGTCTGTATGCATAACGAGCAGCAGACACCTTATTGCTGCCATGTGCAAAAACTTTAGGGTTATTTATTTTAGCCTAAACATTACTTTAATTTCTTAAACTCACTAATGAGATGGGTGGGCAATATGCATGGAGCAGAGCTAGTCCATTCTGGGCTCTATTTTGGAGACGGCGACTCAGAGATCCTTATCCACTTTTAGCTGCGATCTGTATTTATTCTTTATGTATGTCAGTGATGAGCAAGTCTTTTCGCACAAGTACACCAGCCTTGTTAACCAGTCAGGCTTGTTGAGGTGGTCAGCAAGCTGGGATCCATGCTCCATCAGAAATATGTGCACCTCGTCCCGCAGTTCATACAGGCGGCTCAGCACATTTCCCCGCAAGTCTGATATTGAGTGGAAGTGTTTTTATGTAGTAGAGCATTTTTATCGCAGTGTCAAGAACATGTTTAAGCTCTGGTGCAAGTGTTTTGCTTGCAAGAGATTCTCTGTGAATAATACAGTGTGTGAAATATATGTGCGGTGCCACTTGTAAGACTTTCGCTTTCAGTCCTTTCTTTTTCCCCAGCATCGCTCCAGCCCTGTCCCTACACACACCAAGATAGTCCCTCTTCTTTTAGTTTTCAAAACAGCATTACGTTTTCCATCAAAACTGTATCTGACGAAAACAAGTAGCTGGGCAGAGTTTGATGTACCTGTGGATTCATCTAACTGTAAGGCATATTTCCCTTTCTTAACCAGCTTTCTCCACCAGCTGGCACTTTATGTCCTGGGCCATGTCGGTGATGCGCCAGGCAATAGTCGCGTTAGACAGCGGCACTGATTCCAGCTCACGGTCAATATGCCACCTCATATGATGCCCTTTGAGCTTCGGCTGGGATTGTCTGTTTGCTGAGTAAGGACTTTCTTTTGGCCTTGCAACTCTCGCTCCTTCTGCTAATCCGTGTCACAATAACCTTATGGGTCAACAAATAAAAAGGAGAAAACTGATGGAAATGTTTTTATTGCATGGTTTTATTCTAATTTCAACTCATATTTATGTATATATTTATACAATAATGGGTTAAATATTCCATTTTAAATTATTTAAAAATTGTATTTGGATTTTGGACGGCATTTCGCAACCCCAGAGGTTCGGGACCCCCACTTAGGGAACCACTGCCCTGGACAACCGGACGTCCTTAGTCTTAAGCCCTGGCCACATACCTAGGCAGTCAGCACTGTCAAGTTGCAGGTTGGAGATTTTCTTGATATTCCACCATAGCAAACCTCTAATAGCCCTTGTTTTGCAACAGCATTACAAGAGGAATATCAGATTAGAAGTATCCAAGAAGACCAGTGTAGCTAATTATCATATTGTCCAAGCTCCGTTAGCTTATGCCGCTAAGTAAGAGGTGGTGATCAGGACCACACTAGCAACACAATATTAGCTGTTTGATCATGTAGACAAGGCAAAGACTTGTGTTATCTATAACCAGTAGCCAATTTGTTGGATGATAACAGGGGATGCCATTAGGCTACTTTTTAACCTAAATGACCCAGTGACCATTCCCCTTCGCTAACAAGCCAATTCTGCCATCACCTCATTGCCATCCCCACATCCATGAGAGAACACTTTCTAAAAAGCACATAATTATAAATACACCTTTTTTGTTAGGAGAGAAGGAAGACAACCGTGCCACTTCATACCAGTTTAGTAAGTCTGTATAGCAGCAAAACACCAGAGTGTATTGAATTAATTATGGATTCAACCTTTTAATCTTAAATTAAAAACTAATTCTAGGTTACAGTCTAATTGAAAATATTATCAAATCTCCTTGAAATACATTACACTGAAAGAAGGTGGATTAATGTGTACTGCCCCTAAAAATGGCGAGTATTTCCAATGGAAACCACTAAACCTCCCTCTTGTTTCAGAGATATACTGGATGTAATGAAAAACATTTATTTTCCAAATGGGACTCCACAAACAGGGCTGGCCCCTGGCCGCTGGCTAACTGGCTTTATTCCTTTTTCTCAGTCAGACTGATGCAATTGCAGATGCTCTGCTGGTCTTCCCTTGTGAAGTCACCACAAGGCAATACAAGTGAAATGTTTTCCAGTCACACTGGGGTCAAAACCTCTCTCTACTTGTTTATGAGATGTTTTCGAGGATCTGATCTATTGGTAATGAGAGGCAGTTTTAAGGTTGGATTTGAGTGCAACTGGCCCTTATGTAATAGTGCTATGACTTCTGTATAGATCGGTTATTCCATGATGTGATTTTCCCAGTCACACTGTGGTAAGCCGGCAGATGTCAGATGATATTGAGATGCACAAAAACTGTCTTTTCTCTGTAGAATTAGCAAACATTTCTGTACTTTTGGGGATTTGAGTTTTGGAGAACTCGATTTTTTATCGATATTTGACTTTCACTGAAGTCAAGAGGAAAACATATACAAAAATGCTTAAGTTGTGATTGATATATATATATAAAATACTTTACCCAGCTTTTCCTTTTTTATGCTAAATATGAGACATTTATGTTGCACATAATATTATAATTCTTATTAACAATAATAATAATAACAATAATAATAATAATAATAATAATATATCTTATGATCGGAGCTTGGAGCATAGTGATTCAGTCACTCTGCATATATATAACTGGGGGCCAGGCGTTGCTGAGATTTAAAAGTCATTAAAAGAATCTAAAGATCAATCCTAAATTTAACTGGCGCCCAAGGCAGGGAGACAAGAAGTGGAGAGAAATTATTAAAATAATGATTATAGGAATGATGATATAAAATAGTATAGAGTCACCAGCAAAGGAATAAAAAAAGACAGGACTACTTGAGGAGATTTTGAAAAGAAATTTGAAAAGTAGGTTTTGGGCCGGGGGTGTGGAGGGGAGCAAACAGAGAAGAAAAACATGCTGTTGTTTTTGCTGTTGTTATTTTTTCTGTGCTGTGTGGGAGTTTGACATTGGGGACCAGATTTAGTCAAATGTAGTCGTATTCCCGAGTTGGATCATCTTTCCTCTGTAGTATGTCAATCTTTTAATTTTAAACATTACTCATTAATACTCTCAAAGCAGGGATCTTACAGTATGTTAGTATATTAGATCAAATCAATCCACCACTTGCCAGAAATAGACAAATAAATGAACGTAACAAAGTGGTGGATGAGCGTTTTCTGTAATGGCACTGCAGCACTTTTCCGGCTCGTGTGAATGTGGCTTAATCACTTGTAAGACTTGATTGAGTGTGTGTTAATAAACATTAGGCTGTCTCTCTTCCCCTGGCTATTAGTGGTTTATGTGCTCTGCTGTCTACAGGCTGAAGACGCAGTCCTGAAGATTGATGGAGGGCCATGCTATTCAAACAGCAGGCATTGCTGAGACAAAAGCTCTTCGTACTGGGCAGCCTCGCTATCGGAAGTGTCCTCTATCTCGTGGCTAGGGTTGGGACCTTGGATAGGTAAGTCATCACCGGCACCCTTAAGAATACTGCATATTCATTTAAAGCACTTTCATTGAATCTTGCATCGTTATTTTTTTAAGATTCTCACTGGATATTGTACGGATAATATAGCACAGGTTAAGTAGGTTCATGAAGTTATCTAAATGTACTGCTTCATACGAGAACTTAGCTGCTCTTAGAACAAAAAAGGGATATTTTTACAGGCCAGTGCCATGTCCCAGGCATACCTGAGAGGTTTTGCTCGGTCTCAGACGTATACATACGTATACATACATCTCTGACTGTTTATTGGAATATGTTCCAAACGTCCCTCAGGTTGTCTACCGCGGGCTTGCTCAATAGCCCCAGGACAAAAGTTTGTTGAAGCAGCTTTCTCTATGCACCAAATGTTTGGAAGAAACTCCCACCACACATCAGACAAGCTTCTTCTGTTGATAGTTTTAAGAAACAACTCAAGACATATTTCTACGATCTTGCTTTTAATGAATTGTATCTGTTTTATTTTTATTCTTTCATCTTTATTTGTATTTTTTCCTAAGTCTTTGTTTTATTGCTGACATGTTCTTATTGATCTCTTATTCCATGTCTTTGATTTTATTGTCAAGCACTTTGAGCTGCATTTTATGTATGAAAGGTGCTGTATAAATAAATGTATCATTATAATTTCTGTTATAAAGAATAGAAAAGAAATGCCTCCAAACTCAGGGCAAGAATTCCCCTAGTGGAGCAGCAGCGACAGCAGTTTGTCTGGACTGTTTGACTGGCAACATTTAAACAACATTAGGAAAAGTGATGGCTTGATTCTCATATGATTTCTATGGAGTGGTGCTTGCTATTTAGACTAAAATGTTCAGCCCACATATTTGGGTTATGTTTGGGTTGTGGCTGTTGAGAAAGCTAATAATTATCCCATGTATCTGTGCAAAGGATTTGAGCTGGGGTTCATGAACAAGTTAGAACTGCACTAGTCCATATTTTAATAAAACCAACAAGTCAAATGTGCAAATGTGAAAGAAGTTGCTTCCTTGTAGTGACTGACTCTGACTCTGAAGCTTCCCTCAGTTTTATGAACCTTTTTAGCATCTCTAAAGATTTTTTGGGTTTTATTGCCAGCAACTTTACAGCTGCCTCCAGTCTGCTGCTCTCATCAACGTTGTTTCCAGTGTGTTTTTAGCAATAAAAGCTCTTCTAAACCCACCCTTCTCCTAGCACCAGATAGTGGATACTGGTTACAACCATATGGTAAACATGGTGGAGCATTTAACAGCTACAGAAGTTGGTATTTTGGTGCAGACCTGAACAGAAAAGTATACTTTGCAGTGGAGTATTGGACTTAGTATCCTAGTTTGTTTGTAAGAAACAGCTAGCTAACAGAAACCAGAAACACAACTCTAAAGTATTGGCAATTTTAAAAGTGTAAATATATATATATTTGCTAACATATGACACAACACATGATAATACACGATAATACATCACTGCTGTGTTGTCAGGTTGTTGTGAAGAAAATGTAATGGTTTGGTGCCTTGTTCAAATTTGTGTACTTTAAAAGAAACATCATCACTGTCAACACACTGCAAAAGGTTTTTATGGCTACTTATCAGATGTCTATTGAAATTGTCTATTGGATCCTAAAAATGTTATATAATAATAATAAGAAGAGGAAATAATAATAAGAAAACTGCAAAAAGTGATAAATAATGCTTGGGAAGATTTTTGAAGCATGGATAAAAAATTAATAATGTAATATATAATTTGGGATATAGTTATGAATAGCATCTGTAGATATGCTGCATCATTAGTATGAACCATATACTGTCGTTATCATGGCCGAACAGACAGAAAGCACACCTAGAATCTTGAATTAAAATAATTTCTAATGCAAATTAGTAAATGGCTGTTCCAGGGTGCGTTGTACCAAAAACAAGTTTCACTCCTAATTTAACCAAGACATCCCTTTACAAATGAAGCTAGGAATCCTTGTTATAAAGAAGATATTATAATATATCCTCTTTTGCTTTTTCCTTTTCAGGCTACAGCCCATTTGCCCCATTGAAGGCAGACTGAACCCCCCTGAGCCAGAGCAAATCCCTCTTCGCACCCTGCAGTTTAAGCGTGGCCTGCTCCATGAATTACGTAAGGGCAATGCCACCAAAGAGCAAATTCACTTGCACAACCTGGTACAGCAGCTGCCTCGGGCTATCATCATCGGGGTTCGCAAGGGAGGCACCCGCGCCCTGCTGGAGATGCTCAACCTGCATCCAGCGGTGGTCAAGGCTTCACAGGAGATTCACTTTTTTGACAATGACCAAAACTATGCTCGCGGAATCGACTGGTACAGAGGGAAAATGCCCTTCTCCTTCCCTCACCAGATCACCATTGAGAAGAGCCCCGCGTACTTCATCACAGAGGAGGTCCCTGAACGCATCTTCAAGATGAACTCCTCCATCAAGCTGCTGATCATCGTCCGCGAACCCACCACCAGAGCTGTGTCTGACTACACTCAAGTTCTGGAGGGCAAGGAGCGTAAAAACAAGACCTACCACAAGTTTGAGAAGCTGGCCATCGACACTAACACCTGTGAGGTGAACACCAAGTACAAAGCTGTCCGGACCAGCATCTACACAAAACACCTGGAGCGCTGGCTCAAGTACTTTCCTGTGGAGCAGTTCCACATTGTGGATGGGGACCGTCTTATCACGGACCCACTGCCAGAGCTGCAGCTCGTTGAGCACTTCCTCAACCTACCCTCAAGGATCAGCCAATATAATCTGTATTTCAATGCTACCAGGGGATTTTACTGTCTGCGATTTAACATTGTCTTCAACAAGTGCCTGGCAGGCAGCAAGGGCCGCATCCATCCAGAGGTGGACCTGTCAGTGGTGACAAAACTGCAGAAGTTCTTTCACCCCTTCAATCAGAAGTTTTACCAGATCACTGGTAGAACATTCAACTGGCCATGATGAGCTTTGAACCTCTCAAATGAGATTCCTGGATTGGTGTTTTCTTTTTTTAATAAAACAAAACACCTCACTTTAAAATCTCAAAAGATATTAATAGCACTTTGACTGGATTTAATACAAAAACAACATTGTGACCAAATATAAAAGGAACTTGATGTGAGTTTGTTTTTACATGTGTGAAAATAAAACAAAATGGTTTGATTGGTTTGACTAAAAGATTCAGTTCAAAGCACTTGATCTCGCAAAATAATTCACTTGTCTGTCAATGTTCCCTGTGGAAAAAAACAGTTCCAAACTGTGATTATTTTTGTTGCTTTAAAAAAATCAAACACTGACATTTATGCTGTTAAGATAAGCTTTTAGTGTGATGCTTTCTTTTCATCATAAAACTCTATGAAAAATGACATCTCATGATCAACAAAATTGTTCATTTATTCCCCATCATTGCTGTGATCGGTCCATTGGACAGTGACCTCTTCTTCTTTACCTAACGTCATTCAGACAAGGACCATCACAATAGAATAAAGTGATTCAAGTTTGGCTCAACACCTTCCAAGCATTTTAGACTTGAGCTTGTGTTTTATTGTAAGTATGTTGTTTCTTCCCCTACAGCGTTTTCATTGGTTAGCGAAATACCTGGCAAAAAGCCATATTGAAAAAAATGTCCTGTCCTCCTCCATCAAACCAACAGCTTATTCTTAGATGATGAATAATCTGTTTCTGTGCAGATATTTATTCTGTATCATGTGTGTTGTTAAAAAATGTTAAATTAAAAGAACATGTAGACATTTGTCAACTGATTTATTGTGTGCTGTTGTTTACATTTTGGTATTGAAAGAAATCGTTTAACATTTTGGGAAATCAATAAGAAGACCACTCTCCTAGCTTATCTTTTGAGCTTTGGTCAGAGCCAGAATAGCTGTTTCACACTGATTCCAGCTGGCCATGCTAAACTAAGCTAATCATCTCCTGACTTCAGCTTTTATTCATTACACAGACAAGAGAGTGGTAGTCTATTGTATTATATCTAAACTGGATATAAAACTCCCAATAGCTGCTTTCAACTGAATTGAAGATGATCTCCTGACATTCTCCGAAGGGGCTGTATCTGCATCCTTGGATGAAAAAGAGGAATTTATATATTACGACTCTGTCTGCTGAGCCACCCCGCACCTGTGAGTTTTTCTGAGATTTCTGAGTATTTATGCACATGTCAGAGGAGAAAATGTCCATCTATGTTGTTTATATGTGAAACCAGGGGCGGCTCCTGGCATAGGCAACATGTCTAGGGCGCAAAATGCAGAGAGGGCGGCACAAGAGGCTGATTTATCATGACGTGATACATGCAATGTTAAACAATACAGTAACGTCACATCATCATCCTGTAACCTCGGGGACACACCGGAGGCAGAAGCACCACAAAGCACCACGAAAAGCTGTCGGCCTCCTTTCCTCGCCCATGTTAATCAATTGGGCTGTTCACACCAGCAGCGAAGCGCCGGGAAGTGCCGCGGACGGCTCGCGATCTTCAGCGATGGTTTCAGGGTTTGTTATCTATTTCTTACGCTCGCTGCGACTGAATCCGGCCAGAAAACACACTGATAATCGATATTGCACGAGAATTGGCACTTCCGCCTCAAATTCAATTGATCCTAGAATTAGTTTTTTCTGAAATCTTAGCTAGGGCTCCAACATTGCCAGGGCCAGCCCTGAGGAGGAGAATGAAGAATCACTCCCTGTTTCCCTCTACGTCACCGAAGCATGGATCCATTCTGCTTTACCTTGGACCTAAAGAGCTGTTCTGGTTGGTAACAGCACCTGGAACAGGACTTTCCACCTATGAGATAGAGACACTTTTCCAAATGATGATGAAGGATGAATAAGTTAATTTGAAAGTTTTGTCAGTCTGCTTGACACCTGTAAATGAAGCAAGGTCTGGTTTAGTTTGGTTAGTCCGATTTATTAACATACTCTCCCATATGCCCATCAGTCCAAAGCAGATAAGTTTATATGAGGTGTCAAAGGTGTGCTTGCACTAGGTGTGCTTTGAATGGAATAAAACACAATAAGCAATGTATGTGCCCACTTCAAACCAGTGATCATCATCGTTTTGGTCATTGTCTCTTTTATGAGCTATTTATAGCTGAAGGCATCCAGTTAAGGGCACTTAACGACAATTGTTTTTCATCCTGCTTCCTAGTTGGTAAAGCAACAATATACTTTAAAAAACGGTCTATACAACAAGTATTTGTAGCTCTAACAGCTTCTCATATGTACACAATCTATTTCCATATTTATAAAAGGACCCGATTAATGTAACAAATTATCATGTTTCACTGTGCTGTACCTTCTCCTAGTTTACCGACAAATAATGCTTCTTTCCATTAAAAGTGTGCGAATCATTGTGATCGTATTATCTCATTGATCCCCCCTTTTCCCACCTGTGATGGGCCATGCGTGACAGTGGGCAACAGGAACAAAAGGGATCGTGGACAAACTGGAAAAACTCTTATCTTTATTTATTTAAAACACCAAAAGCATATCTAGAATCAGTGTCAATGATTGCTACTTTGTTCTTTTGACTGAGTGCAAGTTCAGTCAGACAACACAGGTTCAAACATTTATTGCAGCAGTAGAACAGGTTTAGTGTTTGGCATCTAGGCTCCAACTTAATCACTTCCCCATATGATTACACAGGAATGATGGGAGTGATGATCAAATAATATAACCCCTGTCGGAGCCTACAGGTGGATGCTGGGGTGGTGGAGGGGCTGAAGCAACTGGTAGCAATACTGCAGCAGCAGTGCGAGCAAAGGTGATGATGGGAAATTTCTCTCTGCTTAAATAGACCACCTGATAAGATGGGTGTGTATTATAGATGGTTGTGGAGAGTGAGGTATGTCACATGATGTTTGCCACATGATTGGAGCAGCGCAGCTCGAGTTGGCTGCCTGAACTAGCTCGCAGGCGTTGCTCCATTTCTTGTAAGGGCGTACAATACCGTAGTGCAGTGGCGGCTGGTGAAAAATATTCTTGGTGGGGCTGTGCTGTGCCATACTCAGTTTTCAGTAACCATCCCACTACGATTTAACAAAAATTGCAGGATACCAGTTCTTTGTGAATTAGTAGGTAATTATTTAATTCCAATAATAAACGTGTCAGTCATTTTTACCCAAAACCAGATTGTTGCAACTTTGTTCTTTAGCCCGAATGCAAGTTCTTGTAAGGGTGTATAATACCGTAGAGGTACCAGATGGTAACTCTCGTGCTTCCAATACTTTTTATTATTATATTTGTGGATCTGGGAGCATAAGGCTTCATCTGCTCTAGTTTCGTTACTCTCTTGATTTTAATAAGTCATAACCTTCTTTAACCTTCTGGGTCCAATTACCCAGGACATGGCCATTCACCATCAGTCCACTCACACATGAGCGAAGTTAAAGACACAGCATTCTGTAAGTCTCTTTTTATCTGCCTATGACTCCAGCTGGCAATCTGGAGCAGAACATTGCTTCGGACCAGGCATCTTGTTTTGCCTGTTTATCGCTGGTGGACTGATTTACCTGACACTTTTGCTCTGCTTTCCAATTTGCCTTATTTTATTATTATTATTTAAATAATTTTATGACACGGCCCCGCCCCTGAAGCTGCAGGTTGAACGAATTCAGGTGGCTCATGATGTCACACAGAAACGTTTTATTTCGGAGCTCTGTTGTGCCTTTCCCTTTGCTTTCCATGAACTCACAGATCTCCTCACTCAACTGGAAAAATCTTTAGCGTTCGCGGGCCCGCGACTGACGTGCTGACACACGGGCAGTGCATTGTGGGATTTGTAGTATTATGGTGGTGTGTGCGATATACCGGCGGGCCAGCTCTAATAGTAAATAGATTTTATCATGCGGGCCAAAGATAATTCATTCACGGGCCGGATGTGGCCCGCAGGCCTTGAGTTTGACACATGTGCAGTAGATGGACATATAATTGGATCAGAGACTATATTTGATACGTTTCTTCAGGTAAGAATTGGGACAGCATTATCAGGAGAGTATATGGTGAAAATGGTGCTCCTCAGGGCAGTGTCTTTAGTCCAAGATTGTTTTACATTTTGATGAGTCCCTCTTTGCTGATGATGGAGCCTTGTGGACAAAATACAAAAAGCAATGCATGTGGTAGAAAATGGTTATATTCATGGGGTTTCAAGTTCTGAGTGTAAAAAACTTTTGAGGGCTTTAACATGCTCAAATTCTTACCAAAATTTGCAGAAAGCTAGAAAGTGGTGAAAATTTACATATTCTGGAGTAATTTAAAATGGGCGTGGAAAAATGGCTCAACAGCGCCATCTAAGGAAAAGCCCCTCAGTTAGCTTTCACCAATCTTCACAAAAATCATAGCCCAGGTGTATCATGACCAGACAAACAAAAAAAGTTGGAGGTGCAATTGGAAAAAAGCAACAGGAAGCCCGGCAATTTGACTTTAGTGGCCATTTTGGCCATATTCCACATTTTTGCTTTGACAAACTTGTCCCAGGGCTTTCATCAGATCAACTTCAAATTGAGATGAGTGTCATCACAACAAGATGGAGATAAAAACTAACTCAAAGATCAATTTTTCGTCACATGGTGTGACCGTGGCATGGCCTCAAAGTTTGATTACATGCCATCAAAACACGAGGTTCTGTATCTCAGACATACATGGTCCAATCGAGTCCAAACTAGACATGTAAGACTAGAGTCCCGGCCTGATGACATCTACACAGAAATCATGACTTAAAATCACAGTGCCAGCTGCTGGCTACAGGAAGTGACATGTTTTATACTTTGATGAACTGCTTCTGGCTGCTTTACAATATACAGCTCAAAAGAGCTCAGTCAAGACATTGGACCCTGGTCAGAATTGTGACATTTCCTCAAACTGTGTAAACATTGAGGTGCGGCGAAGGATCATCCTTCGCCAAAGGACACGATGTTGTCATAACTCCACTGTGCATAGTCCTATCACTACCAAACTGCTACTGATCAGAGACCAAGCCTGAACAGCTCTATGTGTCCATATTTCCTCAGTGTCATAGCGCCACCTACTGATTCGCCATGAAACAGGAAGTACTTTGTAAATCCACTCTACATTATCCAACCGGCTCCGAACTACTGACCTATGATCACAATCCTGACCTGAACAGCGCCATATATTAATATTAGTGCATGGTCATAGCGCCACCTACTGATCAGTGTGAAAATTAAGTTGTTGTAACATTGTCCAATTGACACAAAATTGCTCACGCGACATTGAACAGATCTATGAGTCTGTAGGTAATAATAGTAATGGCGCCACCTACTGGCAGGAAGTAAGCTTTGTTTTACAACTATCATGCGATTTACATAAAATGTTCACAGTGTGATGTGCAATTGATAGCGTGGACTGTTATGAGCAATTAGCAGGCAAGAATCAACATCACGTGACGGACGCAGGAAGTGAAGCGCTTATCCTTGCCGCAGTGCGCAAATCGTATGCAATGCGGAGACGTGCGCTTGGTCATTGATCGCTCTCTCCACTAACCGCAACAGGCGGCAACGTGCGTGTGCTCGGGCCCGTTAGTGCTACAACGTAGCCCTAGTTATTATTATTACATGAATTATTAATGCTGTCATTAATAACATCTTTATATTAATAATTATCACTCTTATTGTTTTTATTATAACAACTAGTCTGTCTGATCTGAAACCTGATGGTGCACAACTGTTCCTGGTCTCTCTCTCTCCTCTCTATCCCCCACTCCTCCAATCTCTCTCTCTTCTCTTCCCTCTTTACCACCCTCCTCTCCTCCCACTATCTCTCTCTCTTCTCTTCCCTCTTTTACACCCCCCTCTCCTTCTTGCCCACATTAAGTCTGGTTCTAGAGGTGTCTTCTAGTTAATGAGGGAGTTTTTTCTACACAGTCTCCAAAGTGCTGCTCATTGTGGGAACTGTTGGGTTTCCTTTTATGTAAAATGCCTTGAGATGATGTATATTATGATATATATGCTATATAAATAGAACTGAATTGACTAAAAACACATCTCTTTTTCTTATAGAGCAAAGGAATCTGTTTAAAGTATTTCAAATAGCTGCCATTTCTGTTTTTCAGCTCTGGGAAAGATTGAAGGAGAAAGGACTGAGTGGCGTCACCTTAAAGTGGAAAGAAGAGGCTGATGGGAAAGTTTTCTACAAGGAGGAAAAAGGTTCTGACAAGAAAAAAAAGACTGAGCTTTAATATTTTTAATTCAACTTTTATTGCATGTGCTAATGTTTCATGTCTGCACATATACACACCACTATCACTGTACGCAGTTAAACCATACCAATGAATAAAAAAAAACTGCGTCTGTGTATAAAGAGCATCAGGAACTTTATGCAGCCTGGGAAGAATGTCTTATTAACAACAGACACAGGGATTCTGGTTGTATCTGTACACTTTCACCAGACAGCACCATATATCCAGCATAAAAAAATGTAATCATGTGTGCGCCCTTACTGGAATGATTGTTTTTTTCTGGAGACAGGATCTTCTAAACCGAGTAAGGCCTGAAACAGAGGCCTCCAAAACTCTAATGACTGGTACATCGTGGCTATATTTGTTTACTGTTTTAATCAAAAATTAACAAAATGACCAATAAGCAACAGATGGAATTAAGATTTATTTCTACTTCTTTTCTTTCTAAATGTTTTTTCCAGAAGCAAGTTGAACGGGCAACAGCAGAGATGAGGATGAGCATATAAGCAGAGGGTTTGAATCTCAAACTTCAATTGGGTTCCGGAGCCAGCTCGGGTTTACAACTTGTACAATAATAAACTCTACTGCATTGAACTCTGACCATCTCCAGTGAATTCTTTTGACCAACTATTGAGACTCCAGTAATAGCAAAGTGTACGTGTTGGAAAAGAAGTCTAGACTTAGCATCTGGCCCAGTATTAGACTTTTTATCTCCAACAATGCATCCTGTAGAAGAGTCTGACCCTCATCATAAAACTGTTATTTACACTTTATGTTGGTCTCCTTCATTCTGTTTTAGTACTGCCCGAAGCTCACTCTTCCTCCGTGTGTGTGTGTGTGTGTGTGTGTGTGTGTGTGTGTGTGTGTGTGTGTGTGTGTGTGTGTGTGTGTGTGTGTGTGTCACTCAGCCACACTAGTGGTCAGACACTCATGCATGAATTGCATTCAAGGCAATGCAGCCTACTTGCATAACACATTTCATACAGAGGGTAAAGTTAATTCACTGGCAGAGCAGAGGGATGTGGTGTCACCTTGTGTATTGTTTACAATGCAGACTATAAGTCTGGCAAAACCAGTAATTTAGTTTAATTTTACCAGAGAACTTAACAGTCCCATGAGCCTTTGGATACGGTGTGACCTGCCATGAACTTGTTCATAGGAGACGACTGACTTGCTCGATGTCAGTTGATGACAGATAAGCAGATACACACACAAAGCCTACCTGGGTAGCAGGGAACATAATATTGATCACACATACAAGGATGCAAATACTGCACTTTTGGGGTCACAAATCCCCACATTTAAAGGACATTTATTCTTTATTTTTCTCTTTTATTTGGTACTTTAACAGAGCTCTATTTTTGCATTTTTCATTGTGTTCATACAACAAATCCAGTACTGTGAACGCACTTAAAAGCCTTTAATTTTCTCAAAAAACGACTATAATCCGGAGCGCCTTATTTATGGATTAATTCTGGTTGTGCTTACTGACCTCGAAGCGATTTTGTGTGGTACACGGCGCTCTGTCAAAATGTTTTAGTACGACTTTGGTAAACTACAAAGCCGCACCTCTTGCAGCATTACGGCTACCGTAGTCAGGAGCGTCGCGGAGTAATACATACTGTGCTTCACCACAAATCTCCGTCCCTATTGATCTGCGACTCCATGCGCGCCCATCTCACCGATGCTGTCAAAAACAAAGTGAAGCAAACTAATTCGGAGCTTGCCATCATTCCGGGTGGATTAACTAAAGAACTCCAGCCGCTAGATATTGGTGTCAACAGGGCGTTCAAAGTTAAACTGCGAGCTGCGTGGGAGCAGTGGATGACAGAAGGCGAACACACATTCACCAAGACAGGGAGACAGCGCCGGTGATTGTGAATACGCTAACGTTTGATTTAGCGGTATCAGACTGTTTTTTTTTACGTGTTACAACTGAACAAGGTTGGGAGTTATTGGTGATTACGCTCATTAATGTTTGAACGATGTTGAGAGTTATTGTGAACACGTTTAATAAAGTTTGACTGACTGACTGTTTTGTTTCGCTTAATGCGCCTTATAGTCTGGTGCGCATTATATATGAAAAGAAATCGAAAATAGACCATTCATTGACAGTGCGCCTTATAATCCAGTGCGCCCTATAGTGCGGAAAATACGGTATGTTGATTGTTGTGAGGCAATAAATTTGTCATCTGTTCAACACAGTTAAACTCCTCCTTGAGTTATTATTAAGGCAACCGCTCACGGACCTATATAGATGTATACAGCTATACAGACCTATACAGCTTCTACCATTGGCTTAGAACTTAATGGGGCGCTACATGTCTTTCCTTTCTTATTCTGCCACTTCAGCTCAGGCTGGCTGCGGGGTTTTCCAGATGTCCCTCTACCCAGAAATCTCACTTGGTCATTTGTATTCACACATACAGCCCCTCCAGACAATGTCTGTAGGATCTCTGGCGTTCAGTGCATGTCTGAAAGCAGCTTATGACTAAGTCAACATTTAGTATGTGCTGTTTGTGTATAGTCTTGGACTGAAAAATTGTATTCAGTATTCACACATTCACTGGGTCTCCCAACATACTTGGACTGTATAGTAAACACCTTGCTGGGAACACAAATGGAGTCTGACCTGTGCGGTTAACATAACATACCTGCCCTATTTAAAATGATATTCCCACATAAGAAAAAATGAGGCCAAGGATGTTGAGCTTCATCTAGAGCCCTAAAGAATTCTTTAAATTATTTTTTATACCATTAAACTGAGACACCTTTGTTGAATATGTCTAAAATGTGAAGTAATTATATATCCTGTCAATTTAATACTTTGAGTAATAAAACTATAATAAAAAGTCCATATAGACTGGATATAGCAGAACAAATTTGGGTGGGTCATTGTTTTCACAGTTTTTCTTTACAAAGTCCTTTGATGGATCATAGTCATGTTGGAAAATATCTCTTCTGCAAGCTGCTGCTTGCCTCTGTATTGTTTTAGTTTTGGGAGCAATGTTTCTTTCTGGACGTCATCTGTAAAGGCACACTCAATGCTCATAGGGAACTCAGAGGTGCAAGTCTGCTTTGTTCATCTCGTCACCTTTAAACCACGTCAGTGTGAATGTCAATTTATTCTGCTCAGCAGTTCATTTAGTTCTTTTATTGTATTTGTGTGCACTTTGAATAGTGTTTATTTTGTGTGGGACATTTAAGTTACCCGAACAAGCTCCTCCGCTTGAGACCACTCATTCGGAGGAGCAGGGGCGGCTCCTGGCATTGGCGACATTGGCGGTTGCCTAGGGTGCAAAATGCTGAGAGGGCGGCACAAGAGGCTGATTTATCATGACGTGATACATGCAATGTTAAACAATCCAGTAACGTCACACCATCATCCTGTAACCCCGGGGACACACCGGAGGCAGAAGCACCGCAAAGCTCCACGAAAAGCTGTCGGCCTCCTTTCCGGACCCATGTTAATCAATTGGGCTGTTCACACCGGCAGCGAAGCGCCGGGAAGAGCCACGGCCGGCTCATGATCTTCAGCGATGGTTTCGGGGTCTGTTATCAATTTTCTCCGCTTGCCGCAAGTGAATTTTGCCAGAAAACACACCGATAATCGATATTAAACGATACAAGCAGCTGTTCACATGAGAATTGGCACTTCCACCTCCGGTATGTCCCCGACATTCACGCTGCGGGGTTAGACTGTGGTTACAGTCAAAGATGAGTCAAAAAAGGATAAAATTATCAGGTGCACAATTCAGAAAGTGCCGCAAAGTAGAGGAGGAGAAGAAAGACAGTATAGAGGTAAGAATCCCCACGATTGTGCACATCATTGTTTATTTTTGTCGACATGAACAGCTAGCTAGCTGTCAGAACAACAGATTTTAGACTCATTTTATATTTTATAATATATAATATTTTATATCCTATAATTTTGTCTGCCTGTGTGTGCATCTGTACACAGTGCAAAAGTTATTGGGGATGCATGACAATTTGCGTGTGTATGTTGGAGGGCGCCAATCTGAAATCTTAGCTAGGGCTCCAACATTGCCAGGTCCGGCCCTGCGGCTATTTTTGATGATGTTTTCAACAGAGTATAAACATTTGAAACTAATTGAATTGTTTTGTTACACTCTAAAAATGAATACCTTGTCTCAACAAAGAAAATTAACGCAACAGTTTGCGCTGATCTTTTTGGGTCACGGTAACTTATTAAGAAATAACCTTCAAACAATAACCAACATTGAGTTAGGTCCATTAGCTTTTCCTCTGCAATGAAAGGTATTTTTAATTTTTACATACTTAAGAATTGTTACAATAAACACAAACGTTTAAGTTGAATACTGCTTCAAATTAAGTTGTTCCAACTACTTTTTCCACATTATTGAAAGGATTTTTTAAGTCTTTTTTTCTTCATTTTAATAATTATGAACACAAGTGTTTAAGTTGACAACCATGTAATATGTCTGTGGAGTGTTTCTTGAGTTCACGCTATCACGGTCAAAACTGATTTCGTTCCACTCAACAGACTCCACACTCACCACGATCTTCATGCGCCTCAATAACCACCACGCGCACCATGTGTGATGAACCGCTTTACGGCCTCATCAACTGTCGCAAACAAAACTGCAAAAAAGCTCCCAAAACAGAATATAATTGAATATAGCAGACACACTATACAAAATATATTTTAACTGTATAAAACTAAAACTACAAACCTGGATAATATAAGAAAATATCAAACCAACATTAATATTTAACTACACACACGCAGGCTGCATGGTGGCTCTTACACTCAATTAGATTTTCTTCAGTAGCTTTTAAGCTTTTTAACAGTATTTGTTCTTGTAGCTTTGAAGAAATCAATTAATTCACAACAAAATTGTTTTGCATTTTAATTAACTTTATTTTGACCTGCAGTTATGTACAAAACAATGAACATATGTAAATGTAAAAGTCCACTCAACATATCAAAATAGTGTTTTGAGATTTGGCACTATGGCAATGGTTTCAGTCCATCGAGATCAAGGAACAGTACCTGAGACACAAAGAATATAGATAAAGTTCCTTTGGTTTCCTCAACCAGGACAGTTGCTGTCTTGTGGTGAGATCCAGGAGTTAACTGCTGATCATCGATGATGGCAAATTTCATCACATGCCTATCAAGGCTTGCCTCAAACTCTTCAGTGTACTGGAAAGCAAATGAAAAGATACGTTAGCATGTTCAAGATAATGAACTGGATGATTACTCTACACTCTTAGTGAATTCAGTTGATCAACAGAGACATTATTTATTCTATTTTAAACCTTTTACAAACACACATACCCAATAATTCAAATGTTCTAAATAGATTGCATCAATAAACATGAGCAAAATATTGTTTCATGGTAAGATAACAGATGCTTATTTTTTTCTTTTATCATCAAATTTAAACAGCATGTTATATGGCCAAATTGGCCCACTTAAAGGGGTAGTTCACCGAAAAATGAAACTTCACTCATTGTCTACTCACCACTATTCCGATGGAGGGGTGGTGAAGTGTTAGAGTGCACAAAACACTTTTGGAGTATAGTAGTTCTATGAGGGGCAATTCTGGGTTCAGCATCTTGGCCGGCATGCAGATGGGGAAGACTGGGGGTCAAACTGCCGACCTTCAGGTTGGAGGACGACCACTCTACCCCTCAGCCACAGCCTGCATTCTTCCATTAATCCGTCTTTTATCCATGCCACTTATCTTTTGAAGGCATTGACTATTAGGTTGTTTGCAACATGCAACTTCATCACGAGAAGTGACTACATCCTACACACTGAACCTTTAAATCATCGTTAATATTCGTTAATATTATTCGTTAATATTAAACAAGTTAGAAAAAAGTCACCTCACAGGAAGAAGGTTCTGGGTTTGAAGTATTTCTGTGTGACCCCCCAATAATTCCTCTACAAGGATCAAGTGAGTGGGAAGTGAAAATGTCTTGCACATGAGATAAGACATATAACCATTCAACGACATAAGCAGACACACTAATATGAGATTTAAAGAAAGAATTTGCCACATGGTGTTAATCTGGTCCACTTCTTGTGGACCAGTGTAGAACAGAATATAAAAAAAGATAATGCTGACATCTAGTGTTGTGTCAGAGCAGTAAATAAAGTGCTGTGGGTTCAAATAATTACATTTGCAGAGACTATAGCAAGCATGACTGAGGACAATGGCCAGGGGGGCGCTGGGCCCAGCAGAAATCGGATTGGCCTGTGAAGTGCCCCTGTCCTGTCAGGTGTCTTTTAAAAAATGTTTTAATAAACTAGTCACTTACTAAACAACAATAATGAAATCATTTAACTTTTTTTAATTTTCTGAGCGTTTTTTTAAGTAGGCAGTGCGTTTGAATATGGAACAATTTCCAAATATATTCGATGTGTGGCTTTGCTCAGAACTATAGAGCTAACAGGAAACAAAGGATAATTTAAATGTGCACCTTAATGAATCAGGAACTGTGTTTGGATCAGATATTGGTTCGAAAATACCTGTTGCATGTGTTCCTATCATATGAAGTGTACTGTTGAGTGAATGAGTGAATTTCAATTTGGGGTGAACTATCCCTTTAATACCCTACTCCTCGGCATATTGACCTCATTCTAGATTGCATAGAAATGTCTTCCTTTACTTGCTGCCACTGTTGACTTGCTCTCCCTCCACACATCCCTGTTGTCCTCTGTTTTGGATCATTTGAGATCATTTGAGGCTGACCTCCTCAGCTCCAGCCCTGGTGTAGTCTCTGCATGACGGTGTCTTCTCTTCCGGGCCACTCTCTAACCCCGGACTGTTAATGAGAGAAGGACCTTTATATACATGAGGTCCGCCCCGCCCCCCGCTGCAGCTGCGCCTCCCACTGAGCAGCAGCAGCAGCTCCTCCTCCTCCTCCTCCTCCTCTTCTCCGCCGCACCGTCTGTCGCTCCTGGTACCGTCCGTTCATATTTACGTCTGCTGAAGCCAACTCCAACCAACTTTTAGAAGGAGGCAAAGTACCGCAACATGGCGTACACGACTGCGGGTGGGACGAAGAAGAAGGTTTGCTACTACTATGACGGTACGGGACATCCGGAGTGTCTGAATGGAGCTCGGGCTCGGCCAGGCTAGCGCTAGCCGCTTAGCTAGCCCGCTTAGCTGGCGCTGCCGCGGATGAATGGTGTCGCACACTAGTTAGCTAACAAGCAGGCTAGCGTTAATGACCATCGCTAAAGTGGCGTCTGTGGTCCCTCGACGTGTCTAAGTGGGTTTTAAAGCATGTAGCAAACCAAATACACACGTTGTTTGTTTTATGTTTACTTCAAACCAACCAGGATGTTTAAATGAACGTTCGATACGGTTAATTGTGTGTTTTTAGCTTGACGTTAACGTGCGTGTAAGTGAAACCGCACCATTGATTTCCGTCATTGTTTGAGCTTTGTATTTGCGGCCGTGCGCTAGGCTTTGTGCGTCGTGTGTGTGTCTTTTTTCTACGAACCCCAATGAGTTCACGAAACGAAGGAGAAAGTGCAGGAAGTTAGGTTTTACAGCCACATCGGGTTCAGGCCTAAGTGCAGCGGGACATTAGTGAGTGTCTGTGCCTGTTTGAGACCAACGACATCTTACTGGAGAGGAAACCAAGTGAGGAAGGAAGCGAACCGTCGGGTCCATTTAATTATGTTGCACTTTGAAATATAACGACCCAGATACACGAGAATCTACAAACACAAACCCCTCCTGACTGAAAGAGACTACACATGATCTCCACTAGTGTTCTCTATGAGCCATCAGCTGGGCCTGCGTTTCTATGTATCTACTGTGCAGCAGTGCTACGAACTGTTTGTTTGATAGATATTAGATAGTACTTTACTATCTAATATAGTTTACTCTTTACTTATATAGTACTTAATTGATTAATGATTGCATTGCACATAGAGAGAAGTGGCAATAAAACAGAAGCGAAGAATTAAAATAGACCAAAATAGAAAAATTAGAACTATACATACTCCTTAAGTAGATGACACAAATAAAGTACTAGAATACACAGTAAAGTACCAAAATATAATAGAACAAAGAATAAGCTTATAAACAAGAGATGACAAACTATGTACAGGGGAAAAGTGTTCGAAAGCAGCCCTGCATTCATTTTGCATGCAGTCCATGTTTTACAGTTCTGCAGTATGCATGCATATTCAGCCACTGTTTGAATTTTAAATCTTATAAGTTGAATGTTATCATATTGGTGCTGGTCTTATTTGTTTATTTTTTCTCACTTGATTTCAGTATGACTTTCTTTTTAGACTAGGCAACTCAGTGTGACACCTCAAAAGGACAAGGCTGGCTAAATACTGTTTTGGTGAATTCAATTTCTATAACACCAAATCAATAAACCAACAGTTTAGAAATATGTCCATAAAAATGCATTGAGCCCTCCCTGTTTAGGTAATGTGCTGTTTAATTACTGCTCATTTGAAAAATATATAATATATTTGTATTTATTTCTTCAGTAGGAACCAATTTTTTAGAGACCGTTACAGACTCTCTTCATTCAATTTCTTTTTTCCAGAAATCTCACCTTGTGAGTCCATGTGGAAATAATGTAGAATTATAATTTCTATGTAAAACAGTTTGATTGGCTGCAGCATGTATATATGAATAATGGTCCAGTTTGAAGTTATAGAAGTGCTCATTAGCCATGGGACTTGTTTTCAGTGGGACAGACATCAACACACTACCAATAGTTGAACAATATTGTTTTTAGACTGTACAAGACAAACGTATACTATTATCTCTGAATGTGGGCTTCATACTATGTTTTCAATGTTTCTGTTGCAGGTGACGTAGGAAATTACTACTATGGACAGGGCCACCCCATGAAACCACATAGAATCAGGATGACACACAACCTGCTTCTGAACTATGGACTGTACAGGAAAATGGAAATCTACGTACGTTTCTTTACAACAACTTTCGTTATGTGCTGTACTGTTTAAGCAGAGCATGTAGGTGGACCAACTGCTTAATTTTTTTGTTTCAGAGACCACACAAGGCCACAGCAGAGGAGATGACCAAATATCACAGCGATGACTACATCAAGTTCCTCCGGTACATACGGCCGGACAACATGCCTGAGTTCAGCAAGCAGATGCAGCGCTGTGAGTAGTCTGTGCGAAGGCTTCCCAGCAGGCCCCCATCTAACAATGTTCTTCAGTTTTTATTTATTTGTTAATTATTTCATAGCTTATACATTTGGCAGAAAGAGACCACAATTACACAGTTAAAGGAGACTTCATCAATGTCCAGTATTGTCTAAAAAACACTTAAATTCCAAATGAATTTAGTTTACAATGGCAGAATATAAATTTGATTAAAATAACAAAAACTCACAGTGGAAAACCTATTTATAAAATGTTCCTTTTGGTAACAGAGCTTAACTCTCAGCTGAGTCAAGTTCTCTTTTGGCTGTGGTTCACAAACGGGTCTCAGTCTCTCTCACACAATCTTATTTAATCACTACCGACGCTGCAGGACAGTCCGGACACCAGAGCATCCCAGCAGCACATGTTCAACTCTGACTCAGCTTTACATCTGTCCCCCTGTAAACTTTGGCAGGAGGAACCAAAATGATTTGCTACACACAGGTCTACAATGAAAACTGTTAGCAAACAGATTTTGCATGATATTGGAGAAATGGACCGACTGAAATATAATGATGGAGTATCCGACCATTCAGGCATGTTCGGCACTCCAAACACCACCCCAAAGGTTTCTGTACTTTTATAAGTACTACCTCCGAGCAGGGACTTTTTGGGAGGTGTAACGGTTTCCCTGGGTAATATTTCCTTGGGGAAATATCCCGTGCTGTGTGTCCACAGTTATAGTTTATAGGTAGATATTGATCAGCTGAGCTTGTATTTTAGGGTCACCAGCCACAGCTCTGCCTGTCTGCCCCTCCAACACATCCTGTGGCTGAATCCACCATAACACCACACACAGTCCTGCTCTTTAAGGTTGTTGTAGCATTACGTTTAAGTACAAAAGGTCAAAACAAAGTGATTCCATCCATATTGCAGAGAGGATACTTTTTTACGAGACAACTTGTACTCCAAGGTGTTGATGTGGTTGTATTCAGTGGATTATCTCTCACATTTTTTTCTTGCAGTCAATGTTGGAGAGGACTGTCCTGTGTTCGATGGGTTGTTTGAGTTCTGCCAACTCTCTGCTGGTGGCTCTGCTGGTAAGTCAGAAGAAAACAGAGTTGTCTTTGCAGTAGATGTTCTCCATATATGTGCAGGCTGCAGTGTCTGTCTCTCGCTGGGACTCTGTGTGGTCACTGTCACTGCCACTAACCAGAGACAGTGGCAAGTATCAGCGAACACCTTCACAACTGTCATCAAATGTTTTAAATCCTGATTGCTGCTTTGAAGTACATGGTTTCTTTTTTCACTCAAGTCCTGTCAACATCCAGTTAGTAAGGAGCACAGTCAGAATTGTATTTTGTCATAATGTTCTTGTTGGACTCCAACCCTTTGAGAAAGAGGCTAATAAATTAAACAGGTTTTTGTGGAGTTTAATGAATGAAACATTGTTGGGATAGTTAGCATACTGTCATTATTTCCTCTGTAGTGGTTGTCCTTTCTGAATGATGTGTTATTTGTTGCTGAACCTGTGCTCACCATAAATTGTAGTGGTCAGATGACTCGCTCTGTTAATAACTTTTAATCCATGGTTGGATAGCACAGTGTCAAGCTAACATAAACAAGATCTGTACAGTCACACATTTGCAGCATGAAATCACGGCATGAAATACACAAACTGATGTTAACATTTTGTTGGGAAATGAGAGAAGTACATACAGAGTCATGCATTTTTACGAGACTGTAAAAAGTGTGTTCTGTGTTGTGTTCAGCTGGCTGCAGTGAAACTGAACCGACAGCAGACTGACATTGCAGTGAACTGGGCAGGAGGACTTCACCACGCAAAGAAGTCTGAAGCCTCTGGATTCTGCTACGTTAATGACATTGTGCTGGCCATCTTGGAGCTGCTCAAGTGAGTGTCACAAACGGCTCGATAAAACTCAACTTTGTGAGAGGGCATTTACATCCAAACACATGAAAGCACTTTTCTCCAAAGCTTTGTCTTAGGGACCTTGTTTTTCAGGTTTTGTCTTGTGAAAATACAGTATTAACCAAACAGAGTATTTTTTGTACTTTCCTCTCCTTTATATAATATGATCCCTCTCTTCCAGGTACCACCAGAGGGTGCTCTACATTGATATAGACATCCACCATGGGGACGGAGTGGAGGAGGCCTTCTTCACCACAGACAGGGTCATGACTGTGTCTTTCCATAAATACGGGGAGTACTTCCCTGGAACCGGAGACCTCAGGGTGAGCATCAGTCTTTGTTCTCACTTGGATACGGGTCAAGACGTTTACATGAAAACAACAAGCATGACATTGTTTCTTCATGCCGTGCCTAGGCATCGAAGTAGAAGAGGATTTTATTAGTGTAAGACAACAAACTAATGTGAATTTTAAATGAATGAAAATGCAAAGTAGTCCTCTGATTAAAAACTCTAATAATTTAGTTAACATGCCTGCCTGTTTTCTACTATACTGACTTCTTTATTTAGGATATTGGAGCTGGAAAAGGCAAATACTATGCTGTCAACTTCCCTCTGCGTGATGGTATTGACGATGAGTCATACGAGCAAATTTTCAAGCCTGTGAGTACAACTTTTTTTCCATTGCAAATATCATTGACATCTTCAGATTCACACTTAAACCTGAAAGCGATGCCGTTGTGGCCCACGTTAATGTTGATGTGTTATTGGTTGTTTTTTCCAGCAGCGTCCACATTGCACAGAGATGGAAAAATCTCAACCTTTTTCAAAGGCAGCAAAAGTGCTGTGAGTCATGTGACTGGTGATTACATCAGACACATGCAACTAGGTGTTTCACAAACTAGTCAACTATGAAAACCACTTGTCGACACTGTGCATCGTTTGAGACTAGTTTCTCATGGAGGTTTAGCGAATTGCAGTGATAAGGCAGATATGTAACAGGGGGCACTCTTGTTTTTGACATGCAGTTGACAAGTCATATTTTTCATGTGTGCCATTTGACTATCCCGGCAGCAGCGCTGTTTTTCTTCTCCACGTAATCGAGCATTAAAGCTACTGAGGGATTTACAGTTCAGGAAATCAGTTTCTTTGTTTTGAGTCTTTTTGCCAAACTATATTTAAATATAACTGTTTAAAGGATGATGCACTCTATCTTTCAACACTTCCTGAGTGTGATTTCTTTTGTGAGCCTGCAGGTGATGGCCAAGGTGATGGAGATGTACCAGCCCAGTGCTGTGGTTCTTCAGTGTGGTGCAGACTCTCTCTCAGGAGACCGCCTCGGCTGCTTTAACCTCACCATCCGCGGTACAGACGCATAGATTAACACAAAGCTGTCTAAAAATTACTTATATTTTCTTAATATTCAGTTTTGATCAGAGATTAGTCTAAAAACAGGTGTATTGCTTAGGTTTTTATTAGTCATTAGTCACGTTACATTGTGACTTTTGGTCCACCTAGGGCACGCCAAGTGTGTGGAGTACATGAAGACCTTCAACCTCCCAATGCTCATGCTGGGTGGAGGAGGATACACCATCCGTAACGTGGCCCGCTGCTGGACCTATGAGACGGCTGTGGCTCTGGATACAGAGATCCCTGATGGTTTGTAACTGTTTTCATGTCAATGAATATGAAGAATGCTAAAAATGACAATTCAATGGGCCAGTGCTGTGTTTTTTTTCAACCTTTTTTGCATCGTGAGTACTGTGGCATCCCTAACTGAATGTGTTTAAGTTAGGACACGTTCACACAGCTAAAAAGAATGTGGCCACATGTGTTCTAGACTACCTCCAAAAATGGCTACAGTTGTTTGATCTTAAATTTAGCACACAATGCATCTTGGGTGCATTCACACTTGTACTAAGAGCTTGTGATGGGATCACAAGTGATGTTGGTACCAGGTCTTAACATGGCCAAAATGTGTGGGATACCCAGCTTTCGTGCTTGACTCCACTTCATCTACAGCTCACTCTGAGTGTTGGGGTGTTGGATGAAATTGAGGGGTCGTGGTGAGAGAATGTTAAATTACCTCACCTCTGGAAAGGGTCAGTCTGCCTACCTTTCCTCACAGGGAGCTGAGCCAGCAGACTGTCTGTTCCTCTGTGTTATGAGTGTGTGCAACATAAAGACAGGGTTTGTAATCACAGGCTGTGGAATGGACCAGAAGTCTTCTTAATGGGATTTTAGGACATTAACTGAAGTCACCACTCATTTCATTTCATCCTCCCCTCAGTCAGGTTGCGTGTCGGTTATAAACCCTCAGTAAATCATATTAACAGCTGTGTTTTGGCTGCTTTTTCCGATCACTTGACGCTCTATCTGCAGCGTATATCTCTTCTACAGCTGTGTTTATCCTAGTTCTCACAGATGGGTGACTCTTCTCAATGATGTCTCTGTTACAGAACTGCCCTACAATGACTACTTTGAATACTTTGGACCTGACTTCAAGCTGCACATCAGCCCCTCCAACATGACCAATCAGAACACACGGGAGTACATGGAAAAGATCAAGTAAGTGTGGAGTCATTTGATTAGTAAGAACTAAGCTGCAGTAGATTTTAAATGTATTATTACTGCTAGTTATTTAAACCTTACAGTGTATGTGGTGATAATCTAAGTCTTAGATCAAGCTTGACTATCTGGATTTTTCTGGAGCTTTCTGTCACGTCTCATGGTCTTGATCAGTGGATTGTTCAGTGTGAAGCTGAGAAATCTCTGGTCATTGGTCGTTTGTTGAAAGTATTATTAGATGCCATCAGCCCCCTCAATGGGTATTTATCCACATATTCCTTTGTATGTGCTCCAGTGACCACACCTCCGCTTCTTTGACATTACCGTCCCAGCTGCTCTACTCTGAAAGTTATATAAATACAGACCATTAAAGTGAAATGTCACATTTATCTTAGAACTTCAGTCAGTTCTTTTCCGTGTATTTACTGGTAGAGCAATGAGTGTCCTCTCAGGTAGTCTGTATGAACCAAACACGTAATAAACACATACTCATCAAGTATATGGATGACAGCAGATGCTCACTTCACTTTTTAAAATTCAACTTTTCTACATCAATATCTCAGAGCACTTGTAACAAATATCCCTGTGTCCACGTGAAAGTGAATCTGATGGTTGGTTATTTAAACTCATCCTGAGTGACCTGAACACGTTGGTTTGTGTGAATGTGACTGTTCAGGCAGCGGCTGTACGAGAACCTGCGGATGCTTCCTCACGCTCCTGGAGTTCAGATGCAGGCCGTCGCAGAGGACGCTGTCCCAGATGACGCCATGGACGAGGACACGGAGGATCCTGACAAACGCTTGTCTAGTAAGACGATCTCTCTTTACCCCACACTCAGTTGATTTTATTCAGTAACTAATGTGCCCATGTTTATCTGTAGGAGTTCCAACATTTTATTTTGGTTTAAGACTCCAAAGAAGTGTACTGCAAAAACTCAGAAGTCATTAACTCTAAGTAGAAATAACGAAAGAGATAAAAAGTGTGACTGTGATCTTTTTTTTTTCATTTTACACAATCATGCAAAGTTTTATTTTAATTATGAAACCCACACTGTCCATTCATAGTTGAACATTTTAGTTTACATACACAGCAGCAGTGGTCAAAATACAAATACCACACTGTAAGCATTACTCTGTTATATATAAAAGTCTGTATTTAAACTGTTAATAAAACTATTAAAGTATTAAAATGATCTTAAAGCATAAAACGAAACATATCATAAGAATATTAACACTCGTGCATTAATGTACACACTGCTACACAAGCAGTTTGACTGTCATGTTGTTAATCTGTTTCCTGTTGTCGTGTGGTTGCAGTTCGTGCCACAGATAAGAGGATAGCATGTGATGAAGAGTTCTCTGACTCTGAGGATGAGGGCGAGGGTGGCAGGAGGAATGTGTCCAATCAGAAGAAGGGAGCGAAAAGGCCCAGAGCTGATGATGACGACAAGGAAGCAGAGGAGAAGAAAACTGGTGGGTACTCTCAACTTGTTTTTCAAAAGCAGTGGAAATTTTCATTTCTACATGTGACTTATTTGTTCTCTGTCTAGTTGTAGAGATTAAAGAGGAAGAGAAAACCAAGGACAGCAGTCCTGAGAAGACAGAGACAAAAAGGTGACAAATCTCTAGTTTGTTTGTTCAACGACTTGTTTTCACACACATGTACATAAAGATTGGTATTATTTCTGCATTTCTCCCATTTTCTCATTTCTTAATTTATAACAGCATTCAGTAGCCATGAGTTTAGGTCTGTGTTCACACCTGACTGGCCTAGACTCCCTTCACATTCTGCTCAGGAAAATGTGTCTTGCTCATCAGGCTGCACTTAATAATGCAAAAGTAAAAACATAAATTTTAGATTTTGGTACATTTAGCTGAAATATCAATATTTAGGGATTTAAAAAAACTAAGTTAGATTATGCCTAAATTCACTCTAAATGTAACTAAAAACTCATTTTTGTTTTTGATTATGAATGTAATGGACTATAAGAAATGTAATTTGAATGTCACTGGGCAGAGCTCGTACCTCTGCTCAGGCCCATTAGTCAGCTTAAATTCAATCAAGCAGAACCACATTTCACACATTCATTAATATCAATGTTAAAATTAAATATGGCCCAATGTTAAAGAAAATGAAGAACAATTCCTGTATCAGACATTTAAAAGGTTCTTCCATGACACATACCACATCCTTCCAAAGTTTTATGGAAATCTGTTAAGTTGTTTTGTGTAATCTTGCTTACAAACTAGCATTAGCTATTTCTATAAATCCCACTTGAATCAGTGTAACTCTTTTGTCTTATCCAGTGTGAAGACCGAGCAGCCCACCAGTGACTGACTGGTTCTGAGGCGAACCCTGTGGTGCTGTCCACCCTCAAGGATCCAACTCTGCCACAAATCACCGTCAGAAGCATTATATTTATTGTGACTCCATTTTCTACTTGTAAATCTCTTATGAAGCGTCAGCCTCTCTCTTTGTGTAGTCTACCAGCGGATCGCCTGAGTCCACTACTTGAATTTGACGTCCTTTGATACCCGTTTGATTCCAATGTGCTTGATCTTCTGAAGGAAACTGGCTTGTTTTTAAAGAAACGGCAGGTCATCTAAAGTGGAACCTGCAGTGACCTTTGAATTTTGATATATTGCATTTGTCAATAAAACTTTTTATACTAATCTCTTAATGTGTTTTGTGGTAACTGCTGGGCTCAATGATCTGAGCTGTGTGTAATAACAATGTACAGCCACAGAGGGGCGCCTTGACCTAAGATATCTGAAGTAGCAGGTGCGATGCTGGTTGTAGGAGCCACCATTGTGTGGTTTTATATATAATTAGAAAAACACTAAAGTATAAGATGAATAAAATGGTGACATATGCCTCACTTGCTTTTCACTGTTACATATTTAGGGAACACTCTAGTTGAAGTTGTGTTCCAAGTTGTGTCCACCTGTGTCTTTAAGTTGTGACAAATTGAGAAGTTTCTCCAAATCATTTGCAAATGTTTGAACATGAGCTTCCATCAGCATTGATTCCTTTATAGCTTTCAGAAACTTTGAAAGGTCTTTTGGAGTTTTGGTTTAATTTGAATTTGTGGATTAAAACTTCAGACCAGAGACTAGTATTAACTGACCAGTTTAAAAGTAAACATTTGATTTTAACCTTAAGGTTTAAGTTACTTATTGTCTCCACATGCAGAGATCAATGCTGAACCATTCAGCCGTGACTGAATAGGATGTTTGTGATGCAGTGGAATAAAGTAGACTGCTTTTAAATGGTGCACAGTCACTTCGAGGAGTTGGCTCTCTGGAGCAACTTCTTTCTGGTTGGGATCTCCATTTGCAGTTTTGATCATTGACTGGAAATAGACTGATGCCAGCTTGAGTAGACCGACTGCTGTTTCTAAGTCTTTCCCCTGCTTGCCTGTTCTCTCAAGTCTCAAATACTCACTCTTCATGTCACAGTGTCCTGCGGTCACTCTGGTTTTCTCTTGTTGACAGAACAGTGAGAGTAAGGAACTGAGGAGTCTGTTACCAGGCTGCTGTTTGAAATTCTTTCTTTGAATACATAAAAAGATCTGTGCTGGGCATTTATCAGGAAAGAAAAAACATTTAGGCTTTTCTACATGATCTGCTTTTGATAATCAATATATTTTTTCACTTCACTGAAAACTGCTCTATTACATGCTTTTGTCATTTTTGTTGTCATATAATAAAAGAGGGAACATCTCATGTTTAGGCCCTGTGACCTCTGATTTGGATATCTGAGCTACTTCACCACATCCACCTTGACTGAATGTAGATGTGGAACCAGATCAGATCTCCTCTGACTTTACTTGCAGAGATTTGTGTATGTGCAAACGTAAGTGTCGTAATCCGATTTTGTTGTTGTGGTTTCGGCCCCAAATCTCCAATGACAGGAAACTAGAAGCCTCCTGGGTAGCAGTGGCTCAGGGGGTAGTTGTCCTCTTAACCAGGTCGGTGGTCCGATCCTCGTCTTCCCCCTACCGAGTGCTGAAGTGTCCTTGGGCAAGATAATGAACCCCAAATTGCCCCTGACGGCTGTGCCGTTCCCATAGAAAAAGAGCTGGCCATAGGTGAATGTGTGTGTCTGAATAGGTGACTGGCAGAAAACTACTGTAAAAAAATGTGATCGGAGGCCTCAAACCAGTGGGGCGGAGGCTGTTGTAGCAGCACATTAATGGTCACAGCTGTAGTCAACATCCACATATTTCATCCATGTTTTGGGCCATACAGACTTTTACCCTGTATATTTTACAATATTCATTCCCTGGGTTTCATCTTAACTGCACAGAACCACAAGATATAACTGGTCCATTTTGAGCCTGGAGGCTCAACAGAGGCAAACGCACAAATAAAGACAGATGCAGCTGAAATTTTATTCACATTTATTTTTGCTTTTAGTGTGCTCACAGAAAATTAGAACACCTTAAGCAGAAAAGTTTAATAGCATTTTTTGTAAGCAAAGTTACATTCCATCTCTAAGTCAAATTGGCCAAAGCTTCTCCAGTATTTACAAAAGGAAAGGAAAGAGAGAGACAAGATGCTACACAAACATATGCATCTGATAGGTTTCAGTAAATTTTGTCAAAGACCACTGAAAAAAGCATTGCCTGCTGTAATCAAAAAACATACCACAGTATATAAACAGTTAACCATTCCACTTATCACAGCTTGGTTTTTTAATTCAAAATTGCTGAAGTTCTTTTCCGGGGTGACTTTTTCTTTTTATTTCTTGCGCGTGTGTGTTGGTTGTTATCTTACAAAAAAGAGCGGGTGGAAAAGAGAGCTGCTGTCTTCATGTGCTTCTTGAGCTCCAAATTTCATTTTGTACAATAATCACAGTTAAAAACACCCCTCCTATACATACTTACATTTTTTATTAAGGTCATAAAACCAACAATAAACAATAAAGCCTATACAACTTGTATTTCTACTGAATCACTGACTGGAACAGCTAATGAGAAGTGAAAAGCTCCTATGAGTTTATATGTCCTAAAAAAAACCTAACCCTGGGATGCTTCCGTCGTCTTATCGCAGGAATGACTTAGTGTTGTAAACCGCATGGTGTATGTAGGTGTTGGTCTGATCGTTTCTTAGACTACTCTTTCCATAATAGTCTGCTGCACATTTCCCAGGACCCCTCCTCCTCCTCCCTCCCTGAACTCACCTCCCCCCTTCATTTACAGCGCAACCCCCTGTCTCCTTCATACCACGGGCATGTCCATACCATTTTGTTTACATTTTGTATAAAAATTCAAAAAGAAACTTTTAATACTGATGAAAAAATATATGGCAGAGTGTGGATGTAATAAATCTGCTGTACGTATTGAAGCCACCCACCGTCCTGGCCCGTTGGAATGGAAGTAACAATGGACTGAGATGGGTTTTGTGTAGAGAGGGGGATGGAAACCAAAAATAAAAAGTAAAGAAAAGCTTTAAAATATCCCTGCTTGTAGACAAGTTCTTCAAAGCCAGGACCTGGCATCACTCCCACATACAAACAGGGAAATGTTCTTTGATTATCTTTTTTTCTCCTTTTTTTGTTTTAATTTCTTCCTCTCTGTGAACTTATTCAGCAGCCTCTGCAGCAGGAGCCTCCGCTGATGCTTCTTCCTGTGCGGCGGGGGCGGCCTCCTCTGTTTTGGGCGCCTCCTCAACTGTGGGCTCAGCCGGCTTCTCCTCTGCCTTTGGCTCCTCAACAGGAGCGACCTCCTTGGCCTCCTCCACTGGCTTCTCTGCTGCTGCTGCTGCCTCTGGCTTGGCCTCTACCTCCTCCTTGGCCTGCTCGGCAGCAGGTGCGGCCTGCCCCTCAGCAGGTTTGGTCTCCTCACTAGCGGCTGCTGCTGCTGCTTCCTCTGTGCCCTCAGCCTTGGCTTCTTCTGTGGATGCTGCTGGATCCGCTGCCGCCTCCTCATTCTCGGCTCCGTCTCCCGTCTCCTTCTTGGTCTTCTTGAAAGAAAACCCGCTCAACTTGAACGACTTCTTGAAGGAGAACTTCTTCTTCTTCTTCTTGGGGGTCTCGGTGCTGGTGGAAGGCGTGGCGCCATCCTCCGCCTTCGCTGCCTCTCCCTCAGCAGGAGCAGGGGACGCCGCCTCTACCTTTTCTCCATCTGCAGCCTCGGCCTCAACGGGGGCGGCCTCGGCCTTCTCGGCCTCCTCCTTGGGGCTCTCCTCGGCTGTGGCGCTGCCGTTGGCCTGCACCTCCTCTTTGCCGTTCTCAGCCGCTGCAGGAGAGGCGTCCCCATTCACTTTAACATGGCCGTTTTCCTAAAAAGAGAAACAACATGTGTTACTGCCATGTACAGAGCTGGCATGGGTTCAGAACTCAACTGGGACAGTGCCGCTGATGGACACCAGGGGCAGCAGACACCATCGAATCAGCAGTGACAAAAGCAGCGCTCCACTCCACACGGCCTGGAGTCAGCTTCTAGTTTCAACTTTTCAGAGCAAATAGACGCTGGACACGGGAATTAAACGCACACAAAAGAGCAGTCACGTGTGCGACTAAGATAATGCAACGTGTTTCCCCTTTCTCCCTGGATCTCATTCACATGCTGAGCGCAGTGCCTCCACTGGGTCGCAAGGGGTCGGTACGAGGCCGCTCCAACCGTGGAGCGCCGGGGAGAAGCAGCTGCTCATTAAAACAGCAGATGCTCATTAGTCCATCACAGGGCGCACACTCACTTCCTGAGAAATGGATCACAGCTCAACCAGTTTGAGAAATATCTAACTTTTAAAAATCGGAGGCGCAGAACAACCTCCTCTCTCTCTCTCTCTCTCTCTCTCGGGGGCGCACCACTGGCTCAGATACGCGCTCTCCTCCTGCGCGGCACACACGCTCAGCGCCTTCTCCACTTTCTAGTCGCGCATCTGTAACAAAAGGCGTGGTGCTCCGGGCGCACTCGGCCTTTTGTTGGCGGCATCTCGTCTCATTCAGCGGCTTCCAAATGACGATCGAGAGGCGACTGCACGATCCGCTTTTTCACAATCGCCCTAAACAATTCATTTTTTGGGGGGGGGTTCACCAATCAGCCGTTCGGCGCATGGCTTCATTCAAAGCGTGTGGTTCGGAGGAATCGACAACAAAAGCGGTTCCTTCTTCATCTCGAACCAAAAATCGTATTTGGTCACGTTTCTTTCATTCAATTGAAATTGTACGCACAGGTTTTCCGCGGCGAGGAAATTTCAAATGATCAACTGTTGCTCATTCGGGGGCCCATAAAGTATTCATTACAAAATAAAAACCAAGTAGTTTCCATTTTGTTTTAACTCTCGCAGATCGCCATTCAATCCAACCACAATTACGCACGGATTGCGCCCCCAGTGCGCGGACCCCCCCCACCCCCCGCCTCCCTCCCTCTCCCAGCGATGGATGGAAGGAGCTGGATGTTAAAATATCATTTACCTGTCCGTTGCTCTTGGTGGGTGAAGCAACAGCTTCCCCCGGCTTCTCCGCGACAGTTTCAGCCTTTCCAGCTGCCTTGGCAAATTGCGTTCCCATGCTTCGCTCCAACAAAGAAACTCCGATCCCCCCTAAAAAAAATCCGAACAAAGACCCACAAGCCTCTTTGTTGAACGCTCTTCTTCACTGCTGTCTCCCCCTCTCGCTCTCCCCTGTGCACAAAGGGAAGATTCACGGAGAAAATGTAAAGCAAAGTCCGCCTGGAATGAGCAGAGTAGTTTTTAATAGCAGGGACGCGCTGGCAGGTGAGGAGCGGTAATAAAATCCCAGATCGGTGGCCGTGTCGCTGTAGGCAGGCTGCAAAATGGAGAAATTCCCCTTGTTGCTAATAAGATGCCGAGTCCAACGCCCAAGTGCAGAGATGAATGGAGGCTCCGGGCGATGACGGCACCGCACTCAGACTCGGCCAATCACAGCCCCAGCTCCGGGAAAGGGCGGGGCTTTGGGGAAAGGGAGTGAACAATAGATTGTGGCGCTGCATTCAATGTTCGTAGGAATAATCACAGTTCAACATCGGTTTAATTATCATTTCACAAAAACAATGGCTTTCATCATTCATTTTTAAAATGACCGAAATGGAAAGTATTCAATACAAGAATACATTCCATAAATATATTTGTGGTCCGTATCTTTTGCACTCTCACTTTTATCTCATCTGAATGCAATAGTATAAACTTAACTTGTCATCTGTCTAACTTCCTGGAGCTATAATTTAAAACAATTTCAGTTTGCACACAAGTGAACCCATGTTGGTGTCACAAGATATTAGATTCAGGTGTACATCTATAAACAGTGTATCCAAACAAACAGGACGGAGACAAGAGCACAAGTCAGACTCAACACTAAAAAACCTGAGGCTGATCAGACCAGATGCAAAATGCTTTGGACACAAACACCTCACCTCTGTAGGGATTGTGTTCTGAACTGATTATGATGCAACATGTGATGAGATCATTGTTGAAAGTGAATCCACTCAGATCCACGTGGGTATTAGGACACATTAACCAACAGACTGATTGAACTAAACATAAACTAATTTGACGGTTGGTCATTGGGAACCAGGGGGACCCAAAAACATTTCTAGAATACAAATGATTCCGTATGTTTTACAGGTGAAATGCTGTGTTCTACCTGATAATCTAAATACAGAATCTGAATTCCATGGTGTGGGATAGCAAAGATAAAGTATGACTTAATTTTGTGGTTTGATATCACAAACCAATTTCAAAGTCATAATCCTTACTCTAAGTTGGTACATTTTTTGTTTGCCTTGAATGTAACACTTAGAATCAACTTATTGTGGCCACCACTATTTTGGTTTATTAACCTCACATTTCAATTAAACAACAGCACTTAACATCATTTTCATACGTTATGAAACACTTTCAAGATGTTTATTATGATACCCTTTGTTTACAGAATTTGTGCAGACCGACTCCGCCTGCCCCCTAAAGTCCATAGAAAGTCCAGAGAATCCAATGTGGGAACACAGCCGTATATCCTCCACAGGATTCGCCGCGAGTGTGTGGGGGGGGTTGATGACGCTTCTAACACGCGACAGATGCAAAAACAGGGTCAGGGGTTAGACAAAAAGAAAACAAACAGCTCAGGATGAAAAAGTGGTGCCACACAAGTAGAAGACACCAACTGTCTGTTGATCCACCCCTCACCTAGAATGTATAGTTGTTGTGAACGGGTCTGAGCATTGTGCATGTGTGAAAGGCAAAATGTGGAGAAAGTCTGGACCCAATTCTCCGGAGTTCCTCTACAGGACAAAACGGCTTTAATTTAACTAACTAATCAAAAGTAAGCTACCATCTTTGTCACATTCATTAGGATGGGATCAAACAAACGTCTAACACAGAATCAGAAAAGATTGAACACTGTGTAAAAAGTTTCTGTCAGGGTAGAAATAACAGTATTTTAGGACAAGGATGGAGCACTTGGAACAGTTACAGTTTCTGTCAAAAGACAATGATCAAGTTTGGCTGGTTTCAGGAACTTTCTCAGCCAAACAACAGTTGAACAAGCCCTGGCTGTGTTTGCATGTGTGTGTGTAGAGGTGCTTGAAAGATGGGGAGCAATGGGTTGGGAGTGTGCGCGGTGCAGTCTTGTTGAAGACTATGTGATGTGCCCCATGGGGAAGGTTGTTAGTGCTCAAACAGGTCCCTTAGCCCACATTTGCAATGCAAATCCAAAGAGACAGTCAATTGTCCTCTGCTGCACCGAGATGAGTGGAGCTGGAACACCCTGCCCAGTAATAGCACAGGGGGTTTCAGTTCGCTGCTTTTAAATGTTATCGACTGAAATTCAAAACAACCCGACATCCTAACAGCATTTTCAATTTCTTTTCATGACCTCTGGTTCAAGCACAGCCATGTAGGTGTGGTCCTGCCTGTGTGTCAATGGACATAAATACGTGATAATATAAAGCTGCAGCTTCAAAACTTGGCCTAAAATTGTCCTCTTACCCTTTTCCTCTGGAGCTTTCAACCACATATGAAAGCTTCAATAGATTTGAGAGACTTCATCCTCTGGTCTGCTCATACACTTTATTCAGACTAAGTTTGCATTTGAAACCCGAGAGACCTCTTTTCTTTGCCAAACCATTGTCCATTGTCAACAGCTCAATAGACTCAACACCAATCTTAAGCCATCCAAGTGTTGTTGTTATCCATACTGAAAACACCATTAAAGTATTCACAGTGTAGGTTGAAAAAAGTATGTGAACCCTGAGGCTACACCCATGCTACTATGTTTTCATTTGAAAATTAATCAACTCCGCTACTGATACATCTGTTTTTGAGTATTAGAGCTGTTCAAATGGAGAAGTTTGGAAACACGATTTAGATTGAAAACCTCTGCATTTTAGTCTGGACGGGCAGAAACGGAGATGTTTGGAAACGATGACAATAGACACTCACAGCCACTTGCTGATTGGGTCTTTTCATTCACGGTGTAGCCTTCACTGATTCCTCTCTTATCACATGACCTTTTATTGGAAGAAAACAACTGGCATTAGCCTTGACTACCAGTGCAGAACACAAGTGTTGCTGACCCTGTTGTCTTTGCCAACAGCTGTTGTGCAGTTAATTTCTGCATTTTACAATGATACAACTGCTTACATGTGTTGGGGAACTTTCTGCAACTAACAACCAAATGATTCCTATTTACACTAGCAAACGCATGCCCAGTGTACGTGAGCGGTCATGTGACGTTTTCAGGTGTGTTAGTAGTGACATGTGGACAGATATGGTTTCATTTTGAAAGCACTGTTTTCAAATGAAAACGTAGTCGTGAGGATGTAGGCTGAGGTTAACTGATTTCTGAAAGTGTCTTTAAAGAGTTTAAATATTCATCAGTCCACAGTTAGAGAAACTATAAATGCAGACTGTTGGTTATCAAGTAGAAATGCAGGGGCTCAAGTATATCATCAGTGTATCTTCCAGGAAAATGTCAGGGTGAGTGTGATACGTTCATACCAGTTCACATCATTCCCATCCTGAGAATATGTCTGAGCTGAAGAAGTTCTGATAAAAGAATTGTTGCTGAACATTGTACAGGTCTGATCCACTGATACTGGAAGAGGTTGATTTTATTGCTACCAAAGGAGGTTCAGCCAGTTATTAAACCATGGGGTTCAGCTCCTTTTCCACCAGCACTGGGAATATTTAATGGGTTAGGGTTAGAAACAAAATATTATAACTGTGTGTTATTATTTTAAGCATAGCGTGCTTGTCTGTACTTGTGACTTAGATGAAGATCACAGTACAATTTATGACCAGTTATTTCAAATGGTTAACATTCTTCTTCTTCCCACTGTAAGTCCACTTTGGTTAGTGGTTATTTCCTGTCAGTTTATTCACTGAATGATCAGACATACAAGTAGATGTTTTCTGGAAGAAAACCCACATAAACCCAGCCAATGGAAAAAATGTACTTTTGCAATAAAGGGAAGTGAAAAGACTTGAGCTCAAATCCTTGTCAATTCCCTGAAAAGAAGAGGTTTCACTATCACAAAGGTGTTGACTTAAAGTATGGAAAAGGTGATAACCTTGGTGGGTGAAGTGTTTGAGTCCACAAAACACTTTTGGATTCTCAGGGGAAAACAGTGTTGCAGCCAAAGTGACCCCTTCTTCAGAGATAATAAAACGACAACAACAAAAATAAAAGTCCACGAGCCAACATAGCAATGCAAACTCACACCCCACTTGTGCCCTAGGGCGAGAGTTTGTGTGGTTGTCCGGTGTGTCCAGTGTATGTGAACACACCTCAGAGGAGAATATCAGAGGATATTTAGGCTTAAAACACAGTGTAAATGACGCTGTTTTGAGTTGAATATGAATGTCAGGGCCTCCGGACACTTGGATGACTCCACACGAGCAGTATGGAGGCATATGGTGGAGGAGTATGTTCTTTAAATTTTTTTTCTGTTGTTTTATTATGTCTGAAGAAGGGGTCTCGGCTGCAACACTGCTTACCCCTGAAACTCTAGAAGTGTTTTGTGGACTCAAACACTTCACCCACCCCTCCATCGGCATAGTGGTGAGTAGATAATAAGTGAACTTTCGGTTTTCAGTGAAGTATCCCTTTAAAGACTGTCTGTGTGGACTGTTACAACCGTGTGGACCATAGCACGAGCATGCGGTAACTTGTGGTTGGTGCTCCTGTCAGTGTCTGAGGCGCCTTGGTCAGTGAATATGTTTTTAAACGTATTTTGAGGCCACAAGAGTTAGTGTGGCAACACTCTCAGCATGCTTACGTGTCATAAAAACAGCTGAACTATATACAACTCCCACAGTGGTTCAAATGATTTGTGTTTGCTGCCTGTACTTGCCCAAGTGGAGGCGCTGCATTTCTCAAAAGGAGGTTATGCATAAGGATTTATTGTTGTGCTAATTACAGTATATTAAGTTTCAGATGGAAACCAGCTTTTCCCATCAGCTCAGTGATGCTGGGACACCTGGCTGTCATTGTACACCGCTGACTGGCAGCAGATGATGACATCACTGAGACTCTCATGAGTTCCATGTAAACTGGGGTTAGGTTTAGCTACTTGACTAGTTCTTTCTTTTTCTCTTAATGCCACTTTATACTTGAGCCCCTGCATTTTTGTGGCACGTATAAAAAAGTCGAACTATCAGAATTTGTACCTTTTTGGAAATTATTCAGGTCCCATGTTTTGCAAAACTGTGTTACATTTTATTTTGAAAATAAAACCTACAACAGAAATGCCAGAGGACAAAAATCCCATCATCTTTTGATTTTGGGGGGTTACTCCTAAACAGTGGTATCACTCATCAGCATCACAGCTTCCAGTATCACTATAGTCATGATGTGTTCACAACAATTCAGTGTTTGCCAACTGACGTGAAGTTTTAGTAAACATGTCTTTGTTTGACTGGACACAGAGCTCAGGATGGCTCAGGACCACTGGCATGTGTCCCAGCAGGACACACAGAAAGTTGTCCTCATGTGTGGCCACACAGTCCCTGCCTGTGACCCAGCTGTCTGTCTGCTGGGTGACAGCCTCTTCCATCTCCGCTCAGTGTCCTGCTCTGTTGTCCGACAACTGAAGTGTGACGCAGTTATTTAATTGCTCCCCATAAACACTTCATGTTAACCAGCAGTAATTCCTGCTGCCCTGCTGATAAAATCCTGATTTAATAATTGTCTGACACACCCAACATAAATTCTGATTAATGACAGGAGCTACAAATTAAGAGTTGACGTAAACTCATAACATGACATATTCTGGTGAGGTCTGGTTTGTCTAACTTTACTGCACTCAGAGCGGACTCTCATTGGCTGAGTTTACTCAGTACATACAGGAAAAAGTAATCATAATGTGAATGCATATACATTTGTGAGTGTAATGTTTGATGTCGCTCACAGTATCTGGTTTAAATGAAATACATATATTTGTGTAATCAGAACACGAGATATTATGTAATGTTACAGATTAAACTACCCTGTAATTTATAAAGTAGTTAAACTAAACTTTACCTCAATATGAGATTATAGTTTCTGCCACTGCAATAATATATAAGTAACATGCAGTAGCAATCATTAAGAATTTTTGACACTTGAACTGTTTAGTGCTGATCCAAATGAATCATGGCTGAGGGGTAGAGTGGTAGTCCTTTAACCAGAAGGTTGGTGGTTATCTGCATCTGCATGCCCAAGGGTCCTTGGGCAAGATACTGAACCCCTAAAAGGCCCCTCATAGATGTTGAATGAAGTAATTGTAAGTCCCTTTGGATAAAAGCATCCGCCAAATGACATGTAATGTAATGTAATTCCATTTAGCTCCTTCAGATTCATTTTTTTTGCACTATGACAAATCAAAGAGTCTGCTGTGAAAAAGATATATACATCTGTTATTTTATATTTGTATTTTGTTCAGCCAAACCATTAGAATAGAACCTGTTGTATCGCACCTCACTGATACATTCAAGAAACTGCTCCAAATGATTTTTATACTACGATCTTAACATAAATTTTACTTCAATAACCTGTGTTTTACTTGTGTCATCTCTTTTACTATATATGACCTCTTTTAGTTTTTTTAGGTTGTATTCTCTTAATGACGTCATTGTCTTAATATGTTCTGGTTTCAACTACATTTCATTGAGCAGTGTGAAGGGTGTTGTATAAATAAAGCTAAATATTACCATCAACATTAGATTCATAGCAATGTCAGGTAGTAAGGCCTCCTCAACTTGGTTCCACTGTGAGCCATTTTAATTAATTAAGTAACACATAAACATTGGTGATGCTTCTCTGAATAAAACCACCACTATCTGAATGTCACACAAAGTGGTAAACTGACCAAACTCGGGGAGACAGTGTTTGATGTGAACCGTGCCTCAGGGCAGAGTCCTCTATGGGTCCTATTTTGCCAACCTGCACCCTCTCCAATTATCTGGAAATCAAATCCTCACCTGACCCGTTACCATAAGTCTTTTGACCTGACATGTTAATTAACACACAGGCTGTCACTCAACTTAAAACTTCATCCAGATTGTACTCACTTGCAGGACATGTGAGGCTTTCAGCTGTTTTGTGTCCACACTGATACATTTTAATTTAAAAAAAGATAAAATGATCTCTGACGTTCAGATACATCCAGATATCCAAAGTGACTGTCCTGCTGCTTTCAGTCAGCTGCTACCTCAGTTCTGGACTGATGATAAGTTGAGTGCTGAGGGGTCATCTCTTGCACATCTGTCCAAGGCTCCCTCACATGCAGATCTCTCTGAGGTGTCAGGGCTTTTTCCCTGTTTAAGTATTTTTTTTGTGTAGATTCTATGACTCTTGTTTACGGTTAAGTTCAGGGGATGTCGCACCTTGTTAAGCCCTACGAAGCAAATTGTGATGTGTAAATATGGGCTTTACAAATAAAACATGATCAATTCATTATTGCATCAAAAGAATTCACAATAAAATGAATCAGGATGACTCATCAGGGTAAAAAATAGATTTTTCTTACATTTATTTTAAATTCTCAGTTGTGTTTTATTTATTTTCCCACATCGGAGCATTAAGATAAACATGTTTTTAGATGTTACACCAAATTTTTAAAGGTTATCAGTCAGGTGCCAGAATCTGCCTCTGGGTGTGTTATAATCTCACTTAAAACAACAGATTTAATAAATGCAAAGTCAAACAAATAAGACGTGACCAGTATCTTGTGTCCTCAGCTGACATAAACTTGACACATGTATTTGCTGAGCCTGCATAATAAAGATGGTGAATAAGAAACTGTGGGTCGTGACCACTATGCACACTGCTGTCTCATCACCACCAAAGATGATTTCAGTCCAAACAGCAAATCCCAGGCCTTTTCTTTCACGTTGTATTTCCTCAGGCAAAACCTCTCTGTTGCGTATCTACTGTTACTGTCTTGGCTAAAATGTTACTCCAGCCTTTTAAGTTCCGTACACACCAGGGACATTTTAAGTTAATAATAGGACCAGAACCCAGTGTACTACCAGATTAATGTATGTACTGCTCATTCAAATGCAGCATGCTGCAAATGAACAAAGCTGCATGATGTGTTCTGCCATATCAACAGGCAAGAATGTTCTTGCCCGAACCTGAACACACCACGCTACCTTCACAGCCTCCACCTGACTCCTGCTTTTGTTCTGATGAGTCGTAGTGGAGCCACACAGATTAGTTGATTAACTGAACTATCAAATCAAATCAAAATTGTATTTGTGTAGCCCATATTCACAAATGACAATTTGACTTGGTCTAAACATCCTCTGACCTTAACTGTCGACAAGTGAGAGGAACTCGTCGAGTTCACTCTCCCAGGACATTCAGAAGTGCGATACATGCTGTGTTACAAAATTAATGAGAAAAGACAGCATCATACATATATGGAGAGGTGTATCAATGTATTTATATAAAAGAACATTTCTGACAGAAATAAAGGGACAGTTTTGAAAATTGTAATGATAGAGGTATTGCCAATAATAGAAGTATATGTGAGTAGGCATATTGGACATCTAAGCAATCTAGTAGTAATCATAATCCACGATCCCACTCAAATAAAATCTGTTGGTAACTATCTTGATATTCGGTTCATAATTTTTTTCTTCAAACAAAAATGGCAACTATTTCATGTTTTCAGTTGCTAAAATGTAAAAAATAATTTTCGTTTTTGATTTATCTTATATCTGATTATTTTCCTGATGAAGCTTTTGGTGGGAAAATAAGACAAAAGAGAGCCTGAGATTCAGCTGTTGGAAAAGCAAACACAACTGTCTGAATGAGGTTTCAGATCCTCAGCGACGAGCTCACTCACCACAGAATATGTCTGCTCATTGTCTCTGACAGCTTCTTAAAACCACAAGATTTCAGTTGCCTAAACGTACAAATAAAAATGATAATCATGCTTTACTTTCTAGGAGATGTTACAGAAGTGGAAAGAAATAAACACAGTGAATATTCTGAAGACTTTGCCTTGTTTCCAACTAATTAAACATATTTTCTAATTCACATTAGTTGTCCATGACCTAAATTTGGAAAAACTATTCTCCATGATTCAATACGTAGAACTATTTTCATCATTGACAAGAGTTTTACAACCAGAAGTGCCAAACATTTGTTGCGGCTGCAGCTTCTCAAGAGTGAGAATTTGCTCTTTTCTCAGTTTTTTGAGTGTGTCTGGGTTTAGAAGGTGTTCATTTTTTTTAGATAACGGGCAGATTAACCGAAAATTAAAATTATAATTTAAACGCAGCCCTAACATGAACATATAGAAGACTGGGATTGAACAGAGACACAATTGATATGAAACTGTGTTTACACAGATCAAGATAGTTTTTGTCTTTTCCTTTAGCCCAGGGGCCTCACCCTCAAACCCTCAACACTTTTCCTTGCTGGGGAATGCGCAGAGAACTGGGGAGAGAGTTGGAGGCACTGAGTGATAGAGGGATTTGAATGGCATCGCACAGAACAGCAGGGAGGAGCCCATTGACCTGTCTGAAAGGGACAAGGACAGGGGAGAAAAGAGGCTCTTTAAAACTCAATCTGGCCAAGCGTAAATGTTTGTCCTCAGCTTTTCTGCTGCCATTACAGGAATGCTATTAGCTGGGCCTATTATGCCTTGTGGGAATAGCCTGAGTCAACCTGGCTGCTAAGACTGGAGATTTGTCTACGTGCTTGGTTTACAAAAGGTATAGGAATCGAACACTCGGACCAGCACAAAAGCTGCCGAAACGTGATCTTCTTTCTCACAAGCTAAAGTTTTGTGTGAGGGGGGAGAGGGAGCTGCTTCCGCTGGCTTGTATAATTGCAGGTCTCCACTCCCCACTGTGGCTCTGGCCCCAGTTCCTGCTCCCGTCGCTTTGTTTCTTCCTCTGCTCAGGTCCCCCACCCTGACTGGGAGCATTCAGGGAGTATCTCCGTCTGTTTTGGGTGTGCCTCTGTACTCTACTACACAGATGGCAAATCAGGCACCATGCGAGTAAAACACCACGCTGGGCTTATCAGTGACTTCATGCTCCACACAGCACTTTTATTTGCATATACCACGTGTTTGAACAAAATAAGGGTTGCTTTACCTTGTGTGGTGGTGGGGGGTGTGTGTTTGTTTGTGTGTGAGTGTGTGCTGGGGGGTAGTTACCGCTCCTCCTGTCTGCTATGTTACTCATAATTAAACAGTAAACAAGTTGCCTCTGCCCACAACTGTACAATCTTATTTTAATTAAATCAACTTATATCTTATAGGTCTTCCATAAGTTCATCAGAAAATTTGAAATTTGTCACTTAAGTGATTAGTTGATCAAAACCCAATGATCTGCTGCTGTTATAATGATCGATTAATCATGTGCAATTTTTCAAGCATAGTATATGAGGATTTTTATATAATCAACAACTGAATATCTTTGGGTTAAAGTCCCTTGCTAAGACAAAACAAGCTATTTAAAATGTCTCCATGGGCTGTGGGAAATCATTGTATGTCTTATATGTACATTTATCAGCAAAACGATCCCCGATTAACAAGCCTAACATTTACAATTTCTTACAGCCCCTTTTAATTCTTAACTTCACGCTTGTGTCATGCGATGCACTGCATGCTTGTATTTTACTGTACCGAAGTACCTTGTGATATTACATGTATTCGAGATGTCACATGGGACTCTCTCTGAGGCAAACCATGACGAAGATATTCTGTCGTTGCCCCACAATTTCTCTCTGAAGCACATTAACAGCAGGTTTTTATAAACCAGACATGAAAATGCTCAAAATGAAGCTGCCCGTGCTTAGCTTAGCTTCACACAAAGACTGGAAACAGATCATTCTGCTCAGTAGAACCTCTGAAGCTCTTTAATTGTCATGTTAGAACTTGTGTAAAGCTGGGGATTCTGGTTAGGTTTCTTGGCTGGGACCAGTAACTTCCTGGAGCTTCCATCAGCTGCCTGGCAACAGAGCCAGGAAATAGTAATACACATTAAACTGACGAAACAACAAAACATCAGTGTTGCACTTCAGTTTTTTGTTTAGATGAAACAAGACATCAACAGTGTGTTAATCAGTGAGCGTTGGAGTCAAGCAGTTTCCTGTTGTGTCCACTCTTTCTGCCGGAGATTGATACCACTCCACATCGAGTGGTGTCACTGTTCTCATATGACCCTTCTACAGACAATGAATATGTGTATTTTCAAATGCAGGTAACTGGAAAACTAAGTTAATAACTTTCTTGGTGGAGGTAAGAAACTGCCATTGGACTTTAACAAGCTCAAGTCTAAGCATCAAGCAAAGAAAACGTTTCCTACATTTGTGAGTGAGGTCAACTGCATCCCAAAAAAAAAAATGCTCCATCAATTTACTGCAGATATTCTCCCTAAACGGTCACCTGGAAGTAATAGGGGAAAGGAATAGTCCTGCATGTTCTCAAAGTGGGTACGGCTGCATCCTTTTAACCCGTCCCCAAGGCTAAGCACCTACTCCAACTCTGTCTGCACCGCACAGCCTCCTCCTCTACCTTTGTCTAATAGCAGGTCACAAGAGCGTGCGAAAGTGATGGGTGAAAATCTGTATTTAGTGGTTGAGAGCAGAATAAATCATTGACAACATGCATACAGTTAGGGCGAGGAACCCACAGCTGATCCTAGAGAAGTCGAATCAATCATATGTTCTGACGTGTCTGCGTGATCATTCATCATTCCCCCTTTAAGGATGTGATTTAACGCAGGCGAGAGAGTGTGAGTTGTGGTGTGTGTCTGTTCTGCTGGGCTGTTGTTTGTGTGTGTGTGTGTGATGATAAGACTTTTGTCTGTGTGGATCGCTGTGTCAGCACAGACTGCAGCCACAGTGATGCCACTGGCTGACACATGCAGCCGGAGCGCCACGTGTGTCACAGAGTGGATGTTTCGTCTGTGCGCCACATGCCCATCGTATACACTGCAAAAATAAATCTGTCATAAAAGCTTTGGTACTCCCTTAAGTTATCTCAAACCCCTCACAAGTTAATGTTTTTTCATTCTGGCTTCAGTGTGACGGGACACTTTCATTCATGAACGTAATCGAATGAATCACGTAACTACGTCTGTTTAAAAAAAACGTTTTTAATCTAATCTTGATTAACAGCTACCTACATATTAACAAAGATAAATTAAATAGCCAATAGCTAATACAGTTCAGTCAATGCGTTCCGCCTCTTTTGTTCTCCACACAGACTGTTTACCTGCAGGCAACCAAAGCTGCTCAAACCTGCTCAAATGTGATTGGTCAAACTAGAAATGGAAACCAGAAGGGCCCAAAATATTGTCGTTAGCAGAGAGATTCTGCATATTTACATGAACAATCTGTTTATAGAGATTAGGTTGATCATAACTACTGTAGGTGCTCATCACATCAGTTTCTTTGCTCAGATCTGCATTCAGCTTTTCTATCCTTCTGTTATAACGGTCATTGTGACCGGAGTTTTCTATTGTCCATAATAATGTGATGTCACAACCCCAAGTTGAAAGTGCAATACTCTATGTGGCAATGTATAGTGGTGAGGTTAGCTGCCTTCCAAAAAGTTGACCTGGGTTTGATTCCCATTTGGATTTGCCGTCTAACACGTGTTGGGATGACAGTCTTGCTTCATCTCTCCACATAATAACATGTATACCATGTATGCCCACTTACGTTTCAATCAGCATAGTGAATACCAACCACTAAATTGCCATTTATCGTTCAGTTGTGTACATGCCAATTGTTAGGATAGCAAAAGCATGACCTGCATTGGCTAGTACTTGCTGCCTTTGATGGTTGGTTTACGTTAGGATAAGAATCAGAGTAAGCCAATCAGAGGCAGACTAGGGCAGCTCATACCTGTGTTTGCATCCCTTGAAAACATACAGTCTAAATAAAACTATTATATTTATAATATTTGCAAACTGTAATATTTATCCAGTAACATTAGCAAACAACCCCATGACAAATAATGCACATTTTATAATGGTGGCACTCTCTGGCCTACACTACACTATCTGCTAAATCAGCTGTTCCAAGTGACAGTTTACAAAAGAAACTACTGGCCCACAGACTCCTTGCAAGACAAGAGAATAATCGTCCAATTTTAATGAGTGGATGGACTGAGGAATGGTTGCATAATTGTGTGGTTGTCTCACTCTATGTAAAGTGTGTGGGCCACTAGTGATGCAAAATGTTAGCAAAATGCCCAGAAGTTAAGTGAAAATGTACAAATAATATGGTCCCATTTCTGGGTGAAAAAACTATGCAAGACTAGTCTCTTGCAGTCTTACAGTCTATGTCACTGTGTATAAACAAAGCTGGCCAGGCTGCTTTAAAAATAATACATAAATGGCATAAATTAAGAGTATACCCACTTCTCCAGGCATCACATCATCACTGTATCTATTCTTTAGTAAGCGGCCATGGACCAGGAGGTCTGTGATTTGATCGTGGGTCAGGGTTAGGTACTTGTGTAAACAAGTTCTGTATGACTGGGTGAATGTGACTTGTACAGAAAAGCGCTTTGAGAGGTCTTTAAGACTGTAATGCACAATTTAAATACAGTCCATTTACTATTTACAATTATATATATATATCTCTTTATCCACAGTGTCCCTTCAGATCTGGTATTCATTCTGAAAATTAATAAATAAAAAATGTCAGTGGACAGTTTATCAGTTCACAACTGACATTTGTCCCCACATGTCTCCAGTGATCAGATATCTCTTCCCTGCTCTGTATTCAAATAAACACATCCATAATTTCTGTTTGCAAAGACCAAATGATGTGGTTTTCAGCCAGTCTGAGTTTACAAATATTTCCGTGGTCAATGTGAGTTTGTGTTGCTGTGCGAGGGAGAGATACAGAGAGGGAGAGAGAGATTAGAGCCAGGAGGGACTGAATCAATACACAGATGTACCACTAAATAACTTTATCCATTTGAAAAAAATGAAAATCATTATGTGGTGGTCATTGTTAATATAGTGGTGGTGGCCACAAATAAATCTATACAACTCTGAGACGTGTGAAAATACCTAATTGTGAAACTCATAAGCACGTCAGACGATATCAGCTGAGGAGGTGGTCCCTCAATGCGTCCACACCCGTACTTACTGCTATACACCGGTGATCAAATCACTCAGGAGGGATGTTAATAACCGGTCAAGTGTCAAAGTGGAGACTCATCTGGTTAGTTACACTACAATTTCCATCACATGGACTCGTCACAATCCCAAAATCCAGCATGTTACCGGTCAGTTTGCATCAGAGCTGTGAGCTAGTTAACAGCTTATGTGCTTTGCTGCAAAGATGTTTTTTTCATGTGATACCTGAGATGGATGTAGTGATGTCAAGTCACAAGTCACTCAAAAAATGAAGTAGTATTCTCCTACTAAGGCCCCTTTTCCAATGATCAAACGACACCTGCTAACATCTGGCTTCTGTCTGAAATGGGAATTTTAGTGGGTTTACCTAAAAATGTTGGTGTAAAAGAGGTTTGCTATAGTGATCAACATTAACTGGAAGTGAAAACATAAAACTGGAAATGGAAGAAACAACACAAATGAGCTGGCCCCATATGGTCAAGACTAAAACTTTTAACACCATCAGGTGCTAAAGGTTGTAGAGATGGAGAGACTTGTCAAAATGAAGATTATGGACAGAAAAGCATCAAAATGAAAAATCAACTGTCAGATTAAGATATAAAGTCCTTGAGTTGTCAGCGTGCTGATCCAGCCCAATGCAGTTTCCCTCCTCAAAGTCCTGGACTGAGTTTACATGTCTGGAGTCGCTTATTTTATCGTCCTTCCACCAGTTGCTCCCAATTAATGACAAACGCGTGGCGAGCAGCTCTGACCCTGGCTTCAGTAAACAGGACTGCTGCTGTGTGCGCTGCATCCGATTAGCAGCATTTGTAGCAAGAATGTAAGGGTCAGCAAGAAACTGGACCAAAATCACAACTGTGAACCCCCAAGCCTCAGTCATTTCAACTTCGAGGACCTCCTGCAGCGTCAGGCCAACAGTTTGAGCTGTTATTGGATGTCTTAAGGGTCTAGTCCCCGAAATGTGCCTCATCCATCACTGCTAACGATTGCAGTAGATTTACTGACGTGTAACGTTGCACTGGGCCACATCACCCTGTGTGGGGACAACATATGATTATAATACAACTTGTATTCCAAAGTGTTGCTCCTATGTGTGAATTGGCTCGAGGACAATTCATGTGGGTTTCAACATGTCACCTGCACTTTATCCTACTTTCAACTCACATCCCTTCATCCATTTTCTACCACTCACATGGTTCAGGTGTGTTTGTGATGGTATAGCCCTGACACTTTTTTACATAGTTGATAGTACTTTTACCTTGATGTTGGTTACCTATTGGCATGAGAACCTAGATCACACCTTCTCCTTGCAGATTAGCGACAACCACTTCACTTCACTACATTTTACTTTTTAAATGTATCACAATAGCTACATTTACAACTGCCATCATGAGTTTTTGAGACTCTAAAACAAAGAGGTTTGGAGACCGTTTTAGTTTGAAAACTCCAAGTTTATGTTTTAGTGTGGACAGACTTATTACCAGTTTATGTTTGGTAATGATGACTCAGTCACCTGCATTTGCTTCTTGATTGGATCTTATCAGTCACGTCTCAACATCTACCAGCAGAGAATGCAAAGCATTGACTTCACTTAAGGCCGATTCGTGGTTCTGTGTCGAAGCTACGCAGTAGGTACGCATGGGCCTACGCCATTGTGAGCTTTTATAGTTGTGCGTAGGTGTGTGTGCATCAATCTATGATTACACCGGTGAAACTCTAGTGGGCGAGGAGCCAAAACGCTAGTGGCTGTATAGTTTCTATGCTAATGTGTTAAGTTTCTTCTGGTTTCTGGTCCTGTTATGTATAAATTCTCTGGTTAACCCTTCGACGAGAGCTGATAGATGTTAAAGAGCAAATACTTTTTCTTAACAAAACTGCAACAAGAAAAGAAAGACGTCTTAGGAGATGGTCTGTACGACCATTAAGCAAGTATGACTTTTCACCATTGCTATCTGTCATAAGCAATGTTCTTACCATCGACTACTCACTGGACTACAGGGCCACACTGCTTATGTCTTTGATACATGCACACCAAGATCAAAGAACAGTTTAAATTGGAACCAGCTTTTTGTTAGCAATGCAGATACAAGTCAAACTTGGCATAAAATAGTTGTCAAATGTTTGTTAATTGTTTCTTTTGCTAATACTTAAGCGAATTTCTGCAGTTTGGTATAGTTAGATTGATTTTGTGCAGATTCCTGCAGGGTCAAAAAAGATGAAGCGAGATCAGGAATGTAATTCATTGGCTACAGATCCTCTGGATATTTGACCTTTTACTTGTAATTGGATCCATAATGGATCCAGCCATCAGAATCCACACCAAATCCTACATCTTGTGTGAATTTATGTTGTTGTAAGTCATATTATTCTAATATTTGCAGATTTAGAACCAATAATGGCAACAAAAAGCATTATGTATACATCTTTTGACTTTCCCCTCACTCAGGCCAGCTGTCGGGCTGTTGGGATGTATACAAAGACCTGGGCATGTGGAAGACATCAGCTGAGTAGTTTAATCTGATCCAGGTAGGTCAAGGTGGTGGGTGCCAGAGCTCCTGTGCAGGTCTGTGTATTGCGTGTTTCTTTTCATCGGTTACTGATAATCACTCAGAGGCCAGCTGGGGAGGGGTGAGGGGGATCTGAGAGTAAAGGCTCTGTGGCTGGCAGCCAGCTGGCAGCGTGCAAGCCTCAGAGGGGTTGTTTTGGGTGTTGGAGGAAGCACAGTTCCTGGATATGTGCTCCAGGCCCCAGCACTGCCCTGCTGCACCTGGTATTTTTACACCAACAGGGATTGTGGCAGTAGTTCAGCTCAGCCCACATTCACGGCACAAAATGTTGTTAATCCTGCTTTAACTAAATGTGCAACAGAAAATTATGTAATAACGAGGACCTCAGACCTTTTAAAGCTATCTGTTGACAGACTGTTAATGTTAGGGTTTGCACTTTTTCAGTATTATCAATATCCTTTTAAAGATTTTCTAGGAGAAAAATGTTTAATGCTAACAGGCTGAGTTGAATAAAGCAAGATGCGATCAAATGTGGAAATAGATTGTTACAGCTTCAATGTAAAATTAACCCTAACCCTAACCCTAACCCTAACCCTAACAATATACGTATTTTGCAAAATTAACAGACAAAAGAAACTAAAGGAGTTTGGGGCTTCAGCCAAAATCAAAATATAGAAAAGGAAAGTCTATGAGCTTATTATTATTTTCTAATGAAATATAAAAAATATTTTTTGTGCAATCACCAACATAGACGTCACTTATATTATTTGGTAAGATAAGAGCAAATCAAATTCTCTTTTGGTACAATCTTCTCGTTCATTGTGTCACCACAAAAAACTAGGAAAGGAATCCGGAATGAGGCCAGTCCAAGTGGTCTGTTACAAAGAGACACGTTCACCTTTATGTGTGGCTTATGTCGGTTCGATTTATTAGTGGGTGGCAACCAACATCAAGGTGCATTACCGCCATCTACTGTGTCTTCTTCTTCTTCCTCAGTCTTTGCCTCTCGGCCTCCAGGCCGAGATCTGTCATAAGCAATGTTCTTACCATCGACTACTCACTGGACTACAGGGCCACACTGCTTATGTCTTTGATACATGCACACCAAGATCAAAGAACAGTTTAAATTGGAACCAGCTTTTTGTTAGCAATGCAGATACAAGTCCACAGGGACGCAAACAATTTCTCTGAACATCGCATGCCAGCTGTTTTATTCATCTACACTTTTCTTTTGTTATAAATATTTGAAAGGATGTATATGTTGTTTTGGAAAGATTTTTTCCATTGACTTGCTTGATTGCCAATGCTAATGCACATAGAGAATACATTATCTCTGAAGAAAGAACAGCAGGGTGAAAACATCCTGAATGTCTGATTAGTTGTCCTTAGTATGTTTCCTGATTTGTGCGGTCTAAGAATGTCAAGTTTTCCAGATATTAAGATAATGGAGATCCTGCAAATAAACTATAGTGTGTATCCATGGGATTACATAAATAATGAATGCAAAGTCAATATTAAGCAGAATTCTAGATACCAGCAGGAACAGGAGGAAATTATTTCCCTCCACAGACAGAAATCAATGAGCTCCTCTGCATTGGCTTCTGTTCACAGGTTTTATTTATAGGTGAACAGATGAGATTACAGATACAACTGATGAATACAGACGTACTACACAAGGTATTTTGTGTTTAGGGCATTCTGTTGAATATTCCCCCATTGAAATAAGACTGAAGAAAGCCTTAACAAATCTCAACAAATGGCCCAAAGGTTTTTCTGGTAGCAGTTTATCTTTAGAAAAAGATCTGTCAAAATTACCTTAAAGTTGGGGTCAGGTATATGGACTGTACTCATGTAGAACTTTTGTAGTTATCGACCACACTAGCATAGCTGTGTGGAGTGTAGCCCATAGATTATACAGAAATATTGCGTAGCGTGGTATCTCTGCTATATCACCACCATAGTTGTCAGGTGACAGTTAAATTAGCAGTGTTTGTGGATATATCCATCAACCCACAATCTCTGGTTCAATAATGTCAGCACAGTCATTGTGGAGATAATATTATTGGCCAGAAATGGCACTACTACGACCTCCTCAGATTCACAGATGTCAGAGCAGGATTGGAATATTTCACAGCTGGTATCGTTCAGCACATCCTGCGACACCAGACCCGTCTGTTCACCACAGAATCCCACAGTATTTATAACCAAGTGTGTGGTGGATGGCTCTGTGTCCCAATGGTGTGAATAGTGGAAAATAATGGCCCTTCTGCAGAATTAGTGTGTTTTATAAAGCAAGAAGTTCATAGAACACTTATAGCTGACTAGCATTTTCTCATGTTTAGCATATTAGTGCTTAGCTGGCTGGTTAGCTACATCAGTTTGCCGGTTAGCCGTACGAATAGTCATTCCTGAATTAACTGGTTCTGTTGTAATCAGTAAGAAAAATGAATATCTTTTCAATGAGCCCTTATTCACCTGTCTGCCCGGGAGTACAAACACAGCCACTGCATCCCAAATGCCTTTCAGGCATGATTATATTTATGCATGTTCATGCAACTGGCTGCAGTAGTTTGTATGTAATGTGTCATAGGCCCCGTACACACCTGGCATTAGCATGTGTTTTTTTGGATCCGATCACAAGTAGACAGCACTGAGTGTGTACTTTCACACCTGGCATTAAAATGTGGCTCCATTAAAAGGTGTTTTTTTATGTCCATGTGTTGTTAGTTTTGTACACACACACACACACACACACACACACACACACACACACACACACACAGTGCTGAACACAATAGCATGCTTTTGCAGCAACACCAGTGTGCAGGTTAATTATCACAATTGTTTCTGACTAGCTTTCTGTCCATCTACTTCTGGACTTGAAGCTCTAATCTGTCAAATATGAGCTGCTTGCTTTTTAATCCAAGGTTTTGTTTTTGGTCAATCATTGTATTTGTATGGATAATTAAATTTGAAAGGATCAGTGTCACTTCACCTGGATGCAGGTTTTGTCCAAATTGATCACATTATGTTTCAGCTACAATCAGAGGAACTGAATCTGATGTAGTACAGTACATTAATCCATAATCTCTCTAGAATTCCTCCCACTGGGGACACACACTTTCCTTGTGTTGACTGAAAATGGACTGGAGCAACGTTTGGTGTGTTTAGCTCTAACAGCTGCAAACCTGTGGCAGCTCCTGAAAACCCCTCCTTGGCATTCCTCACTGAAGATAAGAAGTGATGCTGCACAGCACAATGAGCACATTATGTCCCGTCACGCTTGTTATTCCCTTTGATGGATGGAAGGAAATTCTTCGTTATGTGACACACTTGCACTGCTGCTCATGCCTGGATTTAATCCCACGTCTGCGGGCACTTTTTCGGCGTAGGGGTTTATGGGAAACAGGCTGAACATGTGTCCCCCGTGCTCCGCAGATCACCAGACTGGAATTAGACAGTTAATCTCAATTGGGTTTTTTCATCCTCGACAGGACCTCTTAGACGTCTTTCTGTTGTACTCCATCAGAGGCTAATTGTGAGCGCTGTACGACTGGGAATGTGAGCTCTCCCCCTTTTTTCACTCAAGGGCATATGTACATATTCTCTGTGGAATGCCGGAAAGGCATTGTTGTCTTCTTTTGAAAGGTCTTCCGAGGTCTATGGATGTTATGTTCCCAAGCCCTCCGCATAGAGCAACTCACAGTCCACTAATTGCTGTAGATGGAGTTTTCTTGCAAAGAATGGCAAGGATGTGGTCACAGTTGCTTGGGATTTGTCTGGACGGATAAAGGCATCAGTGGGCATGTGAACAATGTTGAAGAGGGACACAAAAGGAGCAGCTAGGAATTAAGGGACCATTAAAAATAGCATGGCTGCTGAGCTGACAGTCATTCACTTTGCTCCGGAAAGTCACTCACAAAGATAGACCTCATTGTATTAGACTCTGTATCTGTAATGTTGCACTTTCACTGTGCTAAAATACAAGAACCAATATCCATAATTAAAAGTTTCTTATAAAAAAGAGAATACTTAAGATAACTTGCGCACAAAACACATATGTAATAGCAAAATGGAACTTTTTATATTTAGTTTTAAGACCCAAAAGCATGTATTATATAATTATACGTGTCAGAGAGTCTTATTTACGAAGCATAATCATAGCAACAAATCATCGGAGGAGTGATGTTCGGAAATATCGTTGATTTGACAGCAGCTTTTCTTCCATTATTCAGAACTTTCAGGAAGATAACCATAATGAGCGATAATGACTTACGCGCCCCCCCCCTTTTTATTATCCAAGCTGTCACATACTCTCAATTTAAATAGGGAAATGAGTAGTTACATCATATCCAGTGTATTGGGAAGAATTAGTTGAGACATCTTAAAGACAGACAGAGAACTATTAAGTCTGTGTCAGATGAAAAGATGCTTTATCTCATCTAATATTGTTTTGCTGCTCATTTCTTGTTTGCAAAAGAAGGTTTGCAGGTTTCCCTGGTGATGGAGCCTTTGCTGGTTACACAATCATCTTGTGTAAATGGGGAATTCAGTTACAAGTGACAACAATGTTGGCTGAGAGTGTCTGGCTCATGTGTCAGCAGCATCTTTGGGAAAGAAAAAAAAAAAATTTTAAAAAGAGAAACTGCCCAAGGCTGTCACAAGCCGCTCATCCATCCCCATTAAATAGAAACACTACGTATTTTGGCCTTGGTCTATTTTACATCCATGCAGCCTATAGCACTTGATGCTATTTTATAACTAGCTTTTTTTTTATTATGTTAAGTTGATAAAGACGTGTTTGTTGTAACCATGGTAACAAACACCAGCCTTTTGAATTTCATCAGCTTAATTTATTCAAATATTAGACTTCATGATCACCTTTTGCACAACATTATGCAGTTTTTCTTCATATTTAGATTATTTCCTGCACAGAATGTAAAATTGGTTTACGACCAAAGACTGAATATGCTGTCAACATTACTTATTCCATGACACTACAAGTGTACATAATTTAATTTATAAATTAAATTGGTGCCCCTGGTTTCCAACACTAGCTAAAACTTGGCACTTACTTATGGAAACTTTCAATATAACTATAGAGCTTTATGACGTATTTCATGTCATTGTTTTAGTTTAATGGTCGGCAACTATAACCCTTGTGTTGTCCCTGCTTCCCCCGGCTGTTGACCCCCTCACATAGCCCACCCCATATTAGGATGCACACGTAGGGCAATAGACAAGTGAGCAGCCCTTGCAGATGTATTTGTTACACCTGCGGCACGCGGTGTGAGTCTTACTCGCCACGAGCGGGGCTGCTGCTAGGGCTACGGAGGAAGCCGGACTCTCGGGTCGAGTGTCATAGTCGTCGTGGTCAAGAGCTCTCTGTGCGGCAGCGGCGGCGGCGGCTTTTACAGCCTTCACAACCGCGGCAGACGCTTCCATGCGGGGGATGCGGTCCCTTCATGCGATGAACGGAGTCACGAGAGCCTTTCCCAGCTACTCTAGGAACACCCTCTGCTTGTTCCGCTTGCCCGGTATCCAGTCTGGGTTGATCTCTCTCCATATCACCCAGGGGCCAGCACACAGTCATCCTCCTGCAGCTGTATGTTCCGATCACCTTGTCTAGGTTGTCCACGCCACCTTTGTTGCGGTTGTAGTCCAGGACGATGACCTGTTTCCCGTCCTTGCGGCCGCTGACGTCGGCCTTGGTGTGCTGTGTGCTCAGGAGCACCACGTACCTGTTTTTCTTTGGGATGTAGGACACCAGAGTGGCGGTGGGAGTGAATGCGAACTTGGATGAGAACACCTCTCTTCCCTTGACCGTGAGCAGCCCGGTCGGGAGCTTGGGCTTGTTCTTCCGAACCATGCCGACCACGGTGAGCTTGCTCTCCAGGAGCTGCCGCGTGAGTTCGTAGGAGGTGAAGTAATTGTCGCACGTGACATTACGACCGTGCAGTCCCTCCGTTACATCGAGCACTACCCGCAACCCCTGGTTCCGTTCTGGGCGTCCGCCGCTCGACTTTCCAGTGTACACTTGCATCTTTCAAGCGTAGCATAACATAACATAACATAACATAACATAACATAACATAATAATATAAAACGAAAAAAAAGACTAACCTCTGAACGGAACCAGTTGCTCGTCCACTGTTACTTTGGGCCCCGGGTTTTAGAGGCGTCCCAGACCTCTCGCATGGCCGCCAATTTGTCCGTGGCTCGTCTCGTGCATCTCGTCTCGCGGTTGTCGAAGCGCATCGTGGCACGAAATATCGCCCGGCCACTCTCGGCATCCCACAGGCTGGTGGCGGCCTCGCCCCGGGACCTGTACACGCCCGCTAAGATCAGCAGCCCTGCGTAGGCGCGCAGGTTGGTCTCATCCATCCCTTTCCATTCGTCGCTGTATTTCCGATGACCCTCCCGATTCCTCATCTCCAGGATGATGTTCTTTACCGTCGGCGTGATGAACAGGTGGAATGTCGAGGCTAGGTCACCAGTGCGGGTCGTCGCGTGGGGCCCGGGGGGACCCCGCTTTGAGCTGCAGCAGAGGAGGAGGAATAGGAGGAGGAGGAGGAGGAGCAGCGGCCCTCTTCTCTGCCACACGCCCTTGAGGACCATGTTATTTCCCCGTTTCTTGACGGGAAGGTCTGCTCTTTCCACGAGTCCGGTGGTGTCGCCGTGGTCTTGTCCTCCTTCTTCTTCTTCAAAGGATGACGAATCTGCAGAAGCATCACCCACTGGGTCGTAGTCTTCATCGCCGTCATCGTCTTCGTAGTCACCGTCGTCTTCGTCGCTGTCTTCGTCGCTGTCTTCGTCGCCGTCTCCGTCTCCGTCGCTGTCCTTTCTGTCTTCTTCTCAGTCTGCTTTTCTATCTGTTTCTCGGTCTGCTTCTCCATCTCCTTGTCCGTCTGCTTCTCGTTCTGGCTCTTTCGCGTCGTACAGAGCACCACAGCGCCCTCTCTGGGGGTCTAAATGACCCCCCAGGAGACACACACACACACTCCGACCCAGGAACAACACAAGGGTTAAAGGTCTCATGTTTCACACATCCTGTGTTTTATTTGAAGGTTTTTATAGCCACAAGAGGATATATCAGTGGTTTTAAATGTGCAACAGATCCTTCAGCCTGTTTCTGATGCAAAACCCTGCTCATCATCTGGTGATGACTGTCTATGCCATTGCAGAATCCAGGTCCAATGCTGCAGCTCCAACTCTGTGCCTTAGGCTGTTAGACCCTCCGGGTATTGAAGCCAGCCAGCCATCATCTGATATGCAACAGTAGCAGCGGAGAGTACATATTAAAGTATTAAGGCTGCAGCAACTGATGATCTTTGACAATCAATATTCCTTCTTGTTGAGTCTGACATCGCATGGTAAGCATTGATGATGGAGAGCTGCAGTTGTAGCTGTGCCACTTCTTAGGGAGTGAGGGGAATAGTGTTAAGGTGTTAGGCTGCAGCTCTGGCAGAGATGGCAAAGCTTTGAGGAGATGTTGTCTGGGTTTTCAACCATTGTTGGTGAGCAGGGGTGCCAACAGATGGGTTGGGGAGCAATGCAATGTTTCATCATAGAAGAGAAAGAACAGAAATCACACTGTAAAAACTAAATTGTTCATCTAAATAATATTTAATCGCATTTGGCCTCAATACATAATGTAAGTTGGCCAAAGAAATACATTTAAGTTTGAAGGTCAGAACAGGGGTTTCCAAGCAGTTTTGCAGGGGTTTTCCACTTTTCATCTTACCTCCATTTTGAGTGAAGCCTGTCTTCCTGAAGGTGAGTGTTTGAATCTACCATTTGCATATATGTGACCAGAATGAATAGACTTTGTGGAGTGTGTGGTTCACATTTCACATGCTGGGACACAGAGGCAGGTGAAGAGACACTAACTCGAGTAAGATTATTTGAGTTTTTTATCAAGCCACCTGTTAAACAAACATGAAGAAAAGTGATTATTCAGATGTTTTACACAAGGTCAAAAAGCTAAAAAGGAGTTTTTATGAAGAAGCTAAAACTACTAAGCTAGTTTGTTTTTCTAAACTTGTCTTATGTCTAAACTTTCCAGTGAAACAATTCCAAATTGTGGAAGGGCATGGAGATTTAGAGAGGTACAAGGCTTTAACTATGAAGAGGCTGCGGGGACGAGACAAGGTCAATTACTAAGAAGTTAGCCAAAGAGTTGAAGAGACACTTCTGAAAGGGTGTTGAAAAAGCAAGGGCTACTTTGTCCACCAGATGTCAATGCTATTTACATCAACATAGCATTGTAAGGGAAAAGTGACTTAGAAGGCATCATTAATATTGTGCCTTTCCCAATCATCCAGCAGTGTTAGTGGAGACATAAAACAAAGAAAAGCTTCGAGGAATTAAACTATTTATAGAATTTAGTTTTTTGTATAAAATGTATAGAAAATGTATATGAATAATTACACCTGTCACTTAAAGGATGATTTAGAGAACACTGGCTTTAGAGAGCTGAGAGACTGGCAGCAATACTGACGCAGCAGCAGCAGGGCAAGCAAAGGGAGGGATGGGAAATGTTCTTTGCTTAAATAGACCGCCTAATAGGGTGGGTGTGTATTATAGATGATTGTGGAGAGTGAGGTATGTCACATGATGTATGTCACATGATTGGAGCAGCGCAGCTCAAGTTGGCTGCCTGAACTAGTTCACAGGTGTCGCTCCATATGTGCTGATCATTGTTGATATTGTGGCAGAGGCTGCAAATAAATCCATGTGTGGGCACTGAGAAGAGTAAAAATACTTTGGGTTCATTATGAAACTGCGGGTCAGACGACACCAGCCGAGAAGTTGTCCAAAAATGCAGCCCAGGACAAATTAGTGGTCACACTGATAAAAGAATGTGGACACATGCATCAAAGACCACCTCTGAATATGGTCTGAGAGATCAGATCTAAAATGTTTCCTCGATGCATCTGGGGTGAGTTCACATGTACTCGGTCCACTTATGATCAGATCACTCATGATCATATTACCAGGTCTGAACAAGGCCTTTTATTCATCAGGTGGACAGAGGGATGGTTCCGAATGAATGCCCAGGTTGCTCGGTGTCTGCTAGATGTGTTAGCTATTGGCTACCCACATAGTAAAACTGTTTTGGCACAGATTTGGCCGACATCCCACACATCCGGCCCACATGCCGTGTGGAATGATGGCACTTGGGCAGTCCGCTCCTGCATGCCAGATATGAGCCACAAGTAAGCCATAGCAATACTGCATGGCCCCCGAATTAGTTTTGTGCTGTTTGAGCCATATTCACCATTTACCACATGGACCACTTTAGGTTCACATCCAGATTACACATAGCCTAGAGTGCCATATGTTTGCCAAAAGTGACCCACATTCCTTTGGGGATATTTTGTGTGTGCAACTTTCGGCTCACATCCATTTAGTCTGGGCCACAAGAAGGCCAGAAGTGCTGCATCATTGCCTGACGTGGCAATGATGTTAAGCTTAAGAGATAATATGTTCATGTTTTGTTTGCACAGAATAAGTGATGAATCATGATTAAAAGGAGTTTTTAAAATAAAGTAATTTAAGAGAAACAGTACAGTTTTATATTTTAACTTGTGTTTGAATAAGGATTTAAAAGTTTTTTAAGTTAAGAGTGAACCACTGATGTACTTCTATTGAACCTGCTCAGTGACTCAGTTAACTCCTGTGGTAATCATTAGTTAGTCAATTATTTCCCTTCTCAAGGTTGTGAATCAGAATGACAATGGCTGCACTGTGCCAGTTTAACTGCTCCCCATTTGCTTTCCAGCACCTAATTAGCATTTTCCTTTGAAAGGGCGACACTTAAAAGGAAGGAATCGCAATCCATCTCTCATCTGGGGCTTTTGTCTGTCTGTGGCTATGGAGAAGGAATGGGGGAATTGTTTCCTGTACTGTCAAATATTCAGCAGGGGTTTGAATTAGGTTTTGCTGATGCAGGAGAAGTCGCTGTGTGTTGCGTTTATTTGCTGGGAACACTATACAGTCTGTCTTTGTAGACAAACAGCTGAATTGTGACCACAGTCTTCACTGTATTGGGGCTTTGGACATGATGCTCACTTCGATGTCACTGACAGAGAAGAGACTTCCCTAGTTTCTACACTCCATTAAACATCTTTGGATGAAATCGTTCTGTCCCCTTTATGATATCTTAAAAATGTATTGCAGGATATGGTCATCACATTAAACCCACCCATCTGTATACTGCAATGCGTAAAAGACAGGGCTGGATATAACCACAGATGTGTCAAATGACAAGGACACAAACCCTCATTTGAGCTACTGAAAAGAATCTGAAATAAATAAATAAAAAGTCACCGATCAAATTGGGAGAGAAAAAGCTGAAGGTGCCGTGTTTAGGAGATACTGTGTAACTTATTAAAAACTCCAGTTTCCAGTTATAAAAGTGCATGTATAATTTCTTTCCTCCTTGTTCTCATTCTCAAAATGTTGGCCACTGGACCTCAATACATAGTGTCAGAATGAAATTTGTTGCAGAAATATCATTCAAACCAACTTCTTGAATCCTACTGTACAAACAAAAGTACAAATACACAGATGAAACTCTCAAAAGTTGTGTTTCTACAGCAATTATTGTGTATTGTATGTCACCTAACATGCCAGTAAAAAACAATGACTGCAGCAGCACTCTAGTGTCACATCAAACCAGAAAAAAATAAATTCATCTGAATGCATCCAACCAGTCACATTTGCAAATTCAAAAATGCAAAATGCTGACTCTCGTTTTATTTGTTAACAGCAACTACAATGTAATCCTGTAACAAAATGGTTTGCCATTTTGCCAGTGGCAAACTATTTTGTTACAGCGATCCATTTATGTGTGAGCCACTATTTCCCAGCCACAGCTTTCACTCCTCCCCATCCTCCCCCCAACTCCTTGCACCCTCTCTGCTGTAACTTGTGCCTCAGTCTGCCTCTGCTCGAGAGAATCCTGGTGACCTAGATTCAGCAGGAGTTTACTCCCGGCTCCAGCCCGTGCTGTTTGCACTTGGCTGCCAGCGCCAAATCCATATTGCACTTGCACATCAGCACTCTGACCCACATCTCCATGGCAACAGCTCCACAATGCCCGGCGAGGAGAGAGAAGCATAGGGCTCCTTGAAGTGCAGAGTTCTGGAATGCTTGTACCCCCTCTTATATTGTTTTTTCTTCCTCCGCCCCCACCCTCCTTCATTCTCCCTTTCATCACTCTGCGTGTTGATGAAGCATTACCAAACGCACATATGAAGACTTACTGTCTTTACAGCAGTATGTTTTTCCATCTTGATGTCAACCTTTCATTTCACTGATGCCGGTGATAGATGTCAGAGATAGATTTGTCTTGCTTCTGTCTCCTTTTAGCCAAACTGATGACTCCTGTTGCTACTCCCATCCTGTGCCATATGCTCCCTCAATTCACTGCCAGTTGCTTTTTTCCCACCCCACGTGTTGAGTTGAGATCTGTGGTCTGCTCCCTCACTCTATCTTGCTTATTCTGTTACTCATTACAAAGCCAAACCACAATACTGTTTAATGTCGTTTTAAATAGAACAAAGTGTTTTGTTTGATGTTTCAATAGAACTGACTTTCATTCTGAGCCAGGCACTGGAAGCAGACAGTAACGGTTTTTGCTGTGAGCTAGCAGTTTTTCACCACTCACACAAGGGGAAGCAGGCAGTTTGGGCTAGGCTCACATTACAGAGTTGGCCTGTATCATGGTCTTTGAGTCTCTGATCAAGAGAGCCCCTGGAATAAAACTGGCCCCTGCTTTACTTTATCACAATAACATGAGGTCACTTTACATTTTCACTGGGTGAAACCTACCCTGCCAGCTGCCATCACTCTGCTCAGATAACACCAGTGACAATCAGCACTTTGTCTGTTTCTATGTACCTGCTGTGGCAGTTTTGTTACGCGGCTCACACCCACCACGCTGTTGCCTGCGCCAGGCAGGACCCACCCCTTTTGGATGTTCACCCTGATACTCCATGGAAACTGTTGGCTTAGTGCTAAAACTGTTGTGCTTTCTGGACATAACAGTTTGAAAGTCCAGACTTCAGGCAACAAGACAAAGAAAACTATGGATATGTGCTTTACTTTATCATGTCCCATAAGTTTCATGCTTTACAAACTAAAGCAGGATCACAGACTATCCCAGGCGTCCTATCAGAAGGATTGAGTCAGCATGCTCTATCCAACTATCCAGGATTTATGACTTAAACTGATGAGCCAAACATTTTGACGATGATAACATCATTTCTTAGCTGCAGATTCATGCTGCTAATCTACTAGCCCATCCCAAAGGTGTCCAGCTATTCACATCTGGTGACTGATGTCACTGATGTTCATGAAACCATTTTAATGATGATGATTTTGAGAAATTGAGCACTATCCTGCTGGAAGTAACCATTAGAAGATGGTAAACTGTGGCCATAAAGAAATGAACATGGTCAGCAAGCAGTAGACTGGACTGTTCATAAAGTCAGGTCCTTGGACACATGCTGTTGATGGCAAATTCTGACACGGCTATGTTTTTCCAGTCTTCAGCTGTCCAGTTTTGGTGAGCCCATTGTACTGGCTGACAACATGAATGAGCAACAGTGCAGCTGTTTGCCTCAGTCAGAATGAAATAGGATTCCTCTCACTCATAATACTGGATTCTTTCAACCCCTTTACCAACTCACATCTGTTTTTCCCCATGTACATTTACTAGGGAAATAACAATGAGCCAATGTGGAAGACCCCCCACCACTACACACACACACACACACACACACACACACACACACACACACACACACACACTCACACACACTAGATAGACTGTCCTTGGCCTTGGGGTCATTGGTCTGATATTCTATCCCTGCCACCCCTCTGTGCCCTAAACAAGCTTTTCCAGTCTGTCAGCCTTAATCCATGGCAACAAGAGAAATGAAGGTCCACAAAACAAAGCCTCCAAAAACATTATGTTGAGTACAAATCTCCCGAGAATGAATGCAACTAAATGCCTTTAGTTGTGTCAGTAACTCAATAGTGAGGTGGCACCTACTCCCTTTTCAGCACAACTTCTGAAACTGATCTTTAAGACTCAATTTCAGCCAAAGGCATCGAACACAGGAGCAGTCAGAAAATCAGGAAAAGTTTTTTTGAGTAGATTCAAAATGCTGCTAATAACACTTCATTGTACAGAAAATAAGAATAAAACTAAGCTAAAAGAAGGATGATGGAGGTTTGCAAGAGACAGGACAATTCTTTGACTATTTGCCTTGAATTTCTTTTCCTCGTAAGGCTAATTTGTGGGCTTGTTTTATAACCATCCTCATCATCTGACTGCTCATTTCTTAACCAATGTTATTGCAGCCTTCTGTGATCTAGACAAATCACTTGGTGAGTCTCACAATGTTATTGTGGATTGCTAAAACTAAGAAAATATGAACCAATTAGGAATAAACCGGACTTCTTAACGCATCTGATGTCAACGCTTGTCAACTGTAAACATCCCTTGAGACCTTATGTAATGTCTTAACATTATATTATATTTAGTCATTTCCAGCAAAGCAGATACAAATTTAAATTTGATAAAATATTATGACGATAGAATGGCTCCCATATTTAGTCAAATAATCAAATACAAACACAAATCACAATTTGTCTCATAGGGCTTTAACAAGGTGCCACATCCTCTGTCCTTAACCCTCAACAAGAGTAAGGAAAAACTACCAAAAACCCTTTTAACAGGGTAAAAAAACCTAACTCAACTAAATAGAAACCTCAGAGAGAGCCACATGTGAGGGATCCCTCTCCCAGGACGGACAGAAGTGCAATAGATGCCACGTGTAATGGAGAACATCAGCAAAATAAGATAATTTACAGCATTGGTTGAAAGAAACATTTTAAAACATAATGGAAAGTAAATGAATTGAGCAATTATTGTCAGTAATGTAATGTAATGTGAGTAGGCATATTGTTTATCAAGCAGTCTGTCTTGTTGAAAATAGGGATCCACCATAATCCACAATCCATCATCATGATCCACTGACACTATCGGGATTCGCCATCTTGATCCACCATCAGCTGCCAACATGACCAATAGGATACAGGATCCGCCACTACGATCCCGATCAGATGCCAACAGAACCATGAGCAGGGGTAGTATTTCAGTGACAAGGCACTGGTGTACTTTCTGGGGCAGAGGCCAAACATGAGCTGTTTTCAGGCATGAACAAGGATGTCCCCAGAATTGGGTCTGGACCTTCTCCATAAGGTTGCCTTTCAGACATGAACAATGGATCGGGAGGAGCAGAGGCAGTGTGTACTGTATTAGTTCCTCTGCGGTGATCATATGTTTTTGTTTACAGCACATCGACACCGGCTTTGGCAGTTATCACCAAAGGCTCTCTTGACATCTTTGTCAGTGACTTGTGCATGTATAGCACCACTTTTTCATTCTGAGATATTTGTATCCTTTTGTTTTTTTTTACTTTGCATCTGCCACAAGTTAGAAACGTCATCAACACACCCACGCGCTCGTGGTGAATTCTCTGACTGTGTTCTCACCTAGTCCCTATGGGGATTCTGCTGACCTTTAAGGAGGGGGCTGGCAGGAGGAACTCAGCAGAAAGTCAAGAGGCTTTCTCTTTGACATTTGTGTTCACACATACATCCCCTCTGGAGACTGTCGGAAAGTACTCCGGAGTCCGGTCTAAGAGCAGCTATGTTTTCATTTGAAGTCTTTATATTACACTTTTTACACTTAATTGCACATTGCACAAAGTGTGGGAAGTGTCATTGAGGCCCAAGTTTTTCTAAGAGGTTCACTAGCTGGTTGATTTTGTTGTGATAATAAGGATCGTGTGCTGTACACATTTTGCTGTACAGTAAATTTTTCTTGATCGTTAAATGGTAAAAAGGAACATCCTGGCAGAAGCTTTCAAACTGAGGGAGGTCAAGAAGACTTTAAATTATCTGTTAAGATGGTAAAGCCAGACAACTGATGACTGCAGGGCAGTAAACAACACAAATATTTTCTCCAGGATATTTAGTTACACTCACAGCTCTTTGTAAGTCTTGTACCCAATTTAACACATTTTGGAAAAATACTTCACCTTCTCTGTTCATATAAACAAATAAATGGGAAAGAACAAATAAGGACAAGGTAGTTCCAAATTAATACAACTCAGAGGGGACAAAAAACCTGCCTCATAGGGGTGTGGGTTGCAATAAATCATTCTAATAGTGTTAATGTACTAGTGTGGTGGAGCTGGTTGAATGCACAAAACTGCTCTAACGTAGTGGACAAATAAGTTGAAACCTTACTCTCTCACTCCCTCACATCTGCCTAGTTGGTAAAGGTGGGAAGCTTGACAGTAGCAAAAGCTCCTGAAGTGTTTGATCCTTTCACACCATTGTCCACATATCCCTATGACTACGAATGACAAACATCATTCATATGATTCCAATTTCCACTGCTGGTGCTGTGATGGAGATTTGTGCTGACTACTCTGGTTTGGTTTCCCTAGTAGTGCTGTTTGTGTCCAAGAAAATGCTGGCCTTGTTCACCCCATGGCTGTTTTTCAAATGGTTAGAGCCTTGTCTTGATGTGACTTACAAAAGCAGCTTTGATAGCAGTGCTCTGCTGCCAGACTCTGTTCTCTTTAAACAGGTTTTTGAGTAACCTTAGTACCAATGTTGCCAACGCTCACACATCCAAACTATCTCAAATCTGACTCACAGACTTGTTAGACCTACTCAGCTCCTTTTGTTTTGCTGAACCAAACCGTTTGGAGGAAGTCTCATGTATTTGTTGACCTGTGTCACTGTACAAATGATCAGGCCTAAATTGACAGTGGATCTAGATAGCCCATTGTACATTTTATTTTCCAAATGGATGATTCTGACAAACAGGAGCCTGTTACTTTGGATCACTGCCCAAGTTCACAGAAGGCAGTATTAAAACATTGAACACAGTTATTTTCAGCACAACCCATGAATAATTTCTGCAGCTCTCCAATATCATTCTGACTTTCTTATAAAACAATATGTTTTATTTTGTTTGCTAGTAGTTAAACCCCAAACCATGGGTGGCGAACCTCTAGCTTCAAGGCTGTATGTGGCATGTTAGATTTTCAATAGATCAAACAAAATATTAAATAGTATTAACATGTCCCTGCGAGTGGTCCCCTGCAGCTACATTACTGTCAGGTCACAGTCAGTGGAATCGAAACACACTTGTAGCCATTATGAGTCATTGCAGACCAGCATGGTGGCTGTCAAGGAAACACAAGTGAAATGTTCTGACCAAGAGAGATGGACAAAATATAAATTTTGAAGTAAAAGACCAGTCTTGTTGGCGCAGAGTTTGCCTCTGTCATTTTTCCCTCGAATGTCCTGACAGCATAGCCGATCTCTTACATCGCTACCATGCCGTAGCCAATGAAAAGTAGAGTCATTTGACCCGGGAGTGAATGCCGATTGTATCCATTCCCATTGCAAACAAAAGCCAAATGTCAGTGGGTGTCAGTGGATTTTGTAAAGGAGCCTATAGTTAAAGCTTTTCAGTTGAGTTTGGGGGCCCAACATGCAGCTTTCACAAGATCACAGTCTGACAGATGACAATGTAATGTGTTTAATTAGTTTCAAATCCCACAAACATAACAACCACACTCGTGCATGTGATATTAGTGCACAGAACAGTGTCTGCAAGTGGAGAACCATCATCACAAAGGAGACATTCAACTCTGTGGCACAAATGGTGAGTACAGGACAGTTATGAGTGCTCGCTCAACAGGCCTTAAACACTCAACTATTCAATATTTGCTTGCTTTATTTGCAATATTTGACTGCCTGTCAAAGTAAAGTAGTTTGACACAAGGGAGGAATTACTGTCTTTACAAGCCATACATGGCACCACTAAAGGTGTGGATTTGTTTGAGCAAGTTGTTGTGCCTAAATACAACAGTGAATATTATCATAATAACCCTCTTCATCATCATCATCATCATCATCATCATCATCATCATCATCATCATCAATACAAATAATAGTGAGTGAAAAGGTTCCTCACCAGCCCTTTACACAATCTTTCCCTTTCAGATCAGGTCTCCTGTTTTTATTTGAGAGATACACAGAGGTCTGAGACAACATCCCCATTAATTTGAATGGGAAAGTAAGACTTTTAGACCCTGCTGTTAGGTGTGAAAAGGGAGACTAAAATCAGTTGGAGAACTTGATGTGCCAGCCATAATGGCCCCAGCATTGTGTAGTTTTGTCTTTCACCATCACTGTCGTCAATGGTGCAAAGTTAATGTGAAGAGACATTTGGCAGATGGCTGCTTCTCTTCAAGAATGGATGTGAATAGGGATATTTTGCCCCTCTCCTTTCTCTTCTTGTGATCTCTCTACAAGGCACCAGAGGCACAGGAGAAAGAAAAGGGAAAGCAGGAGAAACAAAAAACCTCAGTGTCAAAGATTTTAAATTTGGAGGGTGAATCCAGCAAATTTGCCTGTGTGCTTAGAGGTGTCTCAGCTGCACCAAATCTGCGCAATATATTCTATGCAGTATCATAGATTATTATGCCATGTATTTCTTAAAGTCTTGTTTAGAATCACTAGCAGAGGGATTAGACCCACAGTGCTTCCAGATTTCTGTTTAAAGTGGCCTTCCTGAATGCACCACAAAGACTCAAGCCATCTTACCACTAGCATAATATTCTTTGCTTGCGAGAAAGGAAATGAGTTGATGTCTGCAAAGTTAATCAGGAGCAGGCCTTCTCAGTCTTATGCACACTGAAAATAATGTAACTAAAATGACTAAAATGTGTTACCTGTAGAAAGACCCAGCTTTAAGTTATGCATTTAAGTTATGCATATTTAGTTTAAACTTTTCTTCATTATTCAAGGTATAGTCAGAAGAGATGTGTTTTTAGTTTGCGGCGGAAGATGTGTAGACTTTCTGCTGTCCTGATGTCAATGGGGAGCTCATTCCACCATTTAGGAGCCAGGACAGCAAAGAGTTGTGTTTAGCTCGCAGTGAGGGAGCAACAAGCCGATTGGCAGATGTAGAGCGGAGTGAACGGGCTGGGGTGTAAGGTTTGACCATGTCCTGGATGTAGACTGGACCCGATCTGTTAAGGTAGGATGAGAGCAGGGAGAGAGCAGAGCCTGAGACACCCAGGTCCTGAAGGGAGGAAATAAGGATCTGGTTGTTCACTGTGTCAAATGCATCTGAATGGCATCTTCATTCTCGGTCAGGTGGTAACTGGGACATGGACTTGGGTGATTGAAGTTAGAATTATAGCTACTCAAAGCTACTGATATGTGTTTTAGAATTATAAGGCTGCTTTGAAAAACTAAAACCATTTCTTTTAATCAATAACAATGTTTAATGATACTGTTTAATAAGTATTTTCAGTGCCTCCTTGCTTATTAGCTATTTACTGTACACATGAGCTCATGACGTATTTACGGTAATCCTATGATGGCAGAGCTGGGTACTTAAATTGTAAACTCTGAATGCACCTTTTGGTGTTGTTTGGCTAACAACAAGATGACCTGGTGGTGGTCACAGCCTGTACAAGTCACAGTAGTAACAGCTGCTGTCCATGTTTGAATAAAATTATCAAAATAAAACATTACAACTTATTTTTGCTCAACTTGGGTGATTTGTGCAAGAAACAACTGTCTCCTGTTAATGAGCTAGACCAGGGGTGGGCAATTAATTTTCCCAAGGGGCCACATGATAAACAGGGACAGTTGTGGAGGGCCGGACCAATAGGCTGAACTCAATTCTACTCATTAATTTGATAAGCTTCTACTGGTAAGAGTAAATGTTATGATTAGGCAATGAAAAAGTGAGGCAGGCAAAGTAATAACGCCAACATTATATTATATATTATTATTTATTATATATTATTTATTTTATATTTGGACAACCATGTCAGTTTGTCCCATTTGAGTCCCAGCTTGTCCAAGCATGCATTTACCTCCGTAAACAAATCAGTCCCAGTAGTCGTCCCTTTTATTGACCGCATTGCTGCCAGCTCCTCCGTAATCTCAAAGTCTTTCGTCATCCCACAAACAAAGACGAGTAACTGGGCTGTGTCGCGTACATCCCAGCTCTCATCCAGAGCCAAGGAGAAAAATTCAAAATCGTCTACTTTCTTTTCTCGCGATGTCCTCGATCCTTCTCATTACGGTTCGTCTGGAGAGGGACACATTCTCAAATGCTTCTTTCTTCTCAGGGAATACTAGTGCAGCAGAGTCCAACACTCTTTGATAAACTCCCCATCAGAGAATGTCCATGTCTCGTTTAAAACTCTACATTCTGTATCAATCTTTCTTTTTTTAAGTGAGCTGACATTTTTGAGGACTAACAGCTAACTCACATCTCTCTTAAACTCTGTTCGCCAACACATCATACGCTCATATGCATTCAGAACGTAGGTGAGGTAAAAAAAATTTAAAAGGAGCCTTCAATATAAAAGAAATACGGTTTTATTCTGTGCATGACGTACACTTATTTACGTTTGATTCCTAATATTCCATTGACCTCACGCAGGCCGGTCATAGACAGCCAAAGGGCCGGATGTGGCCCGGGGGCCGTACAATGCCCAGGTCTGAGCTAGACTGTGGTGGGCCACCAAAGAAGACCAACCGTCTTTTCATGAACTGACCAATCAATCAACTTGCCCTTTGCAAACTTATACCAGCCGCAGCCCCAGGCCATCATGTCGTCAGTTATGTCAAATCCAGAAAAGAAAAAAAAAGTTATTCTAATACCCTTCGTTTCCCCAAGAAGGTTTTTACAAATGTAGATTACCTGCAGAAATGTCCGTTTGTGGGATAATGATTGTGTCCATTTTCAATACTCAGTTGGTTTGTACCATAAAGGTACAATAATTTGCTACACAGGCATACATAAATTCTGTTTACAGCAAACTTATTATCAAGGTTATATCAGAAGGGTATGTTTAGGAATCGTAGAAAGAGGAATGAAAATAATAGGAAGAGAGAGGAATAGAAATAAGAAAACCAATATCATATTTTATAACAAAGTTGACTTTATTGTGTTTCTTATTGAGGCAGTGCAGTTGACAAACAGTTCCTTGGTGTTTGTTATCCTTTTGCTGCAGTCAACATCTCGTGTATCCTGCTGCAGATAAGTAACACGAAGAATTTGTTTCAAAACTAATTGCTGCACCATCACGAGTCGTCATCTAGTGGCAGGAATCCATGATGCGCCTCATGCTCATGACCCTCATGCTGCTTGAGCCCATGGTCATGATGCTCCTGTACTCTCCAGGCCTCATGTACATCATTCTTCCTCTGTAGTGGGCCTGCTCATACATCAGCCAGTGGCCCTCCATCACGTTGCAGGACATGAAGTTAGACATGCCATAGCGGTCCATGATGTCCTCGCAGTCTTCCATCACCTCGTGCATCTGGCCCTGGAAGTTCTCCCTCTCGTAGATCTTCATCCTGAAGGAGCCTCTGTGCATGGGGATCATGCGACATGACCTGATGCAGTCACTCATGCCCATCATGCTCATGTAGTCAGCGTACTCGCCCCTCCTCATGAAGAACTGGTTTCCCATGAAGTTGGTGCGGTCGTAGACCATGAAGCAGCCCCTCTCCACCCTGCAGGAATGGCAGCGGCTCATGTAGGAGGACATGTCAGGGCAGTCGCTCATGCACTCGTAGGAGCGGCCCTGGAAGTTCTTCTCCTCGTAGAAGATGATCTTGCTCATCGTGTTCATGCCACTGGAAGTCATCTTTGCCAGGTGTTGTCACTGCCACTGCTATTGCTGCTGCTGCTGCTGCTAATGCTCTTGAGCTGAACTGCTTGACTACCTGTTGGAGACCCTTCCTTTTATATACCTGACAAGCAGAGAGCCCCTTTGTGAAAACAGCCTGACCCAGCAACATACCATTGAAGCCCATAGAACACTGAGGGTCCACATTTACAACTGTTGCCCCAAAAAACCTTAGAGAGGCGGTTTCACTTCAAATACTGTCAATACCTTTTTGAAAGGGTTAACAAATAACAATAGCACCTTTGTAACGCCTGCAAAGGCTTACATTACTGTAGAGCACAAAACCATCCTTAGGTCTGGAATTTTGTTTTGTCGTCTCATTCTTCACAGTTTGCCAGATCAGTGATCAGTGTTCATTTTGCAAAATATTTAATGGGGCTTTCCATTAATGCTCAAATGTGGCAAAGGTAACATTTGTGTCAAGCAATATGGAACAGAAAACATAAGGTTAGGGTTATCATAACGATTAATAATATAAATTGATTCAGTGATAAATAAAATACCTCAATGATATAATGGTCTGACACCTACTGAACATAACACATTATATCAGCACAAATATCTGTGGTATGTTTTCTGGAGCACTCAGTCACATCATATGATCTTCATCTGCAGATCGGTGTGCGATGTTGTAGATATTAAAATTCCTCAATCATTTTATAATCATCACAAATTACTTCAAAATTTCTTCAAATAAATTAGGAGTGATCACATTAATATTAAAATCCTAAAGGCCAGTGTGGAGGAGCTAAAATAAACCTAATGAACTTGAGAAATGAGAACAGCGACATGAACACAGAAGTAGTCGCGGGTGACTTGAGCAGACGCCAGTTTCATGTAAACTGTGACCGTCTCACTTTCACTTCTTGTTGGTTCCAGTGTTGCTTCACTGAGCAAACCACTGTGTTGTTTCTCTTCAACTTTGAGGTTCAGACATTCTCCTTCCTCAGCCATGACAACAAAGATGAAAGTGTTTACACCTTCAGTCATGCAGGACTTCCAGAAAATGAGGCTGATCATGTTTTTTTCTTTTGTTTTTTCTAAAGATGACAACTCCCTGAAGCCCGTGTAGCTAAGTGGTTCATCTGTATGTTGAAATGGGATGTTGCAGGGATGTTGGGCCATAAAACGGGGTGTTATCATACTGACAACAACAGTTTGATGTGTGTCCAGTCCATTAAACTCAACATGGTAGTTAAACTGAGTTATGGCATCTCTGACTGCTGTTCCAGGTTGAGTAAACAGCACATGTCAGCACAGAAGGCTCGTGTTCGATTGTCCACACAAAGTACAGGGTGTGGAGGAAATTGAGCAGCAGCGGAATTCTTGTGTTTTTTCTCCATGGAATGTGAACAGAAGTAATGAAGAAACAATCTTCAGGATACAATGTATTTTTTGAAACCTCATTAACATTAGAATAAGTTGGCATTTGTATGTAAGAGGAAACCAAAACCAATCAGATAATTGTTTATTGTGTGATTAATTTCATGAATGTAAAGTTAAACGATTATGTGTTCCTCAAATTTACATTCATTTTAATTTTCAAGGTCATCAGAACTTAATTTAAAGCATATTTAAGCAGCCTGGCCACATGTTTACACTGTATTAGCAAACTGAAATGATAAAAGAGGGAGTTATGTGTTCATATTCAGGGGGGGTGTGCCTATTAAAAGTCAGACTATATAACCGTTGAAAGTAGACATAGCATTATTACTATTATCATTACCTCAAAAGTTGTTTTTATAGTCATGAGGAGTATGCAAAAACTACAAGATGGATTAACACAGAACTTAGTGGAAGGATGTGGTGAGGGCCAGGGAGGATCTCATTACATTTTGGTGCTCATCCGGATCAGAGGGCGGATCCAGGATTTGTTTTCACTTTTAAGTTATGAGATAGGGTGTTTTTCAACATTTTCATAGATTTCTCTGAGAAACCTTGATGAGGAAAGTCATGTTTAGGGGACTGATATTTATGAGTGTGTACAATTTGGTGCAGATCCAACTAAAAATCTGGATCCATTGAATTTAAATGTGGACTTGGCAGAGGCATGTGCTCTACTGAGTCCTATTATTCTTTATTATTATTTCGACATACAATACGCCTACTCACATTCATTGATACTCCCTACATCTGTATCAGACTTGTTCTTATGTAGAAATACTTTAAACATTGACACACTTTTCCTTTATGTTTTCCTGTCCATCCGGGGAGATGGATCCCTCACTGAAGCCCTATGAAACAAATTCTGATTCGTGAATCTGGGCTATACACTTAAAATTTGATTGATTTCACTTTATAAGTTAAACATTTCAATGGTTTTCTTACCACAGCGTTCACAGTTACATAGGCTTACTGTAAATATCATGACAACTTTTGAGATTAGATTTTCATTCAATGTCAATAACAATCCACCCATTCATCCCCAATTTGACAGTAATTACAGACAGCATTTTTTCTCCAATTGCCATTGATCAATTTTCTGAATTTATTGATTTTTTAAATTGCTTTGCTATGGTACATTAAGTACTTACTCACGAGGGCTTTGCAAGAAACAAGGCGCATTTCAGTAGCTGCTCAAGGTGTTGGTCAGTACATGTTTTGCTTATTTTACAATCCTCTGTGGCAGAATTGGCTTTTTGCTGCCTTTGCTCTATCTACTCATCTAACACAACGCACAACATGCAGATTCATTTGGAGTTTTATTTCCAGTGAACAAACAAACCTGAAACACAGCACTGCAGGTGAACCCTCAGCTGAGCGTCTGTGTCGGACCTGCCAGGCTCGTGGTCGGGCCTGTCGGACCACAGGCAGGCTTGCAGGGGCAGGCTCGACAGTTGTCTGAGCTGGAGCAGAGTATCACCTGAAACACAGCACTGCAGGTGAACCCTCAGCTGAGCCTCTGTGGATACCCAACCACGAGCCTAGTGGGTCTGACAGGCCGGGCCAGGAACAGAGAAAATTGATGAAATGATATTCGTCATGCTGGCTTTTCTGATTTTCTTACACTGCACATATCTGTCATCATGTGTCAGGGACAGAGTTGCACAAACTCAAAGTGCAGCCTACATTGACTGCATTGGGCCGGATCAGGGCCGGACACAAAAAACACAATGCCTGTCGGGTTCGAAGCAAGCTCGGTTAGTTTTTTGTAGCTGTAAAACCATGGCACATGTAACACATGTAAACACCAGTGTGTAACACCTAAAGATGGGTGTATTTTGGTGAAAGTGTTCTCCTCTTCAACATGTCCACGTGTTTAAAATCTCCAAGACACATATAAAAAAAAAATTAAAAAAAAAAAAATTCTCTGAAACCTGTCTGTCTTTTTTAAGTGATGCATTTCTTTCTTGACAATAATTCTCTACTATAAATAACAAAGTACCAGCAAAATTCTATAAATGAGAATTGCATTTTATGGGAATTTTGCGTCAGTAGCAGAGTAGTAAGAGTGCTCTTGAATGAGCATAGACTATGTTCTTAACTTAAAGAACAAATATTGGATAAGAAAACATTGGTGAAATTCAGAATCTGTGTGAAGAGGAGATTTCTCCTTAAGAATGTTAAAGGCACTGCAGAGTGGATGAAGAGTGGAGATTTCTCATTTTATCTAATGTTAAAAGAGAAACTGTCACTGAAGAAACTAAATTAAGAATGCATGTTCCCTTATTGAAGGCTGTCTAAATGGAAACTGAAGTAGCCCACACAGTCCGGACCATCTGACATGTGACAAAGGTTCATCTTCCTTGCTTGCCCGCTAAGGATGTGGTTCACATTTGGTATTTCTAGTATTTCCAGAGAGAAACAGTATCATGTGTTTATACAGAGAATTTCTTCTACAAAAATCTATCGAAGGAATGAAGGGAAGAGCATTTCAACTTTTATTATTTGCAGTGTGTCTATGTTGTAATTATAATCAATTGTGATTAAATTCCTGGTCACTACCGCAATATGTTTGCTCTTAGATTGTTCTTTCATTAGAATTTTTTTCTTGCACGTTCTTGTGCTCAAAAAAAACAAACAGATATGAAATTAGAGATCATAGAACCATAGGCCTTAAGAGCACTTTGCCTCAAATTTCATTTCCTGGGAGGAATCCTCTGAAATTGTGCATAAAGAAAGCTTTACAGTTGCAAGCACAAAGTTCTGAGGTACAGCATTTATCACAGTAGAGACCATACTGTAGTCAGCTCAATGGAGAGCTAAATGATGCAGTGCGTGCATGCATACAGCTAAAAGAGATCTCACACATGATCACTTTCACCAACATATTTGCAGTCTCTAGGATTCCTAGAAAAAAAAATTTGAACAGCCTGAAAAGGGAAAATAAAATACTTGAGCTGAACCGTCTTGTCAGGCCATGAGCCAAAAGTGTTGAGCAGCACAGCTGTTGATACAGGATTTGTTCACTGATTAACTGAATGTTGATAAGAAGTGTTTGGCTCGGTGTGCTGCCTTCTCAGGGTCAGAAGTGCAGCAGCAGCAGTGGACGCAGACTTCATGTTAATCTGTCATACTGAGTAATTGTTGCTCAGGTCGTTGCAGATAGCTGGAGAGAAGCCCAGCCGGCTCCAGCAGTGATAAAGGCTGGTCGTCACGCAACAAACCAGGGAGGTCCACTCCATCTCAAGTGGTTAACTTTAGGGAAAAGCTGTTGACACAAGAAGCTGTACTTTTTACTATGTGACGCACATGTGGCAGAAATGCTCATGTTCATGTCTGCTTGCATGAGTTTATATATCTACATCAAGGAAGTGAAAGCTCTTCCCCTAAATGTCCCTATGTGCACTTTCAGAATCACTTCAGCTCCAATCAACCTTTAAAGTCCCTCACAATGTACATTAAATGTGTAGTTCATACCTTCTGACATGTTTTCAGTAGCTAAAGTTCTATTTTCTGGAACCAAAAATTATTTTAGCTCATTTTATATCAGAAATGTTCAAACATGACATTAAACTTGTTTAACCAGAGGCTTCTCTGTGGAGTTTGCATGTTCTCTTTAGGTTTAGTTTCAGGTACTCCGGCTTCCTCCCACACTCCAAGGACATGCAGGTTCATTGGAGACTGTAAATTGACTGTGGGTGTAAATGTGAATGGGCTTTTTGTTATGTCAGCCCTGTGATCCGCTGTCAGCTGGGTTTAGCTTCAGCCAGACCCCCCCCCCCCCCCCCCCCCAAACCCACCCCCCTGTGAGACCCTCAAAGGAGTAGACATAATGGATGGATATTCCATTGTGGAGTGGTGTGCAATTTAGTTTACTAAAATAAAGTTCAAATATTGTGTTAAAGTAAAAGTAGTGAACGCACATACAGTGAAGGTTTAAGGTTACATACTGGAAATAGTTGATATAATAGTAAAACAATAAAACAAGTGAGTAATCATTTACTTAACCTAATTGAAAAATGTATGTCCTGTTGCTCAGCCTTGACTCACCTCTGCTGTTTACATTTTTAAATGCCTACTCAGCCTACTGCATGTACATCCTACTGTCTGGTACATTTTCAATAACTAAGATATAAAGGAAGCTGTGGTGTGTGTGTGTGTGTGTGTGTGTGTGTGTGTGTGTGTGTGTGTGTGTGTGTTTGGTGTCTTGTTTTCTTTATCAAGACTTTTCACTTGTGTTTCTGTCTGATGATGTTTTAACTGGACGTTAAGTAGTTGTTGACATAGAGGTCAGTCAGCATTTTTAAAAACAGAATAACTGCAAAACAGCACATGTTCATACTCATTTACACTCTGGAGAACATATGGGATTGCTTATTTATTCTAATGAGTTCCAGGCTACCACATTGATTAATTGAGCTTTAACTGATGGCTTTTCCTTGAGGCATGTACTCTCACACGTAGATAAATCACAGTCCTGAATGTGATATAAAGCTTGAGACTGTAGAAAAGGGAGCTCCACGCTCCAATCAAGCAGACACCAATATTAACTGTGAACATATGCATCAACTGAAGCTAAACTCATGAACCCCTATCATCAGAAGAGAGCCACTCGCTGCACTGTTAAAATTTTAATGCTCATTTTGAGGCTGCAGTTTAAGCACTTCTGCCTGCAGCTCAGAAGATGCTATGCCTTTATTTTTCCTGCAAGGCTCAGCTTTATGTGCATAAAAACATGAATCCCTGATGGCGTCTTCTTCACATCAAACGCTGTATATTCCACCACATGTTTCTGTGTCAGTTGGTGATCTCAAAGTGCAGTGAGATCACTCGCCACAGTGTCTCTGCCACAGGAACAAGTGGATTCAGTCAGCAGACACACATGTAGCCGAGTGCTGACACCTTTAACTCTCTCGGGGCACAGTGTGTTCGCAGAGGTCGCAGGGCAGCAGCGGCAGTAGCAGCCAGGCAGGCACTGGTGTGCTCATTGCTGGGTCGGCCATAGAAGATCAGTGAGCCATTCCTAATGACATCGCTCAGTGACGGCGGCACTGATTATGTGGCGTTTCTCCCATCAGGCTGGGGAATGAGTGTTGACAGTCACATTGTGCTGTGAATACAGGCTGACCCCTGGGAGGTCAGGGGGAGAGCTGCACTATGATGTCACAGGTCAGCACGTGTTGCCACCAGAGTGCGAGAGAAGGCTGGTTCAAAGTACTTCAGACAAAGTTGGGTTGAAGGGGATGACAATGAAAAACTAAAGAAAAATAAATAATGAAATAATTTATTGTGGGACTTAAAACATCTGTAGACTTTGGCAAAAAAATTACCATGGAATTTTCATGGATCGAAATGCATATTTTGTCCGTGTGCAACTTAAATGGAAGAGCTGCTGGCAATTAATTTCTACACAGCCTCATGCCTCATGTGGTCAGAATAATGATTATGATGCATTATTTTCTGGACCCTCTGCATAATTTGCCCTCCAAGGTGGTGATTCTGAGTGATTTTCCATAAATCCCTACATTTCCAATGATGATTCTCAGATGAGCCAAGTTAAGGTGACCACATTTGCCACTTTATGCAGCTGGATCAGCAGAACAGCTCTAAACCAGCAGTATCTGGAACCAAGACAGAGCGGGAGCTAATCCCAGCTGGACAGGTCGACAGCATAACACAGGACCAACATACAGAGACAAACATCCACGCTCATATCCACACCTATGGGCAAGTTAGAGCTTTAATTTAACCTAACGTGCATGTGTTTGAACTGTAAGCGGAATCTGGGGTGTCTGGAGAAAACCCACACAGATACAGGCACAACATGCAAACTCAGAACACAGAAAGGCTCCTGTCAGCTGTCAGGTTCAAACCCAGAACCTTCTTGCTTTGAGGCAACAATGCTCACTACTGTAAGCAGCCCTAAATTACAATTTCAAACATTAACAAACAAATTAATCTGGATTATCTAATTGCACAATATGTGGCCTCCTGATTCACTTGTGAAAAGGAGGAGGGGTGGGTCAGGGTGGAGGTCTTCATCAGATCAATGTTAAAGATGAAGGTTTGGATTGATTACAAAAAAGCTTAGATGATATGTCAAGGACCCGTTGAACTAACACAACCCAGGCAGGGATTATATTTCCAAAACATAGGTGGCAAAGCAAATCATAGGAAATAGGATTAAAATGTACCAGGAGGTCACGTATGTTTTATAAACTCTGTACTTCCTAAAAATGAAACACAGTTGAAAGCTGGGCGTACATAAGAAGATGTTCCTCTAGATAAGTACAGTGTTGAAAATCCCTACATTTTCGATGGCAAAACTGGCAACCCAGCAGTTCCATGCTGGCACAGTGAGGGTGGCAGTGGAAAAAGAAAAGGCGGTGGAGCTCTACTGCTGTTCCCCATCCTTAACTTGCTAACCGTAATTATGTCCCCACATCCTGATGTGAAGCAGATATGCACGAGGAGCTTTTAAAAGGCTGAGCAAAGAACAGGAGGACCAGTCATTCATCCAAGGTGCTGAGTGTGCAGGAAATGTCCACCACAGCTCCTGGTGCACCTCATGCCACCATTGCCCTCATGTGGGGTGAGTTCAGGAGAGAGAGGACTCTCCCAGAGTGCACTTCACCTGTAAAATGAAACAAAATGTTTCCAAAAGTTACATAAAGAGAAAAACCCTTGAACCATATACATGAGTGAATTTACTCTGTTTCTATGATAGTTCCTTTTGCCAAATTGACAACTGTATATCTTTTATATTTCCAAAGTTTTTGTGATACACTTTTTCTTCTTTGTGTCCTTTTCAATCTTGAAATTCTTTTTTAACCAATATTCCATTGTTTGCTGACTTGCAAATGGAAAATGTGTGCTGAATGTTTATGCTGCAGGAAAACCAGCAGTACTCAGTGTTTGGAATAGAAGCTCTCATACTGTGATTAGTCCTACGTTTGGTCTGTTTGTAAAGGAAAACCTGAAAATTACAGAATTCTTATTCAAGTTTCATCCCATGCGTTACCACATGATCGAAGGCAACATGGGACTGAAGTTTCTTGAGTCCAACTATGAAAAGAAAGCAGGCAAACAAAACCAAATGAGCTCATGATTTGAATAGTCCACATGACCTGAGCTCCATGTCACTGAATGCAGACAAAAGATCAGCCCTGTTGCCACTGTTTATCCTGTACATATAATCTTACTCTGTGATGAAAAACAAGCCAATTTATTCTGGAATAAGCCACAAGGAATGCTGAGCACCTATAGTGTTTCCAGACCAGGACATACAGGGCCATGTGTGGCACAGTATGACTTGCAGAGCTGACTCCTTACAAAACCACAAATATGCAGACGTGGCTTCATTTTCCCACCATACTCAGGCACTGGCAGAGTACACAGATCTTAGCAGGAGAGCCCTGTACGTTTTAAGGTTTTTCTTTGTCAAATGAAACAATCATCATATTTACATTAGAAGTTATTGGTCGCTGTAATTTCACCTTCTCTCCCTCTGCCTCATCCGAGTCTAAAAAAATCGAAAGATGTTTATGAGCCCTTGAAATAAAAAAAATAAAAAAATCTATTTAAATCTAGTACAGGCTACCATCCATGGTTGAGTAATCACTTATATCTTTTAATTTAATTAAAGTGGCAACAACACAGTGTAAAAAAGTATGTCAAAAGTGAATTTGAATGAATTCAATAATGTTACTTAAGTAAACTCATAGTAAGCATTAGAATAAAAAAATACGTGAAACACTAAATGCAAAGGCACTCATTGTAGAATGGTGAGTATTAGAATAATATGATATTATTTGATCATAATTACTGATGTACAGTACTTTAATGTTACAGGTGGTGAGGGGGGGATATTTAAACTTTGTGTTGAATATACACAAAAAGGACAGCAAACAAAATATTAAACCAGGTACAAATACCACATTAAGTCAAGAACAACATACTGAGTTGTAAACAGTGGACAGGACGTTTGTGTACACGTTCCTGTAAAAACATGTCAAATAACTGTACCTTATGAATTTAATGCAGTGTGGCCATTGCTGTCCATGCAGGAGACATAACCACAGCATGTGTGCTCCTTGTGAATGTAAACACAGTGAACCACCACAAGTCCCAGTAGACAGTGTTGATTCCCTGTCAGCTCGGTAGCAGGCCTGCCCATCTGGAATGTTGCTATGTAGCCACATTTCAATGAAAACAAAGATGCAGCAGTACTTAGTTTTACCCGGGGTAGTCCTTCAAAGCCATATGCACTTGGTGAGCACCAACTCCATACAACCCATTGGGCAGTCCCTCCCTTTGCCCTCAATCAGCTCCTGTTCTCTGTAGCATTAATGCCTCAAGTGAAAACCTCTCCAATCTGCTGCCAATCTACTGTTCTACATTCCAAGGGTTCCCCTGGATTCATATCTGGTGACTGGGGTGGTCACTGTCCTCACTGTCATGTCTATGAAATCAGTTTCAGACCTTTACTTTGTGACACATCTTGCAGGAAGTATTCATCAGAAGATGGAACTTTGCACAGGAGTGAACATGGTCAGCAACAATACTCGGATAACACATAGTTTCAGGACATGTCCAGAATTTGGCAATGCAGAGAAAAGAATTGAAAAGAATTGAAAAGAAAACATGTAATTCCTGATTTGTGTATCCCTAAAGTGCTAAATATCTAACATGACATTAAAGTGTTTGTGGTGATGTCCTCATCGGAGAAGGGTCAAAGTGACTTGGGCTGCTCTAGTTCAAGCTCTCCCTCACCCACTACCATCTCCAGAATCTGGGAAATTGTGAATTTGTCCCCCATTATCTCCCTGCCAGTCATGGCCTCAATTCAACTTGTGAAAGGGTGCATTCCTTTCCAGCTGAGCTGGGGGTAGTGTTGCCCCAAAGATTAGCCTTCTTCTCACCCTCCTCCTGGAACAGTTCTGCTCTGCCGAAGCTTCCTGAATTCTTCCGTGGGTTGTCCTGGTGCAAGTGCTTTTTAAGCTGGGGTTTGTACTGTTCTTCTGGCATTCCTTATATCCCCACAGAAAACACTCACTTCCTGTACTGCGGTAGACAGACTCGCTGGAGGAGGGAGGCTGAGCTCTGTCACTGTGGTAAGCCCTGAGAAAAAAAGCAAACAAGAATTAAAGACAGACCTTTAAAACCCATTTCCTCTTCATTTGCACCAGTGGAAGATATGCACTCATGAATATGAGGATTGATGAATGGATGCACTAAGCTTGTATTGGGCAGCTGTAAAAAGGCTCTTCACAGTTTCTCTCCCATCATCCACTTACTTTTGAAGTTCTAATAAAAAGCCTACAAAAACATTCATTTTCTCTGGGGATGGCTTTGGATCTTCCCCAAACTGTCTCTCTGAGACCCAGAGTCAGGAGACTGATTTTTTTACATGAAACATTAATATTATTTGATGTTTTTGTCATCTGAGACCATTATCAATTTCTTAAACATGTTCAGCTTTAAGTTGTGGCACATATACACACTTATTTGCATCTCATCTTTGGTTGTTACAGTTATTTAAGTTAACGTTATTAACTTTAATTGAATTCTGAACTTCAGACAGACTTGTATAGCGACAAGAGACAGAGACAAATTTCCTGAAAAAAGGCACAAAGCAAAAGTGCTCAGAAATGTATTGTGTTCACAAATATAATGATCTTAAGTAAAAGACATTTATTTTGGTCATAGATCAAATTGACCTAAAAAAAACCATTGCCCATATTTGGTAAGGGAAACAAACATGAAATGAAGTGATAAAAAAGATGGACAGAATATACACTATATACACTAAAGCGACCTAGCTCGTCTGTAATGTCACTGTGCAGTCATGACATAAAAAATGGCTAGTCCCTCCTCTTGCTCTCAAACTGCCTCAGTTCTTCATGTCATCGATTCCACAGAATTTTGGTAATTTCCCGTTTAGATTCAGTTCCATGTTCACTACTTATCACATCATTTCTGCTGATTCATGCGGCCAATCTCCTGTTCTACCACAACTATCATCTAGGCACAAACAAAGGACACAAACGCACAACTCAAGAAACAGGGACATGATCAAAAGACAGTTTAATTGGTCCAAGAACCGGTACACGGTAAGACAGTCACTCAAGCAGAGGTTTAAAAACACTAGGCAAAAAACAGGTCCAAAGCTTGGACCTGAACGAATCAGGTCATACAGAATAAACTCACACAAGGGGTAGAATGCTGGTATGCTATCTGAAAGTATACAAAAATAAAACAGAAAGACAAATGCTGAAAAAATTTAAAGAATAAAAACATTACCTAAACAGAAGGACTGGATGTGACAAAGTATTTTACTGGTTTCATTGTCATGTTCATGAAACCAGTTATTGACTTTTACTTTGTGAAATGGGGCATTAACCCAGATGGGTAAACTGTGGCTAAAAATGGATAAACAAGGTCAGCAACAGTACTTATATTAGAATGAGTTATTGGTGTTAAGGGCCTGAAAAAAGCCAGACAAACAAACCAAAACTTCCCAATGTTAGTAAACTTATTTTTTTTGGATGTAATTCTTTATTTATGTGTAACTTTATATTTAATGCACATTCCTTTAGCCAGCCTTCCAAATCTGAAATTCAAATAGTTACGAAATTGTACAGTAGATTTGCCGTCAGTCTTTGGATATATTTAAAATCCATTCTAAACTATTTATTTTTAGCTTACTTTAAGATGCAGGTCTGCATTCAGTGGTTCTTCATTTATCTCTTCATGTCATCTGCACAATGTGTTCACATGAACTTGGAGATCAAAACTTGTAACGTCATATGTGCTTGGAGAGTTTGGCCTTGATGGCAGCCCCGACGAGCTCTGTAGGATTTATAATCTGACTGAGAGCTGGAGTACTCTGGGATGGATCACATGGAGCCAACAGAGCTTCAGCCACTTCACATATGATCAAATCATTTACAGATTCCTGGTGTTTCAACAACTTCTATGTGTCTCATAAAGACTAAATAAAGAGAACCTTCGACACAGTTATCCATATTGCAGCTATGTGTGTTAGGAGTTGAAGTGAAGGGAATGTAAAATGGGGGAAATTAAAGTGGGTGCAGTACTTCACTTTCTGAATTCATTGCTTAAACATTGGACTGAACTGTCTCTCTGCCAACAGCCCAAACCTGAGGATGAAGACGCCAAGCTGCATATCATTTAGTGTTTTCCATCCAGCTCTACAAGCAGCTAATGGATCTAACAGTTGCAGTCGGTCTTTGGAGATTTGAAGGCACCTGGAATTGTGATGATGTGGGTTTTCAGTATGTTTTTGCTTTTTACTGTCCACCAAAGAATTCAGACTGTCTCAACTGACTGGGTTTTCAACTCTTTGGCCTCTAGTTTAACCACATAACACATCAGCACTCTGGGTGTCTCTCTCCTGACCTGGGTGTGTCATGAAATACTGCACATAGTTTGCAGAGAAATAATTCATATAGCTTCATCTGAGGAACTTGACTTGAACAAGATGCAGAATAGAGTCATTCAATTCAATTCAATTTTATTTGTACAGCGCCAAATAATAATATACATTATTTCAAGGCACTTTACATAGAAGGTCAAAACCTTAAAATGTAGAGAGAAACCCAACAGTTCCCACAATGAGCAGCACTTTGGCGACTGTGGTGAGAAAAAACTCCCTCATTACCTGGAATAAACCTCCAGCAGAACCAGACTCAGTGTGGGCGGCCGTCTGCCTAACCTGTCATGACAGTTGCTATGAAGCCATGTTTCAATCAAATTAAAGCTGAAGCGGTCCTTCAATCTTATAAACAGCCAATCTTCAGGAGACAGAAGCTACCGAAGGTTGTAGCCAATCAGCTGTGTGAGTTTCTCCAGGAAAGTGATGTATATGAAGACTTTCAGTCGGGGTTTAGAGCCAATCACAGCACGGAGACAGCCTTGGCAAAAGTCACTAACGACCTTCTAATAGCTTCTGAACAGGGATTTGTGTCTGTCCTCGTTCTGTTAGATCTTAGTGCAGCATTTGACACAATTGACCATCAAATTTTATTACAGAGACAAGAACAGTTAATTGGCATTAAAGGAACCGCTCTAAACTGGTTTAAATCATATTTTTCAGATTGATTCCAATTCGTGCAAATTAATGATGAGTCATCTGTGAGCACCAAATTTAACACAGTGTTCCACAGGGCTCTGTGCTCGGCCCAATTTTATTCTCATTATATATGCTTCCACTAGGAAACATTATCAAGACACACTCTGTAAATTTCCACTGCTATGCGGATGACACCCAGTTATACTTTTCATAAAACCAGAAAACTGCCCTTGCTTCCAATGAAACAGTCAGAAACTTGGGAGTGATATTTGATCCCAATTTGTCCTTTAATTCTCACTTAAAACAAATTTCTAGGACCGCCTTCTTTCACTTGCGTAACATCTCAGAAATCGGACATGTCCTTTCTCAAAAATATGCAGAAAAACTAGTCCACGCCTTTGTTACATCCAGACTGGATTATTGTAATTCCTTATTATCAGGCTCCTAGCAGTAAGTCGTTAAAAACCCTGCAGCTTGTCCAAAATGCTGCAGCACGTGTCCTAACAAGAACCAAGAAAAGAGACCACATGTCTCCAGTATTAGCTTCACTACACTGACTTCCAGTTAAATCTAGAATAGAATTTAAAATTCTCCTCCTCATCTTCAAGGCCCTTAATAATATGGCACCATTATACCTCAAAGAGCTGATAGTACCATATCAACCCACTAGAGCACTGCGCTCCCAGAATTCAGGCTTACGTGTCGTCAATAAAGTCTCTAAAAGTAGAGAAAAGAAGAGAAAGAAACAGTTGACCAATCAGGATCCTGTGGTATGAAAAGAAAAAGCATAAAATCACCAAAGTCGTTTGTATTCGTTGTGTTGGAACCATGAATACCAGTACATTAATGGGCCAATCTGTGTGGTGGATGTGGTGCTAGAAAAGGAAGACCATATCTCATGGTGACACAAGGTAAAATGTCAGGAAACTAATGACATCATTAGGATTTATACTGTGGGTACCTTAGATATCGCTATGAAATGCCTTGGCAGTCTGTCCAGTACTTATTGAAATAGTTCAATCTTGACCACAGAGACTGAACAACAGGCATCGCGGTCCTAAAGTAACACTGCCAGTATGGCTAAACACGGGAGGATTCTGAAGGAATTATTGAAACTATTCTTTCTGAAAGTTATCTTCTATATGACTAAAACAGTTTGTAAAGACAGGATCTGCTCAATTGCCTTGGGTCTTGTAAATCCAACCATCACCTGAAATAAATAAATAGGGGCATTATATTAAAAAGTATTTTCCTCCCATTCGTAAAATAAAACAATAAGGCATAGCTGTCAGGACGTGGCCCATTTTCGCTAATTACTGTGATGATGGAGCGACCGTATTGATGGCAGGGATGCTACTGTTTGATGGCGTCTCTAACTCCTGAGGGTGATTTCCCAGAGGAACACTCTGATTACGAGAAGATGTAGTCACAGCCCGCCCGTTAAACAGATGCCCACAGATATTAAGCTAATGAACTTGGCGGGTAAGTGCTCGGGGTGTGCCACTGCTGTCACCTGGAAGTGCACTACATGTCTCGCCTTGGCCGCTGCCTTTGACAGTGATGTTTGCAACCAGATTGCAGTTGACCTCTGTTGGTTGACCTTTCACCATAAAGAAATCACAATAAAGCCAGCACCTATACCTCAGGGCCTAATGGAGGCATTTACGGACAGATTTTAGATGAGCTGGAATTCCCTGGTGACAGCATGGTATTATTGTTTGTCTCAATTTGTAAAATGATCCTCTATCTTTTTTTATTTCTTCATCATTGAAGTGGTTTTTTGTTGCATCTTGTTTTCCGTCAGATGAGTCTGTGTTCGACATGAAGAGACCATTAAAATGACGGAATGGCAACAATACTCCTAAATCAGACCATTGCTTCTAGCCACATTCAATTAACCGAATTTATATGAACTCATTAGAAAACACTTGATTTGATATGATTATTTTCTTGCGACTGATGTTTTTCAGTCCGTATTTCAACAGTATTTCTAATTCTTTGTGGTGGAGTTCCTGCAGGAAAGGATGTGGGGGCTCTCTTCAAAGCTTCATAGATCAGGGTCAGGAGAGCTCTGTCTTACATTTCCCTCCACAGATTGTCTGCTGAGCTCCACTCTCAGCCACTTAACCTCTTCCCTCAAATTAAACCTGGCATGTCCCAAGGTTAATCACTTATACCTCTGCTGTCAAGAGACTGCTTCAGAATTGCAGCATGTGTTAATAACATTTGCTAATGGATTATCATTAATACAACAATGTTATGAAGAAGTAGCAACCACAGCCTTTGTTTTACACTTGATGGATACAGGATAGTAAGTTCGACTTGATCAGTAGATTGTGACACTAAAGTTAAACATGAAATAAGAACTTCCCAAGTTCTCATGCTGTGACTTGTTAAATGCCAAATATATCGGAACAAATGTTTTTTCAGTGTATTTGTACACTTGTCTAACCACATGTGATTTAGGGTGACTAGTGAGCCCCATCTGTCATGTAAAATAACACTTTAATTCATTGCGCGATCAATGGAAGGCTTTGTTAATGTGACTTGGCTAAGTATTACTTTATATTGCAAAAAAATGTGTCCTCCTGCTCCTGATCTGACAGTGAGGGTGAAGGATCCCAACAACCCTCTTTGTCTCAATATATTGCTCTGAACATTCTACTATTTCTGAGTAGTTGAAATCCTTTAATATGTACTTGATTCCCCTCGCTGATTCATTAGTAATTAAGGTGTTTGGAGAAAAAAAAGATTAATCTGGGATTTTGTCCTAAAACTTTTATTTCCAGATAAGATATAGCCAGATGAAATAACTCAGGCTGATGTCTTTGCTGGCTTCTGGGAACTTTTGCCTGACTGATATGCATCAGTGAAAAGACAATATATCTTCACAGGCAGTGAAGATAGAGAGGGGGAGACGAAGAAAATCACATGCAAGAGGAGCAGAGAGAGGGACTGTAGTTCACTGTATAAAAGTGAGAAAGATGCCAAAATTCCTTCCATCTCTCGGGTCATTTTGGGGTTTTGGTCCTGTGAAAGGCCTCCAGGCTGTTTCACATTTCAGAGTCCTCCTGGCCAGATTTCCTTGTGGGCTCCAGTAACAAGCAAGGCTTTGGTCTGGAAGAGAGAAAAGACACTTATCACATTATAGGTTACAGACAAATGAAGTGCAGAAATTCCTTTTGCTCAAAGTGAATAAAAAAGTAGGACTGCTTTAACAATAAAGGCAGAGATTCAATAAAAGATTCAGTGAAGCGGTGAACAAAAGTTCCAGAGGCTTTAATTCAAGCAGCAGCATTAGATTTTCTGCAGTGATTATGCACATACAGTAGCTGTCTTTACTGAACAGCAGACAGCTGTTGCTGTGGTTACAGGTAAATGTAGTGTGGCTTTTAATTGTTCTTGTTCAGTCTTTGGTCAGTTTTAATCTTGAAATATTTGATTAATGCGCATTTGTGCGCATAGATATTTGACTCTAAAGGGCCAAACTTGTTCCAGAGAGAGCTGCAGATGGAACAGAGTTCTCCTTCCTTTCTGGTTGACACTACATTTTGTCTTGTTCAATAAACGGGTAAGATATTTGAAACAGCTCTTAATTTAATCATTGTGGTTCATATGTTTGAAATATCTGACTCCTGAGCTGCAGGACCCAGATCTGACACTAAAATAGTTGTTTTTGAATTTTTTGGAATGAGAATAAAGAAAAAGGAGATATACCACATTAATAAGTAAAGCTTTACCTGTGTTGATGGGTGCATTTTTAAATATTGGACACAATTATCTTAGCTGTTTCTACTGTTTCCAATTATGCTAATTTACATTACATTATTTACAGTTTTGGAGGTGTTGGTAGGCATGTATTGAAACCTTCGTTGGAGCCAGGTTCGCTGTTTCCACTTCTTCTGTCTTTTTTCTTGGAAAATAAGGGTAATAACTCTAGCTGTGGACAAAGAATTGGAGATTTATATAAATTTTCTCAATCACGTTATCAAAAAATAAATAAGCATGTTTCCTTTCTTATAACTTAATAGAGTGTGCTGAATTTCACCGCCATTGGGTCTGTATGATCCACTCTGTCTACAGAATTAATCAGGGTCTCTCAATGTCTCCTTGAAGTGCTGCAGTATTAGATTAAGCCAGGAAACCAGCTGATGACAACCATCATCTAAGAAGAATGAATGGAGCCTTGATTCCAGTTAAGGGGGAAGCTGTCCTGGTGTTGAAGATGGTTGAAATGGACACTGGAAAATAACAAGGTTTATTTGGGCTTGTTTTCTAGTCCCCTGCTGAGGAGCCTTACAACAGTCTCTTGAGTTGTTGCCTGGCTACAGCCTCCCTCAGAATATGGCATTTTCTTTATCACAGTTGCTGTGTATTCTGCATCCTTTCCTTGGTAGCTGAGTGTTTATATGCTGGGATATGATTTGCTGGAAGATGGCCATGGCAATTTCTGATAGCTTGTGGCAAACACAGCAGTGCATTGTCTCCTCTTATTTGTCCTGCAGCAGCGTTTTTGTTGCAGAATGGGTTTAGCCTTTCACTGTTTGTTAGTGTAATCCCTCCTGAACAGTTACACACCTGCAGTTGTGATAAGCGACATAGCCATTAGTGCAGGGCAGTGCTGCCATCAGTGATAATGGTGGCCATTTCCTCCGACACACACAGTTGGAGGTGATGGAGAAACCAAGCCCATTATGGTGGTCATACGTGACTCTGACTCTGTGAGGACTGTGATGAGATATTCTCCATCAGATTAATTCAGACATTTATTAATTAGCTGTTTCCTGGAAATAAATGACTACCTTTAGCATCCCATTGTGAAGCTGTAAGATGGAGCCCTTCAAATAAATCACAGGCCTTTAATTCACTGCCACGTTAAATGGATAGTGGCTTTGTGAAGCATGACAGCCTAAAGACAACAGTCTCCTGAGGCTCAGCAGTGTGCAGACAGCAGGGCATGAGGCTGCACTCCAACTGATTACCGGAACCACAGGCGGACGACATGCTCTCCCGCTTCTTCCCTTTCCATCTTTCACTCTGCTCATGTTTTCCTTCTCTTTATCCCCCTCTCAGAATACAGACCTGGCTAAACACCCTGGGAAAAAGACGCCACTTAACACATAATAATGCTTTGCCTCACCAGTCTGTGACACAAATAAGGAAAGTGGGCATGGAGGAGGAGCGTGCCCATCTGCCACAGCTTCATCATTCCTAATGTGCCATGTGTATTGCTGGGAGACCAGCAGGGGTTTGTGGGAAGTGAGGAAGCAATTACCAGCAGTAAACAGGCTGCTGGCTAGCCATCATCTTACACTATGGTAGCAGTGGAAATTAGAAACAAACAAAGCCAACCTTTACACCTGGCATTAATACTGTTTGCCTCAACTGCAGATTGAGTGGATTATGTTTATGTCTGGTATTAATATCCATCTCAGCGTGTACATGCACACTTTTCAGTCTCTTGCCAAAATGCATTCTGGTAATGTTTATAGCATCTTTTAATGTTGTCAGTAAATATTTCCTGTCTTCTGAACAGCAACATACACACATTCTTTAGAAACTGTTCAGCACCTACGTTTTTGCACAAACACGCACTCACACCCATCTGACCACCCACGCTGTTGGTGCATTGTTATCTCGAGATAATGGAAAACGATGTTGCAATTCACCATCTAAACCTGGTCTGAGGTCAGTGATGCACTATTTCACTGGTATTTTTATGGAGCATTATCAAGGCTAGCTACATAGGTGAGTGTTCACAAGCTGTTGGTCTATGTGAAGTAAAAGCTTTCTCTCTTTTACTACCTACCTTAAATAGAATAGGAGATGGCACTCTGGTTTCATGTTATGCCTGGAAATGTAAATATAAATGCACTTGTTCCATGTGCTTTAGACCATGAGCTCAGATCATTGAAAGTCAGTCCCAGTCAAATCTTCTTGTCCATCCTCAGTTAAACTACAGCAGCGGTCGACAATTGGGTCAAACTGTGGGTCAAAATTTCAGCTACATCACTTGTAATTATTTATTTTTTTACTTCACTATATCACACAGTCACAGGTACAGTGGGTGCTGAACATTCATAGAATCACTGTCTGGCAATTCTTCTTCAAAGTAAAATCACAATTTTGTTGCTGCAATGCTTTATATCAAGCTGAATTACAGAACTTTAATTTTATAAAGTTGTGAACGGGGGCTGAAGATTGTGTTGATTACTTATCACACCTCTGAAATAGCGGACATGCAGTGTATGGAAAAATAATACCAGTCAATCAATCAATCATCCAAAAAATTGTGACTTGTGAATATGTACATATACAATTTGTCTCATAGGGATAAACAAGGTGTGACATCCCAAAAAAAAACCTTTTAACAGGGAAAAAGAATGTGAGGGATCCCTCTCCCAGGACGGACAATAGATGCCACATGTAACTAACATCAGCAAAATAACAGTATTAACAGCATTGATTAGACAAAACTCTTTGTAACATAATGGAAAGGAAATGATTTGAGGAGTTATTGTCAGTAATGGTAGAGTATGTGAGTAGGCATATTGTATATCAAGCAGTCTTGTTGTAATCATATTCCTCGATCAGCTGCCACCATGATCAGTATCCACCACCACAATCGCACCATTTTTCTTGAGTTTCTCTTCTCTCTTCTCATTCCCCTCTCACAGCAGACTGCTCACTCCCCCGTCCATCCAGAAAACTCTCCTGTGTGCATGTGTATTTGTGTATCAGGAGGGAAGAGACTCAGAGAGCACAGAAAGAGAAAGAAAGTGAAGAGTCCCAGTGAGTTGACGAGTTCAGAGATGGTTATTGACAGTTTGTTCATATTCTTTGTGAACGCTGAACCGAACGAATCAGTTTACAAATGGACGTGAATGTGAGCGGCGTTCACTCTGGCGAGAGTAAGAGAGTTAGAGAGAGTGTTATGAAACGATGGGAAGCAGCCGGTCAGTGACTTTGTGGAAGAACAGTAGAAACAAACAGTGAAAGCACAGAGTTTCCTCCACAGCTGCTCAATGATCAGAAGGCCCAGACATGTATATTGGACTCAAAACGAGGTCATTTACACCGTGTTTTAAGCCTAAATGTCAAGATATGATCTCCTCCTGATTTCTATATTCCTAATACTCTAATGATTGTCCTGTTTTGGTGACCCATGAGCATCTCACATGTTCTCACATCTTATAAACTCATTTACATTTAGTGGAAACTAGTGAAAGTGTGAACAAGTTCAACCTAACTCGATCCTAATCTTCTGCCATTAACCCCTGTAGAAGAGCTGTCCACCAATTTCCAAAATTTCTTTTTTCAGATTACAAGAGTTTAAAGACACAGAATGTGTTGTAGAACATTAGTTTAAGCCCTGGCTCGTGTAGTGATAAACTATCTTCAAGAAATTGGAAGGGGAAATTTAACCCTTAAATACTATAATGCATGGCTTCATAGAGAAAGAGGAGAATAGTAAAATCAGTGCACTCTTGCTTTCAGAGAAGTTTTTTTTATCAGACTGTTGTGACGCCAAGTTGAAGTGATTAGTGCAGTAAATGTATACACAACACACATCAGAAAAAAGCAACAGTTTAATCTTTTGCTCCCTTGGTTTTACCCCCTGAAAAAGCACATGCAGGTGAGAGGAATTCTGCACAATGTCCTGTGGACCTTCATCAGGTAAACAGTAAGACAGAGGACATTCAAACACACAAATATATATAGGCTACACCCCCTTGAATCTGGCCAACCAGAAAGAAGAAACGAAAATGAATATGAATATGAAATATATGAAATTTGAACATTCAGTGGTCAGATTGCCGTGAAACTTGCTGAACCCACTCATTCTCCTCAGAGCCTTTTCATTTTGACACTTGAGCTTCCCTTAGGGACAACCTTCAGGCCAATCTCGTCAGCTTTAGTTGTAATGGGAAGGCTTTAAAGTAACAAACCAAGTCCTTTCTGTCCAATAATCTGTTCATATTTGTATTCTGTATTGTCTGTCATAAACAAGTTTGTGATCAGGGCAATGTCGAAGGGATTCTTTCTAAGAAGGGTGTTGCTCTCTCTCTTACTCTCAACTAAGTGGAAACTCAAAGTCAAATAAACACGAAGTGATTAATGACCGAGCCATGTTTGTAAAAGATAAACACCCTCACCCAGCTTGGGACCCAGGGATGGGAGGGACAGGGTGGGTGAGTGACTGATACTTTATATACTTAAGACATGAACGGAAACAGTTCAGCAGAGTGAGTATTATTTTTCAGCAGGACACATTAACTATGTTAGTACAGGGGTGTGCCTTTTTTCTTTATCTCTGTGGCTCCCAGGGGAAATAGGAGGAGAGCATACAGGGCAGGAGAAACCCGATCCCCCAAACTGCCAGGCTCCTCCCTGCTGAACAGGTACTCTGCTCTCAGACTGCTTTGTCTCATTCAAACACAAAATTGCACACAGCAATTTATCATTTCATGTTCTGCATGTACTGTCACATTATTCAATCCTTGTACAGAATCAGCTCCAGAGGCATCAACATGCCATTGTTTTACTGAATTAGAAGAAAGAAATCAGGATTTGGCTCCCACCACACTGACAATAAAGCATGTCAGCATGTTAATGCCTCTGCTGTCAGTGGAGACAAGGACATGCAAGTCAAATGCAGTGACAGGTGTCACACAGAGACTTTTTGTGTGCCACATGTGCAGTACATGGTGCTGTTTGTTGTGATAAATAGAAGCCTTCATTATGGGATGAGGAGCTGTATTGAAGACAAGTTATGCTTCAACATACCACGACTGGAAATGGATCCAATATCAGCAGGTAAATTATTTCAGTCTGAAGGGCCAATAAACATAAAAGCTCTTTTGCCAGTTCTTACCACAAGGGATAGAAAAGTAGAGCTCAGCAGAGTGCCTAGTTTGAACATTTGAAGTAAACTTTACAAAATATTCATCAAATCAAATCGATGTAAGACACTGAATCCAAAGTTTACTTATGTAGGACATGATAAATGTGAAAATTAAGTTTGGAAAAAAGTGCTGATGGATGCCCTATATGAATAAATAAACTAGGTGAATGGGTGACTGGCAAAAAAACTGTACTTTAAAGCATCTTTGACTGGTCATCAAGACGAGAAAAGTGCTATGAATACTTAGCATCGTATAAGACTTTCTTTTGCTGAGCAGTAGTTAAACGTGTCCCCAATGTTGAACCCCAGGAACACACCTCTTTAATCAAAAGATCAGATTTATTCCCATGTTTGACAGATAATTGTGTTCACACATTATAAAGGTATGAATCAAACCACAGAACTGCATTATCAGCCAATAACATGCAGTTTATCCAACAGCAGATAGCGATCATCAAAATTGAAGATTTTAGTTGAATCAATAAAGATTGCACCTGAGTTCACCATTATCTGCACCAGACAACACATCAATGGGGAATTTCAGTCGGGCAGCAGACGTGGAGTGATTAGACCTGAGGCCAGATTGAAACAGCGATAAGATATTGTAGACACGGAGATGAACACTGATTTTAAGTTAATATGCCAAAGACTTACTGTTTGTTTGTTGGTTAGTTGGTTTGATTGTATTAGAAGATTACAAAAAAAACAACTGGACAGATCACCACGAAACTCGGTGGAATGATGCAATATGGGTCAAGAAAGAACCCATTAAATTGCATCCGGATCAGGGGTAGATCCAGGTATTTATCTTCATATTTTTTAAGATTATACAGGTTTTTCAATATTTCAGTTTCTAAACCTTTACCATACCATAGATTTAGTAGCTTTTCAGATGTGTCTGTACACTCCTTTAATAATTTTGCTCAAATCATGGTCAAGTCAGATTTATTTGTATAGCTCAATGAAAACAACAGATGAACCAAGGTGCTTTACAATTATTAACAACAGTTCATCATAAGTCATATGTCATATGAGACACAGTTTGAAATCTGCTCCCTTAATTGTATCCATAAGCAAATTTGAGTTGTGAAATTATTTCCAACTGTGGTCACTATAAACATGTCAGACCCATACGAGAAGAAAAATAAATCATCACAGGGTACATTTTTCTACTCTACTAAGTCGGATATCTTCTCTCTGTCACCACCTCATCTCCCATATGTACTCATGGTCCTAGCTCTGTCTTTCTAACAGAAGTAAGCATTTGAAACACTTTGAAATGTTCTTCCAAAAGTTGAATTTACAACTTTGAAATCTTGACTTAACTCAACTTTGGTCAACTACAAAATGTGCAGCTTTCCTAACTCACAAACCCTCTTGACAGTGAAGCCCTTCAAGGGAATGGACTAAGGCCCAGAACTCACTCCCTTATTTGAGTGTGACGGTCCCGATCTCGTGGTTTTTCATTTTGGCGTTCATGTTAGACACGCCAGAGCATATGTGAGACTCACATCTGTGGCACGCCTCATCTCTCCCTGAGCAGAAATCTGAAAAACATCTGTTGATGTAATACTAGCAGCGTTACGTAAAAAACGGACCCTTTTCACTACGGTTTTAATGTCACTGATGAGGGGCAGGATTTTTCCGGTGTGCTCACATCCCATGATTTACACATATTAAAGAGGAACAGTTACTTCAACTCAGCATCAAAGTCAACACCATCAAACTTAGAAATAACTGTGTCTTAGTCCAGCTTTTCATACATCAGCATAGTTCTGTCATTAGGTGGTACGGCTCAATGTGGCTTTATATCACAGTGTTGGCAGGTTTGGAAATATTTGTTCCTTTGCTCAGGGCTTGAAGCTGACAAAAATCTCTGGAACAATTTCAGAGTTTTGCAATGGAAACTCCATGACTGTTGGATTAGACAGGTCAAGTAGTGTCTCCAGTTTTGAGTGAAGACAATATCTAGCTACCATCACACTTTTCCCAGCTTATGTTTTTTTGTGCACCTGAAAACAAATGTACAGGAATTAGATTTCAATAAAGAGTGCTACTGCTCATTGGTGCATCAGAGTTAAAATAAAAGTTAAAAACGAAACACAATATATCATGTAGTTAACAAGCTAAAATAGATAAAGAACTCTATTAACTATATAACTTCTAGAGGTTCAGGATGACATAAAAATTGAGAGGAAAAACAATAGCTGCAATTGACGTCTCATCAGCTGCGATTCTTTTTGCTTGCAATGAATGAACAATCACATTCTTGTCATTTTTAACATTAAAGGAAATGCCTGAAGTAGCAGTGCGTGTCATCATATGCAGCATGGGAATTCTAACAAGAGGCCCCTCCACAGTTCCTCCCTTCTTATCAGTCTTAAGCCTTTTGTTCTTTGTGCATGTACAGTGGGTCTGGATGACTCTGCCTTTGCTCATGTCATTATAGAGCTATTTGTATTGCAAAATGGAGGGTGCAAAGTTAATGAAAAGCCTTTTTAACAGCCAGTATTGCTCAAAAGCCACAGCCAAAGAACAATGACACTGTTATGCACTTGGTTTTAATACGGGACACAGGCAGCGGTGTCTGCGGGAGACTCAGAGGTTTTGCTCTCAGTGAATGTACTTTTGTGACGGCTCCTCACAAAAGGGCCACACATCATGTCATGCAAGGCTGTGTACAATGAAAGAGCATTATGCTGTGATGTATAGACTTGTACCATCTGGATTCCTGGCAAGTGACAGAAAGATGCTTTGGAGGCAGAGACTTGGGGCTTTGTTTGATTTTCATTAGGGCTCAGGCCAGATTTATGTGATCCGGACCGTACCCAGTGGGGATGATGGCACACACGGAAACACAATGACTGCACACAGAAACAGAGATCCAGGCTGTGCCACATATAGAGAGGAATCATCTCCTTCAATCTGCAGGTATTGTATTGTGCAGCCAAAATAAAATCAGGTCAGCTTTGAACTGCCTTGCTAAGCAAGAGAGAAGTTTCAGGGAAGCTGAGCGGCAGGAGGCTAAAAGTAAACAGCTGGAATGTTTGTAATGCAACACGAGCATGCATGCAAATTAGCGCCGTGCCTGAAACCATGGCGACAGCTGATATTAGAGTGTTGTTGCATCACAAGGCCCCTTTAAACAGAGATCCTGCTGCGTTTCGGTTCAGAAGATGCCTCATTATTATAACACAACAGGGTTGTGTGCAACAGTCCCACCTTAAACATGCTGTATAATAGTGGCTGCAGTGACATGGCAGGAAGACATCAGCCCTTAATAGACTCGGCTTTACAGTAAATCCAGGCTGAGCTGGGGTATTGTTGAGGTTGTTATCAGGCCCAGATGTGACAGGACAGCCAGCAGGTACTCACAGCTCTCTCGGACTGGTGCCAAACAGGAAGCTTGAATAATAACAGGCCCCTTAGCTATATGTCACCGCCCCAGGACATCAAATTCAACCAGCTCTGTGGAGCCCAACACACTCCAGGTATGTGTGTGCGTCATAGCACTGCACTCCTCCCTGGCAAGCTGGCCAACAAAAGCAGAGTAATGGGAAGGTTTTTGTGTTAAATTGTTGTCATGGGATTGATCATCACACTGGGCGTGCTTCCTTCACTTGTTATTACCCCCCCCCCCCCTCCATCTTCCAAAAAATAAATCTTACAAATGCAGTTTAGTGTGTTGTTTTTGAATGGAACTCATGTAGGGTTGAATAGTGGAAGGCATTTCAAATGTCCCCTGTGCAATTTGTGCTAATATACTACAGACGAGAGCACAATCACACAATGTCACTGATGTCAAGGTCATTTTAATTAAAATTTGAGTTAAGAGTTAAGCATTCATTCATTTGTCATCCTAATTTGTTTCGTTTTTATACAACGAATGATATACACATGATATGTAGATATCTAGTTTTCTTTAGTTTCATTCAGTTGACATTATACATCTGCCAGTCCTTGTTGGGTTTTGGCCTGTTTTCCTTTGGTTTATTTCATCTACACAGCGTTAAAAGTAATCTCACCAACCAAAAAATCTTTTTTTAGGCTTCTGCTGTGACAATCCACTATTGAAAATCTACCAGGGGATTGTTGTAGTAGCACCAGAATAAATGTTTGAGGAAACACATACACATCCTGATGGTTTACACATCTGTTCCCTGTGATGACCCTCCAGGCCCTCTGTGCCATTGCTCCTTTTGTAAATGCTCGGTTGGATCTCAGTTTCAGATTTTCTCTCTTCCCTGATACACCTCTCTTGTATCGTTTGGCATTTAGCTTCTGATGCTGCACCACACAACATTGTAAGTTTTCCTCTTTAATTTATTCCTCCTTTTTATGTATTTTTTTATTTAGTTTGGTTGTGTGTATGCACAATAACTACAAGGTCTGTTTAGGCCCTGATGCAATTCATATTGTCATCCAGGGACCAGGGGTCCGATATTTCCTCTCACCTATTGACCCTATGAGTTATAACTGGTAAGAATCAGACATTATCAGTTGTCAGTTCATCGCATACAGACTCAAGGCCATCGGAAATGTAGCCTCATTGGGACTGTGGCGACTTTCATGCTGTCTGCATTTTTTCCGGAAAGATGTGTTAGGTCTAAAAAAAACAGCAAACAGGGGAAGCACTAAAATACATTACTTACACCACATCCAGTTAGTCATCTCTGTTTCTCATAACAAGAGCGGAAGAAGGTGTAAGCTTGTCCTCATCACTTGCTGCTGAATCTGTAAATTAGGTCGGCCCGATCCGAGCTCCGTTATCCTATTTTTTTTCATGTTTTTGTGAAGAGATTGCCGGTTTGAGACGGCGTCGAGGGTCGACCAATCACTTTGGATTGAAAAAGCGTAAATCAATACCTATTGGCTGTAGATCTGCAACAACCAATTAAAAAGCAGCCTCATGTCCCGTGGTTGCCAAAAGTTTCAGGACCCACATTCACATCCACTTGACCGGCGCCCCACACCTGGAAGTATTATATTAGACAGAAATTAACCAAATACAATTTGAAAACAACTTATATAAAATGCTCACAGGCGTTTATGGCCAACCAGGAGCCTTTTGGCTGAGTGTTTGAATAAAGAAGTTATTGGGCCTGATGAAAAAACTCTGAGACCCTCAAGAATTAAAAAGCTTGGCCATTTGTCAGAGGCACAGGCTGTGGAATCTGAAGAGCTTATTTTGAAGTACCCCGGGTTGTTTGGTGACGTGTACTCCCACACTGATTGGGTTGAGCACAAATATTGACGTGGGTAATGCACTGTGTCTGTCAGCAATTCCGAAGGGTATTTAGATTTTGAGGAAGAGTATATGGTCAAATATAGTGTGGTGTTCTCCAAAACAAGCTGGGCTTTTCCACATTATTAATACCTACAAGTGCTATTGAGATTTTCGAAAAGTTCAACATGTTGAAACAGCCAGATGCTTTTCCACTGCCTTGCCAGGAGGATTGCATAGAACAGGTTGTCAGCAATTGAGAACTGCTGAAGGGTTACTGGCAGGTGCCATTGTCCGAAGGAGCACAAGAAGTGCAGCTTTTATCGCTCCATCTGGGCAATATTTCTATAAAGTGATGCCGTTTGGGTTGAGAAATGTTCCGGCCACTTTTCATTCTCAATGATGGTGGCCAGGTTGGCTGGCTGCACAGTGTACTCAGATGATTTAGTGTTTACAGTGGTTCTTGTTTTCTCACATGCAGTGGATTACAGTGCTTTTTCAGCAGTCGGCAGAGGCGAAGTTCACAGTAAATCTTGCAAAGTGTGACCTTGCTTGTGCAACTGTGATTTACCTGGAGTGTTGGCAGTTGGAGCTGATAGGGTTTGTTGGGTATTGTTGTTGATTCTGAAAAAGTGTATTTGCTGTTATGGCAACACTTGCAGCAAAACTACAAATTGTAAATTTTGGTAACTTTCCTGCACTCACACACACCTTAGTTTTCTGTATGGTTTACACCTTACATCTGCAGATAAATAATTATTCATCATCACATTTTCTTCTTCTATGATCCTCTTATTTACTATTAATAGTTGCATTATGTTCTAGTTCTTCCCATGCCTCCCCTGTTTTTCCCTTTTGCATCATGGTAGGTTACTGTCAGATCAATGTATTGGGCTTTATAAGATGTGTTTTTATGTCAAAATCATGTGGCTGGTTTCAGTCTGACAGTAAATCGAAAAGTGTGGAAAAAATTGTCTGGCTCTGTCCACATTCCATTGCCAGGGTTTTTATAGAACCACCACATTCATCTTCACTTTCTTTCTCTCTCACAGACAAACACACGTCACGCAAAGACAAAGCTGGCTGGGGTCACATTTTTGCCTGGAGCATTTCTGGTCCGCATCAGAAATGCTCTCTTTCCTGTTCTCAGATGTGACCCTGTGGCTCAGGAAGTTCTTTGCAGCTGTACCATCATCCCAACTTTGACAGCTGCACTGAATGGCAGGATGTCCTGTTTAAAGTTACCCTGAGAGGCACTGTAGCTCGGTCCACTGGCCGTCAGAATGAACCACCGTGCCATGACACTTACATAGTTATAGTTACAAGTGGCTGTGAAGTGGGCAAATTGATGTGTACAAATATAATTTTTACTACTACAGCGAGCAACTCAGATGGCATTCCTGCAGATTTCTCGTAGTTTTTCTCCCTCTTCTTCAGCAGAGGTGCCTTTGAATTTATTCAGGTTAAATCATTTTCAACTCTCTTTAAAACATTACCTCATTGACAGAGAAAATGTGAATCCACCTGTTTCTTTACTTTGATTTCATGCTGCCTATAACGTCACTTCACATTCAATACTGCATCAGACTTGATATCGAATTATTCTGCAAAGCAAATTCTTTCTAATCGGCACAAACACTGTTCAATTAGCGAAGGGAGCTCAAGTGAACAGGAATGCCAGAGACTTTTTGATAAAGGTATTGAATACGACATCATCAATTGGCAATAGGAGATTATCATCATCATCATCATCATCATCATCATCATATCACTGGCAGAATGTTGACAGGAGTAAATCAACCTAGTGCACTGATCATTGTGTGATAACGTCTGTGAACAAATCTCAGTAAAGTCAGTTTTTAATAGGTGGAGCCCCACAGTGATGACTCACTTGACTGTCAGCACCTAAGAGACTGAAGAGGACACCGTCTGCATACAGACAGTATAGAGACATATTTTATTACTTGTTTGGATTTGATAGGCAGTGTCTAAGCTGAGGTCTGTCGGGGTGAAGTGCTCTGTTGCCTTGTATCTTGGTTTGGGCCAGGAAGTGTGCAAAACTCATCTGCTGGATTTTCCTGTGCACAAATCAACGTCCTGTCACAGAGGAATTATTTTTACTCCACTTATCAGTATCCTCTAAAGGTCACAGCTTTATTCCATGTGGTCAGTAAGTTTGCATACTGAGTGCTTCTTTACAGGAAACTTCTCATGGCTTCAGATAAGCAAGATGACTTTTTCTCCTCCTAACATGTATACCATCTTTGTTAGCCAGTCAGATAACGTGACTTGTTAGGCTCGTTTGACACCGGGGACTTGCGGTGACTCCATTCCATCAGAATGTCAATGCCCCCAGCCCAGCTGAGCCACTTCCTGTGGATCAGGGCTTTCTCTCATGCACCACTGAATGGGGATGGTGTGACAGCACTGAATTGGGTTCCTGTTTTTGCTCTTCAATCGAAAGTGAGCTGCTTGCCAAGGTTCTGCCCACTTTTCAACTCTTTACCCACTAAAGCAGGAGCTCCCAGGAAAAGAGAAATGAAATTGTGGAGCTACTTAAAAAAAGAAAAGAAAAACAGTGCCTTCCTCAATTATCTTATTATCTTGTCAATGTTTGTTCATAGAATTTGTTATGTGATGGTGACACTTAGCCTTTTTATCATTCCTCTGTGTTGACTTGTGCTGTCTGTCTCAAGTCAACACTCATTCCCTCATTCTCTACTCACCACTATGGCGATGGAGGGGTGGGTTTCAGGTGTAAACAGTGTAGCAGCTGAATCCAATACAATTGAAGACATTCGTGACTTATCTACAGACATAATTAAACAACAGAAAAAAAATAGCATGGCTCCATACTGCTCGTGTGGTGTCATCAAAGTGTCCGCAAGCCCTGACATTCATATTCGACTAAAAACGAGGTAATTTCCACCATGTTTTAAGCCTAAAGGTCCACCAGAAGTGGCTAAGATAGCAGACGTTTGCATTTCCGATAGTCCCTGAATGAACCCCGTCGGAAAGATATCAGCGGACATTTAGACTCAAAACATGGTGTAAACCACCTCGTTTCGAGTTGATTTTGAATGTCGCTGCTTCCGGACACTCGTACAACATCACACAAGTAGTATGGAGGCATGGTATGGTTTTTTTTGTTGATTTTTTACGTCTGAAGACAGGTCAGTAATTTCTTCAATTGTACTCGATTTGGCTGCAACACTGTTTACCCCTTAAAGCTCAAAAGTGTTGTGTGGACCCAAACACTTCACCCACCCCTCCATTGACATAGGGGTGAGTAGATAATGTGTGAACTTTAATTTCTGGGTGAACTATCCCTTTAATATGAGAACAAGCAAAATATACTCAGGAAAGTAATCATCAGAGAATCAAAGCACTACATTAATTAAAGGAAAAGTAATTTTCAATCAATCAATCAATCAAGCTTTCATTTGTATAGCCCATATTCACAAATACAATTTGTCTCATGGGGCTTTAACAAGGTGTGACATCCTCTGCCCTTAAACCTCAGCAAGAGTGAGGAAAAACTACCAAGAAACCTCAGAGAGAGCCAAATGTGAGGGATCTCTCTCCCAGGACTGATTCAGCAACACACCATTGTGTTTTGCTGGATTCAGACCTGGTGACTGAGGAGGACACTGAAGTTCACTGTCATGTTCATGAAACTAGTTTGAGGTGACTGACATGGAGCTTTATCATGCTGAAGATAGTCATTACAAAAAGGGCTAGGTAACCGTTTTAATTATTGAATTATTGAACACATTATATTACATTTCTATACTTACTTGATCATGTCAGCGATTGCTTTTGATTTTACTTTTTTGCAATTTTTGCGATTGTTTTTAATAGTATATATCTTTATTGATGTAAGCGCTGATAGTAATTGTCTCTGAAAAGATGCTATACAAATAAACTTACTATCATTCTAACCTCCCTAATGTGATGGCTTCCTCCCTCCCTAACTTGAACTGCTTGAATCATCTGATGTCAGATGGTAATGATGATGATGTTATCGCTAACTTGATCAAACAAATTCTCACCTTTGGTAACACCATGCATTGCATACCTTCCTCATTTAACGGATGCATATGATTTCTGTCTGTACTTTGAGGTATTGAAGAAAAAAACTAAATCAGACATTTCAAGAATAAAGTCGTAATACTACAAGAACATAGCCATAATTCTACAAGGAAAAAATTCATAATAATACAAGAATAATGTTGTAGATTTACCAAAAATAAAGTGATAATATTATGAGAGCAAACCTTTCAGGCTACATGTATTTTAGAAAAGCAGCCTGCACGTGTTAAAATGACGAGAGTGGAGCATCTTGTGAAACTATACTTCAGTATAGGTTTCACAAATAACAAAATACTGAATCTTTTGACAGGACGTACAACTCTCTTGTACTCTCAGTACAAGATAGTTGTACTGTGTGTGATCCCACACAGAAATGACTAGACCAGAGACAAAATGTGCTGCATCCATGATTCATCTGCAATGTTTCTTCTATACTAACTCACACTTTGTCTGGTTCTAACTGCTCCTCAGGAACAGCAAGCCTCATTCACAAATTTTCCTCCTGAATGAGGTTTCAGTTTCTTAGATTTCAGCTTTCTCCCCACAAAAACCTTCCTGCATAACATTGTCTCGGTTAGACTGTGGTTTTGGGAAAGCTGATTCTACGGCATCCAAACTACACCAGAGAGTGTTATCTTTAGCTCGTACCTAATCCAGTTGTTGCCCATACGCCTAAAGGTTTGTGTGGCTCACCACAGTTGTAAAGAGTTTTTACTGTAGGCTTTCTGTCAGCTCCAACCAGTCTGACCATTCTCATCTGACCCCTCAAATAGGTGTTTCTGTCCAGAGAACTGCTGCTCTTTTTCTGTTGTATCTTTTTTTTGTTTCTGCTCCATTTTGAGTAAAAATGATAGAGACTGTCGTGCAAATCTCAGGAGATCAGCAGTTTCAGACAAAATCAAAACAGGCCGACTGAAACCAACTGTCATACCTTGGTCAAAGTCACTAAGATTGTATTGTTTCTTCCGTCAGATGTTTGGCACACAAAAAGTCCAGGAATCTGCACATCTTTGTTTTTTTCATAATTTTTTTCCCTCACATCAAAACAATAAAAGCAGCTCCTGGGATTCTGAAAATACACTGATCATAACTCTGAGTAAACTTTGCATGAACTTAAACTGAAACAGAATATTAGCATGAGACAAAGTCTTGCCACAGCCACAAACCCACAGGAATGCATTGCGAGTTGAGAGCACATCCCAGAGAAAAGAATATATCTTTAATTAATAGCACATTACACTGGCTCTGAGACAAATTCCACTGTCAGAGCTTGAATGTTTTCCATACAGTTGAGAATGTGTTGATTATTTCTTTCTGGAAGAGATTAGGTGGAAACATCTCATTGCTGGCTGAGATTCCTCCACAGCTTTGTCATTCAGCATCTCACCTGGCTATTCTTTTCACCAGAATTGCATAGGAAGAAGTGAGGACTCTGGCAGGCAACGCTGAAGGGGAAAATAGACTTTCAGATGTGTTAAAGATATTCAAACTAACCGAGAACTGAAAGCACATTTGTGACAGCTGTTTGCCTCAAAGTTCCTGGAAGGACTATTATTATCTTTGTAACTGTAAGGAAAACCTTGGGATAAGCGTGGAGTTTTCTGGATTTCCAGACTTCTTCAAGACGCCTTTACTGAACCGTTTGAGGAACATTTACTTGACTTTCTCTCTGGCCACTCTACCTTTGCATTGCGTTGGATAATACATTACACAATACTCATTCTCTGGGTTCAGTTAGGTTCAGATTTTGGAGTAAAGAATCTCTATCTTGCATACTAAACCAATCAACTACATGGGAAGCTTCTCCTAAATTTCTCATCATCCTTCATATTGGTAGGAATTTCCAAGAGCCAGCCGTTGTATCACTAAATATAGCGTATTGTTATTATTATTACTATTATTATTATTAATAATAATAATAATAATAATCGCAATAATACATCTATAAGTATCAGCATTATTGTCATTACAACAATCAGTCTGACAGTGCTTAAATATGTTGGTAACACAACAGTTCCTGGTGTCTCCTGGAGCCCTCTAACAGGCATCACTATGGTTAACTCATTCTTGGCTTCACCTTGGAAAAATGAGACAGATCTTTGAAATTACTGCCCAGTCAGCGGTTGGTGACCACACTCTACAGCTCCTTATAAAACCCCAAGGCATATGCTGATCATCATCTTAGGAACTTGCAACTGTCGCAAACTGTCTCATTGTGCCAACTAAAGATTTTATTGCAAATAAAGAAACATAACTATCTGCAAAATATGGGGTGTTGAGAGTAGATGTGTCAGTAGTGAGTGACATGTATGTGTGAGTGAAAAATGTGTGTGTGTGGTGTGTAACAGCCAAAAAGTCCCACCAAACCAAACCTGGAGGTGAGGAACCTACAAGAGAGAGAGACTGGCCCTGTATGGAAAGCCTTGGTAAGACCTATACAGGTGCCACCACATAACTCTAACAACCCTCCATGAGTGCAAGTTGCAGCAGGAAAAGGTCAGCCGACCCAAGGAGAGAAAGCAGAAAGGGCATTGACAAGCTTCAGTGACAAATTGGGTCACAGCTTCATTGCACTTCAACAGTTTCAGCAGTGCAAATGGGGCAAAAAGTGAGGCAAAATTATCAGGAGAATTTATTTTTTAAATGTAAGTACTCGACTGAATGGTACACATGTTAAAAAAACATTACATTGGTAATCAACCGACAAATGTTTTTCGTCCATAGCTTTGTTTCTTGGCGACTTCTGTAATGACGGGACAAGCTGGTGATGCAATAGGAAAACTAGACCAGCTCATATCAGTTCGGGTGACATGGTGTACGCGGCAGTTGGAGGGTGCAGCCTTCATCAGCTGCCTAGACCGTGTCCTCTGCAGGATACAGTGCCCTATCAGCATGAGACACCAAACTAGCAGTCTTGTCTTTGGTGGGATATAATGCAGCCAAACAGATATCATCCACTGACGGACCAGATCTGGGTCCCACCCACCTTGTGAAATGAGCCCTGAAGCCCACCTGGAAGGTACAAACTGTGGTCTCATAGGTCTTGCAGGTTACCTTACAAATCCAATGAGCAGTTTGTTGAGCAGACAGTGGAGCCCCACAACTGCTTGTGGGATACATTCCAACTGCTCCCCAATGACATCAGGACAGCAGAAAGTCTATACATTTTCCATCTCAAACTAAAAACAAATCTCTTCCAACTATACCTTGCATAAAACAAAAACAAAAACAAAAAAAGTAGTGATTTAGTACCACTTATATGGCACTTACCTATAGCACTTTGTAGTTTGGCTTTCTTGAAGAAAATTGTAGTTTCTTGATTCTTGTCTTTCTGGGTTTGTACCCTCATGGTTGAATGCACCTTCAGTCGCTTTGGATAAAAGTGTCAGCTAAATTAAATGTAAAAAAAAAAAGGAAACGTAAATTCCAGCAAAATCGTATGCAAAAAGGACGCTGCATGATTCTGTGCCCCAGGTTCAGTATGGGTTTAATGCCCTTTCTGTTGTGTATTGTTTATCTCAAGTATATCTGTGGTCATCAAGTATTACTGCCTTTCATTTAATTTGATTTATAGAAAAATAAGTTTTGTGAACTTAAATTAGAACTGATGCAACAATATTGCTGGCCTTATTCATGTTTACATGGTGATGATAATAATGATAATATTATTATTATTATTAATAATAATAATAATAATAATAATAATAATAGCTTTATTTATATAGCACTTTTCAATACATATGGACATATCAGACCCCAACCACCATGATGAGTAGCCAAGTATGTGGGAGATTGGGGCTTGTGATACTTGTACCAGATCTACTCTGCAAATCACACAGCACCAAAATGAAAGGTTGAGTGAATTACAGGTCTCTTGAGTGGCTCTTGTATGTGCACAGAGACAACCATGTATGCCCTGCCCTGTCATTACTAACAACACTCTGAGACTCTGGTGACAAGTTAATGACCAGTGGCAAAGTGTGAGTCATTCTCTGGCTGGCACTGGGCATCCTGGGCAGCTGGACGGTTGATGGCCAGGCCAGGATAGTCTGTACCCGGAATAAGTCTGATTAGAGCCTGTCCATTCTGCCAGAGCTATTGCTTTCCCATTTTGGCTGAGTTTGTATTTCCCAATTGCAGTTATGATGACAATAAACTAGGGTGCAGCTAATTATAATTTTTATCAGCAAGCTTAGCTTCTCTCAGTGTTATTTTGTCTTTATCGAATTTCTTGCTGCAAAGCATGTACCTGCAAACTTGGAAGATATAACCTGCCTCTTATTTCATCCGTTGTAAATTCTCTAATCGTCCTTTTTCCATTAATTAATTTTCTCATTGGTGCAATAAGCCATCAATAACAAGACTGATGCAACCTGATAATTGATTTTACAATTGCAGAGTTAGAGTCGAGTGCAAGCTTGACATAGCTACAGTCATTCGTCAAAGATCCCAGGATAATTTCAGAGGCATATGCATTATCATCCAAAATTATGTTTGCCAACCCCTAGCCTTTGTCAATGGGACATGGCCATTGCCTACAAAAGGAGAACTATCAGTCGATAGTTAACTTAGCTGCTAGAGATAATGGTTTATTAAAGCCAGAAGAGGGCCTTTAATTACAATATGCAGTACCAGATCTTTTATGGGACAGAATGCTGTTCTGTTCTATGTGACAAAATATATTTCTTTCACTTCAGTTTTGCTTTGCATGTCTGTTAGCTTTAACTGGTCAGGCTCTGCATGCCTTGCTTATCCTGGAACAACATTGTACCCTATCTCATTTTCAATGTCATCACAAAAAGGCTGTAAGAGTGCTGGGTTCTGAGGAGATTTAATGCAGTATGAGATAGAACTAAAGACATATATGGATGTCATTCCTAAAGATACCTGGATCTATCACTATACTGCCATCTTTAGTATTGTCTAGTGGATTGCAGGGGACTGCACTGACACAGATTCTCACACTGGAATGAAAGCCAACCTTCTGTCATGGCAGAATGACCCAAATACATCAATGAAGAAATGAAAAGTATATGTTTAAAATGCTTGGTTGGTGACCACTGCTCTACAGTGTTTCAACCTGAAATATAGTTTTGTATATTACTTGTGTGCATTTAACCCTTAGATTGTAGTTTTTTCCATCTTCATGTTGATTGTACCAGTGTTGCCAATTTAGCGACTTTGTCGCTAGAATTATCGACTTTTCACCTTCCCTAATGACAAGAGATTTCTTGTCTAGCGACTAGCGACAAATCTGGCGACCATCTGCTACTTTGGAAATCTCGTTTTTATTGTTGAACGACAGCAAAATCACGTTCACTGATTTGTGAATGATGTCACCTTTGCCTTTCTTAGTGTTCTAGGGTTGCCAATGTAATTGTACTCCCACATTGTCACAGCGGCTCACCTATGTAGAATGAGCCACTATGACAACACAGAAGTATATCTACAGATATAACACGTATTTTAGCAATGTGATTGGAGGGCAGTGCGCATTGCAGGCAGACAGATATGAAACACATGATGCTATGATGCCTATCGCCCTGCATGTCGATTAAACCATCCATTTATCCCCATGCACTATATAGAGAAGAACTCAAGGTTGTTCACTATATAGAGGATGAATGGACATCGGACATAGAGAAAAGAACAGAGTTGGGTATATAGGAAAACATACATATAGTAATAATTTTGGGTTACTGTCCTGTAACTATGTCTGGCATCATTACGCAATCTAGAGACTTTTAGCTACATTTCAGAGAGCCACTGGATTGTATTAGTTCATATGTGGAGTTAATTCCAAAGGTTAAAAAGTCAAACTGTTAGAGAGACACAGATGGGCCTGTGAATGCATTATGGGAAAAATTACAGTCTCTCCCACGTATGATGATACGGTGATAAAGCAAGTTTAACTTTTGTTTATATATATTTATTTTTAAAATTATTTAATTAGGTTTTTGTCTTGTTACAGCATATGGAGTGATGCTTGATAGCTATATCAATGTAATCTTATCTGGGGAAATGATAAAGTTTGAGCCTAGATGCAAAACTCTAGCTTTGTGCTGCAGCTGATTTCAAATGTGAGTTGTCTGACTGAACTGCAGTTGTAGTGCAGGTAGTGTTAATATTTGTTTTCCATTTTGATCGAAATTGTTCTGTCATGTTCAGTTATTTACCTGCATTATCACATTACAAACAGTGACAACAACAAAATAACTCTCCTTAAAGGGATAGTACACCTAAAAAGGAAAATTCACTCATTATCTACTCACGACTACACCAAAGACAATACATCCACTCCTCCATGGGGTGTAAGCATTGTTTGAGTTTACAAAACACTTTTGGAGTGGTAGAGGTATACAGCGTTGCAGCCAAAGTGACCCCTTCTTCAGACTTCAACAGAAAAAAACATAACATGCCTCCATACTGCTCGTGTGGTGTCATCCAAGTGTCACTATCTGTGAACGTGCGCTCCACGCGTGCCCTTGGGTGAGAGTGTGTGCGGTTTTCCGGTGTGTCCATAAGAACATGAGCATGCCTCTGAGGAGGATATCAGAGGACATTAAGGATAAAAACATGGTATAAATGATGCAGTTAAGAGTCAAATATGAATGCCGGGGCTTGTGGACACTTGGATGACACCACAGGAGCAGTAAAGCACCATGAAATTTAGTTTTGTTTTCCTTTGAAGAAGAGGTCCCATTTTCTTCAATTGTATTGGATTTGGCTGCAACGCTGTTTACCCCTGAGACTCCAAAAGTGTTTTGTGGACTCAAACACTTCACTCACCCCTCCATCGACATAGTGGTGAGTAGATAATGAGTGAATTTTCATTTTTCTGTGAACTATCCCTTCATTTAGCTCATCCATTTTTTAACAACATCCTTTATCTGAGGCTGGGTATTGTTCTCAGTCTGTCTCAGACCTTGCACAGTGGCCTGCCTTACTGTCTCAACTCACTGCTTCTCATGTGTGCAGATTAAATCAGGTGAAGCGGGATTGGGGGGCAATTAATTTAACCTGTTATGGTCTGATTGTAGAGCTCCATGCCCCATGCACAGCAAGGTAGACTGGGCAAATGAGAGTGACAAATGAAGCGAGGATTCCTGCTGGATGCTATGACATACATTTTAATCACATCAGTAACCGACTGTGCTGAGATCATTTTTATGAAGCAGCATTTAGAAGCGTTAAATGGATTTCGTTCTGAGATTATAATTAATAATATAAGCTTCTGCATGTTTAACTCATAGGTTTAACTTGATGATTAATTAAAAGTGGATATTAGAGAACAAGTTAAGAGTGAATTAACACATAATCTCCCCTACCTTATAGTATATAGTGAGGGATAGCTATACCAGGCTATGGCTGCAAAGTTAGTGACATACTTTTTAAGTTTTTTCATCACTGCTATGATTATGCTCCTATATAGGTCTCATTATCTTTATAGTTATTATAAGTATTATGATGCTGTTTGTGCTCAGCAACTGTTGTACAATGGACAGTGAGTGATGCTCATTATGCTATTTATTTGTATAGGCTTCTGCTGAATCTATACATTACACCGTCACTGTTTACTGTCTACTCTTAATTTACTTCCAATGTGAACAACATCCTGCTGCTGTTGCTTCACATTGAAGGTGAATGCCAGAAAACAGGACGGCTTTTCATTGGAAGGTCTGAGGACAGAGAGTATGGAAGTCAAGGAAAGGCAGTCTAGTTTAAAGGGAAAACAAAATATTACTTTCTCTAGTACTGCACTTACTGTTATCATAGGACAGAAATAATGAGAATTAGAAGTCCTGTTCCAAACTCAAAGGCGCTCAAGTCTGTCATCACAGAAAGAGACAAGATGAGATGAGCAAAAGTAATTTTTTTTGAAGAATTACTTTGTGTTTCAGAGGGTGACAAAATTGTTGCATGTGCTAGAATTTTACCATCAGAGGCATGAGATATGGATGTTTCAGACACTGTTAAACAATAGGACAAGATGTGTTTGTTTGGAGCATACTAGGGCCACAGCAATGTGAGACAAAACTGCAAAATGTCCTAGATGCTTTGCCATTTTGGACAAGATACTAAGATGAGGAGAGCAGATACTGACAGTTGTGATATGTGTAGGAACTATGTATTTGTGTGTATGTGTATTGTGATGCGTATTGTATGATGCTTTGGCCTGGAGCCCAAGACAAGTTTCCCTATGGGACAATAAAGTATACCTGACCTATTATTGATTTTAGGTACTATGACAAAAAACATTAATGACCTTTTTACCAAAGACTAGAACAGGATGAGGACAAGACAGCACCAACATCATTAAACAATAACTCTGACTATATCAACATGCAATAATAAGTTTTCAATGAGAATAACAGTTTGGAAGCAAAGGTCAGCTACCATGCAGCAGTTTGAGTCCAGACAGATCTGGAAAACTGCTTGTTCTGCACTCTCAGAGGTATTAGACAAGTCTCTGTGATATTAAAAAGCAGATCTGGAATCCTGGAAATCGCTGTACATCACACACAGGCACGGAAACTCTCCTCGACTTTGAAACTGTTCTGTAACTAATAATACCAGTGGGCCTTGCAGCCTTGCCAAATTGCCACTTTAGCTAATCCTGATTATAAGGGATGAAATAATAAACAACAGTTGATGACAGTAACCTCCGTGTGTCGTTTTCTTGAGAGTCGTTACTTTAAACATGCAAGTCTTTGACCCTCTGGCCATCGTGTGGGTCATTGAGGTCCCCTGAGTCAAGGTGTGAATGGCTGCTGTGAGTATTCAAGGTCACAGGTGAGTAGTATGTGCCCTGTGCATCTGAGGTGTGGGTGGATGTTGAGCTGTCTGGGGAGAGAACTTAGGTCAGCATCGTAAGTGACTGATAATCAGTGCCACAGACCACCTCCTTTGTTGAGTGATCGTTTTTCCAGGTTAACAAAGATGGTTTCTTTCATTTCTTTTTCAAACCATCTATCTTCTTGTGAAAAACATGCCCCTTGTCCTTTAGCTGTAACTAAATAGCTGGGTCCTGATCACAGGAACTGTAAGCCTCTTGGATGAGAAGGGAAAAGTCTTGGACCTGGATATTTTGCTTTTAATATAAACATATTGTTTTAGAAAAAACATTAATTTTTCCAGTCCATCCAGTTAATCATTTCCTTTTCTACTTGGTTTATAACAAGTACCATGTCTGCATGTCTTTCAGTGCCCTGCAGTGAAACTGGCCAGGCTATCACATCTAACAAGCTCACCCCCTTTCTGTAATTATAATGGATTGATGCCAAAATAATCACGTTGTAACCCGGAATGTCAGTCCATGAGATGGAGACGATCCCCAGACGCCCAGTGTAATTGAAAATGTCTTGGATACAGCTCTGCAAAGCTTAATCTCTGCGTCCTCAGATGACCATATGAAGAGGGGGTGAAGTAGAGTTCACAATTCTTATTTCCCTCTCCAAACGCTGCCTTGCACAGAGGCTCTGCTTGGCATCTGCTCTTCTCTGGTTTTCCAGTTTGGCAGGTCACTCATAGACGTGGCTGATAAAAACCATGACACAGGCAGATTTGTAAACTCTTGACACAAGGTCTCTTCCAACCCTTCTAGGAGTTCCATCTGATGACTATATATTACACTCACAGGGCTTTGAAGACATGTTTCCCATGATGCTGCTTTGGGCTTTTGTGGTAAAGTTACTGACAAATATGAATTCCATTTGGTTCATTGATGTTTTTATTCTTTTACGGAGATCTGTTACAGCTTGACTATAAGTGTAATGTGTTGGTTTTAAATAGATTTGAATTCATGACATTGGAAGCAATGAGGCTAGTTTAGGATGCAAAACATCCACATTGTGTCATATAAAGTAAAGCGTAAAGTGAAGCATGAAGACTCGGCACATATATATTAATTCCATTGGGCCTATGCTAATGAAGAATAACTTTTTTCATATGAATTATCTTAAGAGCTAATTTAAGAAACCACTTGAAAAGATATTGGTGAGGCCCAATATTCATATTGGTATACACTCTTTCCAAATGTTCTTCCCAAAGAATTCAACATTAGTTCCATCAGTCCACAAAACATTTTCCCAGCAATGTTGTTATCAAGGTGCTCTAAGGCAAACTTCAGTTATGTTTGCTTTGGAGAAAACCAGTTCCTTAGTGGTGTCCTACCATGGACACTAGGCTCCATGCACCATGGTTTTTGGATGGTAGACTCATGAGGAGAGACTTTAACCAGCTTCAATCTACACTGAATATTTTAAATTTGTTATTAATTCAATAAATACATGAAAAATCCAATACATATGAAAAATAAATTGATCTGTGTCATATATAAATTAAGATTCCATAAGGCTCTCTTACATTTTCTTGGCACTGTGTAGAAAGACACCGATTTTGGTATCTGATGCTCGTCAATTTAGTTCATAAAATGAAATGCTATTAATCTTTAAAATTAATCCAAAGACTCCACCACTATCTTTCCAGAGCTTGAACTGGAACCATTAAAAAAGTCTACAGCCTGACCGGCCCCTATAGCCAGAACAAAACCTGAATGGATGCAATCTTGAAATTTCAACTATATATTTAATAATTTTTCCTTTACAATGACGGACATAAGCAGACGAATTAGCATATAGGAAAAAAGGTCTACATTCATGTTCATGTGGCTATCTTGTAGAAAAACTCAGTAACCAGCACAGTTGGAGAAGGACAGAAGCCACAGTGAGGTCTCTGTTTTATTGTAAAATAGAGCATCCAGGCTGCACATCATTGTGACAGGAATTTGGCTCCCAGGAGACTAATTGGGCTCATTTAGTCTAATGTCTATTGAGTGGTTTTCCTTTACAAGCAATGTATTTTCATCCACTGCAAAGCCACCAAAGTACAAGTTTACAACTGTAACCTAAGCTCTATTTTTCCATCAGTGGATTCTATCTGGGATACCACAGACCATTAAACACAAGTTGACTGTACTTTCTAAATAAATGATGTCTTCATGTTTGAGCTGCAGCTGGTCCAAGGCCATGTGACTTAACCTACAGTGTGTCATAGCACTGACTGCTCCTTCAATCATGGTACCAAAAAGCAACATTCACCTTTAATTCAGCTGAAACAGCTCACCTTATTTACAGAGGTTTTGTAACTGCTCAGCAGAAGGTCTCAAAGACTGAAGAAACCACATGATTGCTCTATGCCATTCTGACCTCTTTAAAAAGAGCTGTCAGACAGCCATTACAACTTGCATCTTTCTTTTTATTTTCTGCAACAGTTACATCAATTTAAATCTTTTCAGTTTTTCTAATGTATTTAACATTGTTATAAAGCACCATATAAACATATCTGTTGGTTTGGACATGTTGCACTTTCATTGATCACAAAGGCCCCTCTAACCAATGAATGCCTCCTCTACTTCTGTGATTTATTCAGCAACTCAAAAGGGCTTTTTTGTGGCAATTGACAACTGCCTAAGCAAGCTGAAGAAACCAAATATTGCAGATAGCATTAAGAGTGAGGATACCATCAACATGTTTTGCGAGTTAGTTACCCATACCAAATGCTCTACCCCTGAAAAATGACAACTGATGAATGGCTATGGAAATGACCACATAAATAGCAGTAAGTGTGGAAAAAGTTGATGGAGTTGTATGGGTATATTTAAATCAAATTATCAAATTTAAAGCTTGTATGCTACACTAATTTTAGTATTTATTAACATGCGGATGTTCTGCATCCTAAACTAGCCTCATTGCTTCCAATGTCATGAATTAAAATCTATTTAAAACCAACACATTACACTTATAGTCAAGCTGTAACAGATCTCCATAAAATAATAAAAACATCAATGAACCAAATGGAATTCAAATTTGTCAGTAATTTTACCACAAAAGCCCAAAGCAATGTCATGTCTTCAAAGCCCTGTGAGTGTGCTGATCAAATGTGAGTTAGCTTTCAAGCGGCAATGAGAAACATGGTACGATTGTTGACAGAAATAACAGGAAGGAGTTGGAAGGAGAATGCCAACCTGTGACTTTGTTCTGACAAATCCAGCTGTAAACGGTAGGTTCAATTTCTGCACATGGTTTTAGGACATCATGATGACACTTTATTTTGCTTTTGACTGATCAACAAACCTGTTGGTCATTAATACTTAGGCTGCATTGCCCTTGATTATCCTCTAATATTCTATCCACCAAATAACTCAACCAGGCAACTGTACTGATTGATTCTACAACATGCATCTAAAGTGAACTGAGCGGTGGAGCCCGTAAGCAAAACTGCCTGTTAATGGCTTGTAGTGTTCATGTGGATTACTATTTGTTTTACCAGTGAGACATATGAATATGAATATATGAATATACATGGGGCCTGTTGTAGTCTGGGCTACAGCTGTCCCTTCTCTCTAGTGTTTCCACTGTGTTACCCCCTCACTTGTTTGTGTCCAGCTTCCAATATTTTTTGCCTTGCCTCGTCTTGCTTCGTTTTTGGATAATGTTCTCCTGTACTTCAAGTCCACTCCTCACCAGCCTCCAGCCTGCCTTGTCCTTGCCACTTCATTCAACCTGCAAAGACTCAGAAAAACAGTCCAACTGCCTGCCTTGCTCTTCACCAGCCGGACACGCTTCATATACCTTCATTCCATCTGAGTTTGTAGTAAATCACTTTAGATTCAAAAACTGCCTCTGAGTTTTTATTCTGTGAAATTTTGCAGGTTCAGGTTGGGTAGCAGAAACACTAATTCCTGAACTACTTTCTATTCTAAAACTATTTAAATTTATCCAGCCTAATTTATACTAACATGGAAGAGCTTAAGGAGGTGTACCCAGTATACTGAGTACTAAGTGTATGCTACTTTGACAAATCTGTATTGATACTCTTTGGCAAGTTTTTGATTTTCAGATTGTAGAGTAATGAAAAGAAAGCTTTGAAAGAGCCGATTGATTAGCAAAAAACGATTTTGTGATGTGAAGTATGCACAATTTGTAGTAAGTAGGAAAACACATTAATAGGATCCAATCAGGACCCAGTATATATTATATCACTGAAACATGCTTACAGTACATAACTGTAAAAGAAACAGCAAAGTTGGACTTTTCCTGACCTCCAGGGATCTACTATGCCTAAACTACACATGAGGATGCTCAGTCTAACTAAAGCTGTATTGTTTTTGGCATGCTGAATGTCTGTCTAATGTCAAATCTGCTCTTTGTCCAAGAATCAGGGGCAATGTTTGAGAGCTGGTTATGGGGTGAACTCTCACGCACTGATTTCTGCCTCCGCCAGCCCCTCAGGGCTAATCCTATCACCCTGCGAAGATCTGAAATGTGCAATGGACCTTCAGGACCCTCCTCACCACAATGAGTGTGTTTCACAGTGGAAGTATTCAGTAGCTAAATTGGGGTCATATAATTCTTCAAAATATGCCCCTGGGAAGAACATTGCGGTTCATCGAATGGCCACTCTAAGCAGGAGGTTCTTTGTGCATCATCAGTGTTGACATCCTGACTCTTATCAGGGCAAATATCATCTGGTGTCTGAGAAACATGGCCCATATGCATTTACAGCTGTATTCTTGAAAGTAAACAGCAGTACTTCATGCCGTGTCATTATTCAGTCATTTTAAAGGAAGCGGTCAAGGGTCCTTTTTGATTTAACTGAATTTAAAGGGAAAGTTCACCCAGAAATGAAAATGCACCCATTATCTACTCACCCCTATGGCAATGGAGGGGTGGGTGAAGTGTTTGAGTCCACAAAACACTTCTGGAGTTTCAGGGGTAAACAGTGTTGCAGTCAAACCCAATACAATTGAAGATGTTAGTGACTTATCTTCCGACGTAATAAAAAAAAAAACTGTTTGTGTGGTGTCATCAAAGTGTCCGCAAGCCCCGACATTCATATTCGACTCGAAACGAGGTCATTTCTACCGCATTTTAAGCCTAAAAGTTCACCAGAATTGGCTAAGATAGATAACTAAGATGTTAGCATTTCCGACGGTCGCTGAATGCAACTCGACATATGATATCAGCAGACACATTTGTTTGAAGAGTTGTTTGAGCTCAATATGATTCTTTCCCAATTTTAAGACTTTATTTAACCTTCTTTCTGAAACCCTGGATCCTGGATTATAAGTGGTTGTGGTTTTGTTTTTTCCTCTTAAACCTTCAATAGTCACGTAATCCTGACTTGTCCCTTCGCATTGAAGCATGCAAGGAGCATTCAGCTGCTTTGTGACACATTTCCATACCATTAAGACGCCACTGACTGAGTCTTATTGATGATTACAACAGACAAAACTTCCATTAAAATGTGATTAAACCCAGACAATAATAATTAATCCAACAATTACAATCATACTATTTCCTGAATTGCACCCAACATGACCTGATATGAACCCTAAACTAGTGTATCTTTAGGTTCCTTTATACCCAAGTGAATACATAGTGGTCGAGTCCAGCTGTGCATTGATGCAGGCTGCTAAGTGGACCACTGCTGCCTTTGTCTGGACGAAGGTTGAACATTTCAAACATTTCAATTGCACTAAATAAGTTCAGCTAATATTCAACAATTTGTGACACATTCTATTAAAATCTACAATTTTTCTAACAATGTAAATGTTAGACTTATAATCTTATCTGAAGGGTAATCAATTCATAATAAAGCTCCTGTGCGGGTTCAACCTTACATGAGTGAGTTCACGAAATTTGCTTTTGAGCTCATTACATGCATGACTGCAGCGCATGCATGATTAATCATTATGTACTGTAATTTGTCCAGGGACACTTGCCACATTAATTGCATACGAACATCTCCTCATAGTGACTACAGTGTTTCTTCCTAGAAAGTTATGCCTCATTTTAATGCATAGTACATGCTGTTTAATTAATCTTAATGACAATAATTTGATACTTTATGCAAGAGTGTGTTTTCTTGTTGTGAAACAGTGATTTATTTATTTTGTTAACATATCCCTAGTGGAATTGTGTTTTCACAGAAACAAGGCAACAGTTGTTCAGGTAGAGGGGATTAAGTATTGATGCTCTATGTTTGCCGTCTTTAGAGTCACTGAATCATGCAGTACAGTCCTCAGCACTGTGCATCAGAGAGCTGTATGTAAGTACATTTTTACCAGTAAGTCACAGACACACACAGAGATCTAGTTACTGCATCATTAACTAGGGTTTGGGTGAGTGCAAATCATTTTATATTATATGTAGCTTATTTAAGGGCATTCTGCCACTGGTGAAAGATCAGCACCTATCACAAGTGAGAGGTAATTGGTGTATGCCAAAGTAGCCAGACTGTTTTTGGCTCAACTTAAGGTCTCAAACTTTGCATGAACCCAGCTTTTGACGTAACGACCTCAGTGGATAGTTGTTTAATGACAGGATTTTAATGAAATGTTACAACAGAAAGTTTAAGTCTGCAGCGCTGCAGCACATCTTGTATTGGTAAAGTTTCTGAAGGTAAAATGTGGTATAACATTTAACAACAACACTTATTTTCAACAAATCGTAATAGAATAGGATACTGCCAAACTATTGTTACCAGTCAAGCTAGTGTATATATAGTTTTTAATTAATAAACAGCTGATATTTCTATCTGTATGCCGGAGTAAAATCCATTTTGTTCTCCACTGTCTTGACTTATTTAGTCTCATCTCTCCTGGTTCAACACAATGCCAGAGCAATGGCAGAGAGGAGCTTCACACCATGCTTGTATTTTCACACATTAAATCGGCAGCATAAGCCCACTGCTGCCACAATTTGCTAGTGGAGGCATCTGTCAAATCTTTTCTCATTGATTCAAGTAAATAGCAGCTTTGCGCATAACTCTCCACAGCTGCTCTGCCATCTGTCAGTCAGTCAACTTTCAGTGGTGCAGGGCAACAAGATACTGAATATCAAAGATTTTGGACTGACATTAATGATTCTTCTGCACATTACACACTTTTGCTGTCTCAAGGGTATAATCCTGCAAAAATAATGATGACCTAGTGTAACTTGGCAACCCTTTGACAACTTAATGGCAGAGATGTGTGATGTGCTCTTGCTTTATCTCCCTCTCCCTCTCTCTCTCTCTTCAGTAGGGTGTCAGAACAGAGAGAGCAGAATGTCAGCGGCTGTTTTAGGTTTTGCAGCGTAAGCCCCGGCTGTCAGTGAATTACAGCTGTCAGAGCCAACATCCTATTGCTCTTTGTAAGGCCTTCACTTCATCAGCATTATGCCCTTCTGTCATGCATAACACAATCCTTAACTGAACTCAAACCCTCCATCAACAAGTTTAACTGACCCTCCACACCATGAGCATGCACATACATGCATGAACAAGTTTATAAAATAATGATGAATCTCTTTTCACTGAAAATAGTGTGTGTGTGTGTGTCACTTGCCAGTATACTCGTATATGCACCATCAGGATATTAATAGGGGCTCACCATATGATAAATTATATTCCTTTTTTGGCTTGTCTTGTTTGTTTATCATTTGGTTTATAGCATTTTGGTCTTACATGACAAACTTATATATCCATTTGTGATTAAGATCTGCATCTCGGCAAGTTCATTCTAGGTCAAACACTAGGTACAATCCAGACATGCATGGTAATCATTTTAGCAATTACAGTCTTTTCATTGAAAGACTGACTTGCTCTTTAAACCCGAGGGGTTCAATATGTGCTCACCAAAATACAAAGCTGTCATTCATTTTCCTACTCTTTGCATTTCTGTGCTTCAAGAGACAAAACGTTGTCTCTTATCCATGGGAACTTCATTTGTTTCCAATTATTGTGTGAGATGACTATTTGTTCTTCAAATAAGTCAGCGGTCCTTGGAGACAAGTGCACAAGGGACCTCTCTTGGTGGCTGGGAGTTAATTCATTGCTTGAAAGCCTCCTCCCACCACATCCGATCAAGTGCTCACATAGCTTAAACTGTCTCACTAAAATTACACTGAACAACAGAATATCAACTCCAGTTCCTTGAGCGAAAACCCAGATTGACACTTAAAAATGGCCAACCATGAAAGCATTATCTCACATTGAGATAATGAAGCTTTATTTCACATTGACCCTGGCCATACTACACATGTTATACTGATGAGACATTTGCATGTTGCAAAATGCAGCCTCACACTGGTAATCTGCTGTTGTCTTTGTGCCTCAGGGGAGAGAGGCAGAGTAAAGGATCTGACAATTTCAATCAACAAGTGCACTGTAATCTCTGTGCCAACAATGTGTGTCATGTGGTCTGGAGTGACAGATACATATTATACAGGGGTTAGATTACAATACATTTGATACATTAAGAAAGGCAATATAATATTACTTTTTAAAATGCAATTTATGGATAATTCTCATTGTATAAAGAACGCACCACCATGTTCGTAAAATTATTCATACATAGTTACATTAGAGTAGAAGAGTCAGTGGTCTCAGGTCGTGTGACACATACTACCTGCCAATAGAAGGAAGTTTAAGTTTTGCAAACTTGTTCTAAAGCTCAGTTAATGTTGTCTACTTTTCTCTTTTTAGAGCATGCAATGTTAAGTTATTTCTTTTCTGACCTCCTTCTCACAAAACTTGACAATTCTCAATGATATATCAGGTCCAGGTCGTGTTAGGACACGTGTCTGGGTCTAAATCCAACCTGGGTCTATTAGTGACTTCTACTCAAGGGGTCACAACCCCTCGATACCACCTGGCCCCCAGTAAAGAAAACTGCTCAATAGCATTATTAAACATAATGCAAGCTAACTCGGGTGTAGACTGATACAGTCAGTAGGCTGGTCAAGAGAGACGCTGTCTAGGATTTATCAAGGCTGAAGGTTAGGTGACTGGGAGGCAGGCAGACCGGAGGCTACCCAACTGGGATGCAGATATGAGACTAGTCAGCTCAGATCGGGAGAAGGGCCAGGAAACCGAGGTGTTACACAGAGTGCTTATAAAATGGAGTGGTGGTTAAAGGTGAAGACTTGAAGTACAATACAAAGCAGTTAAAAATAAGTCAACTCAGAGGAAATCAGAATACAAGAACTCTAGGAGACAGAAACACTGAACTGAACAGACAATCTGAGGAGACCATAGAAACTTAAATACACAAAGAAGCTGAGGATAAGTGAGAGGAGGTGAAACTAGTCAGGGTTGGGCAAACAATCACTTTAGTTCCTTTTTCCTCACGTCTTTCTCTTGCATATCCGCACATGATAGGGTTTAAAATGCAAAGAATGGACCCAGCTGATCCTATAGGATCCCTCATTCAAAAGCATTCAGACACTTGATGGTCACTGACAGGTCATTACTGGCAGGACAAATGATTTTCTTTTCTTAAGATATATGTAATTAATTGTTGCTCTCAGCCACAACAACTTAACCTGAGGTCATTCTAACATTGATTTTCTTGATTGCTGTATTGACATTATGAAAAGGCCTATCACAATATTGATTATGGGGTGAGGAATTTGTCTCTCCAGTGTAATGGTTCATAAGCTTTACTCTTTAGCTCATTACCACAACTTATTTTTACCTTCGGATAGAAACCAAAAGCAAAACGAGAGTCAATAGTGAGAGTCAATAGTTTGTACATAGTGTTTTCAAATTTGTGTTCTTCTCTTGGGCAAGACAAGAATTTAAAAATGGTAACAAGTAAAATAAGAACAAAAAATACATCTTGTTTTCACAGCCCACAAATTGTTTGTCTAATCTGAGGAAGCATATGTTTTAAGTTTAAGAAACATTAAAAATGTGAGTATTATCAATTTTTTTTTTTTTATCAATCAATCAAATTATTTATTTGTATAGTCCATATTCACAAATCACAACTTGACTCATGGACTTAACAAGGTGTCACATCCTCTGCCCTTAACCCTCAACAAGAGTAAGGAAAAACTACCCCCCCAAAAAATGTGAGGGATCCCTCTCCCAGGACGGACTGAAGTGCATCAGCAAAATAAGAGTATTTACATTATTGATTAAAATAAACAGTTTGTAACATAATGGAAAGTAAATTAATTGATGAATTATTGTCAATAATGATAGAGTATGTGAGTAGGCATATTGTATATCAAGCAGTCTAGTCTTAATCATAGGCCACGATCAGCAGCCACAACAATCAGGATCCACGAGCACAATCGGATGCCACCATAATCAACAATCCATCATCATAGTGCACCAGCACTATCAACAATCAGCTGCAAACACAATACAGGATGCACCAATACTATCACGATCTCTGATTTGCCATCCACCATCATAATCACGATGTGGCCACAGCTGCGGCCCTGCATCTGCAAACGATAAGGCAAAGGCCGCAGCTGTGGCCACATCATGGATTAGGATCTGTGGATTGTGTATCAAAGATCGTAATGGTGGATCCAGTATGGTGGATTCTGTATCGTGCTGGCTGATCGTGATAATAAAGGCGGATCCTTTATCATGTTGGCATCGGAAAATGGTGGTGGACCACGACCAAGGTGGCAGCTGATGATGGATCCTAATGGCGACAATGAACAATGACTGTGGACTATAGTGGCATCCGATCTTGATGGTGGATCATGATCTTGCTGGCTGCTGACCATAGACTATGATTGCAGCAGGACTGCTTGATACATAGTATTTCTCAGATACTTGACCATTAATGACATTAATCCACCAATTCACTGACCTTCAGTTATGCTTCAGAAAGGTCTACCCCTATCAATACTGCTAAAACCTTGATGATGTTTCCCTTCACACTTGACATCTATTGCACTTCTGTCCGTCCTGGGAGAGGGATCCCTCACATGTGGCTCTCTCTGAGGTTTCTACTTTCTTTTTACGTGTTAAAAGGGTTTTTTAGTAGTTTTTCCTCTTGTTGAGGGTCTTGTTGAGGATGTCACACCATGTTAAAGCCTTATGAGACAAATTGTGATTTGTGAATATGGGCTATACAAATAAAATGTGATTGATTGATTGATTGAAAGGGACTCAGTAACATGTATTAATGAGACATTAATTTCTTTGATGTGATAAGGAGGGAGAAGAGGAAGGAGAAGCTGGGAAGAGAAGCTCCATGTGTCATGTGTCCCCCGACCTTCTAGACCTATAGCAGCATAACTAGGCAGCAGGTCTAAGACAAGCCTGTACCAGCTCTAACTATAAGCTTTATCAAAAAGGAAGGTTTTAAGCCTACTCTTAAAACGTACAGATGGTGTCTGCCTCCCGAACTGAAAGTGTGAGATGATTCCACAGAAGAGGAGCTTGATAGCTGAAAGCTCTTGCTCCTACTCTACTAATGTTCTTATTGTGATATGTTTTAGAGTAACTATAATGATACGGCTGTTAAATTTGAGGACTAAAGACTTACTATTGGTCCACTGATACCAATTATGGTTATAAAAACCCTTGGATGATACTGTGTGCGTTCAGCCTCTCAATGGCTTAGATACTACTCGTAGATGGCCTTACACAGAGAACATGGTTTTAGTGATTGCACAGATGAAGGACATGAATGGCTGCTGATATTTTTCAGCTTGTGAAATGCACTGCTTTGAGATCTCTTAAGCCTCAAATCCTCACCTGTCATTACATCAAGCACTCAAAGTTTTAGCCACTAGATTCAGAGAGGGATAGGAGATAGGTCAGTCTTTTATTCTGCTGAGTGGTGAAGGATATGATAACCAAATAACGAATGATTTTTGCTATAGTTTGACTTCCAAATATCATTGGTGCTGTAGACTCCTCCCTGATATGCATCAAAGTGACCTCTCCAGATCCCTCCCCATTGCTCCAGCTCCTGGAAGTAATTCTCAGGTCAGTTTCTGAGAAGTGTGAACTGATCTCAGCAGTCCTGTGTGATGTCGTGGTGATTGATGTCAGCTGTTCCTAGATCCCGGGTTCCTTCTTGAGGCCCCAAGCAAGGCTAAGGTTGCATCACGCATGAGTAGCCTTAAACACACCATAAGATCATCAAGCTTCTGCAGGCATTTTTACCTTCCTGTCTATGAACCCTGATTGGAGCTACAGAGGCCTGCCCGGTCCCCTCTTTCATCAAAATCAAACCTAAATCCTGGCATGACATTGATTTTTCATCGGATGAAGCTGTAGATGAACTCATAATGTTCGCTTTATTTTAGAACACAGCCTCTGGGGATGCATAAGCCAGTTGTCACCAGTCCCAAGCTCAGTTATTGGTGGAGGGTTTTGTCAGAAATGGCATTCTCCAAGTCAAATATACGAATCATAGATTTAATCATTTAACACTGTAATGTTTGAGCAGATCCCTGAGGAATGAAGAAAAAGTGGACTGGTTGAAAGACAGATTTGAAAGAATACAGGCTCTGGTAATTACAGATGTATTTGACAAAACAGTATGGCTGAGAGTGGCAAGGGCAAAGCAGCTAAGTGTTTCAATAAGGGCAGGCAATAACAGGGGACTATATTCAGGCTATATAACAAATCTTCAAAGTTCAAATGAAGCAGAGAGGTTGGCCAAAGCATTCTGCAAAAGTGACGGATGATCAGATGGAGGACTCCTGGTGGAAGAACCAATCCGTAACGGAATGTTTTGGAGTTGAAACTTAGGTCTGAAGATGGACTGACGGGTGAACAGGAACCCAGAAGCCACGCCCAGCCAGCATCCTGTAAGGATCAGGAACCAAATGAGGCGGAGCAGGAAACCAGGAAGTGGAAACAAAACAGGAAACAAAGGGATGACTCCATAATCATACATTAATATAAATAATGGGTGTTAAATCTACCTATTTAAACAACAAAGCAAAAGGATAAAGTGCTCTGGTTAAAAATGCCATATATTTGCAGTTTGTTCCCATCTAGTTCCACAAAGAGACTTTGATGTGTAAAATCGAATCCCCATTAAAACCTGTTTGACTGCTTGTGTTTGCCTTTCCACTATTGTAGGACTGAACTAAGCCGCCTGTTCACCATATATCAGCAATAAAATCAATATTTTTGGGGGGTTATTCAGTTTACCAAAAGTAAATTTAAAATGTACAAGTAATTCAGAGGTGTTTCAACATAAGATGATGTCATCTGTACAGTAAAGCAAATTATTCTTACAGTTTATTTTGGGGTTCTCTATTGTGTTGTATATTGATTTAGAGACAACGTCATTATCCATATGTCAAGTAATGCCTTGATAAGCACTTCCATATATTTCCTCCCATATAAGGTGTCCTCACTGAGGTATTGTGGTCAGTAAGTGGATTACTGATGAAAAAGTGTTTGGCCTGTCACACTGTGAACACCCTCTGTCCACAATAATGAGTCTGAGCTGCATTGTGCAGGCATGTCAGTCTGTATCTGTGCCTGCCCAGTAAAACACCAATTCCCTGACCAGTAGACCATGGGAGAGAATGTTATGTGGGTCACAGACAGGCCATTTGGCTGTCTCAGGCCATGCACTGCAGACTCACCCCTCCCCTCCATTCAGAGAACACTCAACTGTGTCCATAATCTGGCCCTCTGCTGGACCTGCATATTGATTAGGATACTGACCATCTGAAACCACACACACTGCTCAGTCCACCGAAAGAGCGATCAAATGAGACAGATCACCCAGAGAGTGTCATATATTGTTGCTTTTTAATGAGTTTTCCATTGTTTGCTCTCTGGCAAAAATCAGCCTGAATTAAATTACACAGGCGTCTTTTATCCACCGTTGTGAATGATGAGTCTAAGGTTTCAGTTACAACATGAAAGAGTGTTTGCTCAGCTGTTCTCTTAGATCCTTCCTGATGGAATTCAGAGAGTGAGTGCTGTTAGAAACCCCACCCCAGTGTTGTCGAACCAAATTTCACTTCAGTTGATTAATTACAATGATTAATTTCCCAATAACTCTAATCTAAATAACATGTTACATTATATACACCAGAGCAACAGTTACAGGCAGCTCTGGAAGACAAATATGTTTTTTCATTCAGCACCACAAGATAATCCAACAGAAAGCCAAGATCCACACTGTGTTTTCGAGGAACTGTAGGTTTTATGTTTGGTATTGCTTGATCGCATTGTAATTAATATTACTATTTTTCCTCCCAATCATTAAAATCAAAGTATACACAAACAATTTGAAATAGTTTTATGAAATTATCTTTGAGAAACCTTTTGTACTTTGTGCAGGCAACCCTCTCCCTCACCGGCCCTGAGCTCAAGCTCAACAGTTTTTGAGCTTTTTTCTCTCAGTTTTTCCTTACGACATCAAAAGCTGGCTGCCCATCTACTGTAATACCTGAGGTAGCCTATTAACTGTCACATAAAGCTTCAAACCTCTCAAGAGTTTCTACTTGGACTGGTAAGGAAAAAAAGAACAGCAATTCTGTGGACATAAATGTCTTCTTAAAGGAGAATGGCAAGTCTGGTTGGAGTTTTTAGGTTGGAACATGATGGCTATGGTGTCTCATATAACCACTCTTTGCAACTGTGGTGGCTATACCAATGCGTCATTGTTTGAATGCTGGAGCCTGTCTAAGCAATGTCGTTCGCCATGTGCATCACAGCCTTCTAATTGCTACTTTCTGCACGATAATGCTCCATGTTCCATGTCATAAACCAAGTCATCTCAAACTGGTTTCATGAACAGTGAGTTAAATGAACTAAAATTACCTCCCCTGTCATCAGTGGCCAGTGTGTGACCAGTACAACATCTTTGGGATGTGGTAGAACAGGAGACTGGCAGCGTGAATGTGAGGCAGCAGAAATGATGTGCATCTTTTTGCAAAGTCTCCAACAGTTTATGGCATAGATCTGTGCTACGAAGCACTGAGACTGCTTGGACAGAAAAGGGAGAAACTACCCAGTATTAACATGGTGGTATAAAGTGCTTGCTCAGTGTAGATCAGTAGTTCAAGTAAAGTTTTTAAGAATATTAGCAAAAAAAGGGACCAATTTATGTGAATCTATATACTTTCCTTAAGCTCTTTTTTTATCTCTGTCAACGACTGTGAAAAATGTTTGAGCCTTTTCACAGCCTGAAGCTACGTACTAGGTTGAGATGTGTGGAGGAAGCAAAACACAAGGTTGTAGACCATAAAACCAAAACAATAAGCCAAATACTCTTGTTGTGCAGAGGGCAGATTAGTTGATAAATTCACTGGGTAATCATCGCTGCAAGTGACACTGTAACAGTTCACATTTTATTCCTAGTTTTATTATTCAAAGTTAACACAGCCAAAATACAGTATATTCACCAGAGTAGCTATAATATCATGACAGCTGTGAAATAGGGTTCTGATCACCTTCATCTATGTGTCTGAGAGTAGTTTGGAGAATGTCTTTTTGCATGCAACCACCCAAACCACAGACGTAACAGTAGCAGCATGTCTACCCAGCTATCAGCTGACAGGGCCACCCCCTCTTTCCTGAAGCGTTTCTCATTAAAGTTGCATTAGTGAGGATTCAGCTGCGTCATACCTCCTGTGAAGGGATTTTTCTCCAGACTTTCTCTTCCCCATGTTCAGCAAATGCACATACAATGGATTCTGAAAGACAACAGTTTGACATTTGAATGGCCAGGGAGGATAAAGCAGAATGGGAAGTACGGACTCTGCAAGAGGGGCCACTTCCTCAGCAGCTTTCTGATTAAAAAACACTGTAATGCTTTACATTTTGCTGTAAGAGAGACAGAGACAAGGTTTCAAAGCCAAACATTTAGTCATAGAACATTTTAAAAACACTAATGTGTACTATCGGAATTCTTTGGCCGACTTTAACTGATTTAATGATTTGTTAAATCCCCCACACAATTAGCATTGAGCAAAACATAAATATAACATTAGTCAGTCGCAAAATAAGCAATGTATGGATAGATTTTCACCAATTTACTCGGGAGGTTATCTGCAGATTATTCATTTCTGAAGCTTATCAGTGGGGTGAGGGTGACACCACTGCAGTAGAGAATTGTATGTTTGTTGTGTGAATGTGCACTGCGAAGGCCGTATCAATAGAGGCTTCAGCTTTTGTCTGCCTGCTGAAGACAAAAGAGAGAGCGAGAGAGACAGCTGTCCTGTTCTTTTCGTCTGGGACTGTCTCTGACCATGTCTCTGCTTTGACCTTCCTCCTGTTTTGCTTTGGGTTCCACCGATACAAACCTTGCAGGACCAAGGGATTTCAATGTTTTTCAAACAAACTGCAGACCTGTGATTCAGTTAGCAGCACTGACTCTATGATGACCTGCACACAACACCCAGCACTCTCTTCTAATCTTCCAAAATTATGTTGAATCCTGAGTGCTTGCCAAAGATGGTAAAATCTTTATGATATTTTAATGGCCACTGGCATGAGTAGGATTTCTCTCGGTGCTGCTGATGGTCACTTTTTCGGGAGAGAGAGGGAGTGCAAGGCAAAGAGCACTGTCCTCCTGCTATGTAGGATGCCATTCGGATTCAATGCTGAATGAATAAACAGTGGATCCTGAGATGTAAGCAGCACTAATCATAGGATGTTCACATTCTCATAGGGGATACGCAGATGGCAGAATTGAAAGCTCAGTGAGGGGGATGAGTTTTTGGTCATTCTGGTTTGAAGGGGATGTCATCGGCATGGTGTGTATCATAGCATGGCTGTAGGTGGTAAAACTTTGCACACAAGCGTGACGAAAAATGTGAAATACTCCCAAGTGAATTTTGTTTGCATCAACACTTAATGAATAAAAGGTTGTTGCGAGCACCAAAAACTGAACATGATTAAATATGATCTGATTCAATTACAAAAGTCTGGAATTAATTCAAATAATTTTTCAGACAGTTTACATTTCAGCAAAAGACTTTAGTTTTCTATCAAATAGATTAACATGACAAACCTACATATACAAAAATACAGCTCATACAACGTGAATGCTTTGATGATTTATAACGGATATTATTACAATGAATATTATTGATAATATATAGTATTATCTATGATGAGCCAGTCCCAATAAATAACATAGAGGCTATGTGTGTTTGTTGTTTAGGTCACAACATCTAAGATTCAGATTTTCTGTTATGAACTTACTATACTTAACTGAGCTGTGTTGGCTTTACAGTGCTGCCTGCACTGTAAACAGTGATAAGCAAACTGTAAGCATCTATTCTGAGAGTTTCACAGATTCCTGGTGGAAATCAAAACAAACCAGACGACACAATCACAGTGTAGAAATATTTGAAACAACAAAACAATATTGTGAGGTCAGAAGTCCAGCCTGGTCACCGTGGTGGGCCAGTGTGTTTACTCTTAGAAGAGGAAGAAATTGGAAGTGTAACCTATAGTGCGTGTTGATTACTATCTCACATGTTCCATATACATTCTGAAAGCAGGAATGTCTGTGGTTTTTCCTGATAAATGGTAACAGCTGTTTCTGAGTGATGTGTTTGATGGAGGTCGAGAGAGCAGTCTGCTTTTATTTACTTTGGCCACAGCCTTGGAAGGGGAACACTTCAAAAGGACGCAGTCTGCCATCAGACGCCAGGCCCAGCGGTAAAACATTCTTTGGTTTCCTGCAGCAAAACATGGCATGTTACCCTGGGCATTAAGTTTCAATGGGAAAGACCCGGTTTGCTGGGATTTTACAGGTCAGCACATTTCAGCTGGAGGATTATGAGAGGAAAGAGGAAACTAAATAGATTCACTCCTGCCTGGGAATGTGTTTAAAGGCAGCTGGTTATTCCCAACCAAAAAAGAGTTTAGTTGTTTTTAGTTTTTCACCTTATTTTGTGTATATGTGTACATGAACTTAAATAACTGGGTTGCTGCTTTTTTCCTGCAGGAACTACATTTTCTTTCAATCATGAATACAACAAACCCTGTTTCTGTATTCGGGGCAGGGGAGGAGAGAAAACATGTTTTCCTCAGCTAAATATGCACAAAACCTGACACTGAGAAAAAAATCTACAGTTACTTTATATTTACAATATAAATTGTTTAATTATTTGATCTCTCTATTTAATCAAAATAGCACCACCCAGCACCCAGGTCAATGTATTCTACTGGATTATTTTGTCTGTTGAACAATCCAAACTCCTGAAATTTTTCAGTTTTCTGTAGGAGAAAGAAAAAAGGAAAATCATCACATCATCACATTTAAGAAGTTGGAACTAATACATTTTAATCATTCTTGACTGTAAAATGACTCAAGAGACTAATTATGTTTTGGCTCTAAATAGCAGCATTAAGTGTCTTTAAACCCTTAAAAATGACACCGTGTATGAACACTACACAGGTTTAGAAAGTGCTGACAGATGTCAGCCTGCTCACTGTAACAAATAAATGTTCATTTCTAAAGAAAGTGTTATTCAGTAGAATTGGCACAGTAACAGAAAGTTAAGAAATAGATCCCACAAAGTGCACTTCCTCTTTGAGTTGTTATCCAGAGAGTACTTCACGTACAACAGCCACTTTGTTTTACAGCACCTATCCTGATATAACAGATAAATGTATTAATTGTGATATTATCAGAGGCGTTATATTGTTTCTGGAGCATTTTAGGCTTAAACTCTTAACGATATATTTTTCATGTCATAAACGGACTGAGCTGAATTAACATAGATTTAGAGAGATGAAGTTGGAAGCAGAATCCAAATCGAACTGTGATCATGTTCATCTCACTTCACCTTTGTCTGCCTGTAATGATGTTCTGTCTTGCCTCAGCCTCTGCCATGACCAATGACTGTATATAAAGACTTTATCTCACTGTGCAGAAATGAAGCCAAAGTTTACCCTGGATACTTGTGCTGCCACTTTGCACTCATGAGCAGTTTGGAGCCAGAGTTTGCGCAGTAGTGATCGTACAGTGGAGCTGTGTTATCAAAGCCCTGTCATTACACATGCTCGACCAATAACAAGTCAGTATCAGCTGTAATTTAGAGCAACATATATCTGAACAATCAATGGCTGGATTTCCACATGATCATAGAGGGCTATTTATGTTTATGTTTAATTTAACTTTGATGATGTTCTCTTACTATAATGTGACAGTCTCTATCTACCATTCACTTGTTCTGCCTGCATGGGCGCAGGTAGCTCTCCATCTGTTTCTGCATTGAGCCTACCATTTTGTAAAGCTCCTGACTATTCATATTTGGTATTGTTGGAGCCAAATGAATGAATATTGTATCTTTATTGCCCCATTAGATGAATATTGTTTATTGTTTATCTGTGCTTTGTGTAGTAAACTTGATTATTATATTTTTTTAAGGAAAAGCTAATATAGAGTCGTGGGTCCACACCCCTTTTTTCCCATGTTCCCCACTCCTTTATCATGGCAGGTGAATCACTGCAGACAGTGGCCTCAGGTAGATTTGGTTCTATACAGTTTTTGACCGCATCTAATTGAGTTTCACACTCATTTTGTTAGGCTAGAAGAATATAGATTTTTTTCCTTTTGTATAGCAAATCTTGTTGAATCTTTAATCCGAATTGAAGCGTGCCTGACTGCAATCACCAAGACAAGGTTGGTGGTTGGAATTGCTTTTATAGGTATGAACAAACTAGTTTATCTGCCAGATCTCCTTCTATACATGTGCTGTGACTCCAAAATCCCCACAATCTGACCATGTCAGCTGAGTGACCTTTACAAAACCTACAATCCTTTTTGCCAGGAGAAGCTAACCAGTTTACATCTTTATGTCAATTTAATTCCACTAGTTCACTGAGGTGGTACTCCAGAGTCACCCTCATTTTCCAAATTTAATAAAATGTGCAACAAACTGCTATAATCTATTTATGCATGGGGAAGTGAAATTGAACTAAGTCACCCTGGCAGTAATGTCTTCACCCTCCTACCCACCTCCTTCCTCCCCTCAAAGACACAGAGAAGACAAGTGGGAGCTGAGCAATGCACTTCAGCACTGGCACAATGGAAAGCTTTTGAGGAAGATCAAAAGAATATTAGTCAACACTAATGAGATTTGATGTAGGACTGCCATTGTCAGTTCAGGCCAGATGGGCAGGATACACAGCGGAGCAGCCAGTCTCCAGACATCAAAGACGAGGTGATCCCTGTATTGCGTACTCGAGGTGATCCCTGTATTGCGTACTCTTCTGGCATTTACTGCAGTGACAGAAATGAAGAGAATCATTAAAAGCATGGCTTTTGTCAGATCCAATGCTAATGAGGAAGCTGCTCTGATTTGCAGCCTCAAGCAGCAGCCACCTTCAATCCATGACTGGGTTTTTGCTTTGAACTTCACAACAAAACATCCTCTTGGGTCGTATTCTTTTCATCTGCAACAATCCATACTGCACCTCCCTCTGACTGTCCTCTTATCTTGGTTCACTTTTCCTCCCCTGCTCTGTTTGCTCACTCAGCTACTGTATGATGACACAATCCTGAAAGTTGTGTAAATCATCTTCGCGAAATAGAAATCCTCTAAATGTCTCCATGAACACCAATTCAATAAAGTCTCAGTTTCTATATAATAAAAAGGAATATGGCAGGTTGATATTTTTAAAATATTTTTCCAGTTGGGTACAATGCAAGTCTTATCTTCGTCGTTTTGAGTATATTGTATATGATTACCAATCTATTCACCAACTTTAAGACCCATCCAATGAAAATCCAATGTTTATCACCGTTAGCATGTACAGGTGTTTTTATATGATATAAGACATAAGCCAGAGTTTCATAAATCACATACTTCAACTGAGGGCTAGCAGTTGAGAATATTATCATTATTAGGTGTTTGATTATGTACTCAAGCTGAAGGCTCATGTTCTCTTCTGCTTTAACATTTCTAACGTTGTAGAGAGTCATGTAAAATACATCATCATTCTGATAATTTGACTTGTAGGCATCCATGTGCAATTCACTCTTTGTCTTTAGATTCTATTCCTGATTTCAAACATGCCTTCCTCTATTCCTATCTAACCACTTGTCACTTGCTGCAGGTGAGCGGTAAGGCATGTTATTCTTCATATTTTTAAATCTGCGAATGCTAAATGAGGCAAAAGTGTAGAGTTACATCCAAGCCATTTTAATACGATGCAGGGATTTTATTTATATATTATTTTTAAATATGTAATTCTGAGGAACAGAGCAGGGTTTTGAGGGGTTTACCAGAGAAACCTTTGAGTGTTGGGGATCTGAGAACAGAAAAGATACAAGATACATGACTAACATACAGGTTGAAAACAAACCCCAAGGTAAGAACCATTTTTTGTAGAGAAAACAAAAGTGAATGCTAAAATGAATTTAAAATTTTAACCATCCAGTTAAATACAGTTTCCAGACCTTTTGCATGGTACAGTAGGCCACACTGTCAATATACTGTTGGAGACTACTGATGATTATTTTGGAAGGTGCCCATGTCACTAGCAGAAAACAAACTAGAGGAGAATTAGTCAGGAAGGATAAGGAGAGAGCAATTGTCTGTGGCCACCACATGTAAAACTATTCCCTTTTGGGGATTCACAATCACTTGTGCTTCCTAAATGGACAGATTGATATCTCTGAAGTTTAACTGACAGTGTTCCCTTAGCAGTGTAGTTATCAACCTACCAGGGCCAGTGTATGCAAAAGTTCAGCTGAGGGGATCCACTTCAGTATCTGTCACTTTCGCTATGAACTGTTTTGAATGTTTGACACCACACTTCCTCTGCCCATCTAAATAAGGCACTTCTCTGGTGCCTGGAACAGAAGCTGCTCAGCCAGTTTCCACATTGCACACAGTGGAACCACAAAGTGTTTATGCTGGAATACAGCTGGCACAGATGAAGTCTGCTGTGACTGAATGAAAAGCACAGTTACCATTTGACCAAACTGGTTCGAAAGTCCCACTCTAATCAAAGAACTGCAGAGTTTAACAAGTACAGCAACATTTGTGTTCAACTTGAAAGGAAACCTTATGAGATATTTCCGGATCATACTGTCAATTAGGAAATGTTTATTTTTGATGTTCCTAACTATAATCAGCTAAACTAATCAAGATGCTTCCTGGACGGGAACAATACGATGATTACAACAAATAATAAACAAAATGTTTGCTACTCAGCCCCAGTGTGAGAGTCTGCTGACACACATTGTGTATAATGAACTGTAAAAATTTGCTTTAATGAACAACATCTGCCTAATTTCACTAACTTGTACACAGAAGTTGAAACTGTCTGAACCACTTGCAGTTCTTGTTTAAAGGGATCAGGACTGATCTACATGACAGTCTACAGTCTTTTCACAGCTTTATTCCACCTCACTGTTCTGTTTTTGAGATAGAAGCCAAACCTGGGAGGGGGGGGGCCTTGTTGAGCAGGACGCTAACGTTGTTGTGTTACATATATCACGCTTCTGATTCCAGAATGCCAGTGTGCAATCTAAAGCCACATAAAAGGCATCTTTATGCTGGCTTGGTTTGGTTCAGAGTAAACAAGTAAAACCAGCATGTTGAGCAGTATTGTTAATGGCAGTATTGCAGTAAATGGAGTGGAATTTAATAAAAAAAGAACAAGTAGCCATAGAGGCTTTAGTGTTGCATTGAATTGCGACCACTGGCCATGATTTAAAAACAAAAAATTCTAACCTGATTTAGTCCAATTTTAATCTCAATATCGACATTTCTTTTGACCTGTATCTAACCAAATCAGTGCTTACTAGGTGGATTTAGTCAGTGAAATCAGGGTTTTCCAAAAATGTAATTTGTTTGTGTCATATGGTTCATTAAAAAAGTACCTGCATCTAATAATTATCTTGTAGTTCTGCCCTCAGCCAGAATAGTTGTGCTTAAAGTGTCATGTTTTCAGAGATGACAAAGCCTTAAGGATCAGAGGCTTAGGAGAGAGGAGTGTTTTTGTTTTGGCCCTCAAAGGGGCCCAGATGCCGTCTGTCCCTCCCTATCTCCCTTCTGTCTGTGTGTGTGTGTGTGTGTGTGTGTGTGTGTATGTGTGTGGAGAGGGGGGGATGGTGACTTTTGACACTGGGCATCTGCCGCTAAACCAAGAACCTATTTCTGGAGTCTATGTGCAAACTAATACTTATCAACACCCCCCTGCACAAGTGGCTTCTGACCCGTAACACATTGGCCACACTTCTCAGGTTATTGTTACACAAAACGTCAGTGGATAGTGCAGTGTTAAAACTGTGTTCAAGAAAAGTTTGACAAGCTAAACCTTTGGTGCATGTTGATGTGTGTGAGTAATTTTACAGCTCATTTCCTTGCAGGCAATTAGTTAATGACTCTATGTCCTCTCCAGAGGATAGAAAACACCAACAATGTACTAATTGGGGCAGTAGCTACTTTCTTTATTTGTCTGTCTTCCATCTGAACATTAACAATGTTTACAACAGTTCTCCCAAAAGTGTTTCATAAAGCTTATAATGAGTCATACAATCTGCTTCCATTTGGATAAGGGGGATTCCCTCACTGCTTGCCAATCAACGCCAATCTGTGCTTTTCCTCTTAATTAAATAAGGTGTTTCTTTTTTTTATTTATCTAGCTCCACTGAGTACTCACTCCCATTCATCAATGGCACTGCTGTGATTAATGGCTCAGTTTCAAGCAGGGACCATGCAGCATCTGTTATCCTCTCGGTCAGGGGGACGCAGAGTGCTTTTGAACGTGTGGGATCACAGATTCGGACAAGTGAAGACAGTGGGATAATACCCAGGAGCAAACAGATCACTCAGCTCTGAACAGATCTGGTTCAGTGACCAAAACATTTTAAGTTTCTTTTAGGCTAAGCCTGTTGAAGAAAGGGGCAGACTTAGGTTTTAGCTTTTACTTAGTTTTTAACATCTGAAATTTGTTTCTACTATGTAGTCATGTCATGTCAATATTACAACCAGATTCAAATTTTTTGGACCTATTGACATATAATGAACATAAAATAACAACATATTTCATTCTCTTTATTATACAAAACACAGGCCTTTCATAATCATTGCCACGTGGAGTGTGGCAATGATCCTGGCCAAAGAAACTGTATTTTTGAAATTTCTCCAGGAGGCTTTTTCCTTCCACTTTGTTCTGAAAATCAGCCACTAACCAGTGACATCACCTGACTGAATATTAGAATATTAGACCTAAATGTATTTGTGAGGTGGCCAGAAACATGACTTCAAATGAGAACTGATCTAACTCAATGTGTCAGCAGGAAGTATGAGGGGGGGGTTTGACATTTGTTCGCAGTAAGCAGCCCACGCCACAAAAATCCCTCCATTCCTTCAAAGATTCATCCCAGAAATACTACAACAACATGCAACCTTTTCGACTAACCATCTTTTCAACCGCCTTAACCTTAAGTATGTACTGAAATTCTAGACTTCATGTGATGACAGTAGAGCTATTGCCATTTGTTGCATATAAACTGAAAGCTCAGTAAAATGAGGGGAACAAATACTGAAAATACAAAACACATGCTGTTTGCTTATATAGGAATGCTGTGGCTTTAAAATTACTACCTGAAGAATCTCCACACCAATTTTTATGTTTAGGTTTGTCCATATTGCTAGGTCTTCATATGGCAAAATACCTGTTAGCTGTTATGTGTTGAACACCAATGAATGCACAGATGAGCAGGCCCACCCACCTTGACTAGGCAACACGGTCAGCCACCCTGAAGGACCTGAAGTAGTTTGTCCATGAGCTGCCTTGCTCACTGAGCCATAGAAAGCTGTCACGTGCACCAGTGAGCCTGGTGCAACAACTAATACATCTGCCATCAAAGTGATGCCTGATTGCACATACGAGAAAGACATGAGGGGGATGAGAAAATGAACCAAACATTGAAGGCTTCCTATTGGAGGTTTCGTGCATGAATCTCTAATACGAGATGCCCGGGCCTTCCTTGTTACTGAGTATTTCCAAAGTAAAGCCTAAAAAGCTTATTGAGGATGAGCCTCATCTGTTAGAGAAGGAGAGACTGGAGGTTATGGGTGTGACATCCAAGGATATTGAAATGGCTTTTTCGTTCTGTCTCTCTCTCTCAAGGGCAGACAGACAGCTACTAGACTGAGGTCATGACAAAGCTGTGTTTGTCTCTGGCAGGTCTCCGTTTCCTTATCAGATAATCACATTATGATCCTCTCCCCCTGTACAGACTATGTCATACTTGCCAGGCCAAAAGCAGGAAGAAGAACTCGATATCCTCGTCATTATGTTTCAGATAAATGGCAGAACCGCCAATGAAAACACAGTGTTCCTGCAAATCCAATCAACCTCATTCACTGAATGTGGCCTCATGCACCCATGACATTAATGTGTGTGCAGTCAGACCTGGCTGCCCATCCGTTCTCCTGAGCTATCTACCATCTGCTGCATTTTTGGACGATGGAGGACTGCATTTGTGCACTGCACGCTCGGGCTCATCCGTTACTACTTTGGAACACACACACACACACACACACACACACATTATATACATATACTGTATATACATATATATACATATACATGTACACTACTGTTCAAAGGTTTGGGGTCACCCAGACAATTTTGTGTTTTCCATGAAAACTCACACTTTTATTTATCAAATGAGTTGCAAAATGAATAGAAAATATAGTCAAGACATTGACAAGGTTAGAAATAATGATTTTTATTTGAAATATTAATTTTATTCTTCAAACTTTGCTTTCAAAGAATGCTCCATTTGCAGCAATTACAGCATTGCAGACCTTTGGCATTCTAGCTGTTAATTTGTTGAGGTAATCTGTAGAAATTTCACCCCACAGCTTCCTGAAGCACCTCCCACAAGTTGGATTGGCTTGATGGGCACTTCTTGCGTACCATATGGTCAAGCTGCTCCCACAACAGCTCAATGGGGTTGAGATGTGGTGACTGCGCTGGCCACTCCATTACAGACAGCATACCAGCTGCCTGCTTCTTCCCTAAATAGTTCTTGCATAATTTGGAGGTGTGCTTTGGGTCATTGTCCTGTTGTAGGAGGAAATTGGCTCCAATCAAGCGCTGTCCACAGGGTATGGCATGGCATTGCAAAATGGAGTGATAGCCTTCCTTATTTAAAATCCCTTTTACCTTGTACAAATCTCCCACTTTACCAGCACCAAAGCAGCCCCAGACCATCACAGTACCTCCACCATGCTTGACAGATGGCGTCAGGCACTCGTCCAGCATCTTTTCACCTGTTCTGCGTCTCACAAATGTTCTTCTGTGTGATCCAAACACCTCAAACTTTGATTCGTCTGTCCATAACACTTTTTTCCAATCTTCCTCTGTCCAATGTCTGTGTTCTTTTGCCCATATCAATCTTTTCTTTTTGTTGGCCAGTCTCAGATATGGCTTTTTCTTTGCCACTCTGCCTAGAAGACCAGCATCCCGGAGTCGCCTCTTCACTGTAGACGTTGACACTGGCGTTTTGTGGGTACCATTTAAAGAAGCTGCCAGTTGAGGACCTGTGAGGCGTCTATTTCTCAAACTAGAGACTCTAATATACTTGTCTTCTGTGCACCGGGGCCTCCCACTTCTCTTTCTACTCTGGTTAGAGCCCGTTTGTGCTGTTCTCTGAAGGGTGTAGTACACACCGTTTGTAGGACATTTTCAGTTTCTTCGCAATTTCTTGCATGGAATAGCCTTCATTTCTAAGAACAAGAATAGACTGGCGAGTTTCACATAAAAGTTCTCTTTTTCTGGCCATTTTGAGAGTATAATCGAACCCACAGATGTGATGCTCCAGATACTCAACTAGCTCAAAGGAAGGCCAGTTTTATAGCTTCTCTCTCCAGCAAAACAGTTTTCAGCTGTGTTAACATAATTGCACAAGGGTTTTCAAGGGTTTTCTAATCATCCATTAGTCTTCTAAGGCGATTAGCAAACACAATGTACCATTAGAACACTGGAGTGATAGTTGCTGGAAATGGGCCTCTATACACCTATGTAGATATTTCATTAAAAAACAGACGTTTTCACCTAGAATAGTCATTTACCACATTAACAATGTATAGAGTGTATTTCTGATTAATTTAATGTTATCTTCATTGAAAAAAACAGTGCTTTTCTTTGAAAAATAAGGACATTTCTAAGTGACCCCAAACTTTTGAACGGTAGTGTATATTGTCAGAGTCTATCTGATGGTTAGGGTTATGCTGGAGTATGTTGGAGAACCATGGAGGATATAAGAGTCCATGTTCAGTGTTTAATTTTCCTTTCACTTCTTGGTAATTTTCTTAGCTTTTTTCTGTGCGTGTGGTTTCAGCTCTGCATAGAAAGATCAAAGTATTAATATAACATCAGAAAATCTCAATAGAAATAGTGTGCATTGGTAAGTAAAAAAGGGAAACACATATCAAATCAGGAATTCAACCCACAGGATGCCCACCGCATGGCTGAGGTGAAGAAGACAGAACAAAGGGAGGAAGGCAGTATTTAATAACTCTGATTAGGCCGAAGTTATTCCACCTGAGGATGGCGTGTCCTTCCCAGGCAGGAGCACTTCATCCGGTATATATATATATGTATATGCGTTATTGGCTTTCTAGTGTTTTGTAGATAGCACCACACTAAAGAGCAGCCTGTCAAAGCAGATCCTGATATATGGGTACTGATTTTAAGTTATTTATACCTTACATAGTTTTCCCTATGATATCCACCATTCTAGTATTTGCATGTTAAGTTGGTTAGAGAAAGATCATGGCCCACTTCACATTTTGAAATAGACTGACAGGACACATTGGCCTTGTCAATATTTATGCAGTCATTCTCTAATGTTAGCATTGTTTGTTATCAGCCTAAACCTGAAAGAATAAAGATGGGATTCATAATGTGATACCTGTTCTCCAGGCCTGTTTCTTTGTTGCCTCATGTTGTTACAGATATCATAACAACCTGAGTAAAACCAAATAAAAAAGCTCACCTTTGAAAAGTACTGTGTTGGTTGGGCAACATGGTATGGTATGATTCAGATTGGGACATTTCTCCTGCAGCAGCACCAAAAGCAATCATACAATGTGAATTTGAGCATGGAGGCATATTCTTAACTGTCAGATGCAGTTATCAGTTAGTAATTGGACCTGCAGAGGTTAAATTATTCTGTCTCAGTAACAGTAGTTCAAAATTCAAATTAAGCAAACGCAACAACGCCAAAGAAAGAACATTAACAATGATATTTGAAGGTATTGAAGATATGCAGAGAACCTCAACTATGAGCAGATAAGCACCATAATCCAGCAGATAGTGGGAGTGTAATAGCCACCTTTTACAGGGGTGTGTGTGTGTGTGTGTGTGTGTGTGTGTGTGTGTGTGTGTTAGCAAATTGGTCAGGTCCAGTCATGACACACTTTATCCACATGGTAAAAAACATCACTGTCAACTGAAGGAAAATATATACCTGTCAGTGTCACAGACATAGTAAAACAACCTAAAGAATTGACTTGGCCAACTCTCACAGCTCTTTCATACATACACTGTTTGGTTCTCAATTTTATTTTGGCAACACCTTTGGAAATTATTCATGTTTGATGATTTTTTTTCTTCTGTTAATATTGCCAAAAGGGAAAAAAGGTAATGGGATTACACACACACACTCAACGGGTAGAAATGTTTTCAGAAGTAACCTTGGTTAGAGTGCCACTGTTCTGAGTGATTGTAAATTCAATATTCCCATGGCTGACATCATTATTGACATCTTCTTAAGGGATAACTGTGCTTTAAATTACCTAGTTTGTATGAAGTGTTGTCCAAACAACACATACATTACCTTTCTTTACACTTGTTTTTAAAAGAGTCCAGAGTCAGCAAACCGTAAAAATGAGTATCATGCACAGTTCATAGCAAAATAGACAGTGACAATGTTCTTTCCCCACAGTTTCAATTTCTATCAGTTGAATACCTCACAAGCACAATTATTTGCAACACTTTCCGTTTCAAAGTAAAGGCACTCCATTATTTCTGCTAACTGAATCCATTCATTTGTTTTAACAAGATTTTTATTGTTATTGCAGGACTAGAAGATATCTGAACAAAGGCCTGTACAAAGGCCTCTACTTTTATTTGAGAAAATACACTAGTCATCTGCAGTGCAGCCGTCACACACTGTGGTCCAGGCGCAGAGTGAGAAGTTTGAACTGAATTCTGTATGTGACAGGAAGCCAACTGTGGTTGTAATATGGGACCATTTATTTGACCTAGTGCGAAGTTTAGCAGCATCATTTTGGATTACTTGTAGATGATCAAGTATTAAAGGTATTATCATAATGTAGTGAAGGGCCACATTGGAATGCATGGCCTACTGTTATAGCCTCTTTCTGGCTGCATTCCACTGCCTTCCAAAGAATCCAAAGTCTCTTCAAGTCTTGATAAGTCAATATTACATTATTGGGTTGTCCCTCGGGCAGTTTCTTAATTGGTTTTGGAAAGTTTGAAAATAATTTGAAGCATACTTAGCTCTTAAATATCCTGTATTCAAAATGTCCCTTTGCATGTTTTTTAAAACATGTTTTATACATTTTACCTTTTGCCGTTTGGTAGAGTACTTTGGTAAAATTTATCCTGATGTTTTCGCCTCGCTTTTTGCCACCGTTACCTTTCTGAAAAATTGCTTGTCTGTGAGGCGCAATGGATCAAGGGATATACATTGGGCCGGGAAGGATCCAAGCAGTTGTTGCTCGGGTCTGGAAGGACACACTTAGAGGAGCCTTTGAATTCGGACAGTCTAGTCGTGCCGTTGTGAAGCAATTGGTCCACAAAATGCAGCTGACGAAAGATGCAGCCCCTGAATTGGGACACAGCAACAGACATGAATTCAGCCCAGTGCAGCTGGTCTGCTGTGAGCAACAGACACACAACCAGTCACACAGACAGCTCAGCTGTTTTTTCTTAACCAAGTTTGACTATCCAGAATTAACAATCACAGGCATTACTAGTCGTTATATAAGATTCATTTATCATTCTGACTTGTCAAAACAATATCCTTAATTCTGTTTAAAGTACTCAAAACTCAAATTGTCTACATCTGTAATTACATAGTAAGATATAGACTACTTTTGTCATTGGTACGTGCTATTAATCATTATAGATAGCTACAATTCAGTTGAATTAATATATTATATTATATGATATCATAATATATCATTTTAACTTCCAGTTTAAGATATCTACAATTTAATTCTGAATGTTCATAATTCAAGTTCATGACATCTACAAGTGTTTCAAACCTACTTTGAGTTATCTTAAATTAAGGCAAATTAAAGATATCTTGAACTAGTCAGAATTAAATTGTAGATATCTGAATCTGGAATCATTATAATAGTTAGGTTGCAGATGTCTATAATACATAAAATAAAAAATAATGGACAGTCTAATCATTTATCAGAATAATCGTTAGTTGCAGCCCTACTTACCAGTAATCAGTTTTGGTTGAATCAGGACCAAAATCATAGTTGTAAGGATAGTTGTTAATTGTCTATATGAGACAGCAAAGTGAGTTTCAGAAATTCAGTTTTGCAAATTATATATAACATATATTACATTACAACAGTCCACTGGATGTTTGACATTGACAAAAACAGGAGGATAACCTAATTCGGACACATCCATAGAAGCACATGAGTTGGTTTGAACAAACACAAGACAAGAGAACAACGAAGCACTGGACACTTCCTCTGTCTGTGTGTGGGAAACAGCATGAGAGTGGGAAGTCACAGAGGGCAGATTGAAGTTAAATATTCAATGGTTTCTAAAAATAACCCAGATCCCAGATGCTCTTTCCGATTTTTGTGTCTTGTATATAATGCGATAAATATTTAATCGGGGGGGGGGGGGGCAGCAGGAGGTCAGAGAGCGGATCATGACTTGCACAGTAAATTACTTTCAGCTTTCATCCAATGCCAGCAAATTTTATTTATAAATTAGGTGTGTACTGTGTAAATATTTCTGCCTCACTAAATGAAAAAGATGACACCACATTAACAGTTTTTTACATAGATATTATATGTTACTAAATATTTACACCCATTAGCAGGCAGGTGGAACTGCAGGATGGGTTAGAGTAAAGCAGTAATGGGATATTCTTATCTGACCTGACCTAATCTGCCATACAGTGCAAATCACACTTCACAAATGAATGCAAACATGCATGCATGACACATTGCTCTGGGATTACTGTTATTAAATGTCTAAATAATTGTTACATAATAGTGTTTTTTCACACTCATATGTTGAATGTTGTAAAATCCAAAACACACAGTCTGCTTAGGCTTGCAGAGGATGAGTAGTTAAGTTGAACATATTACTTGGTCATTCATGTTTTCATAGTAAGTTTCTTCGGAATAGAGTGGATCGAATGTAAATTTCCCAGTACTTGATTTATACAATACTAACTAGTTTTAGGCTACTTCCACAGAAATTTTCATTCTAACAGATTGACAGATTGTCCAAAGTTGGTTGCTTAGTTGCAGACAAATGTATGTATGTTAAAAAGAAAACATGATAAAAATGTATATCATTAATCTGTAGTGTTTTGAAATCATTCATTTCAGAAACATTGTGGCCTGGAATAACTCTTGTGACTTTGTCACAAATTGTGAGAATTTAGATGTGTTTTGATTATTATTATTAAATTAAATTATAATTAATAATGATAAATTATTAATAAACTTTAGAATTCAGTTGTATTTTACTGTAATATTTTCAATAAAATGATGCAATCCGTTATGATGATGAGTTAAATCTGTACAGTGAAGGGAAGCAAATGACATATTCTGACAAGAAAGGGAAGTTTTGGAGCAGACAGTGCGGTGGTGAGCACAAGTCTATTTAGTCTCTTGCGAGAACAGAAGTTGGAATCTCTTTAATTCCTATATAATAATAATAATACATTTCTCTCTGTATGATTGGTAAACCACTGTGCAAAAAGAAAAAATATGCCGCAGAACGAAAATAAGATTCCAGATAAGGTGGCCAGATACAGTGTGAAATGTTTGTTGGTTGCTGCAGGAATAAAAGAAAGACAGGAAGATTACACCAATGCAGGAAGTAATCATCTCTCTACGTAGCAAGTTGTAAATGAAGTTGCCTCCAAAAAATTTATATAATTCAACCGGTATAACAAAAGGAAAACACGTGTTTCATCTGGTCTGCTGGGGTTAGGGTTAGGGTAAGGGGTTAGGGGGTTATCTTCCTCAGAGATAGAGTCTGTGACACTACTGGAAAAAGGTACATTTATAGGGTAGAGCAAAGTGTAGGTAATGTAATTGATAAATCTTCCATTTAACACCTGCAAACAAGCAAAAGGGACTGGGTGCATTCAAGATGAACTAGTCTGATGAACTAGTCTGTGATCTGCCAGCTGCTGTATGTGTGGGATATAAAAACACAGTTGTCAAGTGGGAAACATATTACTTCCCGTAGCGCGACAGTGAACCGACAACAATGGCCATCTCAATTAAATCAAAGCAGTGTTTCATAAAAACATACAGGGGGATGGGTTAAGTTACACGTGCTATATATGACACAGGATCACTGTTAGAGACACACTTTTGTTATTTGTCTATTTCATTGGGTTCACCAACAAAGGAAAACAGGATATGGAATCCTCACATTATCACTGAAGGATGAGAGTGAACATGGAAAATACTTTTAACATCTACTTAATGGAGTCAGAAACTTTATACAAACAAACGTATGTCCTGAATCAAACACCAAGAAGACATCATGGTTTTTCAGTGAAGTATCTTTACAACTTTTGGCTGGATTATCCTGGAATATAGGACACACATCCCTGATTCCCTAAGGATAAATTACAATAACTTTGATTTCATGGGGCCATGATCCAAAAACACTAAGGTTAAGAGTAGCTGTTAACTCACTGGAAATTCTACATATAAGGAGAATGTCGGTTGTACCTGTAGGATGCTTCAGTTTGTGGTCTAAAACTAATCCACAATGCATTTAAGCTTTAAAGGTGGTTAAATCAGAGGCATTCCAAGGAACTCTTGAATCACTCAGACATGCTCACAACCAGTCATTTAAATACCAACACTACATTACCTACAATTGGTGCTGTCTAGAATGCAAATATGCAGCTTCATGCAAACATTCAACACTAGCATTGAGTCCAAAGCACCACTCATAGAGCTTGTAGTTTTGCAGCAGCCTTGACAGCAACAGTAACAGTTACATTAAAGGTACATTGTGTAAGATTTAGTTGATGGGGATCTTGGATCTCTATTGGCAGAAATTGAATACAAAATAATCCTAGCGATGTTTTTTTTACTAGTGTGTTTCATCTAATTTGTACAACTTGTTGTTTTCTATACCCTGAGTTGGGCCACAATTTACAGTGTTCAACATGAAACCCATCCATGCTACTTGCTTTTGCGCTCCTCCACCATGCAACCTGGCTTTCTTACATTGATGACTCACTATATCTGACAATGGACATTGATGTGCACGATACATAATGCTTCAATATGAATGAATTTCTAGTGATGTGGCTCTTGGGTCAAACCCGTAACCATGACACCAGATATTAGGTATTATAAGAAAATATATGCATATAAATGCCCAAGTTATATCTAGCAAGAACCATGTGATAGATTAGTTAAGATCTGAACCCTGGCACTGAGGAACACTTTTTCATGATTTCTGATCAAAATTGAAAAGGAAAGAACCACTTGCTGTGCTGTATCAGCTCATAAAATATTTATGAAAGAATGTATTCTGTATTCAACAACACCCTCTAGATCTCCACAGTCTTTCTATGAATGAGCTTTGAAGCCCTGTGAGTTGGTGTTCGCTGCCAGCCATCTGTATAGGAAAAGGAGCAAGTTATATTTAGATCCGCCTTGTATTCATGTTCATGCGTGAATTACAGGTACAGTACACTTCCTTCCTGTGTCATTCATAGGCTGCTTCATGTTGGGGGTTATCATATGCAAAGCAAAGGGGTAACTTCACCTTACAAACATATACTGGAGAAACATCTTCTACCCATTAATCCCTTTTTCATTTTCTTCCATTGTGTAATTGTTGAAAGATAACAGTTCAAAATATGACGTGTATCATTGTCAATCATGCAGTGACAGTGATCTTTATACCCTATGTATTGTATCATAGTGGCAGGAAGATCTTTGAGTCAACATGAACATTGGGTGTTCCCTGGAAGGCAAATTTAAATCCATCCCAACACAACACAAAAGAATTGAGGACTTGTTGAAGGGGACGTCAAGATTGTATCATCATGTATCTCTCTCTGTATATGTGTTTGTATGTTTGCATTAGCCTGTCTTGCCCGTCTCTTATTTGCATCAGCCCAGCCTCCTCAAATCAGACTCAACAAAAACAACACACAACACACAATATGCCAGACATGTAGCCTTCATCGAAAATGTAGCCTCATTGTGACTGTGGTGACTTTCATGTCGTTTGCATTTTTCAGAGAGATGTTTTTGGTGTCGCAAAACAGCAAACAGGGGAAGCAATAACAGTAAGACATTACACCACTTCCAGTTAGTCACCTTTGTTTCTCATAACAAGAGCAGGAGAAGGTGCAAACTCGTCCTTACCACTTGCTGCTGAATCTGTAAATCAGGTCGGTCCGGACCGAGCTTCTTTATCCTCTTTTCCATGTGTTTGTCTTAAAAAATTGCCGGATTTACCACATTTCCATTTGATATTCCATATGTTTACCAGTCAGCTCGCAGTGGATGTAACTTAATGATGTCGGAGGTACCTGAAGCGGCGTGGAGGTTCGATAAATCATTTTAGATTCAAAAAACTTAATTCAATACCTATTGGCTGTATTTAAAAGTGTCCGGGGGCACAAAGAGCTACGTCCCCGGGAAAATATGCACCAACAAGTTAAAGAGCAGTCTCACGACCCACATTCACATCCACTTGGCACCTCACACCAGGAAGTATTGTGTGTAATTTACCAAATACAATTTGAAAACAACTTATATTGAATGCTTACAGGTGTTTACGGTCAACCAGGAGCATTTTACAAATATGATTATATAATAAAATTATTTTTAACGTGTTAATACAGGCTTTTTTGTCTCAGGATGTTGACCCAGCGCCCCGTATTAACCAGCCATACTGACCGATATGTATATTACACAAATCTCCAGTTGTAAGTTCATGTGCAAGTTTGTGCTGTTGAAAAACAGAATACCATTGGGACAGAATAGAGACATGGAGGTTTCACCGGAAATGAAAATTAAGGCATGTGGCCGTGACCAACATATCTGCTGGGTGCTTCCCCTTTAACTTCAATTAACAATTGCCCTTGAATATGCAACTTTCAGAATCCACATCTCTTGGCCAGTTATTTTATGGGATTCATGGTTTGTCCCATATGTGTGTGGGGGGGCTTATTCCTTCCTCACTCCATTCATTAATCACCCCCCAGTCCTCGTCTGAGCTGTGAATGTCTGTGTCTTCCACTGCCATGTACTGAGAACTGCAAGGACTTATGGGTGCAGCCGCTGTAAATCACTGAGCTCAGCTGCACTCTTGGATCAACTGCAGGACAAGCAGGCTTTTGTAGTGTCTAACTGATTCTCCACCGAGGTTAGCCTCCTCAGTGGTGCATGCTCGAGCTGCAGAGACTTTGTCCAATGAAGCACACATACTTGAGATGGCAATGCAGAGACTGGGAATCTCTGGAACACCTGTTGCGATCCACTCCATGTGCACAGTTTTGTTTTTAGCATCTCAGAGATTAGAATGTGAAACCAACACCTGCAATTCATCATTTCAGAGCCAAAAGCTCAAAGTGACATATACACATTTGGAACTGGAAAATGTGAAAACATGGGAAGCAGACTTTTAACCAGTGTAGAGAACATTTTTAGTGACTATCTTTATCTTCTACCCTTAAAACCCCATGATATATACCATAAAATAGAAAGTAATAAAACATTCTTACAGTGTCATGTGTAGCCTTCATACTACTACTCAAAACCAATCCAAGAAACTGTATATACATGTATCCAAAATAATGATCCCTGCTATAGCTCTTATGCTCATTTTTTAACTAGACAAATAGTTACTCAAAGATGTTATGAATGCCTGAGTGTGTCCATGTATAACAGAAAGGAGATCCAGCACCAAGTAAATTATGTGTGAGTGGAAATCACATGAGTCACTGAAAATTTAAAATTGATTAAAATATCCCACCATATTTTAAGTGATAGGAGGTATGTACACATTATCTATAAAATTATAAAAGGCCAAATCAAAAACAAATGGTACAAGCTGCCTCTAAACAGCTTCAGACTATTTGTCTGTTTGTGAAAACTTTTATCATTATCTCCCTTCCACCGCATGTCCCCAGGACTTGGCTCTATGGATGGTATCGTCTGCCGGTCAGTCCACCACTTGGGTCCAGAATGAAAAACAAAAGTCAGGATTTAGTGAAGCAGATGGACCCAGGAAGCAGAGTTTAACAAAAGAGTATTTTTTAATGGAAATGTCCAACAGAAAAATAAGAATAAACGCAGGAATCTCAAAAAGGTAAAAAATGAAAAACACAGAGCACACGGGGGAAGCTTACAAGAGAGGCAAAGGAACGAGAGCTCAGGAGACACAAGAAACACTGGAGCTCAGGACAGGACATAACAACGACGATCCGACAAGGACAAAGGGAAGCACAGAGGCTTATATACACACACAGGGAAGGCAGGGGCAATTGGACACAGGTGTAACACATGAGGACTGGTGCAGACAATCACAGACAGGAAGTGAAGAAAGAAAACACACAAGGAACAGAGACTACAAAATAAAACAGGAAACAGAACACAGGGAGTGGGCAAACCAGAGACACAGGAAACAACTCATATACAACCATAAACATAAGGATAAACAAGAACACGAAGTAATAATAAAACAGAAAACACTCTTAATAAAGAGGCGGAAACACTAAGACAAAACACTCAAAGATACTAAACCATGACAACAAAATGAAGTTCCAGAGTGAAGATCTTATTGTTTCGTACTATTATTCTAACCTTCTGTGTCATGTGTTGGCAGCTGATAAACCTTCAAATTAATGGTAATATTTTAATGGATTTCCCGGATCGTATCATTGATGAAACTACAGACACCCACTAACGCAGCGCCAAGACCACCACACATAGTAACATAGGCATTATGTGGCCATCACAATATTGACTTTTCAAATGAATGAACTATTAGTGATCCCAATATGTCAAACATATTACAAGTTAAAACGAAGGGAATTTTAATCATAGTCAAGATCATCCTGAACAAGAAAGATACGTTGCTGAAGGGAAAGAGAAGAAAATGGACAAGAAATAACCCACATACTTGTTTGTCATGGAGTTCCCCTATTGATCTGAGAGCCTCAGGCTAATTCTGTGCCTGTTCAGTGGGGGTTGTGTTGGGAGTCGTTCCAAAACCAGAATAAATTAATCAGAACCTTCCGTTGCTGCCTGGCTCCTATGGAGCAGCCGGTCCTGTAATCAAAACAGGACTCAGAAGGGTGCACTGTGTTTCCACAGAATCATCAGGAAGAAATCAGCGTCTCCACTTATCTCACCAGTTACAAAGGAGAAAAATCCAAATTCCAATAGACTCTCCTAATTGTGTGATAATGCAGGAGTTTTGCTGACACTTTGGGACACCCTAATTAAAATATGTTAACCTGTACATTATCAGGTAACAGTGCAATCATACATATATGACTTGCATTAGTCTGAGTTTTTTGTAAATCTTATTCTTTCTTGATTGTTTTTTTTAATTCAGAATGAAGAAACATTTATATTGACCTTTTCAAACTTTTCACTGTGAACTTTCACAAAAAATCTTCATTGTTGATATATGTGTTTTTCTTTAGCTACCACCCATGAAAATTTAGCATGATAGCCATTTTCATGGATATGTTCAGGCAACCCAGAGCACATTTGGGATTTGGAAAAGATTGTGGTTTTAATCAAATATTGAAAAAGTCAACAATGACCTGGACCACAGGAAAAATAAACTTTTCCTGTACTTTCTCACACATAAATAATTAGGCCAGCACAGAATATGGCATGGCCTACCAGGACATATCATATGCACTTCCAAAGTGGCAATGCACACATTGCAGTCAGCTACTAGCATGTAACCCCACAGCAACACAAAGTAATGAATTATCTGTCCAACAGGTCAGAAGATTAACTTTACCTTTTCTCAATATCAGCCGGATAAATGTTGCCATTAAATTTGAAAATGTCTTAACATAACAACAGACAACCATGGGATCTGGAGCGTTAAGCCGCTCTGCTCCCCCCTCTGGAACTCCCTCCCACCAGACATTCATAACATTGACTCTCTCTGCATTGAATCTCTCTGCATCAAATACATTCTCAAAACCCATCTTTTTAAACTGGCATATTAAGTTTGATTGTTTTCCATTCGGCCAACCTACATATTGTTTTATTCACTGTTAATTTTATTGATCTTTTTGATACATTGTTTTTTGTTGTGTTTTTTTTACCTCTGCCTTGAGTGCTGTTAAAGGAGCCTATAAATAAAATGTATTATTATTATTATGAACAAAGCAAACATTTAAAATCCAGAACAGAACTTTGTACAGGCACAACTGTGACACTTGCTAAAAGAAGATGTTGTAGGATAAGGTTGAGGGTTTTAATTTGTTAAGGCCATAATGTTTCCACAATGCACCAGCCTTACTCAAATGAACAGGGATTTTAATAAGCTCCCCTTTTGCTACTTTTTTCTTAATTTTATCCGTAACGCTCCCTGACTTTTAAAGTAACCATCTCCCTCTCAGAAAGATATAAAACACATTTTTCTCAGAATGTTAATTTATTTTGGGAATTCTTGGCTTGAATAGGATGTTGCTACTGATCATAATCATCATCTTTTGTATTTCCCTGATGGATTAAACAACATAAAATAACTGTTTATAAATGTCTTTAGTTGGCAACAATGTTGGCATTACACCAGTGCAGTAAAAATCTATGTATCACTGCTATATTAATATATAGTGTAAAAACACTATTTGAAGTATGGACATAGAATGTACGTTAAGTATCACATTGTTAATGTGAATTATGCCATAACTCCAGCATGTCTTTTGCTCCCAATGGCCCATTAGTGGAGACATAATGAAACAGGAATCACTCAGCCAAAGACTTCTCTTAGTCTGGGAAAAAAAAAGCTATTTTATGACACAGACATGCTTGTCTGCAGCGATGAAGAGTCCCTATAATCCAAGCTCTTAATTACATCACAAAATAAAGAAGATTTATCTCAGTTTGTGAGCAACAATCAGGGTATTCTAAGACCCCAGACTCACACTTCATGATGTGTGGCACTGTCGCTCACTGTTGTCCCAAGCACAGAGACACACTTCAACTTTCCAGAGAACTGCACTGACATTGTAGTATGAACCTTCAGCACTAGTTCACACTCACAGTGTTTATTATTCATCATCAAACCGTGTTGCTGGTTGGGTATTGGTCATGTTTAGAAAGTGTCAAAAATGATCAGTAAAACGTATAAAATGGATTCAGCTTTTTGGTGTCTGCTTAATCAAATATTATTATTATTCATATTATCCATGGAGGAATCAACTGTCCCATTATCCATTTGTGGTTTATGGGAGCAGGGGATTGTATACAGAAAGCTCTGTGCCAAAAAATGAAGCAATTCAAAAAGTGTAAACATTTCTGAGGGTTTGAAATGTGGCTCCCACAGCCCAATCATCACGGTGGCCACTACTAACACAGCATAAAGTAGTAACGCTATTTCAGGATAGGATGATGACAAGACAGCGCCAACATCATTAAACAATAACTGTGAATACATCAACATTAAATCAATATCAATCAATATTATCAAGAACAAAAAGGCTAGACAGGCCCCAAGCTAGGTGCCACTGTGGCACATGACCATGCCACCTGGGTCTGCCAAACACAGCCAGAGATGAACCAATCGCTTTTCAGCATAATTTTATGAAATCCAACATGAATTCACAAACTCTTAACTTAAAGGGCCAGCACTTTCTGCTGGCATCTCAGCTTTGCAGCTAAACTTAGATCATCTTAGCTCAACTTAGCTCAGTTTAGCTCAGCTTAGCTCAGTGTCTCGCAGTGTTTCTCCCGTGTGCGTCCCTTGCGTGTCTCTTTGTCTCATTGTGTCCCCCTGGCAGTTCAGTTGCTGCCTTTTTGAATCCAGGGAGAGTTGACTAGCCAACTAGTCTCAGATGTTCCAATCCCCTCTCTATGGTTCTCACTGAGCCACCTCCACAGTAATCAATCAGTCAGTAGACATCTACTTGTTACTTCAATACACAGAATCTAAAAGAGGCTGTGATATGGTTTTGGCCCTTGAATGAAGTTTGTTCGTATGCCACCTGTCTAGTTCTTAGCTTCATTTTTTTGACTGACAGAACTGCACATTGTATTTTTAGATTGTCTTACTGGGCTGTTGAAGAAGGTTCTGTTTGATTGTTAAGGGTTTTCTTTTTTCTGTTGACCTACTTGTTGACATACATCATAAAAACTGGATTACATTAGATTTACTATTGTAGTTGCATCTTTCCTGACGAAATTGTTAAAATCAAAAGAGACCAAAATGTCCATTTGACTCAACATTTACTTAAAACAAGAACAATGAGGTTGACAAAAAGTAAAGACTTAATCTAAAAGCAGCTGACAAAATTAACATGGGCATCATCCACCATCCAACCCTGAGGTCCCATTTGTCTGAGCAGAGCCATTTGCTGGGTTAGTGACACAACATGGTCGAGAGCTACTCAAGACCATATAGCAGATGACACTGGGCCTGTGGTGTTTATCTGAACCTGTGTGGGAGCATGGGTTATGTTGGCCTTGTTTTTGAAGCCTTGATAAGAACAAATTAACATCCTCTTCCCAACACACAGTGCTGAAGAACCGTAAAGGAGAGAGAGAGAGAGAGAGAGAGAGAGAGCGAGAGAGAGCGAGAGAGAGGGTTACCAAGGCAACTGGTTACTCAGCGACAACCTCCCCACAGAAATACACTCATGTTACATCAGTCCTATTACTCCATCGCTCCCCTCCCCCATCATATCAGACTGAGAGCTGTTTTAGAGAGATAAAACCACATGGGTCATTATTTTAACAAACCTCACATCCTTGTATATATGCCTACAGCCTCATCAAACACTTCCCATTTGAAATTTATCCTGACTTAAAAGATCCGGCTTGTTTATATTCAAGCTTTGAATTGACCAAAAATATTTGGCACCTGAATATTTGGCAGCCTCACTCAACAGTTGGTTTGAAGGAGCTGTGTTTGTGTGGCATTCTTTGCTTTTAGGAACAGCCACCTGCAAGGACTGCTTTGCTTGCAAGGGCTGAATAGTATATAGGTTACCATGGAAACGTTGGGAGCAAAACTGAAATAAAGGGAGTGAAGGCAGCAGACCTTTTCTGGGTGACAAGGGACTGATACTCTCTTTGTAGAGGAGAGGAATGTGAAAAGCCGCCTCATCTGCATTCTGGCACATGAACCAACCCAAAGATATCCTATGCACAATTGCTGTCCCCCAAGGCTCATTTAGAGGTGGAGGGATTCTCTGCTTTACCTCTGCTCCATTTCAAACTTCAACACTTCTTCTCAAGTTATTTTTTTTGGATACAACTCTTTCTGGACAATTACCAGCTTCACCAGATGAACAGGATACAAACAACTGAGTGGAATAATGCAGTGTCTGAGTCCATCCCCAGGGTCTCCCTTGTATAGCCGACAAAATGTATTTAAAGCCCCCAGTTGTGCTGAGTGGTTAATGGAGCATTATCGCAGACTCAGACCAGTGCCAATGTTGGTTGAATATGATTCGTGTAAGCCCCAAAGAAACCCATCGCTCCAGAGGAATGATCTGATTGGATGAGGACCAGCATCACTCAGATTCTACCATTGACACACTTGCAGGAAAATGAAATGTCAAAACATCCTGCCATGCCAAGGAGCCCTGCTTGTTGATGTAATTAACATTACAGTTACAATAATAAAACATTAATTACATTAGCACAAGAAAGCATATATATTGATATCTTTATATGTCTCTTTTACATGTTTTTATTTTCATTTTGTGTTATTCATTTGTTAATATTATCTAAAAGAATGGTGGTCCCTGGTAATGAATAGCCATAAAGATGGTTTGGGTTTTATTTGACAAAGTATTTAGATTAGTCTATGTTTTCTGTCTTTGTCCAATTATAATGGAGGTGAATGGGAATTATTGGTGTATAGTATAGTATTCATAGTATTGGAAACTTTGGTTGGCACAATTCTTTAAGACATATTGTAACAGTTAAGCTATAGTGCCATCATTTAGAAATGACTTCTTTTAAAAGCTTGGTGATGTAGTGACTTCTCCCAGCGCTTGTTGGGCAACTGGTGAGCATAACCAGTAACATGAACCAGCCAGTGACATGCTAGCACAAGTCATGAATCATTCATAACCCTAAACCTACTGATACTTCCATTTGTTAATATTTACATTTTATTCTGATGTCTTTCCACTGCAAGCCTTGTATCCAGACCAGATAAATAGCATAATTGAACCAATTTATTGTTTTACCAATTGAATGCAGTTACCAGAAGCTGAATGGTTTTCATTAGTATTAGTATTTATTTAATACAACCAGTGGTATCCATCACCTTGTACCATGGCATTTTCTGGAAGCCACAACTTTACTTACTGTGGCTATTCTTTCGGTCGGGACCAGGCTTGCAAATTTCACAGGACAGGAAGAATAGTCATTGAAGTGTTAATGCATTGTAATCAGGTTGGTTACAGGGCTATCCTTATAGTCACAATTATTCTCCTTTGCATTCAGAATATATACCATATTAATAGTCTAAACTTTGAACTTTAGAACTTTTAAAGTGAATCCAGATATACAAATGCAATGAAAACAATGGGTGCATATTAACAAGTCTATGTGACATTCACTGTCATACAGTTGTAACTGTTATTGCTACTTTCTAGAAAAAGTCCTAAAATCAGTATCGAGAGGACTATGAAAAGAGATAATGCTGTAAAATTCCACTTTCACAGAGTATTGGTGAAGGCACAAATCTGAGCAGCAGATTCGTAGAATCCTACATGGTCAAAATGTGACACAAGTCTGAAAAACTCTGTAATTTGGGTGAGCATTGTAACATAACTGCTCTCAGTGCAAAACCCTGTCATCTTGTAACTGCTAATCAGAAGTGGAAAAAAAATTTTTAATTTATCTTGGACTGTCCAGCAGTGTACCTAAGATGGGATGGGCAGTGTAGTATTACCACATCTCTCATTGCATCATTCAAATTACCCCTCTTTAATCTATATATCAAGCATTGGAGATAGAAGTGGGTTTGTTTTTAGTTTTTTTACCATACACCAAGCTTTAGATGACCTGCTCAGAGTCTCGAGTTGGATCTTGTGGGCTGTTGGAACATCATTGCCAACAGGACAGAAATGGACACCAAAAGAAGCAATACAACAAGCAAAAGCAGTACTTGTTGGCCACGTTCAACAGTGCAGAGGAGGTTTGGGCCCAGGTCAGAGTAGACACCTGTCCAACAAAGCAACTCCTTTAGAGCAGCAAAAATTGGTAGTCCTGGAAATCCGGCGACAGGAAGAGGCAGCAAGATGTGCAAAAGCAAAGAAACGTAATTCAAGGGACAACATTTGTCTGTGAGCGGGAACAGGGACAGACAGGACCTCCTCCACTGACCAGGAGTGGTCAGATGGAGCAAGCCCGAGACTGGGAGATGTTGGTTGCCGTGGGCCAGCGGCTTACAGTCAGATCACATATTGTCAATACCACCCTGAGACATGACCTGATACTCTGAAGATATGTCCCTAACATCTTCTGGTGCTCACTAACTTCCCACAGTCCTATATGGCGGTAGGCTTTAATTAGGGCGGTAGAATGTACAAGCGATATTCTCCCATTTTGTCCTATGTTCTAAAATGAAAAAGCGTTTAGTTTAAAAAGGCATAGAAGTTATGATGACCTCTAGCTTTAGCGTACCCTCAAGTTCAGCCTGTATCATTGATTACAAGGCCAAAACACTTGAAGTTATGTCCCTAACATCTGCTGATGGCCACTAACACCTGCTAACATCTAATGGTAGTTGGTAATTGTGCAGAAGACCTTCAAACGTACAAGGGATATTTAACACCTCGTCCTATATTTAAAAGAAAAAATAGGTAAGCTATAGAAAGAATATTAATTTTCATGTTGCTCATTGGCATCAGTGTGGTCCAGACAAACAAAGGGCAAACTGGAGATCAAACTTGAGCTGCAGATATGAAAATGTGATCTTTACCTGGCATCTATGCTGCAAATAACTGATATTTCATCACTACAAGTTTGCTTGTTTATTTTATTTTTGCACATCAGAATCATCCTGCAGAAAAACAATTGCAGTTATTCAGTTGTGAAAAACAGAGTCTACTTCCTACTTGGGCTGACTCCAGTTGTGATAAACACAGCCCTGGGGAGGGAGCCAACTGCAGAGTATAGGAAAATCAGTGATAACAACACACAGATGCCTCAGATTCCAAATATTTTCAGTGCGCCGTATTAAATGGTCCCATTGATGTCATGGCCACTCACACGTCTATTCCTACATCTTTTAGTGCTCTGTCCAGATATTGCACTTCAAGACATTCTCCTCCTCATCACTCTCCTTACTGTGCAATGGCACTTTCCACTCCCATCTTGTGGATGAGCCACATGTGGGTAAATGGGTGACCCCTCTACTTCCCTGGACACAATAGCCTTTGATACCAAATGGTGGGAAAGAGAGCAAAAGGGGGCTCAGTGCACATTCAACCGTATTTGGACAGCCAGGAGCTGGAGCGACAGCAGCCCCTGCCATTGATGGTTAAATCAATTTGGGATGGTGACAGCGTAGCAAGGCTCCAGACTGTAGCAACTGCAGATTACAACAGTACTAAGCCCCTCCCCCAACATCCCCCCCATTCCTCCTCCTTCTCTGGACTCCCCCTCTTTGCACTGCCTTTCAATAAAGTGTGGGGACATCAGAAGGGTTTAGAGGGGTGGGGCTGGTGGATGAAGGGGTACTTTAGATGGGCGGGGAAAGTTGAGGGTGACAATAGAAAAGGTTCGACACATTGGGTGAAACTGAACGCACAATGCTGTTTCACTCCTTTCTGACAAAGAAGAAAACACTGGGGCAAAACATTACTCAGGGATGAGAGCGAGCTGCATCAGCAGGCTGTTCTCTGTCCTCCTCCTTCGCCTCTTTACTTTCCTATCCCTTCTCTCTGTTGCGCACGCACATTCATGGATGCATACCAAGCATATACACATTTCTTTTTGACTGGTGGGTGCAGGGGTCAGTAAGGTTTAAATCCCAGCCAGGGACTTTAAGTGCTGAATGGGTGGTCCTGCGTTTATTGTGTGGGTTGTGACACAGCAGGTTTGCATGGATGTTTTGTGCTGGGGAAGTGTCAACAGGGCTTGTCAAGAGAAAGCTCAAGGCTGCCCTCCTTAGTCAAAAATGGGAAAAACAAATTCTGAGTTCTGCATTGCCATCTCAGCAATCTTTTTGCCAGTACACCGCCGCATAAGGTGTTTGTAAAGAGATCAAATGATTGAGATTGATATTCATTTAAAATGTACTCAATTTATTGTATTTAATATTTCAGTGTTTTGTAAAAGAAGTGGACAACATGTTACACCATTGTTGAAATGCACCATCATGCTCTTAAAAAGCAAGATGGCAGCGTGTTTGTGTGTGCAAAGGGGGATGGGGAGGTATTGACTGATAGATGCACTATAAGCCAAAGGTGGTCCAAAGTTTCCATGGTGACTGTGTGGGCTGAAGGAGGTGTGACAATATTGAGTATGCAAAAAATGGTCTCCTGAGATCTCTGAATGTATTTAAGATGGCTGTCAGAGAGAGACTAACTGGTATAGCATTTGCTGTAATGACAGCTTGAGGAGATGTATTTAGAGGGATTGCAACTTCATTTCATGGAGCACGCTGCATACAGTAGCATGAGATAAAGACCAGTTTCCATTTCAGGATAAGTTCTAATGATGAAATCAACCCAAGACACTGGTTGATTTCATCTACAGTCTGCTTTTATTTCACCGCCTCTCAGCAGAAACAGAACTGTACTCGTGTTGTATGCTGCCTTCGCGCAGACCCCTGTTGCCATGGTCTCAGTTACTATGTAAGGAAGCAAAGGAAGTAGTCAGGAAGATCTTTTCCAGATGTTTTCTTTTTTTCCCCACAGATGGAAAATGAAAAGAAAATATTTGAAATGTGCTGATTTTCAAAATAATATAGAAAACAGAAGAAATTCATCACATACCAAGGGAAAATCAGAGCCCTACATTTTCACTTGATTTAGAGAATAAAAGAAACAGCTTTGCAATTGAGAATTTTTGGAGGGTTTATGGAAACTTTGCTATGATTCAGTAATACACTAAATATAATATTTATAATTATGACACAATTCTATATGGGAACAGTGCACAAACAAGGTGTGTGGCGGTGGGGCATCTTGGTGTTGGTTGCCACCCGCCATTTGGCCAAACAAGGAAGAAGAAGAACAGTACATAACGTAAATAGTGGGTGGCGGTGATACGCCACTCGCCAATAAAGTGAACAAAGAAGAAGTAGTTCAATTACATTTAGACTGGAAGACCTGATGATTTAACTCTTTATTTCTCACTTAATAACATTTATATCTGCAGTTCCAATAATTTAACCTCTTTATTCATCACTTCTTATAATTTATTTTACTGTTTGTTTTTACTAGGTAGGATGACCTGAGGAAATACTTTATCTCAACATACATGTCTGACAGCAAATACAATTGTTAGAGACAACAGATTATTAGATTGGTAAATGATAAACGAGGAGCCCGGGAATAAAGGCTCCGGAAAGAGGAAGATGGTGGTTCTCCCCAAAGTGAATAGAGGTGAGACCGTTTAACTCAAAGTTCTGTTACACATAAAAGTAACAATGATGAATATATACATGTCCCTACATAACCTTTGAGTATAACCACTGATAGCTTCATATGACAAAGGACGGTGCAATACAGCAAATACATGGATCTTGGGACCGTCTTTGATACATACATGTCATTTTCACCTTTCCATCTGGCACCTGCAGAAGCTGTTTTGTCTTGGGGAGACCCCAAAGCCACAACAACCAGGAATTAAGCCCAATATTCATTATATGCAAAGCATGCACTCCACTACTGACCTACATCTCTTTTATACACCATTAACATAATCTAATCCAGTTCACTTTTTGTTAAAGTCAACAGATATCTCCTCAGGGTCAGCTATTTGTCCATTTTGTGTCTGGACTATAGTACACAAAATGGCTGAAAGGGGGAACTGAGTGTAAGTAACTTAGTCTGGAATGGTTTGGAATGTGCAAGAGGCAGCTCCCATCTATACATTTAAGGTTATACTTAACCCATTCCCTTTGATAAAGCTTATAGTTAGGGCTGGCTCAAGTGAGCCCTGAACCACCACTCATGCTGCTATAGGTCTAGACCATCATGCACTGAGCACTCTGTCTCTCTGTCTCTCTACCTTTGGCGTCCCATATATTTTTATCATATTACTAGATGTCATAACTTTGTGTTTTTTCTCTGCCATAGTTTGTGCTTTTTCTCTCTCTATGTATAAATAATATAAATAATGTATATTGTGATTTGGCACGACAAATACAAATTAGTTGAACTGAAAGCCACATGCACATGGAAAACAACCAGCCTCTCAGCAGGTGAAGTTTGCTCAACTGTAATTGTTCTCATTTATGTACTTATTTTTAGGAATTCAGATTCATGTTGTTTTAAAAGTTGAATGTAAAGGTTAATGAATCAAATCAAAAACCATTCACAACTCAACATTCCCAGAGCTTTACACTGCTTTTCACTGTCTTTGTGTTACTGTGTTGGACTTGGTTCTCTGGTCTCTTTCACAGAAGGCTGCTTACATCATAGAGCTTACAGTTCCATGGGAGGATTCGGTTGAGTATGCCTATGAAGGTAAGAAGCTGTGCTACACAGAGGCGGCCGAAAGAAGCAGCCAGTGGATTTGGCTGAAGCATCAACATCAACATAACCAACTTGAGAACCAAACCCTGTTCAGTGGTCAGCCGTTCTCAGCAACATGGCGAATTTCAGCGACAATTGCAGATGTCACACAAGCTGAGAACTGATCACCCTGCAGCTGGCTGCCTTTGTGGAGGGTGTAGTGTTGAAAGGCCGAAACACCCAATGACCCATTGGTACCCACAAAACTCTGAGAACCCCCACCTGTCAATCATCAACCACTCTCAACAACAAGGCTTATCTTGTGGAAAGTATTCAATACCTATTGGCACATAGGAGACGGCTTTTAACATCAGGTCCTGTGGTTTGATTCTGGGTACTAATAATCTCATCACCCTGTCTCTTTTGTCTGTGACTGACAGTGACCTGCTGGCCCTGGCTAGACACTGCAACCATCTCTGCCTCACCAGCTATGATAATAGGAGGGATATTCATCCTCTCCCAGGCTATGTTTTTCTTCTACTCCTACAAGCACAGACCTCACAGCTATCACACCATCAAGGACTCAAAAGAGGGTTCAGATTGAGGTAAATGGACAGTATGAGCTAATATAAATGTGGAGAGGTGATATGTTGTCTCAACTATGTCAGATGTGTCCCAGGCTTAGGACTCACTTGGGAGACAGCAGCTCATAAAGTCAACTTTGGCTGGAAGACTCTCTGCTGTTGGTTGATGGAGACCACTTCGCACTTTCTTACATCTGACTTTGCCACACAAAGAGTGATGTGAAACTGCTTTGTTTCTTGTCAACACTTCTTTTTCACTGTGAACAATACAGTTGTGGAACAGCTGTGGACCAGCTTGCTTTTTATTTCCGCGCCTATGTTAACAGATTAGAGCTGGCACTTCGGCCGTGGAGTCACACTGCTCTTTTAATGATCCATGGTCTCAGCAATTTTTGTTCACGTTCTGCACGCGGTTCACAGCAGAATAAATAGAGAAAATTATCTTCCACCATAGTTTCAATGCTTATTTGTCAAAAATGTCACGAACATAAATGTTTGCAACACTCCCTGTAGCATATCCTTTAAAAAATAAAAGCACTCCAGTGTTTCTGTTGACTTTGTTCTTAAAAGGTTTTTATTATGAAATATTTGCAGGGGCGGAAGATGCACAGCTTCGTACTGTATAGTACTGGTATTTATACAGGACTACATTTATACAAGAAAATGCAGTAGTCCTACCAGAAACCTAAAAAAGATAGTAGTATTAAAAGTTAACGTAAAGACCTCTCTCTCTCCCCTGTCTTTCTCTCTCTCACACACACTCACACATTTATGGCCATTTTTTAATGCAAACCCGAAACAACATAACGCTGGCAGTAGAAGCTTCGCTGCAGAACTGAGCCCCAGGCGTTACAGTTGCATTGTTTGGATTAGTGGTCAGACTTCTGCTTTAAATTGAGTGTGCACGGATACTCCCTCTCCCAAATGTTTCTTTTTAGTGCTTAACTCTCATGACATCTCCAGAAAAAACGGTTCTAGCCCTATCATCATCAGCACTCACTTCATATTACAGCTGTGTGTTACTGATAGAGACCAGGTGCTGCAGTTGCTGAATTATTCATTAAACAGGCAGGCTCACATTCCTTCCTCTGTCATCAACACAGACATGAACCCAGGGAATTATGGGAAATTTCTAGGAGCATACATTGCCTGAACATCCAATGGAAATTCCCATGACCAGTTGAGGACTGTCAAACATCTGTTGGAGGAATGTGGGGATAGAGTGGGCCCACTTCCTGTCAGTGAAGCTGCCAAGTTATACACATCCTCCCTTACATTGGCCAACACTGCTTCCCTTAGCAAAGTGGGTTCCCAAGTCCGACCAATACAACATCCGGCATCCTCATACTCACATATAGATTAATATGTGTATAATGTACTTTACAGCAGTACAAACTATACAGCTGAAGATCACAGTCTGTCTGAATCCATTCACTAATATGTTATATTTTCTCATCCATCCAGGAAAGCAGATGAATTTCCCATTAAACAGTCAGGCAGTCAGTCTCTAGTTACCATGCTGACCTTGTTACCCTAAAACGAATAACAGGGATGAAAAGGTTTGGCAGATGTTAAGTTTAGGCAGCTTGTGACAAGCTAATGTGTATAACTTGAAAGGTGTTATTCACAGGAATGAACCCACTGATAGTCATAGTCCTAACTGTTGTTCTCTGTGGTTCTGTTGAGCACTTTTTAACTCATTGTTTTGGATTTGTCCCTAAAACTTTGCTTTCAATCAACCACGTTTCCAACAACTACAGCAGTTTTCAGAAAGAATTTGAAAAAAGCACATTGAACACACTACATGTCCTGTACAAAACACCAAAAATGCATAGCAGTCTCACTCGGACATTTGCATTGTCATCTGTAGAAAATACGGAGGAATTGCTGAGTTCAGTGCATGTTTGAAAGCAACTTAAACAACTGCTTGCTAACGAATTCACCATAACTATATGTTTCAAATGTGATGATAAGTCATTGTTTTGCAATTTTGCAGTTCTCAGTTTGTTCTGTTTCCCGCAAGTGTGAGATCCGCTAAAACTTCAAATCCTGCACGAGTCGTGATATTCTGGTTTGTGTCAGGAAGGGTATGCCAAAGCAAATATGTGATGGAGATCCATAGCGGACGCTATAGCAGCCAAAAGAAGAAATTGATTTGTGGTATGAACACAGTATTAGAGCAGCTAATAAAATCATTAAAAATGGAAAATACTGGGCACAACCTTGAGCTTTATCCATGTCATGAATATCTCTAAACCTCAAAAACTGTACTACCACAATTTTTTGTCACAATATTGTGTTGGTGAGCTCTGATCACTGGGACAGGCTAATTGCATTTACTGTAAAAAAGATTGTTTTCAAATGAAAAACTTAGATAAAGTAAGGCAAATGAAACAGTTTTGAAGTAGTTTAAATATTTATATTAAATATTTCCATCCTGGTTGAACATTTCAGGAGGAAAATGGTCCCTGGGTCCGCACACAACATAGGTGCTACAAACCAGCTGCTAATGTGAGGATATGTGAGGATATTCTTTGTAACAGTTGGTGTTCAGCTGTCTGCATAAGAGCTAAAATATTGAAATAAAGGTGCATATACTATCCATCTATTATCTATACTGCTTATCCTTTTGAGAGTCACTGGGGCAGCTGGAGCCAATCCTCCCAGCTGACATTGGGTGAGAGTTAGGCTACACCCTGGACTGGTCACCAGCGTATCGCAGGGCCAACATACACGGACAAAAAACTATTCACAATCACATTCATACCTACGGTCAATTTCAATTATCCAATAAACCTTGTGCCCAATCTGGATGTCTTTGGACTGTGGGAGGCTCAGTAAAAAGCAGTACACTGTAATACTCTGTGTAGCACCAATGCAATTATTAGTCCCTAAAAGGAAACTAAACATGATTTTAACCAGCTATCATTATTTAAAGGTGTTATGGAGTATTCAATTATTTATTATTTTTCTTCTGCCTAGCATAATGAATAGTATATTCTCTGATCTAACCATGCGTAAATTTTGCTGAGACTTAGCAGAAAATTCAGATGTCAGAGAAATTTACTTTTAAAATGTTTTTTGTGCACGTTTTACCAAAATGCATGAAAATAATCATGTGGCCCCATATTCCAACCCAGCAGGATGGATTAAGTGGTCATTTTTAGTGATTCACATAAATCGTACTTAAACAAACTCCACCTAGAGGATTGGTCAGATCAACTTCAAATTTGGTCAGTGCGATCTAAACACCTCCTGAAAAAGGAAGTTGTTGTAACTTCAGTGTACATTATCCAATCTGCCCCAAACTTCACATGTTTGACAGGAGTCTCGGCCGGAACACATCTACATGCCAATGTTCAGTCAATGTCGTAGCGTCCCCTACCGGCAACAAAGGAATGACATGTTTAATATTTTGATGTACTCCTCCTAGCAGGTTGAACTGATCCAGCTGAACTCAGTGTTTGGCAATGAGTCTTCTGCTTTTTTGTTGAACGAAGTTTATTTCTAGTTTTTACAATTGATCACTTTTTAGGGGTTAACTAGCTTGAAAAGTCACAAAACTGATCACACACATCAGATATGACAAACATTGACAGCGTGGCACAATGGCTCGATAGCGCCTCCTACGAAATTTCAACAAAGAAGCCACAACGGCAAGTTTCACAAACATGTATGAAAATCTATAGGTATATGTACGATTTCCAGACTTACAAAAAAGCCTCTTAGACACCTACCCTAAATGCAACAGGAGGTCAGCCATTTTGAATGTAATGTACAATTTATTCTCGTTTCCGTGCATTTTACTTTAACAAACTCCTCCTAGAGGAATAATCGGATTGGCTTCATACTGGGTCAGTGAAATCTTAACACCTTAAAGATACAAAAAATTGTGCCGTGAACAACAAAGCAGCCATTTTGAATGTAATGTACAATTTGTGCTTGGTTTTGCTATTTGCAGGAATTCTACTTTAATTAGTGTTCAGGGCTACTGAAGAAACATGTTGGTGCAACTAAGGATTCTTAATTTCAGATAAGAACATAATTGGAATATCATATTCAATTTCTGATCCCTGTAAATCCTATACATTAGAGTTGTAATTTACAAGGCCAACCAAACCTGAATATAAAAATATAATTGTATTGTACACACAATAAACAGGCAAACAGCGTCTTGCAGTCAGTGGGGACAGGGCAGTGTGCGTTGGCAATCTATGGAACAAGTTGAACTTTTTCTTTGTCCTTGAATAACCCAAAACAGCGGCCAGTAAGTGGCAGCCCGTGGGCAACAACTGGCCCGCCAGTATAAATATCTGAACCAGCAGATCATAGTTTGATCATTTTTATTTCACCATATCAGACTGACACAGATATTCGCAGATGTTTCTGGTGCTCATCTCCATCACGTCAACAACATTCGTATAATCACTTCACATCACTTTGTGTACAAATAATGTTTGTTTTGTTGCTGCAACCCTTTATATCGAGCAGAGGTAATATTTTGAAAAGTTGTGAACTGTGATCTGAAGATTGTGTCGCTTGCTAATCAAACATCTGAAATAGCTAGCATGCAAGGTATGAAAAAATAACACCAGTTAAGTAGATAATTCGAATGTATAGATAAGCCACACATGTGAACAGTAATAGACATAATTCAGTTTCATTTTTTGAAAATAATTATTAAGAGCATTTCATTAGTCTAATAATTCAAGAAACCTCTGGCTCGCACATCTCAAGAACCCTCCATCTTATCAGGCATGCTAACAATGGGCTCTGTTCTTTTTAATACAATCTTTCACATGGGGGCTTAAACCTTAGCTGGCTGGAAAACGTTGTATAGGTCAGCAAATTTACCACTGAAATTATTCATGTTGCTCAAGGCATTGCATCTCAGTCATTAACTGACAAAACACTGAATACTTTACATGAGCCACTTCCCCAATGGGCATCAATAGACTGTAACATGAAACAATCTCTGTCTCAAAGAGCAGATATACAGGTTTCCATCACATGCCTCAGCCCATAGCATGATGGACAACATTTAGTTATTTTCTCTCAACGTGGACTTGAATTTGCTCTTGACAGCTTGTTGATGGGCAGTCCATGCACCATGTTGCAATCACCCTGGAGTAATAGTGTGACAACAGTTTCTGTCACTTGGTGCCATTCACACATAGACAGCTAGACAGAGCAGCTAGGGGCACTTTTGTCACAGTAGGTCGATAGCTGTGGTTTGTGTCTACCCACGTCCTCTGTCCTTAAAATTCTATCTCAAGCTTCATGTCAGGTTATAGAGATATATTTAATGTATAGTTTGATTATGCAGTCATAAATACATCTGAATTTCTATGACACTTAAAATAATAGAAGTAGGGTACTATTTCTGACAGAAATGCAATGGATAACCAAGGTTTAGAGAACAGCATACTACCATTAAGCTTCTTATGAATTGAAATTAAAAAATGTGAATGTTACAGTTGTGATTTTGGTTATTATTAGACTGAGATGATTATACATGCTGCATATTTCATTACTCTGTCCCAGAATGATACATTTCAAACTGACTGTTTAAAGTTTTGTCTAAACCTGATTTGAATAACAAATGTTTCAGTAGTTTGACAAAGAAATCTGACTCAAGCTTTCAACTGCTGCTCTTGCAGTCTTTCTCCTCTGATGGAGTTCCCTCGGTCATCATGGAGATAACTTGGTTATCTTAGTCATGTGATAACAACTGAACTCTCCATCACATCTTAAACCATCACAAACATGAACTGAGGAGGACCATGAGGGGCAAATTAAAGCTTGAGGCAAAATCTAGTACAGTAAATTGGCTTTAAATTAATTTTATTTTTTTGTTGATGTAGACATTGGTTAAAGCACAACTTTCTTTGAATATAACTTATTTGCATATTTTACCATTGCTACATCAGTATCAACAGCATGACAACATATCTATAAAGAAGGTAAATCAAAACTAAACTAAACCCCTAAGTTAACCAAATTTTAATGGGAAGAACATTTTTTAAGTTAATGTAAAATTATATTACTAAATTATTTGTTGTAAACATTCACTTTATAGGCAATTTTCAGATTCAAGATACAATTAAATTATTATTATGTAACACAAGATTGTATAATAAAATTACATATGTAGTCCCTTAATGATACTCACAAAAAACGTATATAATTAGTGAATCGATAATCAAGTGATAAAAATAAAACTCTTTTGGTGGTGTGGAGGGTAAATTCAGAAATGTCACAACCTGAGGGAAAACTGCTCTGAAGTGTGTTGGTAATCGGGTGCTTCTCTAACTATTATATTGCCAGATGGAAGCAGAGCAAACAGGCTGTGTCTGGGGAGGGGGATTGTCTTTAATCATCTTCCGGGCTCTGTGCAGGCGCCTCACCTCACAAACATCACGGATGCGGTTTTATCGGCTGCAGACATCATGTACTGGGCCATGCACATCCCATGCCAGTGGGGTTTTTTTGCACCTGGACCCAAAAGCAGAACTGAAAATACACAGAGAAAAAGGTTTATTGATTACAGTCGAAAGTATTGCTAGACTGACGAAGGAAAGGATGTTGCAGGGGAATCGCATGGCGATGACTGTTTGGTGAGCTGTGGAGATGGTGTCCTTGGAGGTGTGAAGTGCAGGCTGATGAGTGAACTTGCAACGAGCAAACTACGAGGAACATGGACACTTGAGTTACAAAAAACAGACAGACTACTCACAAAAAGTACAGACTGACTTAACTATTGTGGCCTGAAAACTTCATATAAACAATGACCAAACCTTGAAAATTAGACCTAAACTGTTTTCAGTCTTTAAAGCCCCTAAAAGGAACTTTTCATTTTCGTTGATTTTGGCGCCTCTTTGGACAAAAAAAGTGGGAATGTTTCCACCGTTTCCTGTCTTAAAAAACTTGGTCAGGCCAGCGTACCCATTTGGTTTGGAAGGAGTGAAAAAAGACTGCTGTTTGCTGTTTTTTTTGTATCTTTCTGTGGCTATATGGTTGTTATAATATGCCAACATTATAACTTTGTTTTACTTCTGTTCATAAACTACCCATAACCCTGCCATAAATCGTTGCGTCTGTCCTCGCGGGTAACCCGACCCAAACACAGACATTGAGAATAGTTTATAGAAAAAGATAATATTCTCCCTGATTGTCTCTTTTGCTGTTGTAGGTCATAAAGATGCAGCAATATTAAAATGAGTCAGTTTAATAACCACTTAAAACTCAGTGTAGTACATTTAAGTAAAGCAACTCAACCACCTTGGTTAGGGTATGATTCTTGTTATGATATGTCATGTTATTTAGTGGATAGGATGCTTATAATTTCAATAAATATGGGGTGAGAGGCTTTTGAAAACTATTTTGCCTATATTATTCTGAATGAAGGTCAGATAAGTCTGACCAAGGTTCTATTGTTCACTCAAAGGTCATCCATTAAAGCCACTGGCCTCATCCTTGGCCTTACATCCATTGTCTGCATGACTTCAAAAGTCAGGCAGGCCAGGAAGCAGATGGTCAAGGGTCTGATATATCACTACATGCTGTGGTCAGTTGTGATTGACTGTGTTCCTGTGTCAATGATGACAGAGTGTGTTATCAGAGCAGAGTGTGAGGCGGCCACGCTGTTTGGATCTTTTCTGCACTGGGGCCTGACAAGAGCAGCTGGGCGACTGCACAGGGTTCCCATTATTCATGTGGGGTACTGGCAGTAGCACCCTGTACTCTGCTGTGATGGGGTTGCGGCACCAACTGCCATTTGTGTGTAGAAGGACACAACACAGGAGAGGCCAGGGGGAGCAGAAGGTTTCCTGGCAAGAATCCTTAAAAGCTCATGATACTTTCAAAGTAATCGTGTTTATTTGTTGACTGATTGGAGGATTTTATGCCAATGTTGGTTTAAGTGAACATTTTGGAATGCAACTCACATTTACTTTCAGTATTTTGATCTAAATGCATAATAGTTTCAGTCAACTTTAAGTCATTTGATTTTTCATGGTTTTAAACCTACAAAAGCTACATTTAATTTTCACGACTAAGCCTTAGCAATTTTTTCCCCTGGGGGCTTTAACTCCTCTTAATAATTGTGCAGAAAGAGAGGGATGCATATTTTTGTAGCTACACCTTAATGCTACACTGTTAGTTAGAAATAAAACAGTGTGAAAATGTTGTATTGTGATTATAGTAACCAAAATTATCATAGTTATCAGTATTATTGCGACAATTACTGATACACAAACTAAAGTAATTTTAAGTTTTATATTGACATAATACATATTTACAATAAAAAAATGATGATAATGTTTTCATCATATATTTAAGGTTATCAACTTGTTGCAGTAAGTGCTGACATCAACAAAATAGTCGGGGTTAATGCAATAAAACATGAACACATTTTTGCAATCAATGCTTAACAGAAATCGTTCTGTCTGAACAAACCTAAGGATTTCAATTTTTGGCCATCATCATCGGAACACAAACCATGACATACTAGAAGGGTGCTTTGAGAGCCCTCATGTCAAACCAGTGTTTCCCATTTATTATCTAGACTGTGGAGGCCCACCATATTCTAATTTGTCCAGCCACAGTTTCATAATGAACCACCAAAATGTTAGCACTTGGTGTTTTGCTCCATTGCTGCATTGTATAGCTGTGTGCAGCGCTATTTACCGTGTGCTTGCTTGTGCCATCTTTCATAAAGTCAGACCTCTTAGTTTCAGCTGCTGTTGTGCGCGTACCCTTAAGTGGCATGCAATTGTGCTTTGTGTAGTCATCATGACTATAAAAGTGCTATATAAATACAAACCATTTACCTTTTCACATTACCGTTATTTGTTGAAGTAAAAGATATGGATAAGTGCAGCTTTTGGAATAGTTCAATAATATTGCTGTTTTGAAAATGGGTTCTTCAAAGAGTAACTGATAGGGATTCGTACTGTACTTTGTGTGTTTCCTTAAAGGTCAAGACTGTAATGTTGATGATGCCAAGGGCTTTTAAATAGAGCACATCTCTGTATTTGTCCCTGTCACAGAACAGTGCAGTCTATAAAGCTCAAGCCCAGCTGCACCATTATCTTTCCTATAGGGGCCCTGACTGACCACAGTTGTCTCCTCCCACTCTTTGTTGCTCCAAAGACCCCTACATCTTCAGAGCAACAGCACACTTGGGCTCATTTATTTGAGCAGCTTGTCCTCCTTTTGCTGTCCCCTCGTAGGGATGATCAGCATTCAGATATGGACAGCGAGGATGTGGCCTTGAATGTGGGACAGTTACCACCATCGCTCTCCTTTGCTCTCTGTAGCACACTTGAGGATAATAACCTAAGAACTCCTGCTAGGAGCCATACAAATATCCAGTTTATACAAGCACACTTCTAAAATAACCTAGTGCCACAGAGCTCATGAACTGATGGAGCAGGACTCCTTCATACAGTCTAAACTCAAGTGTATGGGTAATGCCACAGTAATGTCATCCACATTATTACTTCTTTAAAGGAGATTATGTTTAGTTGTCTGTTGGTTTTGAACATTTTCATCAGTTTCCCAGGAAATAATGCCTGGCTCTTGATGAAAAGAATCAGATTTAGACCTAGTTGGATTCAGGTGAAAATGCCAGCAGTCACATCACAACTCGTGATCTCCAAGGTCGAAAAGAGCCAGACCCATTATATTAAATGATTACATACTGTTTGTGGCAGCAATATGTCAAATGTCTGCCAATAAACCCAAAGAAGAAAAGCGAGGTTGGAGGAACATGAAGAAATTAAGTGTCATGTCATCATTCTTCTAATTTTATGAATTTGTCAGCTATTACTCAGGATCTGCTGCTGTTAAGTTGTAGAGGACGCCTCGATAGAACAAGGTTAGCAAAGTGGTTGTGTTGCAGTTCATGTGTGCATCGTTTTATTTTTCATGACAACACACCACTCAAACATCTGGGTCTATTGAGGGTTGGGTTTTATTTTTCCAAAACAAGCTAAATATTTAGTTTTTTATTGACATGAGAACAGTCTTATGTTATAAAAGTGTAGAAATAAAGATTACGAAAATACACATTTTAAACATATGGTTTCTAATAGGAATCATTGTATTATTGTGTCAATATATGAAAATCAATTAAAAGTTAAACCTTTAGGCCTTTTAGTTAATGGTTGAATCAATGTTAATTCAGTGTTGTTTACTCAACTAAAAACATTATGAGCTCTTTAAATTTGGTTTCAATGTAGATTCCAATTTTGCTGTCTAAAAGGTGTGCAGCATTTGTAAACTTACAATAACATTAAAATAGCAATCACAAGTATTGAAGTACACAAATTGAGAAACAGTTTTTGTGTTCATCAGTGTAAAGAAAACTGCCTCTGGCTATAGTCCGCTGGTTGTACTGTACTTTGTTTTACAAAGAATCAGCAATTGGGAACCTTGACAAGAAAGTATTTTGGAGGAACTGTATTATTAGTAATTACCAACTTGGCTATATTGTATGGCGAGTCCTATATATCTGCTGTTCAAGCTTACATTATCAAAGCTCTTAAGCTTGAGTATGGCTCAGTATTGGACAGTTTTGCCAGAGGCCTTTTCCCAACTGCTTCAAACTGAAAAAAGTCATCAATCATTCAAATGTCACAGAGATAGGCAAAGGTGTATGTATTTTACATTTGGACAGGGAAAGAATGGACAAAATGGGTCCCACCGCTGATGAATCACATTATATAGTATCATTTGTGCTACTTTCTTCAAAAAGTAGAAGAAAGTACTAAGTTTGAGGAGCTGAGAATTAAGAAGCAAGGCAGCCCATCACAGTCAGTTCAAGGGAACTGACTTCAATGCACTTCCCTGAATAATAGGTCACAGGGATATGAAGCACGATGGCAGTAGTTGTGTGATCACTACTGCTGATTTGAACCCATAACCCCAGCAGTCACACCAGGGAACAGATTCAATCTCTTCTCACATGTCCAAGGCAAGAAACGCACACATACACTGCAGTCAATTTGTTATGGGTCTATGCAGCACGCTGTTATACCCACGGTGCTTTTGGCTGTTTGTTGTTTATGCCACCCATGGTCTTCAACACATTTGGCGAGACTGATTGCTTAAAATGAAATGAATATTTTAAAATCACATTATTTCATAGTACTTGTTTTCAAGTCAAACTTGTCCTCTACCCACTCACCTTGAAAAGTAGTAGAATACAGATTAGACAGGACATTAGATGTGCATCAGAGGGAACTGTACACACGTCCACTTTCATTACCGCTGGGAGCTCCGGTCATGTTCATACAATGAGTCAGAGTTTACCACAAGGTAAAAGCTCTCGCTCTGATATTTGAGATGGACATTTGTCTTCAGTGTCGGGTCAGTGACCTGGTGGAGGTTGATTTACAGCTCAGGGAACGTGGGGAGACAGGCATGATAGTTGACATATGAGACTGATTGAACATTACAGCCTAATCACATGAGGGTAGCCAGGCCCAATCAAATGCTCTTACACCCCCACTGCCATCTATCTGTGTTCAACGAATAGAATGCAGATATACAGTGTATGCACAGTTGTCCAGGATCCTTATAGAATTTGAGTTCCCTCTGTGTATCCACTGTCATTACCCCTTGGAAGCATACATCTTAGCATCTTATCATTACCTTTACATTTCTCCAGAGAGACAACAATCGTAAAGGACCAGTAGTACGTACATGTAAGGGTGTCAACATCTACCAAGAGTACAAATAGAGTTTTCCAGTGTATCTCTATAGGCCTTTACTGTCATGGTAAATCTATTCATTTCATAATCCAAACTTAACCTCTGAATTCCCAAAGAATCTGATGTATGCATTAATAATTATTATGCATCCTGAATAAACATTTAAAATATCTTCTTGGCAGCACCTAGCACTTAAAGATCCCAAATTGATATGTTCCTTCCTCAAGAATTACGGTATATATACACCTTTACAGTTCTCATGGATCCAGAGCTCACAGCCGTTCAGAATCTTGACAATTACACCTTGAAAGCACCAACCCTAACCCACTGTTATCTTTCATAGCTGTATTATTCAGATGAAGACAGAATATGACATACATTTGGAGGGCTCTAAAATCTAAAATACACATTAACATTTATTTGGTTGGTTGGTTGGTTGGTAGGTACTGTATGTATTTGGATGGATGGATGGATGGATGGATGAATAAATAGATAGATAGATAGATAGATAGATAAACCATTTAAGGCCCTACTGTCCTCCAAGGTCCACATTATTCGTTTTACTCATTTAGCTGCATAATGTGACACACACTACAGCCGTTAGGGGTCCACAGTGGACTTCTACAGTCCTCTGAGGTCCACATGAAGTGTAGAGGAACACATTTGTTGTGTTGTTATTTTGCTGTCTATAGCAGTAGCGCAGTCTGCTGCAGATCAGGTTATCCATTTTGATGCCTAAACAAAAATAGGCACTGCAGAGAAAAATCAAATCTCAGAAAACACAATATTTATAATTTCTCGTTTGAATACACTGAACTGGCTGGATTTGTAGATTTGTGAATTGTATTTTCTGCAACACAGTATTATTTTTCTCCACCACTCACTGTTTCAGAGGGAGGCTGGCAGGGGTCCCATTGTGCAGCAACTGGGATACAAAAGAGGAAGAAAGCCTCGTTCCTTGCCTGGGGGCCCTGGGTTCACACTGCAGTCGGTTCATTCGCTTCAATCTGAGGGCAACACTGCCCTCTAGAGTGTCTGCTGCTCTAGGTGCACCTCCAGACAAAGGGGAGGGAGGCAGAATACCAGCTTGCTCTGTGCTGCCATAGTGAGGCAGTGACAGTTCTGGGGGGACGTCTAGTGATGATGACAAATCAGATTGTTTATCCCAACTGGGTCTGATTTAGTACTTTGTTTTCCTGTGCAGATGTTGACTGAGCAGCAGCAACAGCGTCTGTGTCTGCATGTTGGAGAGGCAACCTGTAGTGTGTGTGTGTGTGTGTGTGTGTGTGTGTGTGTGTGTGTGTGTGTGTGTGTGTGTGTGTGTGTGTGTGTGTGTGTGTGTGTGTGTGTGTGTGACTGTCCATGCAGATACCCTTTTCTGTGGTCAAAATGCTCATTAGATGCTCATCAGAGACTGTTAATTAAGGATGTGATGACACACTGAAATAATTTCAAGCTGATTTTCTCTGATTGGGTGCCATTTGCAAACTCATTAAGCTGATTAATTGTATGTGTTGAAAACTTTTACTGTATTTCTTCACCGCCTTTATTCTATAGGTCCATGAAAACTGTGAAGGTGCCTGGTTCATTGCAGATTCTCTTCCTTTGGTAATTTTAAAGATGAGCGGTGGATTGTTGAACCCAGGTTGTTGCACTCATGTGACTTGGCTGGCAGATATTTTCCTCTAATTTGGAGGAAATGAGAGTCTCGGAGCAAACATTTATGTTTTCAAAACAGCTTTTTTGTCTGTGAAGTAGAGATGTAAAAGGTAATTACACTGCATCCTCCCTTCCACCAGTGTGGTCTATCTTCGCCCTGTCTGTCAGAGACTACTGATATAGAGCATGAAGACACAGACAGAGTCAACAGACAAATATAATAAGGGAATTCAATTCAATTCTACTTGTATAGCGCAAATCACAACACACATAGTAAGGTAGAGACCTTACAACATTAAAGAGAAACCAAACAATTTCCACAACAAGCAAGCACTTGGCTGGGGAAAACTGGGGGAGAGAGGAGAGGTGGGTGGAACAGAGGGGAGAGGAGAGAGCGGAAGGGAGGTTGAAGAGAGAGGCCACGTTTAAGCTCTATCAGACTGGTTGTTATAATGCAAATAATAATCGTGATACTTACAGATGTAATCGTATTATAAATGCTAGCAGCACCTGACTGCTGTCCAAAACAAAATGCTTAATATGTTTCACTGTAAGTGTTTTATCTTTGTGTATCTTCTTACTAAGTATGGATGCATTGCCAGAGACTGAAAGATGAATAAAGCAATCAGTGATTCAGGTAACAATAGGCTCCCCCTTGACTCTTCATTTAAATTATTGCAGTTGACCGATCCTTCTGAGGCTTTAGCCTTCTGACTTTCTTTTTTTGTACATTGAGGAGTACACTTAGGTGATTATAAAAGATTATTGACAGCATCCATTGTAGCAGGTCAATTTTAAATGTTAATACCAGCACACACAACAGGGACAGACCACAACAGGTGTCTTTAAATGGTTTTAAATCCATTAAGTTGGTTTTAAACGCAGGGCTCCCCAGGGTTGTGTTTTATCCCCCATTCTCTCCTCTGTCTACAATAATAACATCTCCCATAGCCCTGGCCCCGTTGGCTCCCCTGACTGACCTTCATGCTCCGTCTCAATACCAGCGAAATGAGAACAACATTGAGAAAACTCACTGGAGCTTAACATCCTGGTATAACTCCCTCACTATCAAACAAAAAACAAAACATTCACATATAACCAATCAGGCCAGGGAAATAATCAGTTCTCCTCAAACTCCACTATCTGTATAGCCACTCAGTGATCAGGAAAGTCACCCTCTACAGATATAGACACAGCACGCCAACCTGTTGTATGTATGTATCTTTTATATTTGTTCTTTTACAGTCCTTCTCATATGTTGTGGTTTTTATGTGTTTTGAATTTGAATTGTGTGTAAGCCCTGTCGAAGAAGAATTTCTCTCACTGATGGTTGCAAATCCCTGGCACCGTTTTTTGGGGGGGTAGATGAGGGGTACATACATCAGCACAAGCAACATGTTATTATCTTCCCCTTATAGGGAAATAGAGTCCTGTGGTCGGAAATGATTCCAGTACTAAGAATCTGATTTTTAGCAACGGATTTTACAAATTATTTATGATTTATGATACCTGGATTAATGTATTTATGTGATAACTTCTTCTTGTTGTCTATGTAGCATCTTCCAGGCAGCATCTTCAGCCACTGAACTTGCATGTGTGGGTGAATGTTCCGGTTGTTTTACAGAGAGATTAATGTGTCAGACAGGGTGTGATGCTGCCTGGGATGATAGGTGAGCAGACTGACAGTCCTCTGGAGAGTGCTGCTCTCATGTGTGCGGTGTTGGTGAGTCAGATACTGCTGTGACACAATCCTATGGATTTATGACAGAGAGACACCAGGTCTCTTCTGATTCTTTGTTTCTCTCATAGCACAAGTCTCCATTCACTTACACTCACGATATATTATTGGTATAAACATAACATGAGCAGCAGTTAATAATAGAATGTACGTTGTACTGTAAAACACAGTTTAGCATCCACAAGTTGTATTAATAACTAGTATTAAATCATATTCTTTAAGATTAGTAGTATTTACTAATAATTTATATTAATTGATTGATTGTCTCTCCAATTTCCAGCACAGATACTTATCAGAAGTATGTTTTTAATGGTACAAAAGGGAATTAAGTGCAATAGAACATTGTTACAGCTTTTCAGATGAACATATATAATATATAATATATATGTATATATTACACACTGAATATAATTATCTGTGGTTCCCTTTAGCTAGTACCATAAAACGACATTAGAATAAGGGGTCAAGTCCTTGAATGATGGGAATCTTGTTTCCTGCTGCCACAAGACATGTGTATGGTAGAGTTGCTACAAATGGTCCATTATCAAACTCAAACCCATTTTACTTATTTGATTAAACTTGAACTTTGATATAAATTGTTTAATGTATGACAAACATACATGATCCTCCTTAATATATGTACTATGCCATTGTACATGTATTGTTATGTGTATATATGTGTAGGCTTCTGTAGCTGAACAGTAATATAAAGACCACATTAGAGTGCCTCAGTGACAAACGGAGCTGTGTGAATCAATTGTTGGACGTTAACCCTCCTGTAGTTCCTGGTACTACACAGGAAACAGATGCCACTGAAAAGTCAGTCATCATAAAGCTGGTTAACACCATACACATATTTCATGTTCTCTTTATTTTCTGAAGCAAAGGGCAATTAAAGATGCCTCTTTTGTAGTTGAATGACCATTGTGAATACAGGAGTGTATAAAGCCCTATGAGACAAATTGTGATGTGTGAATATGGGCTATACAAATACATTTTGATTGATTGATTGATGAACTATATTACTATATATGATATATGAATATATAGACATAAGTACAAATAAGCCTCACAAATTGCAATTAGTTGATATGAGGTGTTAGTTACTGAGAGGTCCTGAAGTTGGTGAACTTTTCTCCCTCTGCTTTTTGTCTTTATGCAAAATTCCTGCTAATTACCCCTTGCTTCATATTTACTGTAGTTATGAAGGTGGTCTCAGTCTTCTCAGGTAGTTCCCAACAAAAGGGAATAAGTATAATAAAAAAGTAGAACTATTCCTTTAACAATCTAAAATAAAAAACAAAATTCCCATTGTAATACAATACCATTGTGTGATTTTATTCAAGTTGCATTGATATTGTAGATTCCAGTGCTTACTTTTGTCCCTTTAAAAACTTACAAAATAAAGTTCTATAGCCTAAAATAATATTTGCCAGTGGGCCAGGCACTCATTAACTCGTTAAAATCCTGCCTAATTATTGCATTTTAATTATCTTTCATGTGATCTGTTCCGTTGTGAGGTCCAAGCAGCTGACGTTCACCTCCTTAGTTATTTCTTGGCCTGAAGTTCTCGTTTTTCCTTCAGTTGTCTTGGGAGAAGCCAAGACTCAGACCAGATGATGAACTAGTCTTACTTTCAGGAAAACGCACAGCATCGCACAAGAGCTGCCAACATTCACACGAGTGATTTGTAGCACTGTAATCTGTCGGGGAGTTTCAGTTTTTGGCTAAGACAGCTTGTGTGAGTGGAGATTCAATCACTATTTTCCCACGTCCCAAGTGGGACATTTTTTTAATCACTCTCTATCTTTCTCTCTCTCTCTCTCTCTCTCTCTCTCTCTCTCTCTCTCTCTCTCTCTCTCTCTCTCTCTCTCTCACACACACACACACACACACACACACACACACACACACACACACACAAACACACCCCTCCTCCTTCCATCTGTTTCGAATCAAAACCCACTGCTGAGAGCTCGATACACTTCGCCTGAAGAGACAACTCACAAACCTTTGACAGAAAATGTTATGTGGTAGTGATGTGGTTGTAGTGTTAAGTACCAAAGGAAAATAATCCTTCAATATTATACAATTAAGGTTGACTTTAAGAACAACTGGTGTCCCATTGCAGGGCCCTCCCTTACCACACCCGATTCATAAAGTGTAGTGCATCACTCTGACGCGTTCACAACAGCAACCAATCTTGCTGGTGGATGATGGTGGATTGTGATCATCGTGGTGGATCCTGATTGTGATGGTGGATTGTGATCATGATGGTGGATCCTGATTGTGATGGTGGATTGTGATCATCGTGGTGGATCCTGATTGTGATGGTGGATTGTGATCATGATGGTGGATCCTGATTGTGATGGTGGATTGTGATCATGATAGTGGATCCTGATTGTGATGGTGGATTGTGATCATGATGGTGGATCCTGATTGTGATGGTGGATTGTGATCATGATGGTGGATCCTGATTGTGATGGTGGATTGTGATCATGATGGTGGATCCTGATTGTGATGGTGGATTGTGATCATGATGGTGGATCCTGATTGTGATGGTGGATTGTGATCATGATGGTGGATCCTGATTGTGATGGTGGATTGTGATCATGATGGTGGATCCTGATTGTGATGGTGGATTGTGATCATCATGGTGGATCCTGATTGTGATGGTGGATTGTGACTGTGATGGTGGATCAGGATCGTGATGGTGGATGGTGGATGGTAGATCAGGGATCAGGGATCAGGGATCTTAGTGGCATCTGATTGTGAATTGTGATTTTAACTAGATTGCATAGATGCACAATATCCCTGCTCACATACACTACCATAATTGTCAATACCTCTACCATTACAACTGTCATTACTGCATCTCTATCAGTCTTTTTCTTTTGTATAAATACTTTCAAACATTGAAACACCTCTCCATTTATGTTAGACACTGGCTTTTCTCATCAATGTTGTAAATATGACACCTATTGCACTTTTGTCCATTCTGGGAAAGGATCCCTGTCTCTCTTTTTTTGGGGGGGGGTAGTTTTTCCTCACTGTTCGCACTGTTTTAACCTCTATGTGACAAATTGTGATTTGTGAATATAGGCTATCCAAATAAGGTTCTATTGATTGATTGAGGTATGTGAGCTAAATTTCTGAAGACGGTATGTTAATGCAAATGATTCCATTCCTACACATCATATTTATAACTTTATACATATATAATATTAACTTATGTCTAATGTCAAAAACGTTCATCTTTCTTTTCAAAGTTGTACTTCTGCTCTTCCCAGGGAGCTTTCTGCCCTGTTACAGTGTGTGGCATTAAAGTGAGGAGGTGTTTGTTGTGATAGAGGTTATAGTTTTCTCTGGTATGTGTGGAGAGTGTAAGGAGACACTGCCCACCAAGGGGAGAAGGCTGAACTCCTAGACTTTCTGACCTCCAAGGCCCACTCAGGGTAGGTCTCTCTCCCCTGAGCTACAGGGTTTTTTTAAAGAGAGCATACATAAATGTGGTTATTTCTGCTCCTACCATTTGGATAAAGAAGTTCTGTAATTAAAAAGGTCAGCGAAATGTGATGGATTGTTTCCATAATAGTTTTACAGTTAACATTTGTTTATTGTCTTCCACATACAGTAAGTCTGGGTGACTAGAGGTTGTTTAAAACCTTATTAGATCACATCTCATGTTTCTGGACCCATCTGACTTATTTTTAGTATTGTCACTGTTCCCAAATCTTAGGAACCACTTTAGTGCAATGGCAACAATTCCATGAAAAGAATAATGACCAGATATACAAATACAAGACCTAACCTGTAATATACTGACATTAGCATGATGATAATATGAATATTGTCAAGCAAACTAAAGTTAATAACTTAAAAAATGTAAAGTGTCTGTAACTCTGTGGTTGTGATAATGTTTTGCTGTGCTCTTCCTTTGCCAGATCTTGTGATGCTCACTCTTCATCACTGCAGTTGGATCTCTACCTGTTGTTTTTGGCTCAGATTGCAGTGTTGCCCTGTGCCATGCCTGCTGTATCACTCAGCTGCCAGTTTCAGCAGTGGCCTTAGATCACATGAATGGTTTTAACTGAATCGGTTTGCAAAGAAGACCACCCAAGACAACCTCATCCCTTTGTGGAGAAGTTAAGAAGACCATGCTGCTGTTGTGAAACCTCGTCGTGAATAAGGCCCTGGTCATTGAGTGATTGCTGGTGTTTTTACTGTGCCTGTGCTGAGAATAACAATGTGCAGCGAGCCAAACATGGAGAAGTTAAACGTCCTCTCCCTCTCAGTGAGCTGGTTAAGTAAACAGATTGTGGTTCAACAAAGCCTTACATCTGTGTATTGGTGGTTAGTGCAGTCCTATTGCCAGTTACATTGCCTGAAGGTGTTTTAGAAAGGCTGAAATTAAGTATTTAAGTCTGCAGTTACTGCAAAAACAGCAAATTAACTCTGTTATGGTAGCACTGTCTTTTCACAAGCAAATAGATGGGGAACAGTATGAAGGCTAAATTTGAGATGGTAATCTTTGGCTGGATACAGGATGCATATTGATGCATGATTTTAGCAATCCCTACATTACTCCCTGAAGTGTTGAGACAGGATTACATTTTGTTGTGAAAGAACCACAGCTAATGCTGGTCAGACCCCTTCTCTTCTACTATATATAATACTGAGTGTAGGGGCTGCCTGTCAGTACCTCTTTCATGAAATATGTCTGTGTAATTTAATGTTAATCAAACTTTCTAGGTGTTCATATTATCTTTGTTTTGCCCTTTTTAACCAGTCCTTGATATCACTCTATGCCATTTTAATTAACTGAAAATATCATCTTATCTCCACAGTGAATAGAGTCATCTAACAACTTTAAAATAAGCTCACTGTACCCACTGATCAATGGACAGGCTCCAGGAGGCTAACGTTAGCAAGTAGGGTGAACTACCTGCCACTTTCCAATGGAAGCTAGTTAGCCTGGCCTGATAGCTTTAGCTTTCCACTTGGAACTTAACCAACTTGTCAAAATGTTAAATGTTATTAAGAGATGTCTTTAAATGTTATTGTCACATAACCAGTAGGGTTGTTGAAAATGGGGACAATGTCTTATGGGGTATTTAGTTGAAATTCTGAAAAGTCCAGATGAAGTTCGTCAAATTTAAGGAAATCCTTCAGACATCATAATGTCACACTAATGTTAGGATTCAGTGCATATTCATTATTTGTATTAATTAAATATTTACATTGACATATTAGATGTATCAACGTAGTGGCTGTGCGTAGTCAACAAATTAAGTAAATTTAAAGAAAGTATGATGCAAAAGTAATATTTATTGTCCTCAAATAAAAAATAAATGCTCTTTTTTCATGTCAAATAAAAGACAGGTGCATGTTGGACTTTTTTTAGTGTGGATCTTAAAAAGGTTTTTCTATTTTTTTCTAGTAAAACTAAAGAAATAAAAAGTACAAATGTTGTTTGCCTTTTCTCCCTTTTGAATCAGGGCTGGAATGGTGTTGTGTTATTTCACATTGATGCTTTTAACAATCGCAACGGTCTCAGAACATATGACACATACAGTTTTGGACCTGGCCGTCTGAAGAATGAACATGTGAGAGTCTGTCCAGTTTTGATTACAAACTGTGTTTTTAGGGTTCTCTCTATATAGAACACGCTATGTGAGGTTAATTTTCTTACTTTTCTCTGACTCACTTCTCACACTCTATTCTCTCTCCATTGTCTCTCCAACTCTGGTCAGAGTGCTCATCAGAATTCACAGATTAAAATGGCTGAGTGGTATCACATGAGATGATTTACAAAGCATGCCATTGGTCGGTGAGTTTCCTGGGCTGCTAAACCAGTGCTGTCAAGGCCAACATAGCTGTTCAAATAGAAACGATAAAAATTTGACAATTCTTAATAATGTATTGGTTATAGTCCCAGAGAAGATGGCATCTGTGTCCAGATCTGTCCTAGAGGATATATAAGGCTATGACCTGCTCTCAGTAGCATACCATGGAAATTGACAGTTACTGTGTTGCTGTATCAACACCACTTCTCAGATAACATGAGAAATGCTTTCCCCAGCAGCTTTCCTCAGGGGCTTGAACTTACATGCTCTTCCAACAAATATGCCTAACTTTGTTTATCCTTTTTTAATTGGAAAACATAGCTGCAGTAACATTATATTTGATATTTACTGACACACAAATTTAAGATTGGTTTTTAATTTCAACTTTGAATGTTTGGAATAATAAATACAGCCTGAAGTCTTGTTTTGCGCTTGTGTGGATCACATCTCTGCCATAGATAACTGGAATGTGACAACCTGTTTATTAGTCACTTGAGACATATAACTTCCTCATGGTCCCATGGGCTGGGACAACATAACTTGGATGTATTTGGAGCTGTGATCATTGTGGAGCAAAGAAAAGTGTGACATGTTCAACTTCCAATCGGCCTTCACTGTGTCCAGCCATTCATATGTTAGGAAACAGTATCTGATAATACTTTGTCTGTGCTGGAAGTGTGACAGTCAGGCTCTTCCTTTTAAGAGTCTCACATAATGGCCATAAATTTAGCAGCTTTTGATGGTCTGACCTTGGAAAACAAACAAAAGCTCATGTCTGAGGCTGCGAGGTGGAGGGGGAGCCAGGACAGCAGCTGTTTTGTCTCTGCCTGTGGAGAACAGAGTGAGGGCTGAAGCTTTCAACCCACTGTCCACCATGGCCGAGCAGAGTGTGTGTGTGTGAGGGGGGGACAGAGGGAGGGGGTGTAGCCTGTTGAGCCCAAGGTGAAAGGGTACCACAGACCTGCAAATGGAGACGAGGACCTAACACTCAATCTGACTTTGCCAGTCAAGGGGGGTGGGGTGTGGGGTGGGCAGGGGAGGGGGTGGTGGTCTGGGTGCCGTTTGGATGTGTGCACTGTCTGCCAGAGACAGAAGCCCTCTGTTGCTCAATTGACTCTATGTCATTCTTTCTCTCTCTTCTCTCCCCCTCGCGCTCTTTCCCTCAGTTTCCAGCCTTCCCATCTGTTTGTGATTTAGGCTCAGGCTCAGGGGAGAGGCAAGTCCGCTAGGGGAGAGGAATCAGGGCAGGGAGGGAGGGAGTGAAAGAGAGGAAGTCCACACAAGTTTGTTTTACAGGACGCAGCTCGGGCCGGGACTAGGCACAGTGCCGCATCTGGAGGTCGGAGCAGCAGGAAAGTGAAGCCAACGGGTGCAGCCGAGCAAGAGGAGCTGCCCAGAGGTTTTCCTACGGCCAGGACACACTGACAGAGACAGGAAAGGGGGATCAGTGGTCCACTGGGCAAACACACAAATATGGCTGCTAAATCTCTCTCCTGCCTTTGCCTTCTTTACATCCTCTCAGTGATGGCCTATCCAGCTTCTGCCGCCGGGCTCGGGGAACAGCAACAGTCACTGCTGAAAGTAAGACAGATTTGGTTTTCTCTTTTTGGCTGCTACACGCTGCATGCTTGTACAGCTATATTTAGTCTGTACATATACAGAATGTAATGGGGCTGATGATCATGTACACCAATGATTGTGTGAAAAGTGTCAAGGATGATTTGGGAGTGGTTATCTGGGTGAACTTCACAATGTTCCTGATCAATGTTCATCCATGTGTGTGTTTGTGTTATCAGAGGTACCCCAAGGCTGAAGCTTAGATAGGCTCTGAGTTTACTGTCTGCACCACTGTCATGCCCCTCCCTGACAGTTCCTTAATGGAAACCAGCTGCCAAATGTTGAGCAACACCCCAGAGAGAAGACGAGACTGAGAAAGAGCACAATAGACATTGAAGGCATGAGAAGCATAACAGAACAGTTGGCACAGAGGCCAATGTTTCCTTGGTTTAGTATAGCTCAAATAGTTTGAGAGGTCTATCCATTAAATCTGACAATTTTCATTTCATACAATTTTACTTTTACAGATTGTGGGTTTATCTGTCTGCTTTTAAGTTATAACCGGAAATCAATCAAATCAAACCCGTCTTTGCGAGTATTTATGACCAAAGAGCCATGGAAGATATTTTCAATACTCTATTTACCTCCCAATGGTGCTTTAATTGTTGCTTGTAATTCATTTTACTTAAATTATTGTACTTGCATCCCCATGCACAAAAAATGAAATAACAGGAAGTGATCATACATGTACTGGACATTATGCTGAAGACAAAAGCCACTGCATAAACATGAATCCAAGACATTATCTTAACTATATGTATAGACAGGGTTCAACACTACCTTGTAGGTTGACAATGTTGATTGTCATCTTCAACCATTTAACATGATTTGTTAAATTATTAATCCTCTCATCCTCCCACTGTCTGTTTAACTGCACTGTAAACTATATGTACAAAACTTATTTTGTTTTGTTATATTTGTTCGCATTCCAAACAATACTCTGGAACATGTACCGTTACATTCGTATACGGTCTCCTAATCAACCAGTCAACCAATCAATAATCTTGCGACCCCCCCTCGGTGTCTTGCAACCCCCCCAGGGTTCAAACATTGTACAAATTATTATTTGTACATGTGCAAGCTGCCTGTCACTGGAAATAAATGGATAAAGTTGTAGTTTATAAGTGGCCTGACATCTTGAAATCTTCTTTAATGTTGTGACTGTCATTATGTGGTTGCTGTGGATGCTTTTGAGGTTAATGTCCATCTACTGGTCCCATGCAACTGCACAGAAAAGCCAAAACTTGAAAGTAACCTTTCTCTGAAGTAATCTGTACAAAAAGATATTCTCAGGAAAAGGGCTGTGGATCAAACATGTCAAAGAGAATGTGGAGGGATACATTCCCAAAGCTTGGCAGTGCTTAAACAGTGGAATTATTTATTGATGCACATGTTTATTTCTTAATATCTGAGCTTTCTTTGTGGATGGTCCCCTGAGAGCAGGCCTCACCCCTGCAGCCAGACTGTCTGAGAAGTTATTGAGATGGGATGAGATTCCCATGACCCAGGATCTGTCCCATACTCAGGGCTTTCGGAGGAGTTAGCATGACTAAATCCAGTGTCTGAACCCTTCTTCAATGTCAGTACAGCAGCCAGCTTTGGGAAACTAAACGGAAATGAGACTCAACCTTCAAGCATTAACACTTAATCCATTTACTTCTCCTACTCTTGGAAAACTCTGTCAAGAGTTGAGGCAGATTTATACAGTACAGGACACAAGCACAGGACAAATTACAGAATAAGTTATCTTTAAAAAACAAAATTTTAGAGATCCAACTCCAGACACTCCATAATAGCTGTATGGCTGCACAGTTGTGAAGCTACATAACCAGAGAATGTGTTGCCTTTGGATATCAGACATCTGGTCGATCTAAGCTTCTTTTTGTTCAAAGGTCTAACAGCAGGAAATATTGTACACTGAGAGAGTGAGAGAAGAACAGAGACTGAATCAGTGGAAGAGGCAGCATCACATGAAAACTCTGAGAGACTTTACAACATGTTGAATGTCATCTTTGTTCTCCACCATAGTGGGTACAGTGAAAGGGCCACAGAAATAGTTCACATTACTGAGTGTGCTCATGGTTGGCAAAAGGATGCTGACATCAATTTTAATTCCATGAGTTAAGAGGTATGTCCACCATTTTGAAAAATCTGAAAATCTGAAAATATTAGATACAAATTTGGAGAATGGCATATATATTCTTTCTAAGTAAGTTGGCAATATTGACATTTCAGTCAGACAACTCACGTTCAAACGTTTATTGCAGCAGTAGAACAGGTTTGGTGTTTGTCGTCGAGGCTCCAACTTAATCACTCCCCCATATGATTACACAGGTATGATGGGAGTGATGAGCAACTACTTGTAACCCCCGTCAGAGCCTACAGGTGGATGCTGGGGTGGTGGAGGGGCTGAAGCAACTGGTAGCAATACTGCAGCAGCAGTGCGAGCAAAGGGGATGATGGGAAATTTCTCTCTGCTTAAATAGACCACCTGATAAGGTGGGTTTGTATTATAGATGGTTGTGGAGAGTGTGGTATGTCACATGATGTATGTCACATGATTGGAGCAGCGCAGCTCGACTTGGCTGCCTGAACTAGCTCACGGGCGTTGCTCCATTTATGCTGTCATCAAATGGAACTTGTGAGCTTGTGGTGATGGCGTGGGAAGCCGTGTATGCTTGTCATTGAAATGGTTAAGTTGTGAGAACACCTCTTTAGCAGTAAATTCTCTCTCAAGGTTTTTCTTGATCCATTGTGTCAGATTTACAGAACTGGACGTGTGGAAAGTAACAATGAGCTTCACATGATGCAAAAACAGTGGTATTCCTTGAAAAGATTACATAGACACCAATATTTACAATTTAACAAGATATAGGTGGATAATGTAGTACAGTAAATTAAAAGGCAAAATGATGGATAAAGATAAAGATGGGTATCTTGTAAATATCAATATTTTCCTCAGATATTTAATAAAATTACAAAGAAAAGCTCTATACTAATTTATAATATTCTTACTTCCATGGCCTTAGTCATTTCTGAAAATATCAGACACATAAAAACACAGTGTATACTATCCTAAAATATCACATAAGGTACCTATCTTATAATGTGTAATATTAGTTATTGCATATTAATGAATGACTTTTACAGATGAGGTAGGCTATCCAAGACTCCAGCTTCACTATCAAAAAGAAACCAGCTAAGTGTATTTTTTCAGAATGTTGAACTAGTCCTTTCAAGATAATCATTTATCCTTCATAGTGTCACAAGGGAGGACTTTGCCATGTCACAGCAGCAATGTGGATAGTAAAATTGGAAAGATCCAAAAAGTAAATTGTAAACATGCATTATAAACATAAATAAATATAAAAAATTGAATTATGATTAGAATGTTAACAAAAAATAGAGTGTGAACAAGCACAAATAAGATATTGATTTCTTTTATCTTAAAATGTAAATCATGGAAACATGGGGAGAAACGTGTTGTTCCACAAGCTGCCGGGTTGTATGCTTGAGATGCATTCCTCTCAGTTTCGAGGAGTCTAAAGTGTCCACATCCTTCTTCTACACCATCTGCTCCTGGTCCCACCAACCTTTAACTCCCCGTCCTACACTCCCCTGTGTATACACAGCGCAGCTGTTCTCACCATCAGTAACTGTCACACAGTTAGGTCTGAACCATTTCAAAACTCCTTTAAGTGGCTTTACAAATGGTAAACAGCACTGCATCTCTGTGGTTTTCCCATAAACGTGCGGTTTACTGCTCCTAATGGCTGGGACTACCATTTGGGGTTAAATTATCTTCTTTCTCCCATTTGCAGCATTAGTTGAATTTTCAGGATGTGTTGACACGGAGGGTTCCCACATTGGCAGTTTAAGTGGTGAGCCTACTCATGAATAGGTCCTCTATCAGTGTATGTGCACGTGGGGACAGGGAAAACCACAGGAAATAGGTCTGCAGGAAAACTCAGTGCTGCTGTTCACAGGATGTTTCACATTATCTGGCTACAGCAGCATGTTGTAGGGTCACAGCCCGTCTGTGAATAAATCAAAGGGAATTATGAATCGCATGTAGGCCTAGTGTACTGCATAACTGGGTAATGTTCCATCTTCTGGCTCCCAGTATCAATGTCCCGTTGACTGGGTGGAACAAGGAGGTCAAAGGATGAAGATCTTACAGACTGCTGCTATTGTATGCCTCATTGAATGGTGCTCCCTCCAATGCTCAAAGGGGAGTGTGTGTGTGTGTGTGTGTGTGTGTGTGTGTGTGTGTGTGTGTGTGTGTGTGTGTGTGTGTGTGTGTGTGTGTGGTGTGTGTGTGCGTGTGTTTTGAGGGCCTGTTTGAATTTTAGACCTTTGTAATGAGGACCAAACATCGTTTTTTGACACAACTTCGACTGTTTAAGGACTAAGACTTAAAGTTATGTTTTGGTTTTAAATTTGATGGTCACAGAAAGGGTAAAGTGTTCAAGAATGCAGTATTTCAATGAGTGTCCTCAGAACTGTTTGAAAAAATGTGGGTGGGAGAGTATGTATGTGTGTGTGGTTGGGTGGTGTCAGGGTGTGTGTGTGTGGGGGGGGGGGGGGGGTGTACACGGCTGTGAACGCTGACATCACACCATCCTGAGAAACTGTGGTGAACAAACATCAGACAGGATGCATGTTTTAAATTGTCATTCTGCGAAGAGGGAACGGCACAATTCAGAAGAGTTTCCTCTGAGTTCACTTTGTGGAGTTATAAGAAATGCACCTTCTTGCCTGAAACGCTCAAATCAATGCTTTTCACTAATTGATTATCTATTATCAGTATTTCATTACATAAATTAAATGGTGGTTATTTCAGGTGTATCATTTCTACATTGATGTTTATTGTATTTCTAACAAGATTACACCATAAACTGCTGATCTTATCAACTACATTACTTTTCAAAATGGACTGAAAACTGCTTTCAAACACATTAAATATCTTTGTTATTTAGTGAGATACATTAGTAATAATGTAATTAATAAATTATATAAAAATTACTAGTAGCCTCTATGCAGTTAGTAGCTATATATAAAAAAAAGGATAAGCAAAGAAATTCAGAAATACCCAAGTATAAGTTTGTATACTGTGATTAGTACTGAGCCTGCTGATGACATATTGTGAAGGTTGTCAGTCACCCAGGTCAGGGTATCTATAGGAGTTGTACATGTGTACATTGGCAACTGGACTTTATTGCGGATGAGCATATCTATTTCCTGAAGACTTGTTAATGACAGTCTCTGGCTCTGGCCCCTGAACATTTGGGCGTGTTGGCCTGTGGTAGGTGCACATGTACAGTAATGTAGTAAGGTAAGATTTGTAAAACCAAGAGTTAAATATTTAGGAGATTCACCTAGTCTGTATTGGAAATACAGTATCGGGTAGCGTGGCTACTTTCAGTGGTCATAAATACTTGGTCTCATGTTGCGTCTCTATCTGCTTGAGAGAAAGGGATTCATCTATAATTGCTTCTCCCATGATGTTCTTCTTTCCTTTTCTTGTGTTCTAAGTTGTTAGAGGATTATTTCATCTCAGGACCTGAAAACACTTTGAGACACTATTCTGTATGTTTGGAATATATAAATAAACCTGATTTAAATTCATCTTTGTCCATTGTAGTATTTTTGCCACCGACCATAGGGATGTATTTATGTTAATGTTGGTCAGTTTGTGGGTCAATCTGCCCTCATTTTGACACAAAATATTAATTAGAAATATGAAATTCAACTTGTTATTGTACACTTCTGTCCCCCCTGCAGAACTGTGCAAAGGGATTTTTCCTCAGTGAGCAAAACATATGCTTACCATGTAACTGTAAAGGCCATGCTGACTCCTGCGAAGACATCACTGGCATTTGTATAGTAAGTGATCTGTGCCGATTATCATGCTTTAAAATGATCAACTATTTCATTAATTTTCATGAAACCAGCTAAGTTTTGCTAACTGCTGTGAGAAGCAAGGTACCATAAGTTTACCCTTTCCCTTTCAGGACTGCAGGGACCACAGTACAGGCGATTTCTGTGAAATGTGTGAAGATGGTCACATGCTGAGGCCCAGCGTGGATAGACAACACACCTGCCGACCTTGCGCCTGTCCCCTCTCAGTCCCCTCCAACAAGTAAGTCAGTCTGTTCTTGTTTGTTATTCAGTGCTACATGTTGGCAAGCAGTATGTAATCACTGAAATGCCTTCCGCCTGTGTGTTTGGACAGCTTCGCAGTGCGCTGTGACAGAGGAAGTGGCATTCTGCGGTGTAAGTGCCAAGAGGGCTACGCCGGACATTTATGTGAGAGGTCAGTGCTGACAAGGGTTCAAACAACCAATTGAGAAGTTTTCATGTCCAAGGTGTTTTACTGTAGGTTATACAGCAAGTCCCAGTAGAACTTGCCTTGAACAGGAACTATGATTACATATTTTTTGTAATGACTTAATGCATTAATTAGAGTTTGAGTGTTCCAACTCAAACTTTCATAACCACTTATTAGCATGCAGACTTGATGCATTGTAAGTATGAAACCCATATTTATACATTGCCAGCATACATACAACTACATTTACGTACTCTACACCAGCCAAAGGGTTTCATCGCAACCTTTCAACTCAAAACTATTTTTAAATGGGGTTTAACAAATGTAGATAAAACATTTTATGAAGCCGTAACTTACTACCTGCAAAACCTTTACAAAGTGGGCCTCATGAGAAAGTGGTACTGTTAATCTACCTCCCTCTAAAAGGGAGTAGGTTAACCAATACACACAGCCTGGAAGCTGTCAAATGGCCCATTGCCCCCTGCAGCATCCCCTCTCCAAGCCTTTGAACTGACTCGGGTGAGCAAGTTGTGTGAGGTGTAACAACCGACTGAAGGAAGTGAGCTGAATGAGACGAGAGAGGAACACATTCATCAAGAAGATGACCTTTTGTTTGCCCGTTCCGTTGCTTGCAGCACTTTGAGCCTCCTCTGCCTAATTTCCACAATCTATGGCCACAAGTAATTTGCATGACATTTTATATATATAGTGGATTAAATTGTGAATGGTCTTCCACTGGAAACATAACCAAAATACATTGCTTCCACAAGATGCAGCATTTGTTACTCAGTTTAATGGCCGAACAGAAAAATCTGCCACTTATTGCATTTTGCATGCCATCATTATTGCTTCCTATACTTAGACTTGTAATAAGCAATTGAATGCACAAATGGTCCCTTGTCCGTGTTTTCCAGAAAAAAATTAAACAAAATCGACATGGAGCAAAGTTAATTAAAAACCTCCCCACAAAGAAACTCTTCACACTGAAGATCGAAGACACCATCCGAAAGGGGATAGTTCCTTAAATGTTTCCTTGCAACAGGCAATGCTATTGTCAGTCATCTACAGTTCTTCCCATCCAGGTGTGCACCAGGTTACTATGGCAACCCTATGGAGATTGGCAATTCCTGTAAGAGGTGCGACTGCAATGGTAATTCCGACCCCAACCTGATTTTCAATGAGTGCCACAACATGACAGGCCACTGCCAACACTGCTGGGGAAACACCGCCGGTGCCAATTGTGAGAGGTGCACTCCAGGTTTCTACGGCGACGCCATCAGTGCAAAGAACTGCAGAGGTGGGGGCAATGAGCAAAGTCCAACATCATGTTTGATCCACACTTTAATGATTCTATGTATGTGTATGAGAATATTGTGCCTTAGTGAAGATGTTGTTGTTGCTTAATGTAGTGAGACCTGACATTTTTTCTTTTGCATCTTAACCCTCACACACCAGGATGTAAAAGGAAAGCAGGAAAAGCCATTTTGTTTGTTAGTTTGTGGTCAATTACAGCAGATCAGCAGTCTTCCATGTTAGTGTTGGATATTAAGTTATGAAGTCCCACCATATTGGAGTTGATATATTGTTATGTTGAATTGCTGTAAAATTATCTGTTTTTATTCCTATAGTCAATTATTTAATAGTTGAGAACTATCAAATATCAAGCACCTAACATTTGAATGGCTTTGTGGTCTAATAGTGTTCAGTGTAAAAATAAGACAAGGTCACAATCCAGGATCCAAGGACTGGGTTTTCCCTTTTGAGGCCCAGGAAGTCCAAAAATAACTGTGCTTGTGACATAATTTGACCTCTGATGTTCTCATCACTGCATGTGTCCCGTGTCTGTCCCAGAGTGCGTGTGCAATAAATGCGGCACCTCCTCATGCGACGACAGGACAGGAGTGTGTCACTGCAAACCAGGTGTCACGGGTCGACTCTGTGACCAGTGTGAGGTGAGCGAAACCGTGTGACTCTGCACAGATCCATTGGTATCTCTTCTGAGGGACCCTGTATGAAGCAGGGTTAGAAGACAGTGTAGATGAGATTCAATACAACCCAGGTACTTTCATGGTATTGATTATACAAATCAATGATAACAATATGGTTGGTAATGATAAAGTTGCACTATATAAGGTCATATTATGCAAATGCAGAAATGGCTAAAAAGAAGTATGACAGGGCAACAAACAGACAGAGGAAAAGAAAAACCTCAGGTTAGCCAAATATATATTTGGATGGGGAAAAATGTGAAAAATATGTGTAGAAAAGTGTAGATTATCTGAAAAAAATGTACTGCTGGAAATGTGCAGTTGAGACATATGGAACATTTTCTTTTGAAGTTGAAGCACGTAAAAGGTGAGAGGGTTTTAAGTTCCTTGAACTTTAACAAACTGAAAGGAGTTGAGTTGTCATCAGGAGTAAACGAAGACTTAATTTTAATATGACGCTTATCAAGTACTGAAAAGAGTTGAAATGGTACTTTATATATTATTTAAGAGGTGTGACATGAAAATAAGTGAGCTGTCAGCTAAAAAAGGAACTCACAACAACTTGAAAGCAGTTGAAATGTCAGTTAAAGTGGAGGAGCTTGGGATTATTCTTATGTGTATACTTAATACAGTGTAGCATGCAAGCATTGAGAGCTGAAAGCTTTTAAAATTGTCATTTGAAGAGCAGACGCTGGAAGTACCCTCAAGGTCACCTTATGTGTAAGTAATGTTTGGAAGAAAAGTTAAGGTGGAAAGTAGATTACACAGACATGTCCTTTGTAACGTCCAGCAGCACCAGGTTTACTGATTGACAAATTTAACATAGGATCCACTCCATAGTTGAGTGGTCTAGATAATTTGAATAAAGAGATAGTGTGTTGACAACCAGTCCAGTAGTCCGTCTGTGTGTTTCTTTCCAACCAGCTTTAGTAATGTCAGTAATATCAGTGCTCTGAGGTCACAGTAATTACTTTATGGTGCATGATCGAAATGGTGGCCAAAATAAAACCCAGCTGTTAGAGATGAGAATGATCCTCTCAGTGATACACGACAATGTGATTCAAACATAACTTAAACAGGCAGATGCTCGGATCTAACAGCGTTTCCTTTGTTTATAATCTGGGAGGGCTACTCAGGTTTCTCCAGCTGTCAGGGCTGTCGGAGGTGTGAATGTGGGCCAGCTTCCATTCGCTCCACCTGCCATCCCCTCACCCACAGCTGTCCGTGCCGCCCGGGGGCTGGCGGGCGTTACTGCGAGCGCTGCCTCCCAGGTTACTGGGACTACAGCCCCTCCGGCTGCCAGAGTAAGTCTTCTGACTGTGATACAGCATGTCTTTTTCTCTTTTGAATAAAACACCCCCAGATCACTTGTCGAAACAATCAGTGCAGTTATCACTTTCCCAGTGAAAAGAAAAAAAAAAAGCTACAGTAAGGGTTCACATTCCCACACCCACTACCACAGTAGTACACATGATGTCAGTGAAGCATCTGCTGAGAGCTGTGACCCTGTGGCCGTAGACTCTCTCCGGAGAGGCGGATGACTTCAACATGGAACCCAAATCTACAGTATTCACACAAACAGCTGCTAAAACAGACCCTCACAAGAGAGACCACGAGACAGATGTGCAGGCCTGAAGCCAAGATGCCATCTGTGGTCTCATATACAGTATATTTGATGACGGCACTGAACCATTTCCAGCTGGTCGAGAATTTAAAGAAATGTGTAGAACTTTCTGCCCAACACTGTATGATGAAATGCATCTGCATCTGTTTTTTATAGAGTGCGACTGTGAGAGCGGCCACTGTGATATGCACACAGGAGAGTGCATGTCAGAGGCTGCAACAGTGAACCTGTGCAACATCAGTAAGTGGAGTTCCCAACCATAGCTGAGATATAGAATATATAAAAGCAAAACAAAACCTGGTTTGTCTTTTCTGCCTCAAACTGTTTGAAACATCCCAAACTCACATTTCTTCTTGGGTTTCAGGTTGTGATGAATGCATTTGGCATCTGATTGGCGACTTACGTCAGTCAAATAAGACACTGGATCAGTTGAAGGTTGGAGTGTTGAACATCTCCACTGGAGCTGCTGCTAACGACAGGCTCAAGTTCTACAACTACACAGCACATCGATTGCAGGTACAAATACAAATAGAAGAGTTAAAGCTGCTCAAATCAATATTTTTCTATGAACAATGGATGTGTGTGCTTTGTGTCAGCTCTAATGATCTAATGCGCCTTTTAGTTGCTTTTACCTGCTTTTAGCTCATTGTTTTGATGTTATGACCAACATATTACTGTCTTGGTTCTCTCACTCTCATCAGCAGAAGGCAGCCGCTACCTGCCCAGCACCAAAAAGCACGTTAGCAGCTTGCTAGATAACTAGAAGTAGAATAGGTTGCAGCTAAAGCTAAAACATCTGGTATAGTTTCTCTGCTGAAGTACATGTCAATGTTGCTCATACCTGATTTGTCAGACCATAGTTTTCTCATGTGTTAACTTTACAAGATCATAACATGTTCAACATCTACTCTCTTAATATGGAGTTGGAGTCAAAGTGTGTAAATTTAAAAAACCATAACGTGAGTTGGTGAATATGGTGATGCTGTCTCGATTAGGGAAACATGGCATGGCATTGGTTTGTGTTGTCTTTTTGCTTTGAATGTTTATGCTGCATTGAGCTCATTAATAATCATGATATGTAATATGATGATTTCAAGGCTCAGTTTCAAGGCTGGAGAAACAAGTCATCTGCAATGAAGGCGCAGACTGGGGAGCTGGAGGAGGCCACAGACGCTGTGGTGTTAGAAATCAAACAGCTGGGAGAATCGGTCAGAATCAAAGTCTTTCATTCACTTCATGCACACTTAGCATTTAAAAGTCCCTGGAAGACTTTGGAAGTTCGAGCCAATGTTTTTCAGTGCAGCAGCTGTTCCTACATAGCCAGTCTATATACAGACTATTAACAAATTCTGTGTTTATAGTAGGTGGATTTTTTTTACAATATATGAATTATATTGAGATATATGATATATATGAAGGATATGAGTTATATCTAACTTATTTTACAAGACACCCAGGAGTCATAGTGCGGTCTTTAAAAGCCATTGATTTAGCCACTGATTAATGCTACCAGCGGGCATTGATTAGTATGTGTTGTTGTTTTTCAGGAGAGTGTGGTGACGACTTTGGGGAAGAGGCTTGATAATGAAACGCTAGAGACCCTAACCCTGGCTGACCAGCTCAGTACAAACCTCACTGACCTCAACATTCGCATTGAAGGTACCTACATTCTGGCTGACTCACACTTTTGACAACCTAATGCACTCTCTGGGCGCAAGTTGCATACTGTAATTACTGTGTCCGTGAATGTTAATGTGTTTGCGTGTGTGTGCAGAGATGATCCACGACTGGGAGCTGTACAGTGTTCAGCAGGATGTGGACCCAGAGGTGGTCAGACGCAACACAGACAAAGCCCAGGTAATGGTGACCAGGATGAGGAAACTGGACCTGTCCCCACGAGAGCCTGTTGCCACCGATGAGTCCACTGAGGCTCATGACTGTGAGTACAGACAAGAAACATGACAGAAGAAGAGAGAAAGATGAAACACCCACACACAGTACACAAAATTACATGTTCTTATCCTCCTTGGAATTGATATTGCATGGCACTCCTGACATTCAATGTAACTAATTCAATTTTGACCATTGCAATGGAAATTGAAGGTTAAGCAACAGTTAGAATAACTGTAACCTCGTGTTAAAAGCCTCCACATGTTCAGTAACTGTGTCCTGAACAGCAATTGGTGACTTTCAACCAATAATCAAATCGATCAATGAAACCAAAAGGATGATGGTAAATGCCATGATAACAGTAGCTGAAGAAATGTTATAAAGTAAGAAACCTGATGTTTTTTATAACAATATTCACGCATCTTTGGTGATGTTAGTAATACTGTTGCAGCAAATCCCCTCAGGGTGTTGATTTGAGCAATGTGTGTTTCATTTATTTATGGCCAGCATTTTATCTATAAGTCCCAAAAAAGAATAAATCCCAGACCAGCTACCGTGTTTTTCTTTAGTTTTAATATTACAAAAAGCAAACATTCTTACAATAAAAATGTTAACATACTGATGTTCAGCAGGAAATGTTCATTGTGGAAATGCTTAGAGTCAGCATACCATCATCTTGGGCTATGTCCACCGTCCACAAGATTTTTTAAATGCATCATTCTTGCTACAATTACATTTTTGACCACCTAAAACGGAGCCTGGACTTTGGAAATGCCGTTTTATTATGAAAACCCTATAGGGTTGCATTTAAGTCTGGACGGACAGAAATAGAAACATTTTGGAACAATGATGTGGACACCCACCTTTGCTTTCTGATTAGTTATATCTGTCATGACCTAACTACCAGCAGTGAATGCAAAGTGTTGCTGACACTTACTGTCAGTAACAGTTCTACTTCATTGTCAGTCCAGGAAAATACATCACTGTTCTTCTGCAGGGTAGACAATGCACTTCCTGTTAACACCACTACGCACATGATCAGTCAGAGTGAATGATCATGTGATATTTGTTTTCAAGTGTGTTAACATGGACAGAGATAATCTCTTGTCAGGACGGAGAACACTATGTTTTAATATGTAAATGTGTTAATGTTAGCTTAAGGTTAGTGCTTTAGAATGCATTTGCTTTTAAGAACTATCAAAAATATAACAGATGTTGATTGGACCATTCTGACCTTTGCTGATATCAGTTAATAAACCAAAGTACTGGACACACTGAGCTTCATCTGATGTACAAGAGGCATTGTCTCACCTCCAATCCATGAAAGCCTCATCTAGATTTCCCCTCGGCAACAGTGTAACAGGGATGCCTATAGAGATCCTATAGAAGCAAGTCACTCAAATGTTAGACGAGGGACAATAAAGTAATGTGTTTCTGATTGTGTTTTCAGTGCTGAGGCGTATCCGTCAGTTGGAGAAGAAGCTGATGGTCACAGAAGGCCGACTCTCACCCGTCAGGGAGATCCTGTCCCGCTTCTCCACCAAGCTATCGGACTCTCAGACCTCTCTCCAGAAAGCAGCCGGCAATGTGCAGGAGACGGAGGACATGAACAGAGCCAACGTCCTCAAATTCCAGAGGAGCGAGGTGAGCACTCCCCTCTCATTCTGTTTGTTACTATAAATTCATTTGGATATAGTCTTGTTTAAAAGCTCACAGTCTTCCCTCCCCGCCATGGGGGGATGTGCTGGCATGGGAATTGTTCTGTAAGTGCTGTGTGCTTCATCTCAACTCAAAATGTTGAGCTATACTCAGTCATGCAGAGGTAGCTGGTCTGAGAGGACCTTAGTCTGGTGCTAAATGCAGTGTGAGGGAGATCTGGCTGTAGTTTGCCAGGCAAGTCAGGGAAGCATATTCTGCATGGTTTTAAGTAGAGAACAGAAACACTAAACCATCTGTGGGAGCTTTGGACTGTTACATTAGGAGGAGGCCCACAGTGGGGGGATGAGAAATGCTCTAGTGCAGTTTTTTTCCCATGACAATATCTAGAGCTTGCACATGAACATCAAGGCTTCCCATGATGTAATATGCATCCAAAACGCAATGTAATTACTGTCAGAGGAGATTCAGCTTCTCTTCTAGCCAACGTTTGGAGAGTAACCCAAATCATAGTCATGCATTTAGACTGCCCAGCAAACAGTTTACTGTATATATGGTTGACAGAGGTGTAGAGGTGAATATATGCAGATTTGTGTGATATTTACATACACCTGGGCAGGAAGATTTCCCTTATAGCTTAATGCATCCAGAGATACATACTGTATTAAAGTTTAACTGTATCCCTAAATTCTGATTGAAATGCCTCTCACTGGAAATTCAAGAAATGCCTTTTGAACACAGTGCTGGGAGGCACATTTGTTTGTTCATCAATAGCGTCATATCCCTTGTGCATATATCAGAAGCCAGAAGCATCAAAACTGACTTTTCATCCAGTTTTAATTCACATTTTTATGATACAGTTATTTAATCAAGGATTGTAGTGATCAGATGTCTGTATCTGGACCAGCTGAACATTTAGCTACTAAAAAAAGTGATATCTTAGCTGATGGTTGGAACCAAACCAGAGGTAAAAGAGATGGAATATTGGACCGACATGTTATTGCTGATAAAATTTGACAAAATACTACATACTACAATTTAGGAAAAACCTTCATATAAATATGGATTTATATCAATTTATGGATTAATAACTAAGTAGAAAATCAGATTTGAAGCTCATTGTGAACTGCAGTATCTGAGAGTTCAAGTAAGTTTATGTTCACAGTGCAGTGGGATGTAGAAATCATTGGCTGCCTGCTGGACAGGGAACATAATAAAACATCTAGACAGCTTACAGCTGCCTTGTACAATGTTTGGCAGTGATGTAAGTATACAGGGGTTTAAATAAAACAAATCCAAGAAGATTAGTATCAGTTCTTTAGTTTATATGGTGTATTTCAATTTCATCATCTTGGATTTGTTGAATTTCAACTGTGTAAAATCATGTGGTTGGAATTTGGATCCAGGAAGTTATTACCATGCCCTAGTTGACATTGTGGGTCTGCTGCACAGAACAGCTGCGGCTGTACAGTGTGTGTGTGTGTGTGTGTGTGTGTGTGTGTGTGTGTGTGTGTGTGTGTGTGTGTTCACATGTTATCAGTAATGGGAATCTCCATGACCAGGGTCTCCCATTCAATGCCATGAATGCTGCTCTAACAAAACACAGAGCGTCTCCTAATCTGGGTCTCTTCAGCACAAACCGGTTGACACTAGCTGCAGCCACAGTTTGCTCACTGCTGAGTTACCACAGCCAATCACACCATCTCAGCATTGTGCCATATTTAGTCATGCGGTGGTCAAGCAAAAGGTCGGGTGTGGGTATTGTCAACTTCAATCGCAAACATCCAAATACCACAAAGGTTAATCCACTTACTGTACAGTATGTGACTTGATCATTTGAAGGTGTTTTGTGTGATTTGAACTTTAAGATGTTAAGCATCACAACGAACTGACACAGTGAACTGGGAGCACAGGAAACTGAATACACAAAGGATAACTAAACACAGGTCAACACATTAGGACAGGTGCAGACAATTCTAACTGCATGAAAAGGGACAAAGACAGGAAATCAGAATCAGCTTTATTCGCCACGTATGAGTACACATAGTAAGAATTTGACTCTGGTGTAGTTGCATTCAGTAAACCTACACAAATAGACATACAACTGACAACACACTACCAGGAACTAGCTAAATAAGCATTACCACTCTGTGCAATAGAGATAAACTGTACAAGACAGTAGTGCAACGGGAAACAAAATGTGCAAGGGTGGACAAGAAACATTTAACTACTAATTATGACCAGAAGACAATATTGCAGTGGTGCAGAGTGCAAAGATGCTGACACAAATATGGATCGATAACATTCAACAACAGAGCAACCAAGTAAATGACACACAAGGAAAGTGGCCTCAAAATAAAACAGGAAATAAACTCAAGGAGTCAAACAACTGAAAGTCCAAGCAAAGAATTCAAGAAGTCATCAACAATATATTCAAAGTCTATAGGAGCAGATCTTAACATGTTCAATATCTGTTTTTGTCTCCTGGCATTGTGGCTTTACTGGATTGTTGCCTGTGCAGATAATAAGCAGGTGTGATGTGTAAACTTGAAAACCCGATATCTATTTGTTAAGTGGAGTCAAGAGCCCTTACTTTAGCATAGCACAAAGACATAAGCATGACTAAACTAGATCACATACCTTCTTCTTGTCACCACCATATTTCATGTACATGAATTGAAAACAGATACATCCAGCTCATTATCCAGATCCGTAACCAATTGCACACAGTATTAGATATCAACACTTGCGTGATTTCTGATATTCTGAGACGCTTAATCCAATCCACAGTTAACAGGTTCTCAAGTTTCAAAAAAATTGGTTCTGTAGTTTTTGTGTAATCCTGCTTAAAGACACACAAACAGCAATGCAAACTTTCTTGGCGGAGTTTACAATAATGTGGTTTATGTGGCTCATGTGATTCTGGTTCTCAGCTGTACTCTTTTGAAGATCACAAAGTAGACCCTGATCTCAAAGATTAAATAAAGGCTGTATGTGTATGAGTGACTACCCAGAGTTAGGTTGTCACTATAACTCTGACATGCAACCAGCACTTTTCACAGAAATGGGGAGAAGGATGAAGTGTTACAGCATGTAACTACTAACACCACAAAACTGTAGTTAAGTGTTATCTCCCTGTGCCCCCAGGCGAAGCAGCTGCTGCTGACAGAGGACCACACTGCTGTCAATGACACACTGGAAGCAGCCAGAGGTTTCATCTCTGACACAGAAAGGACTGTGGCTGAGGTGGATGCTATGGTGCAGGTGAGGCCTACATTACTTTGAGGACTGTGTTTACCTGAACCCACAGTGGATTCATAAGGTGGGTGCAAGGGTAAGAGAGGAATTATCAGTGTCCCTGCTGTATAATGATGTTCAGGTTTCCTCTCACTGGATGAGGTAGTATTATAATCTAATAGACTGTTCTAATGGGTTGCAGTATCTCAGGCCTTGCATTGGATTGATTCACTCCTGGGATTCAGCCCTATGCCAGATTCTAAAACTGGTCAATTTGATTTGGAGGCAGTTTATGGATTGTCTGATTGAATCAGCAGTGTCCTCCAGCAGCCCTTTTTAGTGCAGGAGTTCTCTGTTGGAAATTACAATCATCCAGCAGTAACTATGTTAACTTTAAGTTTGTTTGTTTGTGTGTGTGTGTGTGTGTGTGTGTGTGTGTGTGTGTGTGTGTGTGTGTGTGTGTGTGTGTGTGTCTGTGTGTGTGTGTGTGTGTGTGTGTGTGTGTGTATGTGTGTGTGTGTTTGTGTGTTCTCATGAGTTTGGGTAATCACAAAGTAAATGATGATATTTGTGAGAACAACACCTGTACAGAGATGACTGGTGCAAGTCAATGAAATGCATGTGTTCATTTCTCTACACAGAATGTGACTGAGTACCACGCAGCGATCGATGGCGCCAGCCAAAGTCTGACGGAGAAGACGGAGCGTCTCTCTCTGGCCGACAGAGATCTGGTTCAGAGGGCAGACAAGCACGCAGAGGAGCTGGAGAAACAGGCCAATGAACTGGAGGAGTAAGAGATACTTTCATACACATTATCAAGCCCATGCAAATCAGCAAAAATAAACAACACATGCACATTTGTCACCCTCTCAAACTTTATGTAATATCCCTCTCAATTATTCTTCACCCTGTTTCCAACACTGAGCATTTAGCCGACTGATTCCTAGTAAAGATCTAAACCTTTGAAAATTAAATATTGTGTATTTTTACTTTTGAAAATGGATCAGGTGGCCACTGTAGTTTATAAAAATATTTCCCAAACAGGATAATTAGTGTATTCGAAGGGAGCAGCAGCACATTAATAAACCTGTTGTGCACTAGTGTGTATTTCTGCAGATGGCATATATATAAGAATGTATGTATGACTAAAAATAAAATTCACTAATAAAGCTATATGGCACAAAGGAGAAAGATTTCAAGCTTTGGATTCACAAAGCCCAGTATTTGTTAGTAGGACACATTGCGTGTTTTTTTTTTTTCAATAATAAAATTTAAAAAAGAAAATACAGAAATTGCAGTCCATATTCTGAAATAGCAGTTTAGTTATTTATTTCATAGTCTTGATCCAATATTTTTTGAGCCAGTGATCTAACAACAACCAAAACCTGAAACAGAAGGAGCATCATGGAATTTGCAATCATTAATTTTGTTATTTACAATTCTGCTTATGGTTTTGTTAGATGTCAAAATGTCTACAGATGCAACAGCAGAAATCAAGACTACAGTTTAAGTGCTATTTTTTATTTGGCTCTGAAAAAACAGCTTTTGAAAAATTGAAAGAAAGATTGGACACTTGATGGCACCAGAAAATCCTGAAAACACACTGACATAACGTCATCCGTTTGTAATGCATAATGAGCAAGCCAACATATTACATACTCCCACATGCAGAGGTCACAGGGCAACATTAGCATTCATGTATTTGCTGCTGGAAACCAGGTTGATAGGAGTATTGAGCAGAGACGAAAGAAACACTCAAATCTGCACAGTTGGAATAATGATTCTCTGTGGGGCATAAGTCATTTGATTCATTGTCATCATTTTTTCTGATTCAATGAATGCATTTTTAACTGTGATGTCCATGAGCAAAGGGAGTATTTTTTATCATTTTATGTGCAATATACAGACAAGATGGTAAATGATTACCCTCCTGTCTCCTCCAGGGATCTGAGAGCGAGCGATGCCAACGGCTTTGTACAGAGAGCCATAAGTGCTGCCAACGTCTACAACAACATTGTGAAATACATTGACGATGCAAATATCACCTCACTCACCACCTTCAACTTATCCCAAAGAGCTGAAGACGTAGGTTACATTGCAGAGCTATGCAACATCAATCTGCTGTAATTTAAAACTGATGCCGTACTAGGTTTCACCTTGTGTGTTCTGTGTTTAAGGTTGTTGCAGGGATCAACACTCAGCTTGGACTCCTTGTAACACAGAGCAGCAATGTTTTCAAGGAATCTGTGTCATTACACTCAGAACAATCTGGTATGGTATGGTTTATTCACAGATATAGTTACAACCAAAGTCCCAGCTGGATGTTATTTACAATTTGTTTTCTTTAACAGAGGTTGAAACTGAGGTGATTGACAAGCTAAAATACATTGAGGAGACCAAAGAGACCATGGATAAGAACACCAAAAAGCTTGCAGACATAGTGCAGGATATCAGTGGAATTCAGAGAGGTAAGATGGCACTTGGTTGTTTTAAAGATAATTGGGTTAACTGGAGGCAATCCCCAAAAATGAAAAAGGAAAACTATAGTGTGGCTGCCGTTCACATGAAACCATCTACAATTATTTGGATAACATGAAGATAACATGTTTACATTTAATGTGACAATGACAACTAATGGATATAAGAAAGATGGCCTCTTTCATATAGTCAGATCATCATCCATAGAGCTGAGATCTGCTCAGTTGAATGATAACCCACTTTTCACCATCAACTACATGTTGAAAACCCTGTAGTACTATTACAGAATTTAGGCTCTTTCATCCTCTGCATCCATTTCCAGACGGAACACCACAGCGTCTGGAGTTCACCCTGGAGGTGGCCGAGGGGACGCTCAACCACTCAGCAGAGGTCCTTCAAACCATCACGCCCATAAGCAGCAAGGTTGAGGAATGGGCCAAAAACATGAGAAACAATGACTACTCTGCAGCTGCTTATGAAGAGGCCGTTTCCTCTGCCGGAGAAACAGGTATCAGACTCAGGGCAACACACATGTATCTTAAATGTTTCAATGATTATCAGCAGGCAATTAGAATTAAACCATTCATCATGTGTCAACCCTGGTAACCATTCAATCTACTGCACTGACAGTCTCTTAGTATAAGCATCATGATGAAACTGTCTCTTTCTGTTGAACTGTTTTGCAGTGGAGACCCTGAACGTGCTCGTTCCCGAGCTGCTGAACAAACTGAGGGTGGTTGAGGAGAAGAAGCCCGTCAACAACGTGACCACCAACATCATGAGGATCAGAGAGCTCATAGCCCAGGCCAGGAGCGTGGCCAAGAAAGTGAGTTGTCTGAAAACATGGTTAAAGTGCAGTAGATCTAGGAGACACATGGTTGATTTTAGCCCAAGAAGCCCACAGCAGCAGAATAGACTTGTTGTCAGGACATAGACATGTTTATAATTTACTTATAATATTACTTTTGGAGTCAAAAGTGTGCATACTTGTCCACACATTTCCAGACCTTGATATCTGTTTTCTTTATTTCCTACACAATCATAAACTTCATTAAAATGCAGGCCTGTTAATCATAACAAGATGCTAATAGCGATGCAATTCACTAAATTTGAATGACAAAACAACGTCTCATACTGTATTGAGCTCACCGTAAGTTACTGGTCTCTGTGGTTTGATTTCAATCCCAGGTCCAAGTGTCCATGAAGTTCAACGGCCAGTCCTCGGTGGAGGTCCACCCTCACAGTAACCTGGAAGAACTGAAGACAGTGACAACAATCAGCTTGTTCATGAGAGTGGACCCTGACAAGGATCCCATTGAGGACCGTTTCATCCTTTACCTGGGAGACAGAAATGTGAGGAGAGAATTAGTTGCTCCTTAGTTAATTAACAATGCTCACCAGGAAGAATGCCAAGTAAACTGCATGTACTTGCTGTTATTATGCAGACTGCTTAACAACCAGCTGGTTAATGTAGTGGCTGGGTATGTGACCCACAGCCATTGCTAAGACTTTACAGACCAGCACACAGTGGTTGAGGTCAATGATGAGATGCAGGGAGCAGCTTGTGGATATGAATAGTTTGTTGTGATCGTGGGAGCAGGAATAACAGCCTTTGAAAAATGCACAGTTGCCCCATTCAAAAGGTCTCCAAGAGACGCCTGTGACAATGCTGCATGTGAGTAGCTTCAAAGTTAGAGTTCATTTACATAAATACCGTTAGCCCGCCCACCGGGGGCACAGAAGGAGAGCAGCTACACAATGTGAGGCCTCTGTGTTCTGTGACATTTTACCTTGGTGATCACTGCCACTGAACTGTACTGCATGCAATGGTGTTGGTCTACAGCTTTTCTGGGTGTATTTCAGGGAAAACCAAGGTTTCCCTCAAGAAAAATCATGTTGTAAAGCAGTGGTGAGGGGTGATAAAATATATTGCGGGGGGGGGGGGGGCTTCATTGAGCTGCTGTGCAATGCAAAGCCTGCCACAAAAAATGTTGCCTCATTGTGTTGTCTAAATGACTGTGGCAACTCTCATGCCGTTTGCATTTTTCAGAGAGATGTTTTGGGTCTCACACCCCGTCACAGTACCTCCGTGCCGACACTTAGAAACAGCAAACAGGGGAAGCAATACAAGTTATTACTTCCACCACATCCAGTTAGTTGTCTCTGTTTCTCAAAACTCTTGTTATGAGAAACAGAGTTTACACATCCTCATCACTTGCCGGCTGCTGAATCTGTATGTCTATATGTTTTTAGACGGAAATTAACCAAATACAAATTGAAAACAACTTATTTTGAATGCTCACAGGCACTTATGGTCTACTAGGAGCATTGTACGAGTACATTATTATTATATAATTAAATTCTGTTAAACATGTTTATACAGGCTTTTTTGTCTCAGGATATTGGAAGGGGCGCCCCGTATTAACCAGCCGCCACTGTTGTAAAGTAAACAAAGGCCATGGTGGGAAAACTCACTCTGTTGTTTTCTGGTGATTGTGCCCTCAGGGTAGGAAAGACTACATGGGTCTGGCTATCAAGAACGACAACCTGGTGTTCATGTACAACCTTGGGGGTGAAGATGTTGAGATTCCGCTGAGTTCAAAGCCTGTCAGCCAATGGCCTGCAGTCTTCAACTACATCAAAGTAGAGAGGTAATGTAAATGGACCATAGAAACATCCACTTTGTGCAAGAAGCACTTGTACAAACAGATCTGTTCAAGTGGCACATACAAATGATTTAACTTATATGTCAGATTCCCTAGTTTAATCTGATTGAAGCTGAAATTTAAAGATGTTACTGCAAACCAACAAATGTATAATTAAGAAAAACTACGTTTAGATACCCTGTAGATTCACTGGCCACTGGTAGCACTGTGGAGAAATCCTTTTTGAAGCAATTCCTTTTAAATGTTTACAAAATACTTTTAGGTGACAAATGTGTGCGTCCAAACCCTTTTAGCACAAGCTGCTGAAGTAGCTCACATCTTATTATCTTGTGGTTTTTTGACAAGAAAAGCAGTGAAGAAGAATATGATTGCTTGCAAGCAAAGTTTGTCTGAAATCACTCCTCATTTATAACCCCACGTGTAACAAATACTCAATAAATAAATAAAAATCAACTCAATAGTTAACTCAGTAGTGAACACCAATATTTGATATTTCAGACTCTAATCATCCAGATGACATTTTGTTTCAACACATCAGGATTTTCATGTATATCCAAAATGTGACACTGCATCATGGGATTGTTAGCAGAAAGTAGTGTACAACACATGGACTCTATTTTTCTATTTTCTGTGCAGGAACTATACAGTGAAAACCTGAATACACAAAGACTCTAAATGTATTTTTGTTAGACCTCAGAGATACTTACAGTAGATGAAGGCGAGTAGGACTGACTTTAAACATGAATTCAACTTTAACTTTAAATATTTTATTTTTATATTTTAAAATGTACATTTAGCTGTTTTTTTTACTTAACTTGAAAAGCACTGTCCATGCAGACCTTTAATCATTTACTTAGTAACTTGCCCAACCAGTTGCCTTGAGTGAAAAGTTAGTAGAATAGATTATGCTAGTGATGAAATCAAATCTCAATTTGGCAACATTCAAACAAACCACTCGTAACAAGTTTGTTCACTTAAACATGTTTTTGCTCTGTCTTACTTGAAGGACTTATACAAGCTAGTTTGAAAAAGAGAGATCCATGGTACAAAAATCAAGCCCATCGTCCCACGTGTCTTAGTGCTAAAATGACCTTTGTTACCTTTGCCTCTTTGTGATTTCTGCCTGAAGGCTGGGCAGACATGGAAAAGTCTTCCTGACCGTCCCCAGTCAGAGCTTCGCAGACGAGCAGAAGTTCATCCAGAAAGGCGAGGCTCCAGGCACAGACTCACTGTTTGACATTGACCCCAAGGATATAGTGTTCTTTGTTGGTGGTGTCCCACCAGATGTCAAGGTAATATATTTCAAAATTGCCCTTAATACAAATAAATATTTATTTAATCACCAGTTTCTTTTTACATGTGACTGTGTTGTTGTATTTGTTTTCAACCTAGCTTCCTCCTCCTCTGAGTCTCGCTCCTTTTGTGGGCTGCATCGAGTTGGCCTCGCTCAACAATGATGTGATCAGTCTGTACAATTTCAAGGAGACTCACAAAATGGATGTGGTGACATCATCACCATGCCTCAGGTACACATTTGCATGTCTAGATTAAGTCCACATTCTCAGTTCTCTCAAAATACAATCCACAGAGCAGACTAAAGAATATCTGCCTGTGGCTCACGCTTGTCAGTCAGTCGAAATGATCACACTACAATCAGTCAGTAGAATAATTTGGCTCCACTTTGTTGCGCTGTTGGATAAGTGACTTTGGTGTTGTTCTTTGGTGGATCAAGTATCCAATCACATTTCTCGTTTTTCTCTTAGGTACAAGTTGGCATTCTCACAGAGTCGCATCGCCAGCTATCTCTTTGATGGAACAGGCTATGCTCTCATCAACAATATTGAGAGGAGGGGCAAATTTGGTGTTGTTACAAGATTTGATATTGCAGTGCGAACAGTTGCAAACAATGGCGTCCTCTTTGTCATGGTCAATGGGGTAAGTCCAAAGACTGTAGTCCCTCTTCAAGACTCCACATGTCTGACATCTTGAAATGTAATTTAAGACATTTGCCCTATACAGCAATTTGTGTGGTATTACATTACATTTCTTTCACATACTGAAACGGTTTAAGTTGAAACACATTGAATTATACACTGCAATAAATTATTATGTATTTTATTTGTACTTTGCAGGACAAATACTTCCTTTTGGAATTGAAGAATGGCTTTTTGCGACTAATGTATGACTTCGGCTTCGCCAATGGACCAAGGGTTTTGGAGAATAATTTACCAAAACTGCAAATAAATGACGCACGATACCATGAGGTACATTTCACATTTTAAATTTAGTTGGCTGAACATGCATGAGTTATGTTTTGCTGTAACTGTTGGTGTTTGGGGTTTGTGCACAGTTGTCAGTCATCTACCATCAGTCAAAGAAGGTGATCTTGCTAGGTGGACAAAAGCCATGTTAAATCATTGGAGAATCCCAAAACCACACTGCCCTTCTCAGATATATACATCGGTGGGGCTCCATCAAGCATCCTCAAATCCAGGTGAGTACAAATAAAATGGTATTAGAGAGAAACTGATTTTATTTCTGAAGATAATTCATGTTTCTACCCCAGTAATTACTCTCCTTGTAGCTCTGTTTTGGTCTTCAGTAACTCTAGTTAATGTCTCAGAAATCGTCAGGTTTGGCCCAAAGTTTGATTTCGTCTCAAGGATGAACTGATTACATTTTGGTGATCAAAGGTCAACGTCTCAATGACCTCACAAAACACGTTTTTTGAGATGACAAAGGTCCGATAGGATAAAATTATCAAGTGATAACGTATTTAATTCAAAAGGTGTGACATCATAATGGTCTGCAAAAACACTTTATCTCTATTGTTTATTATTTCATATACCTCATGTACCGACATTTTGGCAATAATTCCTGCAACTTGACTGGTTGGTGGAGCCAAACAACCACAAAGCAGTAACTACAGTTAAAGTCATAACTCAGGAACAGGCAGACATTGTGACTTTTATGTGCTGCATATTGACGTCTTGTTTTGAGCATCATAGAGATTCTCCACTTAATGGTGACAATACTATGTGTGTATCATCACAGGCCAGAGCTGTCTGCTGTAGTCGGCCTTAAAGGCTGTGTGAAAGGTTTCCAGTTCCAGAAAAAAGACTTTAACCTGCTCGAGGAGCCTGGCACCATTGGCATCAGCAGTGGCTGCCCGGAGGAGTCCTTTGTAAGTGCTCCCTCACATCCCCTTCTCACTTTGTCACTGATGATGCACTGTTTATGTCCCTCTTGAGTCAGTACCTCATAGATCAACACACATCTGCACCCACACTAGCTTTCACTGTCAGGTAAGAGAAAATAGTTGCCCTACAGCTGTGTTTTGAGTTTGTCAAATCCAATCTGTAGGCTGCATGGTGAGTTAAGGCTTTGGGGTGATGAAAGTTACATGTGTTTTTTATCATGATAGATGTCCCATAAGGCCTATTTCACTGGAGAGAGCTACCTGGGATCCACAGGAAAGATTTCGCCCTGCGACAGCTTTGAGGGAGGACTCAACTTCAGAACACTTCAGCCCAGCGGACTTCTGTTCTACCACAGTGAAGGGGTACACACAAATCCATGTTTTTACTGTGAATCTGTTAGTTGAGTGACACTTTAATTTCAGGATGGTTATGTTGGTCTAAGAATGCTGTGATGGAGAACAGGAGTTTTTCCTTTTAAGACATTCTTGTGCTGCTGAATGACAAATATATTCCATAGTATCTATATAGCTAGTAACAAAATTATAATAACTACTTTTATTTTCTCCTTCTACAGTCTGATGAGTTCAGCATCTCCCTGGAGAACGGAGCAGTGGTGATGAATACTCGAGGCACAAGAGTCAAATCCCACAAGAAACAATACAGTGATGGAAGGACACACTTCTTAGTGGCCTCAGTGAACAATCAGAAGTAAGTGTTTGACTGAGCAGCTGCAGAATCCTGTCAGCAGTTGTTCAGCCCCCATTTGCATCGTATTTCCACATTAATATACAAAGTTAAGTCATTAGACTTTTCCCTGTACTATTGGTTTATTTTTCTTGTGTTGTCCCGTCAATGTTTCATGTATATTATCGTTTCTGTCATTTTTGTGGCACGGCAATTTTCTTATTAATTTAATTGCTTGATTGCTTAACTACAGGGAGTTTTAATGACAAGCTTTCATGTGATCATAGACCCTTTCAGATATTGTTAATCAAGTGCATTGTTTCTAGTTTCATTCCAACCCTACCAGTGTGTAGGTTAGATTACAATGACGTTAACAATGGATGTGGTGCAACCCATGAGTATTGTGGAACCATATAATAATGTAATAATGGTTACTGACTCCTCAGTGGTCAGAATGTCAACATGTTGATGGCTAGCTGTGATCCCATCGCAAGATGGTCTCTAGTTTAAATATGCTTGCGATAAAAAAGGGTGGTAGGTAAACAGATGGTAGGAAAAGTGGGTGGTGTGTACACTTAGCAGGTATTTAGAAAATTTGTATCAGAACCGATAATTTGTTAACTGGTTGAACTGTGCACTTTAGGTATTCTCTGTTGGTGGATGACAAAGACAAGCAGGAGAAGAAACGTCCATCATCAGCCACAAGACCCTCATCAGGCTCTGCTGTAAAGACCTTCTACTATGGAGGGTCTCCAAGCAGCAGCTTCAAGAACTTCACAGGTTGCATCAGTTATGCCTACATCAACAGGTAAATCACTACAGCTTAGAGTATGACTGGAAGGAGCATATTTATTCTTCTCTTTATAAAAGGCAAACTGCCCCCTTCATATCCCTCCAGACTGTAACAGTGAATATTTAACTCTAGTCACTGCTTATTTTCTGAGGATGTCACTCTCAAATAAAGTAGGACATTGTGTGTTGCAATGACATGATAGCATCTATAAGTTTGACATGGCACTTTTGTACTCACGCACTCATACTCCTTCTGTCTGTGTTTCTGTAGACAAGACCGGGACATTGAGCCTGAGGACTTCCAGCGGTACACAGAGAAGGTGCAGACCTCCCTGCAGGACTGTCCAGTCCAGCGCCCCCCTGCTGCTCTGCTGTCAAGGCACAGGGAGAACATCTCCAGGGCCAAACATGGCCAGTCGCAGAAGGTATAAATGAAAGATTGCCTTCCATTAAGAGTTGCTTTTTGAGGATGTATGCTTTTCACTTGGTTGTAAATATTTGAGCAACACCGACATTTAATAAACTCTTAAAGGTTACCAGGGATAAGTCCAGCCTCCCTCTAGGCCTGATGGAACTGAAGAGTGATGACCAGGAGCCATCTGAGCTGAACATTGAGCCCTGCTACCTCTCCTCAAGTCCCAGAGCATCTCACCAAGCCTTCCACTACGGTGGCATCGCCAACAGCAGACAGCACTTCACAGATCTCCCAGACTCCCTTTCAGAGAGGTACATGTAGCAGAACTATAATTAACCTCAAGGTCACTCTCACAGAGTCTTTCAAGGATTTCTTTATGTCTACATGCATGACTAAATGCACATTTCACCTTCCAGGTCCCACTTCTCCTTGTCCCTGAAGACTTACTCATCCTTTGGGCTCATCTTTTATGTATCTGATGTCCAAGAGGACAATTTCATGGCTCTCTTCTTGGCCCAAGGGAAGCTGGTATACACCTTCAATGCAGCAGAGCAGAGAGTCAAAATCAAGAGTGAGGAGAAATACAATGATGGTGCATGGCACAATGTAAGTTTCTGAATGTTTTCCATGTCAGTAATGAATCTATGGTTGTGCAAGTGCTTGTTTAGTTATGTGGCAAGATCAGCAGTGACGACCTTCTGTTTTCTCCCACTGAAGGTTATTTTTATCCGTGATGGGAGAGTGGGGCGTTTAATAATTGATGGGCTCACAATCCTGGAGGACAGAGTACAGGAAAGCAACATCTCCTGGCATGTCAACAGTCCCCTCTATGTTGGAGGAGTTCCTCCTGGGAGAGCTCTGAAGAATGTTCAGGTATGGGTAAAGCTGATTTGGTTTAAAGTTTTAAAATTAAAAACATACACAGCAGGGATCACTTGAATCACGTGAATATTATATCAAATATCCGTAATTAAGAGCCCTTTGGCATCTGCTGGAAAACACATGATATAGTAACTCTGCTTTTCACACTGACATAAGGAAATCACCACTGCTACACTTTCCCCTTAGAATTCACCATCCTGATTTTTAAAGATGCATGAATACATTTTTCTCCCAACGGACAAATTATCACTTAATAAAAAAAAGCAGCAGATCTCTTTAACATATAATATATGCTTTAATATATGCTCTCCAAGCACCCCTGTAGTTACGTCTACAAAGGGGGTTATGTTTTCATCACAGTTTATCTGTTTGTTTGTTTGTTAGAATGATTACACAAAAACTACTAAACTAATTTCCATTAATTTTGGGTGAAGGACGTAGCTATGGCAAACCCATTACATTTTGAGTGGGTCCATATAAATGGACCAATCCAAGATGTTGTTTTTTTTTCACTGTCTTTAACATGGTAATAGGGAGATAGCCTTGGCAGTGGCTATGCGCTTTCTGAGCACCCTGCTAGTTGCTTATGATCTCACTTTAATTTCTATACTTCCCTATTCTGTTTGTTTATACCGATGATATAAGTTTCCCTGCACTTCTCTTTAGAGAAACTCGGCATACAGCTTCACCGGCTGTTTGAAGAACCTTCAGCTGGATGGACTGTGGCTGCCCTCTGTGACAGAGACGTTCGGGGTCACTCCTTGCTTTGACGGACTCTCTGAGGCAGGAACATACTTCTCAGAGGAAGGAGGATACATTGTTCTAGGTAGATGTCTAGTAGCCACAGGCTTGTTAACCCTCAAGCTCCAGTCTGAAAGAAATTGAATACTACTTTTAAATCTTACATTTGCAAAGTGTTGTTTTTTTTACTGTCTCACAAAGAGTAACACTAAATTAGTTTTGGCACCGTACAAAGACTGGAGCTACAGCTTTTGAATTTGTCAAGTCATTTTACATAATAATATTGATAATAATAATTATTATAACTTTATTTTTATAGCACTTTTCAAAAAATATGAACCACACATAAACATAACTAAGAGATAATAAAAGCAATAGACATCACATGATCAAAGCTTTTTGAAGTGAGATAAAATGTGTAACCGATTCTGATAGTCTAATCTCTTCTTGTTTTTCAAATCCTTTTCAAATCAATCCCAAAATGCAGCCAGTGCAAGGATGCTAAAACAGGGATGATATGGTTACGTTTTGGGGATTGTGTTAGAAGCTGAGCGGCAGTATGCAGCATGCAGTGCAGATAAACATGGCTGATAAATGCAGTAAAAAGCTGGGTTCCAGAAAGGATAAGGTACCGTGAGCTCACTTCATCTTGTTCTGTCTGCTTCTCTTTCTCAGATGACTCTTTCAATCTGGGGCTGAAGTTTGAGCTGGTGATGGAGGTGCGCCCCCGTGTGGCATCCGGGGTGCTAATGCATTTGTTCACAGCCGATGGCTTTATTACCATGTACACTCATCAAGGAGCAGTAAGTTATTTGCACAGTTATACAGAAAACTGCACACACAATGTATCATTTTTTCAAAAGCATGGACACAATTTTCCTGTTTTTCCAGGTTGAGGTTCTTGTGAACAATGGAACACATGAGTTCTCCACAAAGGTGTCTCCAAGACAAGGTCTGTGTGCTGGCAATTGGCACAGAATTACAGGTGAGAATCTTCCTTTTGACCCTAAAAAAAATAATAATGAATCCTTATACTGAACTCTATAGCCTATTTAAAGAGTGTTTGCAGGCACTTAGCTTGTCACTGTCACTTGCTTGTGCTTTTTGCTTAATAGATACTTTATTGTGATTAATTTAATTATTCATGTGATTACTGGGTTAATAAAACAAAGGTATCAAATTTGTTTTTAAAATTGGAGGTGTAATAATGCAAACTTAAATCATATCCAGTGTGGAAGAATAAAAATTCCTTCAAGTCCAAATTCTGTGGCTGGTTCAGATTAAATTTATTCACTGCACATTGAAGACAGGCATCACATCAACGGCAATATAATTCTGTCTGATGGTCAACATTCAGTGAAGGGAATCATTTGAAATATTTTCTTCTACAATAGAAAGTAATTTGACAGAAAGAATATAGAAGTATGTGTTTCCATTTGATGCCACCTTTATGCTGCTTTGTATTTTTCCATCTTCTCTTCTGCTTTTCAGAAGAAAACAATTGTACTTTTTGCTCTTTACTTTGTAAACACAGCTCTAGTGTGGAGGCAATTCCTCTTTATTGAAGAGCAAAATCAGTGCTGGTCTTTAAATTGAATCCAGCATCTGCAGTTGGACTCACAAATGTATAGTCAATTACATGAGATCTGCAAATGAGCACAGAGACAAGCAAATGTGAGCATTTCATACCTGCTGGTTGAGTCAGGACTTTGGCTTGGGTGAATATTTTTACCGGGAGACATTACTAACCCCAACCCTTTCTTGAGTAAAGTATCTGAAAATTGTTATCACCACTGGAAATAAATGAAGTAGTCCCAACATTAAGTCACAGCACTTTGGCTTCAATAGAGAAACAGCCAGTCTTTACCACAGATTAAAGATTCTGAGGAGCTCTTTGACTAAGCTATTGCATCTGTCCTGTATGACCTCAGTGATCCGAGATGCCAATGTTGTCCAGCTGGATGTGGACTCTGAGATCAGCCACATGGTGGGACCTCTGAATGCCAGCTCCACAGACACTAGAAAGCCAGTGTTCATAGGTGGAGCTCCAGGTGAGTAAAGAGCATAACGTCTTCTGATTTCTACTTTCTCATTTCGGATCTTGCTGACACACTCTGTCCTTTCAGATCTATTCCTTCCAGAGAGCCTTCCCACCAGAAAGCCCTACATTGGCTGCATGAGGAACCTGACCATCAACAACATCCCAGTGAGCTTGAGCAAAGCTGCCGTGGTCAGTGGAGCTGTCAGCGTGGGAACCTGCCCAGCAGCATAAAAGATAATGTCAATGCCATCACTATCCCCAGTAGAGCAATGACCAAACACACAAGTCTCTTTCTGTTCAACATAACCATTAAGACAAGTACTGTCATTCTTTTCAGTCTGTCAGGTTTTTTCTTTGTTTATGTCTTGAATTTGTTTATACAGGGAATTATCCCACTCATGACCAAATCATCCAAATGTAATCATGGAAGAACAACATCCATAAATCTGTCATCTCTGTGAGATCAGGATCAGAACCTTCCTGAGTGATCCACAGTGTGTCCATGATTTCGACTTTTATTGTTTTTACAGTCTGAAAGACATATTTGATGATGTGACATTTTATGGTCCACGACCCAACTTTATAATTTCAATGGCACATTTTTATACAAGTTAAAAACCTTCACATTTTTTTTGTTTCATCTCTGATTGAATAAATAATGTGTAACATCCAAGCCTTGGCTTCTTCCCTGTTTATTTTTAAAGTATTAGAAGTCTGCTATTTTTTGTTTGTTGTTTCTCATAAAATGAACGCATGAAGTTTTTGTCTGTGTGGGTTAACAGCCTTCATTGAACACTTATGTTATGTAGTTGAACGTAGTAGTGAATAAGTATCCATGCTCATCCATTCATCAGTTTATAGCTGTTGTATTAAAATCTTAATACAAAAACTAGACTGTTCTTTTTTTAATGAATATATTTCACTGCCTTTTCTAAAAAATTTACAATACACTTAGTTGTTTAAAACCACTGACCAACCATCAACCTCATATTTAATGGATCTGACCAACTCAATACATGCAGACACAAACAGTCACAAAACACAAAAGGGTTTCGAGTATATTATACTGTATATACTGTATGTATATATATATATATATAGAGAGAGAGAGAGAGAGAGAGAGAGAGTGAGAGAGAGAGAGAGAGAGAGATAGAGAGAGAGAGAGAGAATCTTACCACAGGCATCTCACAGGACAAATACTGCATATTTCTTATACCATTTTCTTTTTTTAAAGAACTTCAAACTGATTGGTCTATGTCCCTGATCATCTAAATAATGCCGGCTACAAAATCAGCTGAAACAAGTACTTTACCTACAAGCACAGGCAGGATGAGGAGAAAGTAGGTGGCTCACCATGGTGGGATGAGAAGCAGTGAAGAGTAGAATAAACAGGTTAGCTTTTCTTGGGGACCTTGAATTGGTGGTTGGCATAAACTGGTATGTACAGTAACTGGATCAGGGTGGCACTACAGGCAGTGAATGGACATGATGAAATGGGTTTTGATGACTGGACTGTTTTTAGAGGCAGGGAGGTAAAACAAATAAGAGGCTTGATGAGGATTTTAGAGCATCTACCAGCCAAAGGAGTAAAAGAGGTTAAGAGAATAGTTCAGATGAAGTTGGCCAGGTTGTTCATAGAAAGGTGGAGAGACAGGGATTTCAAATAATACTTAAATTAAGGAAGGAAGATGAGAAGATAAATGTGAGTCCAATTGTGTTGTCAAGGGAGCTGACAAAGAAGTTGGGGATGTAGAAATGGCTTAGATTCTTTGAGATGGGAACTTGTTGGTCAAATGCAGAGATGAAGGACAATGAAATATAGAGTTGCATGTTGAGAGCAACCGCAAAAACGTTGTGTAAGAGAAAAGTTCTGGGTGAGAATAAAGTTTTTTGTGGAGTGATAGCTGGCATAAGGATTTCAAAAAACAGAAACAAAGTATTCATGGTGGCTCAGGAGGTGAAAGTAGCTAACAACATAAGCTTTGCTGAAGCTGTGAAAAGAGTGCAAGGACAAATGGTAAGGGAAGAGTCAATCAAAGTTCAAGATCAAGAGGAAATCAAAGAGAACAAGTTAATATGCCTCCAGAAATGAAAAGCTAATTCTGTTCTGTATATGTAATCAACTGCACGGATCCAGTAAAACACTAAAACAGAGAAAATTTTCATAATTGAGAATGGAGCTTCTTGGATATGAAAGATATATCTTGGGAACAAATTAACAGAAGGCTTGAGACAGATGGGAGGCCAGAATGAACCATATGATTATTCTGCAATGGAATGCAAGGATTTCAACTAGCAAATGGTCTGAAATTTAGAGGATTTATTAAAAGTCTCAGAAATTAACCAGAAATTAAATGCTGTCAAGAAACTTAGAAAGAAAATTATGCCATGGCGAATGAAAGACTGTGAAAATACAATAAAATCTTCTCATTGTTCCAGAATCGTATTGATACAAAAGGTTGCAAGCTAATGTGAGGAAGACAATTAAAAAAGCAAAGTAATTCAGTTGGAAGTGAAACAGAAATTGGTCAAGTGTTGGAAATGATTAAAAGACTGAATGGAATCAAAAGAGAGTATGGGTACCCAGTCTGGATTGACAATGGGACTGCAGCTGTAACAGATGAGGAGAAAACTGAAATCTTGTCACAGCCTTTTCTCAAAGGTCATGGTTCTAGTAATATTACTGAAGGGGGGGAGAAGAAGAAGGGAAGCTATTGGACAATGCATACAAGACTATTTCGTAAGATAAGATAAGAAAATCCTTTATTAGTTTCACAAAGAGGTGCTAAAAGGTGCTAGAAATTGTATTTTCTTTATTCTTGTTGTTCTGGGTTTGTACCCTCATGGTTGAATGCACTTATTGTAAGTCGCTTTGGATAAAGGCGTCAGCTAAATGAAATGTAATGTAATAATTTACAATCCATACCAGTTGGTGGCGGTAATGCTCCATAACGTTGTTTGTCAACCTGGCAACGTCTCCAATATGCCAGTTTCCATATTACGTCATCAGCAACCGACCAAACACAGCTGAGGCGCGCGTTTAAAGAAACATTCAAAAGATTCTGTCAATCTTCCTGACGGACGGTTGTTGATAAATGTGAACATGAAGTATTGAGGTGTGAAGGTGTGTGAAGGTGTGTGTGTCGCTGCTGCCATGACACAGTCAATCGTTGTCCAGGGTGAGTAAAACACTCCGAGCAGCTCTTTGAGGCGGACGTTAGCTTAGCTAGCTGTCAGCTAGCTGCTGTTTGCTGGTCGATGGAACAGATGCTCTGCTCGTTCACTTGGTTCACGGCTCATTTAACGAATCCTTTCCCTAACAAATGACACTCGTGTTCTTCAGTTGGACAGTGCGGGAACCAGGTTGGCTGCAGGTTTTGGGATCTTGCTCTGCGAGAACATGCTCACGTCAACAAGGTTAGTGCAAATACACTCAGCAGAAGTCAGTGAATGACACAGAACACCACAGACAGCTCACACTGCAGCCGTTACTCTGTATTTGAGAAGACATGTTACTCTAGGGAAACCCATGTGAAAACGATAACATTGTAGCTGGATGCATTCCGTTTCCATGCTGACACTTGAATGGAATGGTGCAAAGATGAATTCATGTTTTAACTTTGTCTGCCAGCTACTGCATGTCCAAAATGTATGTGTCTGTAAGTCACAGTATCTCACTCACAGAAGACAACTGCACTGAGCTGAATTCTGTATTTACATAAAAATTAGCAAAGCAATATCTTCCAATAGCTTGTTTTTGTGCTGTCAAACATAACCACTGTGAAACAATCAGAAAATTACAGTTTGTGTCTTTGTTTCACTGCTTTGTGTTCAATATCAGCGCTCCCCCTCTTCATTCAGACTATAGGTCTCTCGACCACCACTGCTCTCGCTCTCTCCCTCTCTCTCTCCTCGCTGAATCAGGGAAGTGACAGTTGTGTGAACATGTTACATGAAAACCTCAAAGCAAACTTGTGTAAAGCTGATTTCACATGACACAGCAGCACATTACTGAATCAACCTACAGTTGTTTATGATCCATCAGTAAACCGAGAGAAGAAGAAGAATGTCTCCAACATGTTTTCTCTTCAGTGATGTTCCATGTGAAATCAGCTTGGTACACTTTTCAAGTCTTACCTTGAAATTAAGACTTTAATTTCAAGTGTTCCCACAGTTTGGCGACTAGTCTCCACCTTATTGTATGCTATGTTTGCATCGACATTTTTCAATTGTTGACTTCAGAGAGCAGATGTTGTCATCACATGACCCACACAAGGCATGGGATTGGCTGGTTTACTGCCCCCACCTCAGGAGATTCTGCGAACAGTGTGTGCCGTACATTCCAACAGACCCAACTAATTGATTATTCAATTAGTTGTCAACTTGTCTTTTAATTGATTATAATCAATCAAATCGGCTGGTTGTTGCGTCCCTAGTTCTAATCAATAAAAACAACTCTGCACACCTTCACTAATAGCTGCAAAGCCTCATTTGGTCTGAATACAGCCCTCTCCCCCTGACTTTCCATTCATAATAAAATTAATCCACTGGGTCCTCAAATCCTCAGATGTAGGGAGAACAGGGAGACTTCTGAGTTGGTTGCCTACAGAGCTGTGGGCCCCTCCCTCATACCTGCTGCATCTCTGACTACCGGAGCTGTTTAGGCAAGGAAGTCCATGAAGGCGGCTGCGAGGTAGATTTACTCGGATACTGTGGGTGGAACAAACGGGCAAATCCTAGCTCCGGAAGTGTCACTCAACCTGGAGCCCATAGGACCTCATACGGGGCTCGAGATCAGAATGGGTCGTTTGGGAAAACATTTTCAGAAAGGTGGAGCAAGCAAAAGAGGGAGAGAAAGAGTGTGTTATTCTAATTTTTGGGGGATCTGTTGAGATGTTTAAAAACCATGAAAGTGTATTTTGCATAATATGGTACCTTTCATGGAAGCCTATCCTTTTTTTGTTTTATCCTTTATAGACAGAATGCATCACCCCCAACAATGTCTAAGCACATTCCTAACAACCTTCTTTGTCTCCTATTCAGATGGGAGAGTACGATGAGGCTCTCAGTAGCTTTTTCCGGAATGTGGACTCAAGGTAATCGCAACAGTTACTGTTACATGGGTTAAGGCAGTGTCTGCCGGAGTGGTCTTAATGTAATCCTTTTCTTACTGGCTTTTCCAGGAATAGAGCCTGTGGTGTCGGTGGGAGAATCCAACATCTTAAGGCCAGAGTAAGTCCTGTCAGTTTCCAGATAACAGCTTGAAAGAACCAGCTCGGGAAGGATGGTCGGGCTGTAACAATCCAACAACAACAGCATCAAGATCGATCCATTCTATATCGTTCATATCGTTGTCTTTAATATTTTGCCTCAAAGAAGAACACTGTTGGATTTTATGACTTGTCAAGATCCCGTAGTGGGATAGGTTACAAACAATGATCATCAACACACCAGTGATTATTACGTACAGAGGCGTTTGTTAAAGTATTTACTTGTACTATCTGCACTAAGAACATTTGGAACCATTTTGAACTGGAATTTCTTATTTTGATTCGGTTAAGATTTTTTTTTTACCCCAAGTGAAACTGAATAGTCTGGACACTATTCTGCAGACAACTCAACTTCAAAGAGTTCTGGGAGTGGATCATATCCATGGATGATAGTAGTGGATCAAATGAATGTGCTGAGAGTCTGGAAATTAATCTGTAGGCCTCATATTCGCATATTTAAATCCACAGGCGGTGCTGGTGGACATGGAGGAGGGTGTGGTCAATGAGATCCTGCAAGGCCCACTGAGAGAAGTGTTCGACAGCACTCAGCTCCTCACAGACGTGTCAGGTTCAGGCAACAACTGGTGAGAGACAGACAAGCCATGGGATACCACCTCATAACCTCATATGGCCTGTAGCAAGTTTTCTAAACCATAGTTTTTAACATAGGTGCTTGTCGCACATGCAATTGCACTATTCATGTAATGATGGGGTGTTTAGGGTTTGTCAAAGTCAGTGCAAAACAATTTCCCTTGGTTGAAAGGATTAATTCTGCTTTCTTATACAACCAACACACTTTAAATCCTTGAGTAAAAAAGAGCAAGAAACATACATGGTGGTAATGCACCTTGACGTTTGGTGCCACCTGCCAGTAAACCGTACAAAGAAGAAGAAAACGTTTGTAAAAGCTTAGAAGTGCTTGTAGAATTTTATTTGTCCTGTTGTCCTCTCTTAAACCCATCTCATACAATTTAGGGGAAAGGTCAGTGGTGTCTCTCAACAGGGCTGGTGTGGATATTCCCACTGTAATTTCTCCTTGGCCTGACAGCCATGACAGCTCAAACTTTTTTTATCAGTATTTTACACTTTCACTGTGAAAATTAATTTGTATTTTTGTATCATTGGTCAAGTCGATGATTTTTGAAAATCCTTCACATTTCGTTTGAGTCTTTGTTTCAGATAAATTCATTCACTACTTACAACTCATCACACTTCAGTGACATTGAAATTTGTGTCAGTTTATTCTCAATGGAGTAATTTGGATGTGTGTGTCAAAACTGATTTAAATTTCTTGATTATTTTTTTAATCAATCCCAATTAAAAAGTATCATCATTGAATTTATAACCAACACTACTCATCAAATAGTAACATACCTGCTTGCTTGTTCAGGGCGGTTGGACACATGACATACGGCTCAGCCTACAGGGAGCAGATAGTGGATACACTGCGAAAGGCAGCTGAGCACTGTGACTGTCTGCAGTGCTTTTTTCTCATCCACTCTATGGGAGGAGGTAAGGCAAGTGTTTGAGCATATGTATTAATGGATGCTTAAAACATTACCTCCATTCATTTATTTTGCACAGATTAAAGTCCAGATACATTTCTAACAATCAATTTCAACTATATTAGTGATGCAAGACATTGTTTCTTGTAGTTCATACTGTTAATCCACCGCTCATGCGTGGAAACAATCATGTTTAAATTTTCCTGTGACCAAGTTTCAGTACTTAAATCTAAAGAGTCTTGAACAGACGGACTCAGTTCACCATTGCTTGTACTGATGTTTCCTGCCATCCCACAGCAAAGCTGGCACAGCAATTATTTCCTCAATGAAATTCCTAAAAACTTTGATCAGGTTACCACCACAGTTGGAAAACGTGTTTTCTTTGATCCTCGACCCTGATTTCATGGTGTTTAGATGTTTTCATGATCAGCTTACTGGTTGAGAGAGCTTCCTCCGTTAGTGCAAGTAATTCTTCCTGACTGACTTTGAGGTACTGGTTCGGGCTTGGGGACCAGAGTGCTGAGCCTGCTGGAAGAGGAATTCCCAGAGGTGTGTCGAATTGTTACCTCAGTCTATCCGTCTGCTGAGGATGACGTCATCACCTCCCCTTACAACAGTGTCCTGGCCATGAAAGAGCTGACAGAGCACGCAGACTGTGTCATTCCAGTGGAAAACCAGGTTTGTTCATGTGAACATCTCTATTGTGTGTATGTATCTAAACAATCAATAACTATTGACGTTTTTTGTCCCCCGATCACTTCTCCTCCAGTCATTGGTTGACATTGTGAGTAAGATTAAACACATGTCTGACGGTGGAATGCCGGGGCGGATGATCAAGAGAGACAGCACCATCATCTCTGGAGAGGGCGGCCTCCGTGGAGCAGAGAAGCCCTTCGATGCCATGAATAACATTGTGGCTAACCTGTTGCTCAATATTACCAGGTATAGTATCACTGTGCGTGTGCTGAAATAGAGTCAACCCCTGTCAGCCGAAGGAGTGGAGACTATGACAATATTTACTTTACTACTGGACATGCTGACATGTTTTTCTCTTTTCGTGGTGATGACAACTGAAATATATTAAAGCCACTTCTATAAAATGTAATACTAAACTACTAATATAATAACAAAATTGAAACGAAACCAGACATACCGGTAAGTCTTTGGAACAGTATTTCCCTATAGATGTGGTGTTCAGCTGGGTTGAGGGATGGTTGTGAAGATAACATAGGATTTATGTTACTACATTCAGTGAGAAGCTGAGACATGTATAAATGTGTTTTTTGTCTATAAGTCACGTTTTTTCTTTATTTGTCTCTAATCTTATCAAGAGTATGTGGCCACTAGTAGCACAATGGGGCAACAGTGCATCCCTGTTTCGTTTCAATCAATCAATCAAATTTTATTTGTATAGCCCCTATTCACAAATCACAGTTTGTCTCATAGGGCTTTAACATGGTGTGACATCCTCTGCCCTTAACCCTCAACAAGAGTGAGGAAAAACTACTACTGCACATTGCACAACCACAATCCTGGCAATGGATTCACACTATTCCACTGACTGATAATACAACACAGCAATCAGCCTGCAAATACAATAATTTAAAAATGTTAAAAAAGCTCTACTAAGATTTCATGAGATTTTAAATTTGTTCAACTAGTGTGTAACACCTCAATGCTACTCATAATGCATTTTGGTTATAAACAGGGAGTGTATTTTTATTACTAAATGATTGATTGTCACACAATGAGAATTTAAAATTTCCTGATAAATTTACAGCTTACAGTTGCAATCAGAAATATTCAACCCCCTTAAGATTTTAAGGATTTATCAGCTCAAGTTTTTTCAAAGAGCAAGATTCTGCTTCGGATGACTTCTTTATGAGTGGAGTGATACGTCAAATCAACACAGAAAATGCATGATGTAGTATTTGTGTGTAACAGTATATTTTGTTAAGATAGCCATGTCACAATTATTCAACCCCTATATAATATTGTTGTTTTTAAAGCCGTCTGACAGTTTTTATGGCCTAAAGTGGAGTTGAAACATAATAAAGCCTTTGGCAACTCTATAATGATCCTTCATTTACTTCAGCTGTGATGCATATATAAACCCCACCCATGAAGGTATTCAAGGTGAGTTGCAATGATGGGAAAGACAAAGGAGCTTCCACAAAAGCTGAGAGGAGATTATTTCATCACACCTGAAGGGTCTTGGGTATAAGAAGATTTCCCCAAAAAAATTATATTCCAAAGAGACACCATTGGGAGCATTATAAGGAAGTTTAAAGCTTATGGAACAGCTGCAAACCTGCCTGGCCGTGGAAGAAAGACCAACATTTCATCAAGGGCCCTTAAGAAAAACCCCTGTGTGACTGCAAGACACCTACAGGATGACCTGATGAAGGCTGGTACAAGTGCTTCAGTGGCAACTATAAGACGTGCACTGAATAAACAAGGACTTCATGGCCAGACTCCACTCTTGACTACAAGGAACATCAAAAGTCGACTAGAATATGCCAGGAGGAATTTGGATGAGACGACAAGAGTTTTGGGTGACAGTTCTATGGACTGATGAAACCAGACTGGTGCTGTTTGGACATATGGACCAGCGGTATGTCTGGCGTGCGAAAGTCCAGGCTTATGACCAGAAGAATACCATCCCCACAATGTGGGTCATTGATGATGTGGGGCTGTTTTTCTGTGGCAGGAACTGGCCATCTTGATCGTGTACCTGGCATCATGGATTCCCAGAAATACCAGGCCATTTTAAAGAGGAATGTGATGCCTTCTGTTGACAAATTAAACCTTGGTGATCATTGGACTTTCCAGCAAGACAATGATCCCAAGCACACCTCCAAGTCAACCAAAGCTTGGTTGAGAAAAAGATCCTGGAACGTCCTGGAGTGGCCTTCTCAGTCACCAGATTTAAATCCGTTTGAAAATCTTTGGTGGGATTTACAGAAGGCAGTTGCAGCACGGAAGCCATCAAACATCACTGAGCTAGAGGCTGTTGCACGTGAAGAATGGGCAAAGATTCCGATCGAGAGGTGTAAGAAGCTTGTCAGCACTTACCGAAAACGTTTGTAAGAAGTTATAAAAGCTGAAGGATGCACCACAAAGTACTGAAGCTGTGGGTTGAATAATACTGCACATGCACATGTGTTAAAAGAGTTACATTTTTCATTTGAACTTCAAAGTTAAGTCAACTTCTGTTGTCAAAATAACTCAAATATGTATCAATAAATATTTGTTGTTTTATCTTTCATCCACATCACTTTAATGTCTTTTGAGGTGAGGGGTTGAATATTTCTGATTTCAACTGTATATCAATTACATTTTCCGTGTGTGCAAAAGTTTCTAAGTTGTCACATGAAATGTAAAAGTTTTTTATCTTGGGTTTCAGCTCAGCCCGTTTTGAGGGTTCTCTCAACATGGATCTGAACGAGATTGCCATGAACCTGGTGCCTTTCCCTCATCTGCACTACCTGGTGCCGAGCCTCACCCCTCTCTACACGCTGGCAGACGTCAGTATCCCCACCAGAAGGTCAGCTGTATGGCTGCCATGGCTGCTATTTTTACCTCACAGTTGTTCAGACTCCTGCAGAGCTCTGGTTTACTGTAGCTCACATGAACTCCATCATCCTCTTAACATGGGCCTAATGTTGACTTCAGTGATGAATGATTGGGGAAGCCTCTCTACTAACAACCTTACCAGTGTGAAATGAAGAATATACATTGTCATTTGATCTGTGATGAAACGGCAGGACACGACAAGAATATTATTCTGATATCAATATATATTGTGATTGAGCAAATAGAGTCAAGTCAGTCATTCTATTTATCTTCAGGCTCTGAGCTTGAGCACATTCAGTTTGAAATAAGAGTCTCAGCTTTAATTTGAGCAGGTTTACAGCAACATAGGAAGAACTGTGTGAGAAATAGAACCCACACGTTAGGTGGCAAAATGTATTTGGAATCTTTGGTAACAAATAGAGTTTTGGTGGCTGTTGTTGCGTCTGCGGCTGTGGCTGAGGGGTAAAACCAGAAGGTTGGCAGTTCGATCCCAGTCTTCCCCATCTGCATGTCAAAGTGTCCTTGGGCAAGATGCTGAACCCTGAATTGCCCCTCCATAGATATTTCCTCTGCTGCTAATAGATGCACAGTATGAATGTGTGTGTGAATGGGTGAATGGCAAACTGTACTGTAAATCGCTTTCACTCAAGACTAGAAAAATGCACAATACATTTACCATCTTTTTCCTATGAAAAACATGGCTGTGAATTTTTCTTCTGATCAGAAGCATAATCATAGAGGCAAAAGATTCTCAGAGCCTGGCTTTCACATTATCAGGTGAGACTGTGGCCACTTCAAGTTCAGAGCTACAGGCTTGTGACAGGGAAAAACACCACCCAACCCACCACCTCATAAACAACTGCCATGAAAGTGGCCTTGTCTGAGCCAACGATAGCAGCTCATTGGTCAGACAGAGTGGCGGCTGCACTGAATAACCCCCAGAGCTGAATATATGTGACTTTATGAATGCGGAGCAGAGCTGGGTGTTTCTTAAAAATATCTTGACTTCTCAGCAGAACTTCACTGTATAAATAAAGGTTCAAAAATTCTCCTCACAAACATTGGTCCTAAGTCAAACTCAATTGTAACTGTAGTCTCTGCAGCGCCTTTTTATTGAGTAAAGCCAGGATATAGAGACTGAAAACAAAGGCTGTTACTAACCAGTTTAAATGTAATATCTGAAATGAATTTACAACACAGATTTTTTTTTTATTCTCATGATGTGAAAATGTCTTTTCTGTGCTAACTCTAGACTGGATCAAATGTTTAGCGACGCCTTCAGTAAAGACCACCAGCTATTCCGATGTGACCCGAAGCACAGCCTGTACCTGGCCTGCGCCCTCATGGTCAGGGGGAACGTGCAGGTGTCTGACCTTCGCAGGAACATTGAGAGGTCAGAGTGCTGTACTCCCAATCAGTCCCTGTCTGCACCAAAACCGGCAAGCCAGTGCACCCACCCTGATAGGCCCAAAGACCTTCATGCCGCTCTCAAATAGTATGCCCATTCAGCAGCAACAGCACTGGTTCATGACTAGTCCATTCAGTAGCCTCCCCTCCTCGGCTCTCCCTTCACTGCCCTCCCTGTAGACCTTGTTTTCATACGGCGTGTTGTCAAGAGAAGCGGGTGTGAGAGCAGAAATTTGCATGTGACCATGGTGTAAAAGAGGAGGAAATGGACGGAGAAGGGGGAATAGCTCAGAAATATTGCCCACTAGAAGACTCAAGGGCACATTTAATCACTGGAGATGTGTTGTAGCAATTTGTGATTTTGGTCCTTTACTTGGGTGCTTTTTCATGGAACGAAAAATAACTCAAAACTTCGTCCTGTGTTTTTAGTACTCTCAAAAATTATACTCCCAACAATGTTGTACACTCTGTCATTTATTCTATCAAGCAAAACTCCTAAACACTGTTGGTTCCAGTCACTCAAACGTGAAGTTGCTGCTTAGTCGCGTCCACAGATAGCGTGTATGTTTAGGGAACATTGGTAAATTGCAGAGTCTACTCATGGTCTGCATGTGAGATGTTCAGGGGATATCTCTAAGTGGAAGCATCTACAGTTAGCTAGCATGCAATGCATTTAGGTAATAATGTCTAAATGTGGGATATTTAAATGTGGGAACATCTGGAAAACGTAGCTTCACACGATTGCATGCACATTAACTAATAAGTTTCTACGTATTTCTTCTTTTCACATTAATACAATTTCAACATAAGTGTTGTAAAGCTGATTTATATGTATCTGAGATTATTGATTCCTCCATCAAATGAAATGTAAAATGTAACTGCTTCAGGAAATTTTTAACCCTCAAATTATTATTATTATTTATATATATATATATATATTTTTGTTATTGTCCCTGTCCTAGATTGAGGCCATCGCTCCCCTTTGTCTCATGGAACCAAGAAGGCTGGAAGACGGGCCTGTGTTCAGTGCCTCCTGTGGGTCACTCTCACGCCCTGTTAGCCTTGGCCAACAACACATGTGTGAAGTCTAGATTCATGGAGCTGAGAGAGAGTTTTACCAAGCTCTACAGGAAGAAGGTGAATTTAATGACATTGCATATTTGAGACCATGATGTATTTATGTATTAGGGCTGCAAACTAACAATTTTTTTATTATTTAATCAATTATCAGTAAGTTAAAAAGCTATTTTTCTCAAATTGATTAAGTAGGGTGTATATATACAATTTCAAAAATATTTAACAGAAACATTTGGCTGCACAGGGGAAAGCCGTGTCCAAAACATTGTTTTCAGGTTGTCCCTTCGTATGTACACACGTCTGTTCCACTCTTTTGAAAGAAATATCTCCAACACTTAAGGGAATTTTTTTCACATTTGCCACAAACTTTCACTTGGTCTCAAAGATGAGCTGATCAGATTAGGAAGCCAAGGTCACAATGACATTAAAAGATTTCTGGTCGTAATTCTTACTATTTTTCAGACAAAGGTGTCTTGTAGGATCACTGTTTGGTGGAGGTTAATTCCACTTGAATACTGAAGTTTGTATTTAGTGACTCTTGACTTTTTTTGAAGGCTCACTTACATCACTACCTGAATGTAGAGGGGATGGAGCAGAGAAGCTTCTCAGAGGCCCTCAACTCTCTCAGCTCCGTGATTGAAGAGTACGATCATCTTGATGCCACCAAGGGGAAACTCATGCATGATGCAGCCAGGCTCAGCATCGCCAGATGAAGGTCCACTCCGTTGCTAACAAATTTAACTGTTTGTTTGTTTTTTGCTTTGTTAATTTATTTGTATTTTTTGTTTCAAAAATGATTTCACACGAACAAATCATTTATATACACCTTTATAAGTTAGAAATCCAAATTCTCTTATTTATGACCAGATTCAATATTTTCTCTGTCTGAAAAATAAACAGTCACATTAGTAAGAGTTAAACTCTGATTTGCCATTGTGGGCTCCCTGACCATTGTATAATGAGGTACTATTATGAGTCAAATCTGCTGTTACAGCTACTACTGGCCAAAGCCCTTGTCGTTATTGCACGTACCTGTCCTGAAGACATGGTTTAGTAAAACCTTTTATCATAGCCAACAGCATTTTTCAAGATTTTCCATGCATTTCATGATCCCAGCCATCCTTCCTTATGAAATGAGGTTTTGTAGTTTATGTTTTTGTCTTTAGTCTTGGGTCCATCACCACCGCTGAGGAGAACTTAATAACCAAAGAATAAAATCTTTTTCGGTCCTTAGTCCACCACAGCAGGGCTCAAAGCCTGTGTCTGGCTCCACTAGAGTAACCGCAGCTCAGAAAACATGTCATCTGGATTGTTGCACTTCCTCTGGCACACGCAGGACGTTATCCACTGCATCTTCCACTGTGTGTTGGAGCCTTTTTTGCAAGTGAAGTTGACCTTGATCATGAGTGACTTGTTTGGAACACAGCAGCGTTTGTCTGTACAGACGCCGCAGTATGTGGGCTTAAACTTTTTGGTACTGGCACAGCCAGAGAGTGTCAGCTTCTCTGCCTTCTTTGCTTGGAATTTAGGCCGGCATGTCTTTCCCTTTGGCATCTAAAGTTGAAAACAGTGGTTAGTACCTTTTTTATACGAGTTTATACAAAAGAATTAAAATATTTGAAAATAATTTGGTTTTAACCTTAATGCTCCTAATAACACTCCTCTCACATGGTCGCAGCAGGCACAGGCGACGGTCCTTCCTCATCTCACATTTGCTGTTGTCGTTGTTCACGCGCACAGAGATTCCCAGGCCACAGGTCTTGGAGCAGGGACTCCAGGGGGTGGTCTGGACCAGACAGTTCTTCTTCCAGGCTAAAGGAGGATCCCTGTAAGCTTTCAGTATTACAATTAAAGGGCATTGTGTCAACAACACCCTACTCAAACAATGAACCTGTTTGCTAGCATACGGCCGAGCAGAGCACAGGTTAGGAACACACAAACATCAAATATCTGTTGGGAGCCACCAGAGGGGTCAATATACTCCGAGTTTTTTACTTTTTGTACTTTTCCTCTGAGCTGCAGGTATGAACAGTGAAAGCTCGTATTGCAGTGCCCAATTCTTTGTTAACTTCAAAGAAGCCACTTAGCCAAAATTACCTTTAAAATACCTAGTCAGCTCTTGAATTTATTTTCATATTGACATGCTTTGGTTTCTCACAGTGAGAGATTAATGTTTCCTAATATCAGAATTCCATGGCAATCAAAGAAAAATAAATAGCATTGCAGATATTAGCAGATATTTACTCTTAATAAGAAAGTCGTCCCTCCTGCTCTTTATAGCAGGAACCATCCATCTTCCTGTTTACCTTTTGACAGGCGGTCTAACCACAGTCCTTATTCTGCACATGCCACCAGAGTAATCAAATGCCCTCTCTCCCCTTCCCATCAAGCCAACTCTAACAGCAATTAGCATTCCACGCCAGCTATCCTCCTCCACGTGGTTTACTGTGTAAACACATACCTGACATGTAGGTAGTGTCCTGCTGGTGCTTCTTTGGGCTCTGACCGCGGAGGCCAGCTGGCAGGCTGCCCATCTGTGGGGCGGGGCCTAAGAGACTAGCAGGCTTCTGGATGAAAGCAGGGGTGCAGCCAATGGCTCCAGCAATACATGTGCACTTATAGAGGGGGCTGGTCTGGAAAGCTTCTCCGTTTTCATAGTGGGCCCCATTTAGGTCACAGCCCACGGCCATCATGTCTGAAAGAATGAGGGAAATCTCAGGGATCTGCTGAAGCACCAGATCAACTCTCTGTGGGATGCAACTGAATCTTAAAAGCTGAAAAAAATAAGCTTTTTTTTCTGATGGTCCATAAACTGCAACATACTGCAGTTTTTTCATACTGCATGAAAAATGAAGCAGACAGGAACTCGAAAATATAGTCATTGTGATTTTCCTATTATCTTATAGAATTCAATATTCAGAATTGACAAAGTAATTTTATCCTCATCACCCTGTTGCAAACGGTTACATTTGTTCAAAACGACATTTAACAGTTTAGCCCCAACAGTCCCCTGATGAAATCACAAAATTTCACACACTTATAATCTATGAAAATGTCAAAAGAAAATCTCCCAATGTTTAAGGTAAAAAAAAAAGTCTGGATCCGCCTTGTTTGACCTACATAAAAATTGAATGGGTTCTTTCTTGGCCCATGCCCCTTACACCAAGTGTGGTGAAAATTCATTCAGTGATTTAAGCAAAATCCTGCTGACAACAAACAAACCTACAAATGGACAGGGGTGAAAACATAACCACCTTGGTGGAGGTAATTAAATCCACCTTTATTCTATTCTATTTTCTCTTTTTTAGTGTATATTTAAAAACACATTTACTTTAGTCTTGTGACTTTTTTGTAGTGCTATTACTATTCTTTCACTACATGTAGTTACACACAAAACCTGGAAGGAAATAGACTTGAAATGCAATGTAGGGATAATGTTATTCAGTAATAAATATAAAGTGTAGCTGTAACCTCCCTTTTCCCTTTGAAACAGCACCAGCTCTTCACTTTTACATTCTTCAGGTTCTTGTCAGGTCAGGTGTTCCAAGTACCTTGGAGAACCTGACACAGTTGTTCTGTGGATTCTGGTACTGATAAGGTGCCTGAAACCTTTTCAGAGTACTGAATGGAAAGGACGCAAGAAATGTGATCTGTTCTGTCAGATGCATGTAAACTGCTGTAAGAAAAACCTGCAGACATGCAGTGCAAGACACCTCTGAATTAACAATTATCATTTCCAATTTTGCACTTAGCAGTTGAAACACGTCTATCAGAACCCTAAATTACCCTGATTGCTGTGTCAGCAGTGTGTGAGTGATGTGAGATAGAAAATTCACTGTGTAAAGAAGGACTGTATGAATGTGTAAGTGAATACGACTCATAGTGTCTACTGCATTGAGTCCTCAATAAGACTTTAAAAAAGCACGACACAAGTGCAGTCCATTTACAAAGCAGAAATGGATACAAAGATATTCTAAGATTGTACCTTTTGTTTTTTCTAATAAAGTTGCCCACAGGATAAGATATGATAAATAGTCTGTGTTTATATTACGTTTTTCTAGTCTTGATGACCTCACAAAGCGCTTTACTGATGAAGTTGCGGTACCCTGTGCAGGCACTACACAAAAAATGCTTCACAGCTTAACATCATTCCTTGAGGCTTAATAAACATGCAGATGGTTTGTAAAGTAAATTCTAATGTTTGACATTCATACTCAACTCACTGTTGCAAAACACCCAAAAACAAGTCCGTCCCTCCGGCATCTTGAATACAGGGCAGCCTTCCATCTAAACACCTGCTAACATCATAGATTGAGTTTGAAACACAAAATGTGTACCTGCCCTTTTATTTTTTACCCTTTGATGACTAATTAAAGAAAAGATGAGAGCCACTCACATGCGCACACTCCAACCTCAAACTTGGGCTGGTCTGCTGAGAAATCGCAGTACATGCCCTTGTGTGGGTCACATATGTCCCTCTCGTTGCAGGGTTCCGCAATCTGCCTGGCACAGCTCTTGCAGCAGCCACAACCATCCAGGACGGCACTCACCCCCGGGGCACAGTGAGGTCTCTCCCGACACTTGCAGGGCCACTGGCAGAACTGCCGCCTTTCGGCCACAGACTGTCCGCCTCGAGGAGCAGGCAGCTGGCCATTGTTCTGAGCCCTGCTGAGGGACTGCACGAGGAGAGAGATGCAGTCAGATTGGTTCAAAGTGCACTTTGCAGATAAGTCTTGACCCTGGATTTTAAAGTACTAAGTTGTCACAGTTGAAAATACATTTTCACACATAACAGACACCTAACCCTTTCAGAACATCACACCAGTTCAGCTCCACTGCTTATATTGCACTGAGAATAGTAGGTTACTATGAATCAGTATGTGTTTATAAATATATATTCATATTGATAGGCCATGGATTCATTTTGTTCATTGACATTGTTGGTCCATAACTTCAGTTATTGTAATATCCAGATTTATTTTTTAATATTATATTTTTGGGGCTTTTTATTGCCTTTAATGGCTAGAATGGAAAGTAAGCCGTCAATGGGGACAGAGAGAGTGGGGGGAGGACATGCACGGGTCGGAATCGAACCCGGGCTTCTGCGGGTTGAGGCTCGTTGGGGCAGGAGCTCTACCGGGTGAGCTAGTAAAATGCAGATTTTTATCAGAACATTATGTCACCTCGTGGACAAAAACAATTATGAATCAAGTCACCCGCAATAATAACAGTTTTAGTGGATTTAGTGAATTTCAGAAACCTTAAATGGGCTATTTGTAAGATTTCTCTGTGTCTGAACATGATTTGTAACCAGGAGCGGGTGGTGGTGAACTTCACATATCGTTGGATACAAGACAAAATGTACTTCAGGCTCTGAGCAGTGCCACGTCTCCAGACTGGATGCTGTGGGGTTACAGTTAGCTTGCTAATTACAATAGAAGCTAAGAAGTGAGCAAAACAAGATTCAAATTAGCATTGATTTCCACAACTGGATACAGCTCTTGCTGAAGAGATTCATTTAGACTGGTAAGTAAACATGTTCTTCAGTCCATATGTTACTAGATACCGCAACATACTAAACGATTGCCGCTGTGTGAATGGACTGCATTTATATACCACTTTTCTACTCTTAGATACCACTCAAACAGTACGAGTCACATCACACAGCAACTGTAGTTGCAGTTATATACATCCTATTCACACAACCAGCACGGTGGAGGAGCCAGGGATCAAACCAGCAACCTACTGATTAGTGGACAACCTGCTGTAGACAGGAAGGTGAGAGCCAACCTCAGCTGCCAATCACAGTGTCTCACCTCATTTTTATAGCATCAAATTACTAAGAAAGAACATTTAATAAAAACTATCTTTGGAAAAATGTATCCATGTATTTAGATTTTTTTTCTGATCCTCGTCCCGCGGATTTATATGTTTGATTTTAACTTTGTGGGCAGTCAAAAAGGGCGTCCCTGGTCAGCAGTAATGACCAGTGATGATCACCGGGTGAACTTGCTAATTCAAGACAAGACGGAGAGGTGAGAGAGCATTTGCAATCTTAAATGTGGCGCATCAGGGGAAATAAACACAGTAACTCCTCTACTGGCAATCGGAAAGGAGTCAATTCCCATCTTTTAGACAGTTTATCTGCCTTTTACAAAAACACATATACCTGCTAATTTTGGTGTAAAAGAGGCATAAGCTAAAATCGAAACTTCCTTTCACTACTTCCACAGTTAATGTCAAGTTAAACTGTTGAGTTTGTGTTTCAAGTATTCTATTATTCTTCTTAGATATCCATGTTTAAATCAAAAGGCTGAATCTTTTAGGATGGCTGCAGATTCAGTATATTGGGAAGTGAAAACTGCGGTGGTGGCATCCCTGCAGCTGATAAACAGTGTTCAGAGCTGTAATAGTTTGGGGTTGCTTAGTTTTTGCAGTCCTTGTGTGGTGCCACTTTTGCTTCAGTTTCCCTGGCTGCTAAGTGCTTGCAAGGGTCACTGGGGGTTATGCCAAAAATCTGAAGCCTGTCTGCCAGGTTCACTGAATGAGCTCATTTCATGGTGTGAAAATGGGTCCACAGGAGCTTTGAGTATGAAGACCTCCGACTTAGTTTCTCTTTTACCAGCAGTAAAGATGAAATAACAAGAGTGAGAACCACTCAGTGCATCCCAAGAGTTTATGAATAAAAATGCAAAAAAAGTTTTAAAAAATAATTATAAACTTATTATTATCTGATATTATTACTCATTATTGAGAAAGAATGGGAGGTATTTAGTGTCTCCATGTGTTGTCCTATCAGAAACCCCAGTCTGTCTGTAGTATTAGAATAAAAAAATATATCCTTCCTACCTGTTGAGCAAGGATGAGCAGCAGGGAACGGCAGAGAAGCGATAGCATCTTTCGAGGAAGAAGGTCTGTGTGAGCTCCTGGAGAGTGCAGGGGAACGAGGGAGCAGGAAGGTGGGATGGATGGAGAGAGGAATGGGGGGAGATTGGGAGAGCTGACCTGTCAGAGAAGGGGACAAAGCACCCCTCTGTCTCCTCTCCAAACACACCTTTCCGTCCCTTACTGATCCAGTGGGGAAATATTTGTCTTCATAACTGCGGGGCCATTCCGTGGCCTTCAAGTCCTGCCCACTTGTTTAACCTCAGTCTGCGGACTCCGCTCACACATACCTGGGTGCTACTAACTAACTAAAGTAAATCTGTAACCGATGTGTGACACGCTGCTATATACCTCTCAGCGAGGTACATTTCAACCAATACTGTCTAGTTTCTTTCTTAAATGGACAAAACCCCAATTCATGAGTTGAGGTGCAGGCAGTGAATGCAGTCACTGTATGTTGTTTGTTTAATGTGGTGCCAAAGCTGTATGAGCCCACTTAATGTGGACTGATGTTTTTGAGTCCACATTCCATGATTATTTACTCAGAGTAAAGAGCTCCCTCTCAGAGCCAGCCCTCCTCCTCCATCCACTCAAAGCCAACGCCTCTTTGAGAATTCAAGTGGAACGACCAAAAGAAAAACTGCCTATTTGTCCGGTAATGCTCCTCACTAACAATGACAGCCTGCACCCAGTGTGTCTGTCATACAGTGTCCACATGAGCCATGCGGAGTTCCAGGGTCGTGTAATGTGTGCAGTCACCAGTCAGATTTGTCCACTAAGAGCTGATTTAAGAAGCTTTGCTCGTTAATTGTAACTTTACTCAAACAGGTTTGTCTGTAAGACAACAGTCTTTCTTATAGCACAAATGTTTACAGCTCTAAAAAATATAATAAAAGTCCACTGGGAGAAATAGAACATAACCCATGTAGACATTTACTGGCTACTTTGTTATTTGTGCTTGAATTTAACTCTGGACTTTTGCTGTAATTATTTGAAATATGTCACAGTGTAGTCCTGTCAGAAGGCTTTGCCCTGCCCATGTGTACATGTGTTTAGCCTGGCAGAAACCTGAAGATACATGCTCAACTAATTGTGTTTCTCCAGTGGAAATTTGGATGAAGAAGTTGAATTTCTCAAATCCCCTGCTGTCATTGCAAAACCCACCATAGAAATATGACTACTATACTCAAAGATGATCTTCATTCAGCCACTGAGTGTGCACGGGAATGCAATGATTGAAGACCTCAGATATGTCATACTCCACACAAATACTATAATAATCCCTAGGGTAATCTCTTACATTAGATTACCACTCTTGACCAAAGCTGAACTGTAGCTTTCTATCATCAGGTGAAGTTCCCAGAAAGCAGAGGAGTAAGTGAAATACAGGAAGCCCAATGTGAAAATACCCACAGGTGCTCAGGTAGTCCATTAAAATCCACACTTTAATTCACATAAAGGGCCACAGTAATTTGTTTTTATTTTACAACATGTAAGCACTTCATATTTCTACTCTCATACATTTCAGAGAGAATGATTGTATTTGATACCCCATTATCCGGATTTGACAGCTTTAGTTCGTTAAAAATGAAGATTTTAAACAATAGATAATATAACAAGCTGTTAAAACACATTGTTAAAGACTGTTTGCTTCTGAAAAAGAAATTCAGGTATTTTAAATGTCTGAGTTGTTAAAAGCTTTTTCCTTCTGAAGTTCTCAAATGTTTTGATGATCCGGTAACTCACAAGAGAGAAACAACCTCTCACATTAAATCTAACATCTCTGTATATCATACTCTTTATAATGTATTTAACTGTACCAGACCAGTTACGTACACCGGGCCAGTGTAAACAGGAAGTAGATTGTCTAGTCTGCAGTTGGTTGCTTAGTAACAGGAAATACTACGAACGGGGAACAGCAAGGAGCAGTTTTCGCACATGACTGTCAGAGAATGTGCACAAGTTGGTCCAGACTTTACACAGAGTTTGTTTTTTCACATTTAAACAACGCAGCAAGAGATTCTGAGCTTCTGATTTCTTCTTCTTCACATCTGTTCTGTCAAGAGTCCCAAAAAACAAGCAGATTGAATTTATAGTTCACAACATCATCATCAGAACTAAATACAAATATAAAAGTAAGTTCAATCCCCCAGAATGGACAACATTTTCTTTTTCACTTATATATAAGGTTTTTTAGGTTATTTTATCATTTCAGTCCTGTTTTAAATAAAATCTAATATTTTGTTCTGTGAGTAACTGATGGTTAAATGTTCCCTCTGTATGTCTTTCCATTTTTGACAGAAAACTTAAATAAGAGAACAGCCTATACCTACAGTCTGTGCAGATCTTCAATTATGAATAAGAAAAGCACTGAGTGTAAGTGGAGTCAGGTTTTATTCACACCGTAGTTCTCCTTTCCTAACACCTTAAGGCCTTTCCTTGACCTTGTGACGTTTTCCATTGGGGTCAAGGAATAGTGGTGAGGAAAGGAGATTATTTTCACTTCCTGAATGCAGCCATGGATCCTGAGATGGTTTGTTAACCTCAGTTTAGTTAAATGACCCACAATTAATAGTATTCTAAACATTTACAGTTCTGTTTTGTTGATTTGGCTGAAGGATTGATTTGGCTAAATAAAGATTTGAAAATAACCATGTGTCCCAGCCTTTACTGTTCTGTCCCTAACACACACACACACACACACACACACACACACACACACACACACACACACACACACACACACACACACACACACACACACACACACACACACACACACACACACACACACACACACTGCCAGCGCAGCTGTCAAGAGCATTTTGGAGGGTTAAGTGTCTTGCCCAAAGAATACTTTGAAACATAAAAGGGAGGAGCCGGGGATTAAACTACTGACCCTGTGGATAGTGGACGACCTACACTACCTGAGCCACAGCCACGCCCTTGGAATCCAAAATAAAATAACTATTTTATGTTTGTTGCAATAAATGATACAAAGAAGAAAAAGTTAAATGAGGACTAAAAATCTGTTTGCATAAACTGAACACTATAGATGTAGAGCAGGACACAGAGCAGAGGTTTAACTACCTGAGACAGCGCCTGATGTTGGCTACATGTTGTACAGTTTAATCGAAGCAGAGAAGGAGAAAGAAGAGAGATCTGATAATAGTGGGGGCAAAGGTGATATAGCAACACAACATAGACCTGTACACTGGTATCTAGTATCAAGTCTTTAGTGAGTAAAAACAGTAACATTGTTGAAAGGTACTGACGCTTTTATGGACTGTCATCTTTCTTTATTGTCAAAAAGGATTGTTAAATATTCCCACCTTTCTCAATATTATGACTGAATTTGAGACAGTGACTAACAATTAGCTCTAAATAGCAAAAGCAGTTGTTAATAAAACGTCTCCAATTTCAATTATCTTTGGATTATCTATGCCTTGTTCACTGAAATGGTGAAATGAACTTCAGAAAAAATAAGTAAAAATCCTCACACATGCTGATCACTGATTTTCACTGAAAGATAAAAGATTAATTTTATATATCATGTAACAGAAGGTTCTAAAATACATTTACAGATGTTGTCCCTTTGTCATCAATCAATCAATCAAATTTTATTTGTATAGCCCATATTCACAAATCACAATTTGTCTCATAGGGCTTTAACATGGTGTGACATCCTCTGCCCTTAACCCTCAACAAGAGTAAGGAAAAACTACAAAAAAAACCTTTTAACAGGTAAAAAGAACGTAGAAACCTCAGAGAGAGCCACATGTGAGGGATCCCTCTCCCAGGACGGACAGAAGTGCAATAGATGTCAAGTGTGAAGGAGAACATCATTAGAATAAACATTTTGAAGCATAACTGAAGGTCAATGAATTGATAGATTATTGTCAGTAATGGTCGAGTATCTGAGAAATACTATGTATCAAGCAGTCCTGCTGCAATCATAGTCTATGGTCAGCAGCCAGCAAGATCGGATGCCACTATAGTCCACAGTCATTGTCCACTGCCACCATTAGGATCCATCATCAGCTGCCACCTCGATCATGGTCCACCACCATTATCAGATGCCAACACGATACAGGATCCGTCATTACGTTCACAATCTCTGATACGCAATCTACCATCATAATCCATGATGTGGCCACAGCTGCAGGCCCTGGATCTGCGGACAATAAGGCAAAGGGACTCCAGGGAAGAAGTCAAGTCAGTAACATGTATTGATGAGATATGAATTACTTTGATATGATAACGATTGAGAAGAGGAATGAGAAGCTGGAAAGAGAAGCTCTGTGTGTCATGTGTCCCCCGACCTTCTAGACCTATAGCAGCATAACTAAGAGCAGGTCTAAGACAAGCCTGGACCGGCTCTAACTATAAGCTTTATCGTAAAGGAAGGTTTTAAGCCTACTCTTAAATATACAGGTGGTGTCTGCCTCCAGAACTGAAAGTGGGAGATGATTCCACAGGAGAGGAGCTTGATAGCTGAAAGCTCTGGCTCCTACTCTACTTTTAGAGACTTTAGGGACGACAAGTAAGCCTGAATTCTGGGAGCGCAGTGCTTTAGTGGGTTGATAAGGTACCATCAGCTCTTTAAGGTGAGGAGGAGAATTTTAAATGATATTCTAGATTTAACCGGAAGCCAGTGTAGCGAAGCTAATACTGGAGAAATGTGGTCTCTTTTCTTGGTTCTTGTCAGGACACGTGCTGCAGCATTTTGGACAAGCTGCAGAGTCTTTAACGACTTACTGCTGGAGCCTGATAATAAGGGATTACAATAATCACCTTTGTGCTACTCACATAAAACAAAAGCTATATAAATAAATAATTAAACCATTTAACAAGTCACAAAAATTCTTCTGGGTGGAGTGTGGAGGATGAATTCAGTTTCTCACAACCTAAGGAATGAAATTGAAGTCTCATGATTCTTCCTGGAATGTGAGGGAATCCCCCATAGTATAGTATGTCCCAACAATGCATATACACACAGTTCTCCCAATGGCAGGGATTTAAGCTGTCATTAGTGTCCAGACACCTCAGTTTGGTAAGAATGGATAGGTTTGATTTCTTAAGAAAGTGTCCTCCTCAGTAATGGAATATGTGTGTGTGTGTTTGTGTGTGTGAAATCAGAGACAGTTGGACAAGCAGGACTAAATGTTTGTGGCACTCGAGGGGGGGGGTGTCCAACTTTTTCCTTATCTCACCTTTACAGCCTGCAGTTGTTCTCCTTATTTGATCTTACACTCTGCATCCTGCCAGTTGTGTTAGTCTAACATTCCAGCTCCAGGGTGAAAACCTCCTACTCTGACAGTGGACAGATCATTTACAGATAAATAACACTTTCCAACAATATTTCCCTGTATCTCTGCATTATTATATTGTGACACAATAATTCGCATGCCAAGATTCACTTGACTTAATGGGATGATCTAATTGTTTTTCATGTTAGTACACATAGTGATACCAAATAACTGTGATCTCTTGTGCTTTAACTCAACATCTTCAGTTAACACTGAGAACATGTCATTCAGTGATTTGGAGGCAGTTTACAATATATAGAATGTGTGGGCTGGCTGACTATGGTATTTTCAAGTGTCCACAGGACCAGACTTTGGTTGAGGTTAGGGAAAGATCATGGTTTTGGTTAAATGCAAATAGACACTTTGTTTCTGAAGTGACTGTGAACCTTTTCTGTATTAACCACAATATTTCTGTGACCCTAACCAAGTGCTTTAGTTGTCAAAACAATAAAAAGTATAATGATGCTGGAGTCACAACAAGTGGATAATATATGTAGTCTACGAACATCTTACTGACTGGTGCTGTGCTTCTTTCTGAAACTGTGTTTGTGAATAATATGTTGTGGAATTTTCGGGGAGACACTGCCCTTCTCTGGGGCATAGTGCAGCTGGCTGTCGTGTTTGGGGAAGTGCGAGAGCCTGGCGAAGGTCAAAGGCTTCACTCCCATAGACACCACAGATGTGAGACTGCGTAAGCAGGCAATACAGTCTCCAGAACTAAAAAATACATTTGATTGTTTAGGAACTAGCAGACCTATAGATTAGATGATCTGTAGGGGTTTAAAGTGTGACTGCAGGAAAGCAGACTTCAGAATATGAGAGGACATCATGCACAGTTGTTGCATTGAGGAATTCTGACTTTCTCCATGGCCAAGCTTCAATACATATTTCAGCATAAGATGTCAAAGGGCTCCTGTATGCTTTCTTCACTAATGACTTGACCATTGATCTGCAGATTTTCAACATCATATTTCATGTGCATTATAATTTTTGAATCCGAGGCTTGCAGTGACACAGATTCATCATTACTCGACAGTTGAAGACTAGAATATGTAGCCTATTCTGATGAATTGATGAATCTGGATTTCTGCTTATAGGCTGTAGATGGACAACGACATGAGTCCATGGAACCAAGAGTCCAGGCTGCTGGTGGTGGTGTAATGGTATGAGGAATGTTTAGCTAACACACTTTAGACCCTCAATACCAATCGATGCCATAGTCTGAGTATTGTTGCTGACTATGGTCATCTCTCTATGGCTACAGTTTATCATTTTATAATTGTTACATCATGCAGGATAATGGTCTGTGTCACATAGCAGTCTCAAAGTCTCAAACTGGTTTCATGAATTAGTGAGTTCAGTGAACATCAGTGGCCTCCCCAGTAACCTTGTTTACTTTCTTGTTTACTGTTTATCTGCCTTACAGGTTGACTCAGTACTTTAAATGGTTTTATTTCGTATTTGTCCAGATAACAGAGATGTAGTGTGTGTGGATAAGATGAAGAGCCTTTGTGTGTGTTCCTCAAATGAAAATGTTTTATTAAATGTCCCAGTCTACAGCACTATCATATGATACAGGCTCTACCTCCTCCTGTAATTAAACATGTTCTAGAGAGGAACTCTTTGAAGGCACTGAGAAAGTGAACGGGGTGAGGTGTCAGTCTGGATCAGCAAGCATTTTTAGTTTACCTATTGAACACATCACATACAAACAAAGATTGATCATTCATATGTTAAAATCTACATTTGAGCTAGATTTATTGTTTGTTCTTTTTTTAAAAATGTATTTTGATGTGAACAGTTGATGTTATTTCAATGTGTAAAGCAAAATAAAATAACAGTAACACTGGTGAGATGTGAAAAATAAATGATAATCCTATGGTATATCATTGGATGACAAAGCCGTATGTCAGAGGTCACTAACAGGCGGACCGCAGTCCGGGTCCGGACCCAGAAGCCGTCCCGAATGGACCCGGACCTACAGCCAAAACAGAAGGTTATGATTTAAAAACTGACGGGGCGCTGCTATTTGTAACCGGTGCAGCTTTTGTAGTCTTTACGGTAGTGGTTTAGCGTATGGGGAAACGCACAGACCAATTGCATGCGAGTTAAGCCATCCCACGTGATACTACTCAGCCAATCAAGTCTGTGCATTCCAGTCGGTAAACATTGCGACTCTACAGTGCAGAGAGATGAGAGAGTTAGAGGCAAGTTACACATGAAAATACGGTAGAAAGAAAAAGAAAGATAGCGATACAGGTAGAGAAAACAAAGGGAGAGAAACAGAGGAGTGAGACGGAGAAAGAGAGAGAAACAGAGGAGTGAGACGGAGAAAGAGAGAGAAACAGAGGAGTGAGACGGAGAAAGGGAGAGAAACACACGAAAAAAGTGGGGGAGTGGGATATAAGAGGGGAAGAAAGTGATTCTAAAACTGTTCAAGTTTGTTAAGATGTGTTGAAATTTATTATCTGTAAAATTGGTTGAGAATTTTGAGTCAAGATGTGAAACAGAAAAAGGGAAATTCAAGCTTTTGCTCCTTTTATTTAATTTTTCTGAAGTTAAGCCCTTTATTTGAACATGCACAATTTTCACATTTTATTTATTTTCTCTTATTTTGAAATGCAGCCCTATTTTTATTTAGTTAATGAGAGAACATTATACATATCTGTAATCATACATATATGTTCAGTTCTATGTTACGTGACAATAAATATTGTCAAAGTTTTTGAATCGTACTGAATTCATTTGATTTGACAGTCGGGTATTTAGTACATGTAGATGTTGATACAACTACTAGGCTACTTAAATATATAATCACACTAAATAGTTAGACATTATGATCTTCCAGACCTTTGCTTCAAGAAATTTTGTCTAACTGGACCTCTTTAAAATTTAGTTGAATACCCCCGCCGTATGTGGTCCTCCTCTCTCAAGCAACAAGAAAAATCTAGATTCTATCCAGGTTTTTAATTTATCAAAGAATGAACAGCTGTACTACTGAACCCCAAGTTGCACCTGATACACAACTGGTGTGTGTAATTGTGTGCGTGCATGCATGCATTTGTCTGTGTCAATGACTTTCAGGAGGACACTTAGAAAAGCATATTTACCATTTCTCTGCCAAGTTAACTGCTTCAGTGTCATGCCCTACAGTGTTTTGGGGCTGGGAATATACACCCTTGAATAAGAGGCCATGGATTTTCCCTTCACAGTATGAGACTTGAACACTGGGGCCTCACACTTCATCAAAGCATGCCAAATGTCAGTCCTCTCCAGTTACCAACAGGAGCTCTGTTTCACTTTTGTGAATTGCTTAAACAGCCACTTTGTCCACTTTGAACTTGGGAAGTAGTTCGAGGCTTAACCACAAAAATAATCACTCCTATGTTCAAATGATGCGGCAGCAGGTCAAAACAGATACTCTGATAAGTCAGAGAAATGAGAGCCGGTGATGATGGGAGGGGGCTGTGGGGCAGTTAGAACCTCCCTTAAATCCCTCCCTGCTGCGTTTATTTGCTTCTTCTGTGTCACCATTTTAGATGCCTAACCCCCTTGCATCCTAAGGTCGATTAAGTTCAGTTGGAATGTGCATGTCTGTAGTCCGTATTACTGACTGACTTTTGGCAGCTGAAAAAAAGGTAATATGATACCTTTGCAGTTGGTCAACAATGTCTAAATATAGTCAATAGCTGAATAAAAATCTGTTTTTATAACTACTACAAAGAAATGTTAAGAAAAATGTTATCCAATCTGCTTTTGGATTTCTTTCAAATTACTTCAAAAAAACTGAACAAACTGAGGCCAGACTCAACAAAAATAACACTACACACAATATTCCAATCCAGTAGCCTTCATCGAGTTGCTGGGCAATGCTGAGCCTGCTGCAAAAATGTGGCCTCATTGGGCCTCATTCAGAAACAGTGCATACCCAGAAATCTGTGTTAAAAGAGTGCATACGTCAACGTTTGACCCAGAAATCTGGGATTCATCAATATGTTCTTACCTAAGCTTGTTTGCAGAGTACAAACACATTTCAAACTTCCTCAGACCTTGTGTAAGCACAAATGATGAAGGCCCGGCTGTCCTAGAAAATGTAAACACACACCCTTTAAATTAAATGCTTAGTTTATTAAAACTCCATTTATTCAAATTAAAAAAGGCTTTAATAGACAACAATAATTTAATTTACTAATGCATTGACCAAAGGTATTAAATTACCATGAAATTGACACCCTTTCATCCTCATCACTGATTGTCATAATTCAAATCTTCAACTATTCCAGATAGAGATAGTTACAGTAGAGTGTATGAGAATGTTCATATTTAAATGTAACAGTTTTGGCTTTCGTTAAATAGTTTATTCCACTCCCAACAATTTCTAGTGCCATGAAATTGCGCATCTGTAGTTGAGTTTAACTGATTAATAAGTAGCAAAAGAAAATCAGATATGAGAGCTAACAAAATTATATATATAAATATAATATATAGTTCTGCTCCAACTTGCCAACCCTCAAACCCCTCAAGCTATAATGACGTCCACGTCCCCACACATACGCTCAAGGGTTGTTGGATGTTCTTGGACACAGCTGGCAGCAAGCTCCTTTATACACTTAAGAAGGTGTACAGAATTCTCCTGGTGTGCTGTGTCCTGCAAAGCCTATGGCTAATGGTAGCCCCTTCCCAACTGCAGCAGAAGCAAAGACAGGCACAAAGACGCACGGCCACATGTGCGGGGCTTCCTGGCTGCAGTGCTTGTTCGCTATGCCTTAATGCATCGTCTTTAATGATAGTTAAAATATCTTGTTTCAAAATGTATACTAAATAAAGTATTTGGGGTTTATAGTAAGTATGGGTTTATTTTTGTAAAGCAAATGACACACACACATATTCAGCCATGCACTTATTTATTTGTGAGGACATCCAGTAATTGTATCAGTGTTTCATTAATGTTTTCTATTACTGTCGCAATTTCCTTCCCTGCATCCAGGAGAGCCAGCTGATTTTGCAAAACCTCCAGACTCTAGGAAAGAGGACGGGCTAATTAACATTGTGGCATAGGTAATTGAAACAAAATTCAAGCTAAAGCAATAAAAAAAGGATAACCAATCCTTAATTTTATTTATTTTATTATTCTGATTACGTAAAATCCATCACCACCCTACCCAGAATGTACACATGGGAAGTTTGTATCACTTATGTCAAAAAGTGACAAATTAACAACTGGTCAATGTCAAAATTGTGAAACATCATCATAAAGTTGGATAATCAGATACATTTTATGTTATGAAAGATTTTGAGGGAGAGGGTGGGGTGCATAGTCTGCAGCTCCTCCCTCAGAGGACAAACACCTCCCTCCTGCTTTTGTTCACTCCCATCCCACTGAGGTTATATACCCTCAGAGTGCTCCACAGTTCACTACACATTGCCAGGGCTGCAGTGCAAAGTGTTTGCAGGTGTGACTGTATCTGAATGAGGACATTTCTGTACCTCTTAACTGGGCTTTTATCCTGCATTTGACAGACGCTTGGTTCTCTACCTTTATCTGTTTGTGCATCTTCAGCAGCCTCATCTTAGGAGCAGTTTTGGACACTGTGTTGCACATTTCAAGTGGGCATCTGCAAAGCGTGATCAAAATGAATTTCGATGAAATCCTCGGCCTTATTGGAGGCTTTGGGAAATTCCAGAAGACGTTGTATGTATGGATCTGTCTACCTCAGATCTTTCTTGCATTCCACATGCTGATTTCTGTCTTCACCGGGGCTGTTCCTCCTCATTTATGCCGCCCAACCTGGCCCTCAACAGGTATGCCAGCCACTTTGAACTTCAGCCTTCTGACCCAACCTGATGGCCAGTCTGAGTTGTCATGCACTGTCCCCTTGAACCACAGCGATGCTGTAACTCTTGGTGATGGGCATCCTCTTGGGAGCTGCCAGGGACGCTGGGAGTATAGCAACAACACTTTCAAAAGCACCATAGTAACTGAGGTAAGTTACTCTATGATTCAGGATTTAAGTTTTCTTGTATCTACATTTTCACCTGATGGGTTTAAAATGCTGCTTAGAAAAGTTAAAAGTTCCTTCACAGTGGACTGAGATCTGAGAGAGTGTTAAATAAGGCGAGGCCTCGGGCAGTGCAGGCATTTATATAACAGGTTATACCACATGAAACTGCAGGGTGGGAAATGTTAGTGGTTACATGAGTTTGTCACTGTGGACCCTGGTAGGCCGGGGCTCTGTGGATAATATCAATGATTTAAATAGTTTAAACAGTAGTTTGCTCTCTAACGGAGCAAGTCGCTTATGTACCACCTCAAGGACAATGGATGTTCTAAATCTAGCCATCACATAACTAGTGCCTTTATTAAAACATTGATCAAAAATAGTACTGTTGTCTAGGACATAAGCCTCAAGAGTTGTCCTGCAATGCTGCAATGTATTGAGTTTCTTGATTGTTATAGCTATACTACATTGCCCTGGCTTACTGCAAAGGCAATGAGGACATCAAAATCAAACAGGTTTATCATATATATGATATTTTCATATATACATGAAAATATGGCCTGATTTTGGCGTTATAGAAAATGTTCAGGTAGAACCAACATCAGTCAGATTCAACCTATTTAGTCCTTCATATAACCCACTATGATTGTCCAATGGTAATAACATGGATTTCCAGCACCCATTAAGTTTTCAGTTACCAAGCCAAAGGGTTTTTTCATGTGGAAAAATGGGCATAACCTGGCACAAAAGAAAAGGTCCAGGTGTGTCACAAAAAAATTTATTCAGTCATTATCCTCTGAGGACCATGAATATACTTCATCTTCATCGGCTATCTCACTCTAGCAGTCAAACTAACAACAGTTTTACATTCAACTCTTTTGGTGAGAGTTTCTGAAATGGAAATTGCTTTTACATTTTGTCCTTTGATCCTTGCAGTGGGACCTGGTGTGTGACAGTGCTAGCCTGAACAACATGGGCTCCTCCGTCTACATGTTTGGTCTCCTTGTTGGTGCTGTGCTGTTTGGGAGCTTAGCTGATAAGTAAGCAATCTATGTTTAGAGCACCATCTAATGTATGACATAACTCTGAAGTCCTTGTTCCCTGGTTTTATTTTGTAAGCAGAATTTTGCATCGGTATAATTAAAGTTTCGTTTTGATGACCAAGTTGTGAAAATGTTTTCTTTTTCCAGGTACGGTCGCAGGATCATCATCCTCATCAACCTGGCCACCCAGGCAGTATTTGGGATTGGTGCGGCATTCGCGCCAAATTTTTACATATACACTGCCCTTCGATTTATAGTTGGAACATCCATCTCTGGAGTTATCATGAATGCGTTTGTTCTAGGTCAGTGCGCTGTACAAATTGTATGCATTTTTTTCTTACAAAAGAAAGCTATTCAGTAAATCACAGCAAGCTGGCTAACAGGTTGTGGATACCTCTAAATAAGTAAATTGTGGACTGACATTTTCCTTTATGTGACAGTCAATGGGGGGTATAACTGACAGAAATTAGTTAGCTTAGCTTAGTAAATTAGCTTAAAAGGGGTTTTGAGGGTCACTAAAACCATAATTGTAAAGCCTCATGACTGATAGAATTGAAGACAGTTTAAAACTTGATGAAATGTTAACAGAAAATGTATGTTAATGTCATAGCCCAATATACACTTTCAATGTTGTTATTGTGTGTACATTCAATATTTTTGTGCATCTCTTGTCATATTTATGTTCCATACAGGCACAGAATGGACAGGTCCGAAGCAGCGAATGCTGGCTGGTATAATAACAGACTATTTCTTTGGTTTTGGCTACATTCTGCTGGCCGGGGTGGCATATCTCATAAGAGACTGGCGTAAACTGCAGCTGGCCATTTCAGCTCCTGGCTTCCTCTTCATCTTCTACATCTGGTAAGTGGACATCAGTGTGAGCTGAATTTAATACAGTGTGTCCAGAAAAGCAGGCAAAAAGTATTTTCCAAAACTGTCCACCAATAATTTTAATGAGAAATGTCTTGTGATTGTGGAGGTCTATTATATATTTAAACACCTTTCATCCCCTCTGATTGAAAACAAAATGTGTAGCTAAAGCTCAGTGGATGTTCGGTGCCAATCGTTGCATGCCAGACAAACTGACAATCAATTTTATAATTTAATAATGATTGTATTCCATTATAGGTGTTCCAGCATTATTTGGTGTTCCAGCATTATTTGTCACACCTGCCCCTTTTCTCTCCATTCTAGTCAATTTGTCTAAGGTGTAAAATATATATCAAAGTGTCCCATACTTTTCTCTTTTAAGGGTGTTGCCAAAGTCAGCTCGCTGGTTAATGGCCAATGACAGAGAAGAGGAAGCATGGGAGCTGATCCGGAAAGCAGCACAGATGAACGGGAAGCCCCTCACCAAAGATCATGAAATGTGTCCGGTACAATTGCAACAAGTAATTTGTATTTATTTTTATTTCTTTGAATCTTTGAAAAATGTTTTTGCTGATGTGCTCTGCCTTGCACGTGGCATCTATTACCCTTCTGTCCATCCTGTGAGAGGGATCCCTCACATGTGACTCTCTCTCTGAGGTTTCTACATTTTCTTCTTTCGTGGCAATTCTGCAATCCCATTCTGACAACGAGGAGCGAGACACAAATCTCTAACAGTATTGTCACACTTTAATGCTCAGAGCATGGTGCACAAGACAAAAAGTTTGGTTTGTATTATGCACACGATGGGAAGCTGTTCTTCTTTCTCTTTATACATTTGGCTCCTTCCTCCCCTGGTTGAGGTTGTTTCTAAGCCAAAGGTCAGGATCTTCTGATGACATCAAGGCAACAATGCCTTAGTTTAGGCAATCAGGCCAAGATCCATTTAGTTGTACAGGATACAGCATGATAAAGGTTACATTGCATAAGATTCAATCATGATGAATCAAAGGGGAAATTAACATGATTACATTGTGCATGATCAAAATGTTACATTTCCCTTATGTTTCCCTGATAAAAGTTTTTTTTGGTGGTTTTTCTAGTCAAGGGCTAAGGGCAGAGGATGTCACACATTTTTAAGTCCTATGAGGTAAATTTTGATGCATGAATATGGGCTTTACAAATAAAATTTGATTGAAAATTCCAGGAATAATAAGAAATACATATTAGACCCAAGAATAGTTTATGAAAAATATCATACTGAGGCTCTTAAAGGGATAGTTCCCCCAGAAACTCATTATCTACTCACCACTATGCCAATGGGGGGACAGGTGAAGTGTTTGAGTCTACAAAACACTTCTGGAGTCTTAGGGGTAAACAGAGTTAGAGCCGAATCCAATACAATTGAAGTAACTGGTGACCAAATCTTTAGATGTAATAAAACAACAGAAAAAACACAACAGGCCTCCATTCTGCTCGTGTCGTGTAATCCAAGTGTCCTCAAGCCCCGACATTCATATTCGACTTGAAACCGTGCCATTGGCCAAGTTAGCGGAGGTTAGCACGTCCAATGGTCCCTAAACGCACCTCGTCAGAAGATATCAGCGGAAATTGAGTCAAGTAAGAATGCTAATGAAAAATGTAATGTCAGATTCATATTTGTTTCAATATATTCCAGTTTGACTGCTTAGTTTACACAATTGTTCATATTTCTAAACAATCTATTTTAACTTAACAAGAGTTGTCATCGATACCGGTGATGTCATTAGTCACATTTAGCAGGAAACTAGAAGTTGTGGGGTCAGCTTTGTCCACATTCTATCTGAGGGGAGGCCACAGTCTCTGGACTTTCTACGCCTGGCCCAATAAAAAAGAGAAGATGGGAGAACACAGCAGGAGATCCTCTGCAGAATTCAAGGCAAAAAAGAAAATGCAGTTGAGTAGAGAATCCCCTGCTGCGTTGAGCACGTGTGACAGGCAAACTGCAGAGAAAGTCTGTCTGACTGACCCCTTCACTGAGAAATATAGCTCCCTTCAAGTGAGTCTGCTGGTAGTTATTTTCCTGAAAAAAACAAATAAAGAGGTTGTGAAAACCACCCAATCTATAGTGAGACCCGTCAAAATGCTGACAGCCTCAGGACCAACTTGTACAGAACAAAGGGAGGACATTCTAATCAGTGGATATGGTAGTTGTGAACAAAGCTTTAAAACAAACAACAGTTGGCCTTGGAGGTAACACTGGGTTACTAATACTGGTAGCAACATATTTACTTGCATACTTGTTCTGACCACCAAAAGGCCATCAAGTAAATGTAGTGTCTGTCAACATGTAACTATTTTGTATTTTATAACATAACATATACATATAAATAATTTCAAAATCATTAATAGTGCAACACATCATTGTAGTTCCTCTTGCTTTTCTAGCAGTGAGAGTTAACTATTAAAGTGACACAAGCTCTGAAACAGTCCAACAAATGGCTGTGGCTAAGGCTGACCAAACACTTACCACTTTGAACGCACATTTAGATCAGTGGTTATCATTTCAATATGCAAACCACTGAAACAGCCCTTTGTTTGAATCCCTTTATAATCCTTTCTGCAAAGTCTCCTACTCACTGTGTTATTCACTGTTTCACCAGGGCTATAAAACTGAAGAGAAAACAAAGGTGAAGAAAACATACTCTTGCATAGATCTTGTTCGAACCCCAAAAATGAGGAAGCAGTCATTGATTGTTTTTTATCTCTGGTAAGTATCAGCAGAACATTACACTGTATATTACATTACTCTCTATAAACATTACATACTAACAATACATCCCCATGGGTATATATGAAATTAAATGTTTCTGTCTGTTTTGTCCTTACATTCTATGACAATGTTATACACAATACAATTAAGCTCTTCAAAGTTTTTGGGACTGAAAGATATTGCCCTGTATTGTTGCATAGGCAATGAAAACTGGGCTTTTTAAAATTAAGATATAAGCCTGCCCACACATGGTTTGGGGCAAAGTGGCAGTTGACTCAATACCTTGACCTTGACTAACATTTTAAACTAACAATTTAGTAGCACTTAAATGGCACTTACTTATAGCACTTTGTAGTTTTGCTTTTTTGAAGAAATTGTACTTTCTTGATTCTTGTTGTTCTGGGTTTGTACCGTCATGGTTGAATGCACTTATTGTAAGTCGCTTTGGATAAAAGCGTCAGCTAAATGAAAAATGTAAATGTAAAATGTAAGAGGAAAAAATGTATATTGATTCTGACCCTTTGTGATCATGTTCCACAGTATAAGTGTCATTATGCTGCCACTGTCAGATGACTAATGGTTACATAGTTATTTGACCGATGGGTGACATCAACCTTTGTTAGCATTTATGGCCTCTAGTCAAATAAGAATTTATACTCATTGAATTGTATGCAAATGAGAACCTTTCAGTTTGGCTGGAAACAGACTCAACAAAGAAAGCAGCTATAAGTTATTTGTGGCTGTTTGCATAGTGAAATAGGGCAAGAGGAAAAGATATCGCTGTTCCTGGACTTTTATTGTGGATATAGATATAATAACCTGGCGTGCTAATGCAGGCATATACTTTTCACAAGTAAACAGCAATTTTTAGCTTGATAATGAATGAAAACAAAAAGTTTTGTGTGTGTATGTGAAGGGAAAAGTCACAGGGTTGCGCTCCATTGTGCCATTGTGAGACATAAGTAATTAACAGTTATAAAAGAAGAGAGTGTAGAGAGAAGTTCCAACCCAGATTACTTCCTCACCTCTGTACAACTAGCCAGTCACTATATGAAGTATCGGCATGAATGTAAATGATTCATCAAGTCATCATTTTGATAGGATGTACCGATGCCTTTAGTGAGGACAGACTTTTTCTGGGTTGTTTATACATGTTATAAATACACAAGGTTTTAAACATTAATATAGGAACTCATTAGACAAGATAGATCCGTTTTACCAGTCTGCATCACAGCTAGCAGCTCGCTCACAGTCTCTACACCAAGGTAAACTCTACTGACAATTTGAAATGTTTGTAGCTGGTTTACCTTTAACACTTCAAGGCTAAAACCTGTCTTTGAACTGGCTTTCTTCTCTGAAATGCAAACGTAACTTGATGGGAACATAATATTTTTCATTAGAGACAGGCAGTGAACTTGCTGTATGAAATGAATATAAATTACAATTCAAATAGCAACATCATTTCAGATCTGAGTCAGTTTCAAATGGGCCACACTGTTGATATCTGATTCAAAGCAATGTAGCTGTTTTTATTCATAAGCGATAAAGAATTATACACAATTTATTAATAAGCATAACATATCCTGAACATGATTCAAATCACACAAGTACACACAAAATTAAGCATAATAAATATAAATATGCATGACTCCACATGAAGATATTGGTGGCACAGACCAGATGTTGAATAAAGTTCATTAGGTTACATCTAGAATGGCACTCAGGCCCCCTTATAAAACCACATTTAAATCCCCACAGATATCACCCATACATTTGCCAGGTTTTCTTTTTTATTGAGATATATGCATTATTCTCAATATCAATAAAACTCAGCAATGTTGAAGTTCTGAATCCGCCTATTCATCCAATCCAAGTAGTCGTTTTTGCATAATCCTGTTTACAGACACACCAACCGCAAACAATCTGAAAGGATATATGAAAATAAAATGGGTGTTTGCAATAACTTTGGATTGAACATTAAGTCTCACAGGCTAATGCTGCAGCAAGAGCAGGTATTCAGCAAGTAAAATTCTATTTAATCTATTTCTGTATAATTCCTAGAGCATCAACAAGGTACGAAGGAACATGACTCCTGACAGCTGTAACAACAGACTCAGCGGACCAAGTTTAGTCAAAGTCAAAAGGTCAGCTTTATTGTCAATTCTGCAAGATGTCCCGGACATAGACCAGATTGAAATGCTGTTTCTCTGGAACTCCTGGCGTAAACATACAAGTAGACAAAACATATAAGTACACTACATATTAAGTACTCAGGGACATAAAACACAACATAGTACCCAGTCAAAAGGCACAGGCTAGGTAGGATGTGAGTTGTGCAAACCAGAATAGTTCTGAAATTGTTTGAGAAGTGTAAAATAAAAGGCAATGTACATCTACAGAATGATACAAAAAAAAACTGTTAAAAAAGCAGCAGATGAAGTATAATAGCAGCATTTAGAGTAGAAACAAAGACAACAGGTGTAATGACTAGAAAAAGTGACTGGTCCATGATTGCATTAAAAAAGGAGCTCAGGTGTTACATTACATTACATTACATATCATTTTGCTGACGCTTTGATCCAAAGTGACTTACAATAAGTGCATTCAACCATGAGGGTACAAACTCAGAACAGTAGGAATCATGTGAGTACATTAGCTTCAAAAAGCCAAACTACAAAGTGCTCCATGTAGGTGCAATATATAAGTGCAACTTATTTATTTATTTTTTATTATTAGACCATCATCTTCTTAGCCAAGGTGTAGTCAGAAGAGATATGTCTTTAGGCAGAAGATGTGTAGACTTTCTGCTGTCCTGATGTCAATGGGGAGCTCGTTCCAGCATTTGGGAGCCAGGACAACAAACAGTCGTTTGTTGAGTGGCTAGGTGTCCCTCGCTGTGACGGAGCAGCAAGCCCATATACACGATCAGCAATGTTGGCAGTAAGTGAGTGTTGACTGTCGAGTGTCACACCCAGGTTCCTTCCGGTCTGGGTGGGGGCTACCACGGAGTTGTCAAAGGTAATAGTCAGTTCATGGGTGGGAGAGCCTTTCCCTGGAAGGAAAAGTAGTTTGGTCTTGAAAAGGTTCATTTTCATAATCCGAGCTAGATCAGTGCTGTTAATGGTTGTTTAGTTTTTGTTTGTTCCTGCAACCAAACAGCAATGAAAACAACTACAAACCTAAGAAATATCTGCCCCTGGAATGATAAACAAAAAACTTAGATACTCTCAGATAATCCACTGTGATGAAATGTAGTAACATAATAAAATAATCCAATTAGAGGGTGAGTGAGTGAAACCTATGAAGATTCTTTCTAAGATGGTTATGCAGCTGTGTTAGTTGCTTTTCACAGCCCAATACCCAATACGAAGAAAACCAAGTGTTACACGTTTCAACCTTTGAGTTTGTTTTTCATCTTTAACAGTCAACATGATCTGAATGTAGAAATATGGTTGTGGTTGTTATGTCAACATGCTCACAGTTAAACTTTGTCAAGTTTATTGATTAAGTTTATGGTTGACTGCCTAAGACCTCAAGTTAAAGAGGGAGGATGACAAGGGGAATTGCAGTTCGAAGGCTATTTGTCATGGTTTCTGCAGTACTAAGAATCATAGTGCAAAATTTATAATAATGAACTAAACATCAGTCATCGAAACAACATTAAATACTAAAATAAAATGAATACTGATAAGTAACTAAAATTAGCACATTAATCAAAGATACTGCAAATAAATAACGATAAACATGACATTCTTACATTCCATTGATGTATGGCAGGGAGCTTCGATGGCAGTGAGTCAAAGGGTCTGCTCAGGTGTGTGGAGGCCTCATATAGATAGCTGCACCTGTGCAGAGTTAGTGTCTTGGTCTGGGAGTACTGTTTGTGTCCACCAGGAACCTCCATTTAGATGGCTCAATAGAATTCACAGCAGCCGCCCCCACAGGAGTCCAATTGCTGAGCTAGGGAATGAATTCCTTGATGCTGTCAGGATGGTAATGAGGGTAATGGGATGAGACGTGCAACAGCTCTGGTGTAGGCCCACTCCTGAATTGAAGATCCATTGATCTGACTCTCTCATCCGAACTGAGATGGGCCTTTGTGATCTTCCCATTAGGCCGCTGGCTTCGGGGCAGTTGAGGATCCAAAACCAGTACCACATAGTTTTCTTTGAGGCTTTCCGTTGTAGCTAGCCATTTGCTCCGTACTTGGAGGGGGAAGAAGGTCACGAATGAACTGTGACCAAAACTGATCTGCTATGATTTGGCTTTGAACCTGGACTCTGGAGTGTAAGTTACTTGAGGTAGTGTGGAGTCACCACCGCCCCATGAGTGACATGTGAGTAACTGGGGTCCAGGTTCGTCACATCTAAGGATGTATAGTCCCAGGGTTTGGAATTTAATATTCCTTAGTGCGTTTTTGCCGAAGTGATTTCTCTTTCCCATTCACAGTTCCTCCTGAATGCTTGAACTTAAAGGAGAGCTGAAAGATGAAATATTGAAATGTTTTCAATTCCCTTATGACTTTCCGTATTTGGAAGTCTCCCCTGCAAACCACAAGTTTAAGTTTGGCTTTTTTCAAAAAGAGTCTTCATTCATCTTCTAACTTTGGTCTCTAGTGAAACCAGTTTTGTTACCATGGCATATGTTGAAGTTGCAGCTGTATATTCATTACGATGCAGTGTGCGATTGTTAGAAAAATGAGGAGTTTACCTTTGATTTTATAAAACCCTGTATGTCTGCATCATATTGTTGTAAAACTGAATGGTTTGATTTAAAAAAACAAATGCAAAAAAAAGAAGGGTAAAACCAGAAACTTATAACCACAACAGCTTCTAAATGATATTATGCTGAATACCATACAGGTCTGTTCATTTTACAAGAGAGGAAGGGTATATTTTAAAGGATAGTTCACTGAAAAATGAAAATTCACTCATTTTCTACTCACCACTATGCCGATGGAGGGTGGGTGAAAGTGTTTGAGTCCACAAAACACTTCTGGAGTCTAAGGGGTAAACTTTGTTGCAGCAGAATCCAAGGTAATTTACACCGTGTTTTAAGCCTAAAAGTTCGCCGGAAGTAGCTAAACTAGCGGACTTGGCTAAACGATGGTGTGTCCGAGGGTCCCTGAACGCATCTAGTAGAAAGATATCAAAAGACATTTAGGATAAAAACTTGGTGTAAATGACCTTGTTTCCAGTTGAATATGAATGTCGGGGCTTCTGGACACACAAGTGGTATGGAGGAACACAAGTTGTATTAGGTCTGAAGAAGAGAACACCATTGACTCCTATTGTATTGGATTTGGCTGCAACGCTGTTTACCCCTGAAACTCCAGAAGTGTTTTGTGGACTCAAACACTTCACCCACCCCTCCATCGCCATAATGTTGAGAAGATAATGAGTGAATTTTCATTTTTCAGTGAACTATGCCTTTAAGTCCCTGTTGAGGACTTGAAAATGCCTTACTATGGTCCCATCTGGTGGTGGTGTTAAGAATGTTTATGTCAAGCAACTGATTTTTTTTGTGAAAGTTTGTGTCATTGGGCCTCATTCAAAAACATTGCATACGCACAAATCTGTGCTTAAACCGTACATACTAACATTTGACGCATGTTCGTACCTAAATGTTCTTTGTTCGAACAAATTTAGAACTTCCTCAGACAATGCGAAAATGTAAAAACACACCCTTTTAATTAAATGCATAGTATATTAAAACTCCATCTATTTAAATAAAAATAGCAATAATTTAATTAACTAATGTATTGACCAAATGTATTACATAACTATGAAATTGATGCCCTTTCATCCTCATCATCTCTATAAAAAACATATATATATATATATTCATATTTATGTTTCTGGATAAACAGGGCTTCGCTTCTTATGCAACAATGAAGATAAAACACTCCGTTGCATCATAACTTCTGTCTGCAGGAGTGTGTGTGTGTGTGTGTGTGTGTGTGTGTGTGTCTTCCACTTCTCTGTTCATTACACACTATCTTCATGACAAACGGATGTCCTTATATGGAGAAATAGAGGCAGGGCAGTTTGCTAATTGAAAAGAGAGGACACGCGCCTATCAATTTAGAATGACTCTGACTCACAAACATACGCATGGTGGTGAGAACAAAATCGGCTGGAGTGCACGAGTCATGAATCCAGCTGCAATTTTTGAGCAAGCACTCATTTTGTGAGCAGAGTAAGAACATTTCTGCACACATGTTGAATGAGGCCCAATATTGTGAGCTAGGACAGTGACAGTGGGTTTTTTCTATGATCAACTATGTGAATGACATGAAATCTCCCATCCAAAATGATGCCATTTCCCCACCTGTCTCAGGTTTGTCAACGTGCTGGTGTACTACGGCCTGTCCCTCAACATCTCCGACTTTGGGATGAACATCTATCTGACCCAGCTTATCTTCGGCCTGGTGGAGATGCCTGCACGCACCATCACCCTGTTCACCCTCAACCGCTCCCGCAAGATCTCCCAGCTAGCTTTCCTAGCTGTGGGCGGCACAGCCTGCCTGCTGACCATCTTCATCCCCAGTGGTACAGACACACACGTCATTACTCAGGAAATTATCATATATTACTGAGAGACAAATGTAGTGGTGTCAGTGGTGATTTTTTTCTATTCTAAAATGGTTGGTTTTATTATTATACTTTTTTTTCTTTTTTTCTTCTGTCTGTGTGGCTTTTCTTTGCCTGCTCCTCTAGAACTATCTGTCATCAAAACAGTCCTGGCCATGATTGGGAAGTTTGGAATCACAGCTTCTCTGTCCATTATTTATGTCTACTCAGCAGAGGTGTTCCCCACTGTGATCAGGTATGTAGGCCTTCATGTTTCTCTCCAAGAGTGCCAGCAAAGTTCCTGAGCCAGAAATGTGTTTCAACGGTTTTGAAATAAATTCAATTCAATTCAATTTTATTGGTATAGCGCCAAATCATCAGTTTTTCCATTGGTCGATCTGTGTGATACTGGACTCAGTTCAGCACAAAGATCCAAGATCACAGATCTATAGATTCTATATCAGTTGATCAGACATCGTCATGGGACAAAAAATCTTTGTGATCATGGAACACTCATTTCCTCCTCATCCTTCCATGTGCATGCATCCATCACGCAGCATTACGCACGAGTGTCACCGCAGTATTTATATATTTAGAGCAATCTATAAATAATAATAATTAATGACTCGTCTCTGAAACTCTGCTGTTAAATGGTATCTGAACGTAATTTGCTGTAAGTTGTTTTATATCTTATTCAATTGAAGGTTCGTCTGGAACAGTAATGAGCACAAATAGCACTGTTTGTTTTAATGTTAATGATGAAGTGGATCAATAATCTCCAAAAGTTTGTTTTTATAAATCCCAACGTTTACGTAAGAAGTGGCGTACACACGTTTCAGGCCACTTCTTTTGTGTATACGCAACAGTTATAAATGAGGCCCCAGATGTTTCCCTGAAGGCCTTCTATAATAACATGGAGACAGGGCACAGAATAAGTGACTCAGCAGACGCAGTAATGATTTGCCTTTAGATTCAGACTCAGGTATGTCTTTCTTCTCATTACACTCTAATTTACAGACAGAACGGGATCGGCCTTGGCTCCATGTGTGCTCGCACTGGAGGAGTCCTGGCTCCCATGATGTACCTGCTGAGGAGCATCAGTCCTCAGGCTCCCATGTTGCTTTGTGGTCTCTGCCCTCTGCTGGGCTCTGCCCTCACCCTGCTGCTGCCTGAGACCGCCAATAAGCCCCTACCTGACACTATAGAAGATATAGAGGGAACCAACCTCAGGTCTGACACCAGCACTTTTATACATTGTTTTGAAAGGGTCAGTTCACCCAAAGTACAATCAAAAAAACCTCTAGTGGTATGAGCCATGCTTCAGATGTGTGTTGTTTTTTTTTATTGAAATGATCGGCCTACATTAAATTGCCATCTAAGGCAACCTATTGTTTGTTGTTGCTGAGTATTACAGAAAAAATATATATATTGGGTTAAGACTATGAAAATGTTTTTGCATGAGGCAGATGATCTGCCTAAAGAGATGCTGCTGTAAATGTTCCTTTTAACTTTGAATTTTCATCTCCGCTGTATTTTGGAACAGACCAGAATCTCAAAGAGTGATATCTGGAGACTATCTGCACAGAAAGATACCACGATGGGGCAGAGAGAATATGTTTTGTTTGTTTTTTGTTGTCATTTTGGGGAACTGATCCTTTAAATGTTGTATGTTGAATTTTTATACCATTAAACATTTGGGATGAGGGGATTTTATTAATTAGTGCAATAATGTAGCATTGAAAGGTGAAGCTAATGAGTGGAAACCATATGGTTATGTTCTGTGTACTCAAATATTTTGTTTATCAATTGGGGAATTCATATTATAGAGGTGTAGACTCTTACTTTGGTACTTTGTACCTTGACTATGACTTTACTCCTGATGATTTACTTGAACCTTGTGGACTTAGGTAACCAAGTAATCAATATTAACAGGGGTGACACATTTCCCAGTGGTCATCAGCAGTGAAACAAATGTAGTGATCGAGTTTAAAGATTCAGTTCTAAACATTTTGAATAAAATCTTTTTGTCTCTTTCTCTGTCAGTGAAGAGGACGGCGGAGTGAGCCAGTCATCTTTGACACGTCTCTGAAGAACATGAACACCGGCACCACCATGATGGACTGACAAACAATGGCAGCACCAGTATGAGCTGCTACATCCCATGAGGCGCTCCATGTTTTTCAGTACTGTACCAAAGACAATAGTCTGTTTGTGGTTTTGTGCTGACTGAGCATTTCATGTACATTATGTGTCTCAAAGCTTTTTTTGCTGGATGCAGCTTCCTGCTGCTGCAACTGGATAGAGATTGGTGAGCAAAAACACCTGATACACCTGATGTAACTTTTGCTGCATTGTGATTCGCATTGGTCAATCACATGAATGCAAGCACTCAAGCCTCTTCCTCCAACTCAACTGCCTGGACACACCCCCACCTATGCATCCCTGCTGTTGTTTTACCACAGGACAAATCTCACTAATCCTCAGTGTTGGACTTCTGAAAACGAAACTACAGGTTTCAACACATATGTACATAGCATAAGGTCGGAACAGCGGCAGCACATTAATGATTCCGGAGTTGTTTCTCTACTCATTCTCAGCTTGGTTGTGTTTTGAAAGTTGTAGCTTTATCAGTGCTACATGTACAGTAAGTCTACATCCCTCTCCGTGCAGTCAGTTACTCCTCCTCTCTTACGCAAACACACTCCCCACTATGATATGATGCACAGAACGAAGAAATGTGTATTTGTCTTGCTCATTTATGTAACAGACCACAAACCCTCGCCAGGCAGGGGGTTAGTATTACTGATTTCTGTGTGCTTTTCTTTATTTTTACTTGTATATTTCTGTCATTTAAAATGTAGGTACATAAACTGCTTCACACCAGCCAAACACTGCTGTCTCCAGGTGTTGGAGGCAAAGTGTTTTTTCATTCAACAAGTCACTAAACACAGAGAGGCATTGTCATCTGTCTGATTAGTAGAGACAGTGAAAAGTGATTGACATTCTGTACCAGATATGCCATTCTTTTTTTCTTTACTACATTTGTGGGTCTCTCTCCCAGCATGCCGATGATTCTCAAGCATTCTGGTTAAGTGAGGGTCTGAAAAATCTCTGTTTGGAGGGGTATCCAGCCCTACCCCTCGGTCAATAATCTGGCTCCGGTTCACCACCTCACGTTAGCAGTGTCATTTTCCCATCTCCAAAATGTTTGTACGCACGGGTCAGTGTTAGCGTGGAAGTGCACTCATTCTCTGGTCAAGTTTGTTTTTATAAATCCCAACGTTTACATGAGAAGTGGTGTACACAAGGTGTTATAGGTGTTGGGACAAGGGGTAAAATGGGATTGGGCCTCAGTGTCCCAAAATCCAGATATAAACACATCTGAAAGACAGCAGGGATGTTGATGAAGTGGATGTCTATTGCTTTGGAGACAACACAACTTTATGTCTTCACAGAATGGAAGTTGGAAGGTGTGAGGAGCATGAATGTAAATATGTGTAAACATGTTTTTTACTACTAATATGTGAAAGACTTGTAATGCAATTTAAAAATGTATAGCCTGTGGAATGATTTCTATATAAAGGCCCTTGGACAAATTTTCCAAAAAATATGCTCACTCCTGACTGCCTTGCCTCAATGTGTCCCTTCTGCTCCCCTGCAGCGCCAACAGTGTGCTGACTATCAGGCTGAGAAAGATACTATACTTTAAATCTTACCTCACAGAAACATAGTGTTGGACTAACTATACTCCTGCATCTCCACATTTTGTTTTAGCACTGTGCTATAGTTCATAGAATAAAATAAAATAATAAAAGCTAATAATAGTAATTAGATTTAGTTTTATCGAAGAAGCAGATCTCTAATATTTTGATATTCCAGAATATTATGAAGCCTCACAAACCAGACACACTCTTCATTTATTGCCAAAATTATACTGGAAATATAGACTGGGCAGCCATTTGACATGTTATGAGAACAAATAATGCACTTAGAACCTACTTACTTCGGGTAAATTAATATTATAAAAATATTACTATATATATATTAAATTGGGTCACATGGTCACAGTGTCTCTTGTACATTCTCCTTTATAACCTTTTGCTAGCAAAGAAGGATGTAGTCCATATACACTATGCCATGCCACGGTCAAACCATGTGACGAACACTAAAAATTCAAGTTAGTTTTCATCTCCATGGAGTTAAGATGACACTATCTGAATTTAAAGTTGATCTGATGAAAGCTCTAGAAGGGGTTTGTTCAAAAACAACATGTGTAAATTATAAAAAATGGCCACTTAATTTAAAATGGGGGGAGGGGGGGGGGCTGTTGTTACACAAATGCAGTTTGAGGGATATTGAACAAAGTACACTTATCATCAATGTCTTGAGGCCCTTCTCAAAAAGGTTGATATGGTTGTGTCAATGGACAAGGAGGAGTACATCAAAGTGTAAGCCGTGCAAAAAACAAGACATTTTCTGTTGCCACCAGGGGGCGCTGTGATTTTAAGTCAGGATTTCTGTGTAGATGTCATACATGTCCAGCTTTGAGTAAATTGGGCCATGTATGTCCGACATACAACAACCTCCGGTTTTGTGGGCGAGTCATCAAAATGTGACACCACGCCACGGTCAGACCGTGTAACAAAAACCTTTGTGCGGTTTATTGGCAAATGACGACAGACATCAAGGTGCATTACTGCCACCTACTGTGTTAGTGACCCCTTCTTCTTCGTTTGTTTTATTGGTGCGTGGCAACCAACGTCAAAGCGTATTAGCGCCACCTACTGCATACAAAGGAAAAATGGGAAGTAAAGGAACACCTTTTAGGGATTCTTATTTGTTTGGTTTATTGGCAGGTGCAGACCAACCTCAATTTGCAGTGCCAGTTTTCCTTTAGACAGTAGGTGGGAACCAACATCAAAGTGTATTAGCGACACCTCCTGTTTACAAAGGAGAAATGGGAAGTAAAGGAACGCCTTTAAGGGATTATTATTTGTTCGGTTTATTGGCGGGTGTAGACCAACCTCAATTTGCAGTGCCAGTATTCCTTTAGATTGCATTTGTTCTACAGTTTGACATAACTCTTATTACCCTTTAATGCCTTTGATCTTTGAGTCATAATTACTTAAAACTTGTTTTATCTTATAACTTCGTTCTCACCATGGAGATACATTTGGGTGGGCTAAAATGCCTCTTTATTAGCACAACTTTAATGGACTGAGTTTCTGGCAGACGATCCCTTTTTTGGCAAGGCACCGTCTAAAGATACAAACTACTCCTCTTGTCAGAAATGGCTGAACCGCCTGAACAGCCCAGACACTTTCATTGTCACCAGTGTTCAGCAGAGATGAGTCCGCCTTCACTGGTAAGAACCCAATAGCCACGGTTGCTTGGTTGAAGAAGTAGAAATTAGATTTTGTGTCTGTTATTGTTTTATTTCTGTGTGTGTTCGTGCACACAGCGTCGACTGAGACTGCTGCTGCTCAGCTACACTAGTTAGCGCCAACGGTCCAGAGTGACAGTTAAATGGTAGTAATTAGGTTGGTGGGGAGGCTCATTGAATGATCCTGTGATTTAGAGGCATCATCATACTATATTGAGCCACATAAAACTCTTCAAAGAACTATCTTGGAGTGGTGGTGTTTAACAGTAGCGAGGTGGCTCAACGAAGAACGCATATTTCCACTGTTAATCAGAATCAATCAGTTTTCAGTTTGCAGGTTATTGTTTTTATGTTGTCACTTCCAGCCAGCTGTTAATAAAACTCCAGAAATGCTTGTTAGCTTTCTGTGGTTATATGGTGAAGAGAAGTAAAGCTGTCACAGTTTAATGCACCTCATTTGCTAACACATGCGCAGAAATGTTCTTACTCTCAGAAAGTGCTTGTGCAAAATCAGATTTATGACACGTCTGCACCACCTGATTTTGTTCTCACCCCCATGCGTATGTTCGTGAATCAGAATCATTCGTAATTGACAGGCGAGTGTCCGCTCTTTGCAATTAGCATACTGCCACGCCTCTTTTTTCTCCATACAAGGACATCCGCTTGTCATGAAGAGAGTGGTGCCATCACTGATCACAAGTTATTAGGACACGTACAGGACTGACGTTTACTTAGTGTTTGTTTGATTCTCTAGTTTATGAGACACACGTTTAGACCTGCTACACAACACGAGACGTAACGTGATGCGCACAGTCAGGACATCAGGGTAAAAGTGAGGGGGACGATCAGGAGTCATGATCCGACTTCATCGATTAATAACTAAATACATGTGATTATCAGTATAAGTGTGAGGAGGGACAGAGACAAGCAGAAATACACACACACTCACACACACACACTCCCGCAGACAGAAGAGTTCCTCCCGCAGATTATGATTTACCGCAGTGTTTTAACTTCATTGTTGCAGAAGAAGTGAAGCCCTGTTTATCCAGAAACATAAATATGAATTCAGCAGGTTTTAATAGAGATGATGAAGATGAAAGGGTGTCGATTTTATAGTTTTTTCATACATTTGGTCAATGCATTGGTAAATTAAATTATTACTGTCTATCTACTATTTTTATTTAAATAAATAGAGTTTTAATATACTATGCATTAAGTCAAAAGGGTTTGTTTACTTTTTCTAGGACAGCCGGGCCTTCAGCATTTGTGTGTAGGCATGGTCTGAGGAAGTTCTAAATTTGTTTGCAGAGTACAAACAAATTTAAGTACAGATTGAGGAATCCCAGATTCGTGCGTCAAACGTTAGTACGCATTGGTTTAAGCACAGATTTGTGCGTACGCACTGTTAGTAAATGAGGCCCATTATGTCCCTAGTGTTGTGACTATTTGGGAGTAGACCCATTCATTCCCATAATCCCCAATCTCAGTTCAGTGTACTCCTCAGAGGGTCCAAGATATGGAATTCTGTGCACGTAATATTTTAAACATTTGTCTTCACAATACTTTCCATATGGACTGCCAATATAAGATGTGTCCAATCAATAGTTTCTTTAGTCAGATTAGTATAAGGGCTTTTCATAATATATATATTGTGTGTTGTCCTGGTTGGCGATTATTTTCTCTTTTATCTAACTTGTCATGTGATAACTCTTACTCAAATATATAGTGTGTTACTAGTCTGTTAATGTGCTTGTGTACACTTTCATGAACTCGAGATGTGTTTCTAATGTGTGTGCAAATGAGTCTCAGACTCTGATTCAGTATACTTGTGCAGTAGATGGGTTTTTAGTAGGATAAATTGTTGCCAAAGTACTATGTTAAACTATGTTTAGGTTTTGACTGTGCGTAAATGTAGCTATTTAGAATTTCTTTGTGGAGAATGCAACTTTATAAGCTCCTGGAGGGTTTTTAGGCAACAATGATGTACCAAATTGAACCAATGAACCAAACTAAAACTAAACCTTTTTGTATAGCACTATACAATTCATCAGCAGCACCAACCCTTGAAAATAAAAATTAAATCTAATCAACACCTGTCTTACTCTCTAAACTAAACTTTATGACTATAAAATATATATATCATGGTATATATCTACTAAATATTGACATTCGTATTTTCACTGCAGGAATACATCTGTCCACACTGTGGATTTGTTTTCACTGATGACTTAACTGAGGAGCAAAGGTATGGAAGATTATTTTGTATTCACTTGATTTAAATGCATATCTGCTTTTTACTTTCTTCACAACTGTGTTCCTTCAGTTCTGAAAACAGTCCTGCAGCCACATCCTCCAGCCATGCTCTCAACCTTGCACCCTTAGAGGTCAGTGGCTCTATACAAACTAAGCTCATCTACAAGAACATTTTGCACATTGCACCATGATTTGACGTTGCGTTTTCCACTAGAACATGGATCAGCAACAGTTATTCCCTTTATTTCCTTTCGGGCGTCATCCATTGGTTTGGAATTTTGACGAAATGGCCTTACAATTGCGGAGGGAACGGGAAATGGCATTGCGGCCAGGATACAGGCCGCTGCAACCAAGGCTTCAACGCCTTCTTCGAAGATGGGGCGGGCCTGCTTTCCCAGGGTGAGATAGATGTTTGTGTGTGGGAGGATGGTGTGGGACACAAATATACCAGACAATACTTATCCATTATTATCCAACATTTCCAGTTTTATACTTCACATTACATGTCTTTTAGCGGACACTTTTATCGGATAGAACCACAGCCAGCCCGTAATTTTAGTGACATAATGCATTAAGATGAAGAGCTATACTTCAAGGGATAGTTCACCGAAAAATGTTCACTCATTATCTACTCAGCACTATGTCGATGGAGGGGTGGGTGAAGTGTTTGACTCCACAAAACACTTTTGGAGTTTCAGGGGTAAACAGTGTTGTACCCAAATACAATCGGAGGGTCTTTGTTGGTGAACTATCCCTTTAACTAATGAAAATACAATGTAATAATGTGTTATGCCTGTTTAAAAATACCTCATTCATAAAATAAAACACTGAATATTCGTTGTTATAATTTTAGCATGTTTAGCATGTATTCTATATTTAGTTGTATAAATGCAAATATGTAGTGTTACCATCTATATTTATTATATATATATTTCTTTAACCATAAAATTGTTAATATGTACAGACATTTTCTATAATTTCTCAATGGTATCTTGTTGAAAAACTATTTTCCTGCCACAGACTCCTCCAGCAGGTACTACGTGGAATCATTGCACCTTCAGCCATGCCACATATCAGGACAGGAAGATGGTAAGTGTAAGACACACAACACTGAATGTAAAGTACACTGTGTAATGTTTGTTTAGTTTTGTCAAATGAGACAAAAGATGAGATTAAAATGTTTGCTGTTTTCTTCTTCTATTTTGTTTTTTCTGACTACCTTTGGAGGGTCATGCTATATGCCGATCCAGTGGACTTCATCTTGGGTGGACCAAATGTTATACTTGGACAGGTACAAACTGTTTTTTTGTTGTTGTTTTTTTACATTACATTGGAAATAAAAATTAATGTCACACAGACAGTTATCGTTTCCCAACAGCTTTTCAGTTGATCCCAAGGACTTGCTTTATTTAAAGTATCATAAGAAATAATTCATTACAATGATGTTTATTTTATAGCAATATAATGAGACTATAGGCTGCACATCCATTTCAGGAGGTGGCCTTTTTTCATGGAAAGTACTGTGTTGGCAGTTAGCACTAAACAAATATAACTTTTTTGTCAGAATGCAGCTCTGTAGCTGGCAGATCAAACTTCTTTAAGAATTATTCCATCAAATCAGAGATATAATGGCCGTGTAGTTTAGCTAAATGTTTAAAAAGTATGTCTTAAAGGTGTGGTTTATAGAACTTGTTTTCATGCAGATCACCTCAGCCATTTAATACGATTTTGGTCTTTTTCACTTGTAGCTACCGAACCACTTAGAAGACATGGGACCTCCTCCTGCAGACAGAGGACGTATTCAGAGTTTACCCACCATCTCCATCACAGCGGAACATACAGGTGAGTGCCTGCATTTCTATCTAACTCTCACTCACAGTAACATACTCATTATGTCTCACCCACTCTGCACAAGGAGCACCTCTGCTTCCTAGAGTGATCCATCAAAACAGAAAAGTAATTTTGGATCAGTGTTGTCTTTTGTGCTAGCTCCATATATGGATCCAAACACAACTACTAACAATAGAAATAATCACATATTCTAACCCTGTAAATCAATTCAATAATGGAATTTTCTTTTTAACAAGACAACAGAACATAATCACAATACATATTTCCTAAACACACACAAACAAAGTAATGTTGTAATGTCATTTTGGTGTTTGTGCAGGTGCTAGTCTAGAGTGTCCTGTGTGCAAAGATGACTACAGCCTTGAGGAGAGTGTAAGACAACTGCCGTGCAGTCACTTGTTTCACAAAGACTGTATAGTACCATGGCTGGAACAGGTATGCATGTTTTTCAATGATTTCAAAAATATGGGTGCATGATCGTTATCAGACACTGATCACAGTTGATCACAGTGTTTGATTGGTATCAGATACACCAAACTGTATATCAAACTATTGTTCTGTCTTAAAACATTGGACGGTATTCCTCACACTAAACTGCAACACGACTCAAACAACCAGCAGCTGGCAGTTTCAGTGCATCGGTAAAGCAGAGACTGTGATTTACTGAGCAAAAACCCACTAATCTCTGCCTTCATTTTTAAAACATTCCTTTGGTGCTGCTGTAGCTTCAAAATATGTTTTAAACTTCAGTGTTCTCTTACAGGCAAAGAGGAAAGCAGTCCAACATTAGGATGTTTTCTATAAAAGCACTATAATATAATTTGGAAAGTAACAAAGGAAAGACTCATTGTGTCAGCTAGACTGATAATTAGACTGAACTAGTAACTGTTAAAAATGTGCCTGTTGGGGATGTGTGTGTGTGTGTGTGTGTGTGTGTGTGTGTGTGTGTGTGTGTGTGTGTGTGTGTGTGTGTGTGGCATTATTTTAAAAAATAAGACAATTTAAGAGTTGATACTTACAACTTCTAGAGCCCCATCAATCTAGAGACAGTAACCCCATTCTCAGTCTTACCCTCCGAGTTCTGATGGGACAATTGTTACTCTACCAGGAGAAATGGCTGTCATTAGAGCTATAAGCGATGCTGCACAAATCTTAGAAATGACACCATTCAGGTAGCTGTCAATCCAATGCTAATAGGAGTGATTTTAATTGTAATTTGTGTGCTGTTGCATGATGTTAGAAAATAACAATATTAGATTTTGAGTCTTTATTTTATTCTTTTATTTGTCTTTATAACATCTTTATAACAATCTTTTATTTGTCTTTATAACATTTATATTGATGGTGAACAGACTAAGGACTCTTTGTTTTTTCCCACAGCATGATACGTGTCCTGTATGCAGGAAGGGTCTTAATGAACAGAACACAGCCACAGATCCACCAGTGTTAACAGCAGTGGACTTATTTTCCTCCTCCTCTTCTTCTTCCCCCTCTTCTTCCTCCACCTCGAGTTCATCTAGCAATGAGAACACTGAGGCAACTAGCTAGAACGCAAGTGTGAGGGTCAGCACTTTTGTCATGTCAGCTGTATGGAGTTGTTTTAAGCTCCAGGGAGAAAAAAGCAAAACAGCTGAGTGCAATCTATACCACGCAAGTGTTTCAAGGGGTGGCAGCAGCTTTGGAAACGTCAACACTACAATTTTGATCAAACATTTGCAGAAGCACCACGTATTAATGGTGGCATCTGATTGTGGTGGTGGATTCTGATCATGGTGGCAGCTAATCGTGGACTTTTATTTTCAACAATAATACAAGGACTGCTTGATATACAATATGCCTACTCACATTGCATTACATTACTGACAATAACTCCTCAATTAATTTCCTTTCCATTATGTTACAAACTGTTTATTACAATCAATGTTGTAAATACTCTCATTTTGCTGTTCTCTGTTACACGGGGCATCTATTGCACTTCTTTCCGTCCTGGGAGAGGGATCCCTCACATGTGTCTCTCTCTCTCTAAGGTTTCTGTGTTTTTTTCTTAAAGGGTTTTTTCCATAGTTTTCCCTTACTCTTGAGGGTTAAGGGCAGAGGATGAGGCACATTGTTTAGCCCTATGAGATACATTGTGATTTATAAATATGAGCTATACAAATAAAATTTGATTGATTGATTGAAAGTAGTACAACAAATGTATACAGACAACCAGGGCCATGAAGATCAGTGTGCCATTGCAGGAAACATTACAGAAACAAACAGAGAACGATTATTACAGAAAATGATTGTGCTGACAATGTGTGTTCTTCTTCTTTTTTGGGGTTTATTGGCAGATAAAGTCTTCTTCTGCTTAAACTCAGCCTGGCTTTCATGGAGTGTTTTATCATTTGTATGGCTTTTTAGAATTTACACAGTTTTTATTTATTATGATGTAGTATTGTATTTTTTAGAATTTTTGTAATATCTATTTCATAATTTCTTCTTCTTATTTATTGTTTCTTGTTTTATTACCATGTTATTGTTTATTATCTTCAGCAGAATGAGACACTTGTGGAGGACATTCAAAAGGAGCTGGAAATGCCCAAGCGTCTTCAACAAGATGTACGAACGAAGTAGTGAAAACATCACCAGGATTATTTTATATTCAATTTCTGCCAATAGATCCCTTTCACCTAAATCTTACACACTGAACCTTTAAATGCGCTCTCGGTCCAGAAGGCAAGGCCGACGAGGTAATAAAGGTGTTGCAAACGTCGGGTCTTGTCCCTTGCCGCTTCCCGTCTCCTGTCTGCATCACATCAAGATGCTGGACAGAAGATGGCGCTACAATGTTAAGTACAAAAAATATACATCCATCGTGCCAATGTTCTATCCTCTGATTGGACGGCCGTGCTGTCAGTCAATGGACCAGACCCCGGGTTCGTCTTTAAATGCTCCTTAGAAAACTCTGCCATGTACTCTGCCAGTATGAAAATAAAAGCGATAACGTAACATGCAAAAGACCTTTTTTTAAACGCAATATTTGTTTTATTTTGTTTTAAACAATCATCAAAACATTGACATATAACAACACTTCTTTGAGTAAGGCAGTTAAAAGGCTACATGTTTTAAAAGGTATTTGTTGCAGTTTCTTTTCCATTAAGTTAAATAATTAGCACATATTTGTGTCATCTGCCCTTCGCACGTCACATCTCGACAGCATACAACCCTGAACCCCACCTATACTTGTTTTTTTTCCTACGCCGATTGGTTGTGCTGTGAGGTTTTTCTGTACGCGCGTAGGGATATGTCCCGCAGCCCGTGAAGGCAGCAGCGCTCTCGCCTTGGCCCTGCTGATATCGGGGCTGAGCGCCATCACCAGCGGACACGAGCAGGAGGCAGCGCGGGGACACCAGCGCCACCGCAGCAGCTCCACGGCTCCACAGCTCCACGGTCATCTCACAGAGGCGATGGGAGACAGCGCAGCGGACCACTAGACGCGCTTCCACCGGTAAGAGACTCTCGTGTTTTCACTCGCAATTCAACTCGCCTCCATCTCTGAAGCAGAACGAATCACTTTGGGGGTTTGTTGTTGTTTTTTGGACCTGGCGTTATTGTTGTTATTATTGACGTGTCTTTGCCTGTGAACGTGCTCAGTGTGTTAGCTTCAGCTACGTCTGCTCTGGAGGCAGATGGAGTGAGGCGTCGGCTGCTTGGAACGCGAGGCTCCGTGTGTGTTCGGTGAAACATCCACATATAGCGTGCTGTGCTGGAACGAAGAGGCAAATGACACGAGCAGCTCATCCGCTGTGTTTAACATCACACAGGCGGCTTCACATCATCTTGACGCATTGGTTTTGGATCCTCTCGGCTCCGTTGTTTACCATGGTGCCCCCCCCCCCCCTCCTAGTCTCCCCCTCTCCCATCACCAGCAGCAGCATCTCCTGAGATGCTCGTTGGTGGAGTCAGCTGAAGGACACAGCCTCACATGATTCAGAGGTTCACATCTCGGGTGCTTTTCCGTCTGTGCATGCAGATGCGGCGGAGGGGACACACTCGGCTGCATTCCTACACATGAGCTGGGTTATGCAGCTCATGTGAAGTCAAGCCAGTCTTTGAGGCATTTGGTGGTGATTTCCACGGGATCATTTGGTGTTTACTCTTTTCAAGACGTCGCAGAGTTTGGCATGACAATGCTGCATTTAAGAAAAACAGAAATGCTCCCCTGAAGTACAAGCCCCTTCCCTCTAGCCTTCCCCTTCATGGAAGGGAAGTTTCTCCCGCTTCTCCTATGGGAATCCAGTTGAAATGCACCTCATGTCACCTCTTGTCTCCTTTTGAAACATTGATGGGCTTCCCTCCTTCGATTCCTGCCAGCCCATTAAACCAGCCCAGGTCTGGACCACAGCTATTTGTTCTGCACGTTCCCTTTGCTAAATTGGTGTAATTGATCACATTGCTAGTCACTGTCATTAGCTGACTAACCCCTTCTCTCTTACATGAGCACTTTCCCTCCTCAAGACATGTTCCTAAATGAAGCAGCCTCTGTTTGACAACATGCGACGAACAGGGCAAGGGTTGCTAAAGGTAATGCATTCATTTTAAGTGGCGATCAAGGGCAACATGTAGAAACTACTGTGTGATGTCACATTGGAATCTCTCTCCTCTTTGGGTTTTGAGAGGTGCCAGCATCTGGCCCACAGTTTGCTGTCTCCAATGAGTCAAGCTGTTTTTTTATGACCATGATGATATGGTCTGCTGATGTCTACTGAGCTCAGGTGCTGCAGGTGCAGCATGTGGAATGGTTTCAGTGTACTGTTAGGTTCTGCTGCCAGGAGCATCAATCAATCAATCAAATTTTATTTGTATAGCCCATATCCACAATTCACAGTTTGTATCATAAAGCTTAACAACGTGCAATATATCTTCTGTCCTTAACCCTCAACGAGACTAAGGAAGAAATACACCAAAAACCCTGTTAACGGCGGACAAAAACATAGAAACCTCAGCGAGAGACACATGTGAGGGATCCCTCTCCCACAGAAGTGCAAAAAATGCCACGTGTAGCAGAGCACATCAACAAAATAATATTTAAACATTGATTAAGACAGTGTCTAACATAAATGGAGAGGTGTTTCAATGTTTTTAGTATATGTACTAAAACAAAATGTCTGACAAAGAGGAAGGGAGCAGTAATGACAATTGTAATGATAGAGGTATTAACAATAATATATATGTCGGTAGGCATATTGTATATCTTAGCAATCTAGTTGTAATGATAATCAATGATCAGATGCCGTCATGAGTCACAATCCGCAATCATCTCTGCTGAGATGTAGCAGTCTTGAAAACTAAGCTCAGGAATAAGTGCGCATTGTTAAATATTGTTATTTGTAGAAGCTGTGTATATATGGCACACAGACTCACAGAGCAGATTGCATTCTCTCGGTCTGAGGATTATTTATTTCATATCTGTTGAAGTTTGTATTCATCCTGCCAAATTTCAAAACTCTAAAAATTGAATCCTTACTTCCTAAATTTGGCTTTTTTTCAGTGGCGCTCTGTATTGCAGATGTCCCCATCTGACTTGTAGCAGGAAAAAAAACTGCTCTTGTCAGGATGAGTTATGAGTTAAGGGCTGCTCGTTTTTAGTCTCTGTGCTAGAGCTATACAATAGGAAGAGACCTGCCCGGTATCACAGAGGAAAATCCATTGTGTTAAGCACATTGGCCCATTTAGACAGACAGTTTTAAACAGCTTCATCCTTTTACACTTGGTGAAACGCTGCCAAAGAGGCTTTGTTCCTAATCACAATTCATGCCATCACTGACTGACAGGAGGATACTTTGGCCCGGCAGGAGAGCTCTGAGCAGGCAGGTCATCATAGAGAGGACAGTAGAGCACATAGGAAACCTATTTCAGTAGAAGAAGTATGTGGATGTAGTGTCTGCTAATGAGCTGCTTTTGTAATTTCAATCGTTCCAATAATAAACTTGTGGGACTGCAGTCTTTTTTTTTGATATCTTGGACTTGTTTTTTGTTTTCATAAATGGATATGGCCAGAATAATCATTTATTCCTTCTAGACCCTGTAATGCCAGTGGTATTACACATGGCATAGACCTTCTAGACCCTACTACGGTCGCCTATTTTGAAATTGCCCCCACCCCTGTACTTTTATCTTAGACATGAGTTAGTTAACATGTTCACTGTCTCTGTTGGTGCTGGAGTGACAATCCTGGAGTGAGCGCCATGTTTTTCTTAGGTTGATTCTGTTAAGGACATTCTGCCGTGAGTAGCTTGATTGTGGCTGATGGTCATTTTCTCTTCTCCAACTGTGGAATTTAAAGTTAAAAAAAGTGCCTCGTAGATCTATTTTGCTGTGAGGTCCTTTTTCCCATCTTTTAACTGGAAATTCATTCAGGTACAATAGGTCATGGGCCAAATGATTTGATTTTGCTACAAATGCAAGAAGTAAAAAAAATATTTGAAGGTTTAGGGTTAATGTTTTAATGCTTCATATTTGTCACTGCATTGGAACCAACATAATGTACACATGTATCCCTTTTGCATAACATGGTGCAGATCTGGATGAAGATTGAGAGAGTGTTGTTATTTTGTGTGATCACTATAATACATTTGAAAGATTTCCTATACCTTAAGTCTTGCCTTGGCATTGACCCACTTTGGACCCAGTCTGGTTCAACCTGCAGCACCTGGTCATGGAATTTGCCCAATCAGCTGTTTTGATGTTGCTCCCGCCCCCATTATTCCTTGTTATGTAGTTTGCTGCTCAGGTGTGCTTAACTGTACACTTCAGATTTACAGTATCACTGTACGGTGATACCATTTGTCTTCTGTGTGTCTCAGAGAGGGGAATACACTTGCATGAAGATGTGAAGCAAACTTACAGTGGTTACATCATCCCTCATGTCACGGTGGTCACTGTGCACTGTACTGTGTGGCTGAACAGATTTGGTGTTGACTCGTAGCCAGTGCACAGAGCTGGTATCATCCATGGTGAAACTCAACTGTACACAGGTCTTAATGGGAGCATTTTACCACAAGTCATGGCAGTTGGTCAAACTCATTTGAAGTTAATTACATAGGTCAGGTAATAACAAGTAAGATCCATGATAACTAAGTAAAATTATTGAGAAAAAGCAAGTAGACCATGAATTTTCTTTTACAATTTATTTGCGCAGTATGAATATATAAATACCATATTAACATATTAAAACAAGTGCACACCAAACCAACTTTAAACACACATATGCTAGTATGAAGTATGAAGCATGAAGTGTGTGGACTCATGACATTAGAATATCTGCGATGCAGACATAAGTTGCAGAGAGGAAAAACAAAAAAGATCTCAGAATTCTTGACTGTTGAATAATAAGTAATGGGAAGAAGAACTAAGGTGATAAGTCTTCAGGTGAAATAAAATTTACAATTAATTTTTCAAGCAGATAAGCAGAAGATACACTTTGTTTGTGTTGTCTGCCTATACGTCTTCAGGAATCCAGTTTTTTTAACTTGTACCTGCCTCACTAAAGAGCATCAGAGATTTAAAATCGTTTGTTGTGATAACGCCTAAAAATATAATTTAAAGGCCATATCGGCCAGTCCTCAGAATATTAACGAAGTTTGCCGGTCAGTTTATTGTCACTTTCTATGTGGAGAACTTCAATGTTTCTGTTAAACACAATCCTTGCTTATTGAATGAAACCCAGTTAGATTCATAATTAAATCCTCCTCTCATTAACAAAAGAAGAATAAAAAAACAACTTCTCAGCTGTAGACTCCAGTCCAGGGGTTGACATCATCACATGGAGCTCATAGTGGGTTGGATGGCCCTGGAGGAATAGAGTCATCCTCTGCTCTGTGCTCAGCATCACGCCAGAACCTCAGAGGTCAGAAAGACACCACAACAATGCTGTCCTTTGTGTCACGCCTCCAGTGGAGTGGGATGAAATGTGTCTCTCTTCCCTGCAGTTGGTGGCTGAGTCGTGACGTAGTCAGGCTCAAACGAAGTTATTGTTACAGATGAATAAATGTTGTAACACAGATGAATGAAGGCTGTGAGGAACTGGGGGGGATGTACGCTGAAATGTGAGAGCAGAGCTAGATCATATGATGGCCTCCGAATGCCTGCGATCCCTCCAGCATCTCCCTCTCACCACTCCCAGTTTTCTTTTCATGCTGCTAATTTAAAACCCAGAGGTTTCTCCTCTTTTAACATTTTACACAACCCGTCAGCTTCATTAAAGAACAGGAATGTTTGTGAGCCTGGCATATGCCGCTGGGTCATTGTTAAAGCGATATCATTGGAGGAAGTGATGCGTGTAAGCGATACACTTGCATGAAAGCTTATCAGAACTGGGCCCACGGACATGTCGGTCTTAGAGGGTTTCTTCAAAGGAATTCAATTAGCAGGTTGTTTTTCTGACTTCACCGAGCTGGAGTGACACAGATCCTATCACAGCGATCACAACGTGCACAGTTCCATATCAGCCCACCACTTCCACCTGCCACGGCTCGTCTTTACGTTTGCTTGCTTGCACGTTGTCTCGAAATGAGCATAATCAGTCGCTGGTAGTTGAGTGTGGCTTCATTTCCTCTGTAAAGAATCACATTTGCTCATTTACATGTGGAGCACAGGCAGGGCATGAGAGCACCAGCAAGCATAGCTTCCTCTCATATCCTGCTCAACATTATCCATTTTTAATCTCCTTCACTTTTTTTTCTTAATCTCTCCAATTCCATTTAGCTCTCAAGTCCATTTAGCCTTTATTCAGGAGTTCAGTAGTGCATTGGAGCGCCTCAGACTATATTTAAAACCTTACCACTGAATGAATTGAGCAGAAATCTTTTAATTCTGCCAGCCACCACCCATCCTGAAAGTTTATACTGCTGCAGAAGCAGTGGAAAGCCAGTGGCAGGCTCCTATAACAGCTTTCAGCCATATGCGGGTGTCTGAGCAGCTAGCCAGAGATGCAAGGCATCATGTGGTGCATGTGGTGGTTAGAGGAGCAGCTGGGAGAGCAGAGAGTTCATACTCTCTCCATGGATAATGCTTTCTCAAGACTTTTTCTTGTATATTGTACGCTATATTTGTCCAGCTGAAATTACTGAATGTGTTTTCAACAACCAGTGGCTTTTCATATTTTTGCTGCCATTTCACTAGGTAACACAGCCAGACTTCAAATCTATCAGTCCTGCTGTGTACAGTTTAGTGGAGAGAAATAAAAGCATACATCTCGAGCTGAAACAGTCTTTTTATTTTGTTACGTGTTGGTTGTACGAAGATGTTGAGAAATTTTGATGGATATTTCTCGATTGAGAAAATATGTTTCAAATTTATTGATTTATTTCCAAATCTTTCAGTTTTTCAATTGACATACCACGATGCTTACTTCTGGGAATTAGCTAGCAGAGGTGCTAAATAGGTGAATATATTTAATACTCAATAGCATTTTTGATATCATGGGGGAAATTAAATTATTTAAATAAAGATAACATGAATATAGACAATAATATCAATATCACTGTTTACGTCCAGTTGCTGGTCGACTTTTCTCAGCTTCAATCTCAAACTTTAAGAGAAACACAAAATTCTGTTTTCCTGTTAAATTAGAACTGACTTTTCAACGTTACAGAGGGGCAGGACTGATAACCTTTGCTGCCTAGCTCCCACATTAACATCAGTCGTTTTATTATTAGCCTAAGCTGCGATCCGCTAGCTTAATGATAACAGACAGCTAATGTGGCTATCGGCTAATTTCTAATCGTCAAACAACCTACGTTAATGTTTGCAGCCAGCCAGGTTAATGTTTATGATAACTGTTTAATACTTCAACAGCTCTAGGACTCCCTAACAACTTTCACAGATGTTTTGGCTGATTGGATCACAATCTGTCGTTAATGCATCTTGAATGCATTTACATTTGCTCTCTCATGTTGTCAAGCTCTTTCTGATTCAATCTGATCACCAAAACACAGTATTGCCACAGAACAGAAACAGAGGAAAGTTGCATTTTATGACCAACACAAAATGAATAGATATTTGTTATAACACATAATGCAGATTGTTTAGCTGACATATGTTGTAATTTTTGACACAATTATAGGATGAAAATCATTTTCTAGTTTCCAGAATACCATCGAGTAGAAGAAGTAGTCAAAAAATGTGTCTTTTAAGTATATTTTTTTTCTCTCAACATTATTCATAATTCCTAAGAAAATACTCTCTGATCGCTGTGTGGCTATGATGAGTATTTATGCTTAAAAATGTGGAGTAGATTTCCCCTTCTTTTCATGTGAAGTATGTGATATCTGGGATGAGACATGTTAAGGATTAGCCACTCCATCCTAAGGCTCTCTGCCTGCCAGAGAGTCATTATGTGGATGTCGATCTCCTCGCTGAGGTGACGGGCGAGTTCACTACACTGTATTATTTATTAATGGTATGTTCACCATGGTGTCAGGCAGACTGATGACAAGTGATTGCATTTTGAGGGGAAAACAAAAGTGCATTCTGAACGTATGTTAATTGCATTGAGCGTTTTCATAAATAATTAACTTGTGAAATGTTCTGCTTTGTCTAATGTCATGTGAGTGACAAAGGCTGTATTCTGTCTCAACAAAGCAGGCCTGTGCCGGACGTGTCCAACTTTGTCAGAAAATCTGCATTGCTAAGCAGCTACTATGACTTATGTTTACTAGGAATTTTAGTGTGATCATATGCTGCTTCTGGTTCTCTTAGAGGCTTTGTGTGGAGAACTCAAGCCTTCATCTCATCTCAGAAAGTAACTATGCTTCCACCTCTTCCTCGCCAAGAGATTCCACTTTCCACTGCAGTATACAGCCTCGTGAACTCTGCATCCCCTGCCTCCCTCTGTGTGATGCTCTGCTCTCTTTTTGACTGTGCAGCGTCATTTCTCTGCATTGCTGATGCAGCTGCAAGATGCTGACAAAGGAGATGATTGCTTGTCCTGGCTGTAGCACCATGTTGGCACACCAGACCTGGGCCTTGACCAGGCCCCATGCAGGCCGTGTCACCGCCAAGGGATAAACCCATGTTGGCAGAGTCTTCAGGATGCTCTGTAACATGTTAAATAGTTCCCAAAAGCCAGACATGTGATTCTCACTGTGACCATTTTGTATATAATGTACATTTTGTTAATGAAGATGAGGAAATATATAGCAACTTCTTTATTATATAAATATTTTTCTCAGTCTTACTCAGACTTAAGAGGCGGGGACAGTATCGACTTGGCTCTTTTGGTCAGAAAACTCACCATTGTCTTTGACTGTCCGTTCATTTTTATAACTGACATGCATGTAGGGCTGGGCGATCTGGCCTAAAAAAGGTATTGTGATAATTTTAGGCTATATCGTGATACACAATGTATAAATGTACAAATGTTAAATTGATATCAGCGGACATCTAGGCTTAAAACAAGGTGTAAATGTTTTCGTTTCGAGTCCAATATAAAGGTCAGGGCCTTCTGATCATTGAGCAGCTGTGGATCATAGAGAGAATTCTGTGTTTTCACTGTTGGTTTTGTTTTTCGGCTGCTCCGAGCACAGACAGACACACACACACACACAAGCGTTCACTCTCGCTGGAGTGAACACCGCTCACATCCATTATTTGTAAACTGATTTGTTCGCTTCAGTATTCACAAAGAATATGAACAAAACTGTCAATAACCTTCTCTGAACTCTGTAAACTCACTGGGACTTTTCACTTTCTTTCTCTTCATGGTCTCCGACTCTCTTACCTCCTGATACACAAATACGCATTTGCGTATCTGAATGGGCTGGGGAGTGAGCAGTCCGCTGTGAGAGCGGCATGAGAAGAGAGAAGCGAAACTTCAGCAAAATGCTACTTAGAACATTCACATAACAATTTATACTTGATGGTCATTATAGTCATTTTATATATCTCATGTGGAACAAGCCGTGATACATTGAGTCTATTCGATATATCGCCCACCCCTACATGCATGAGCTCGAGTCCCACACTTCAGGTTACTGATATCCACAGTTATAGTTTTTTATGTCCATAATTAACATATTTAATAAAGGTCTTACTAGAAAATATTCCTATTTCAAAATGTTAAAATCCAGTTTTTCCTTTAATATTGCATATCTAAAATGTCTAAAGGTCATCCCACATATCAATAATGTCACTTTGAATATCCACAAATATCCATTGTGACTATTAAAAATATAATTATTCAATTACAAGTAGTTAAGATGGTATCCTGGCCTTGCTCCAGGCTACAGACTGTGGGTGACCAATCAAAAGAGCAGAGATGAGCGAGCATCATAGAGTTTGAATATGAAAGGGACAGTCAAGTGAGCACTCATCACAGCTCACTGATGGCAGGAATGACTGCACATATGTGCACGTGGAGCAAAACATGCTCTCTGGTGATGATGGTTTTCCAATCACAAATACTGTTCTGTAAGCTCATACTGTACAGTTGTGGTTACCCTACTCCTGAGCTGTATCTGCAGGATTGTATGCACCGCAATGCTGTCACATGATAGTTGATAATTTCATAAACAAGCATGTGTTCTGGTGTTTCTAATAAAGTGCTTGATGAGTGTTGATAACACAGTGTACAACCACATGTAGTGTGATGGAGGATTTTGTCCACATTGGTCACTACCAGTCATTCAGGAGTTTTAAACTGAGGGATACTCAGAGTGGCCCCTCCTGTGGGAATACGATCAGTTGTTAATTCTGTCTTCTCATGAACACACAATTCTAAGGTCTTGACTTTATTATGTTATGATTTGGCCCTTTGTGAATGAACTCAGTAAAAAAACCCTCATTTCATGTCTTCCTGTACAATGCTTTGATGGTGCACTGGTTTCTGGCACCTCTGCAGCTTTACCCAGGTTGCAGGTTAGCAGGTTATGTCCTCAGATATGTTATCATTGTAAAGTTGTGTCATAAATGTTCTATTTTTCTTCCATACACTGGTGTATAGATTCTTCGTTGTGGCAATCCTTGCCATAGTCCTTCTCATTTTTACACAATAGCTGAGTTTCCTGATTGGTAAATTAGTGAGTTTGAAGAGTACCCTCTGCTTGAACACCAAACCTTTTTCAGATTCTCCGATTCCGCTATAGAATTCAAAGAGGACAGATTCATCTGCTCCTGAGTTGTGTCTGTCAGTCAGCCTCTCACTGAGGGCTGGTAGCCCAGTGACTGACCTGACCTGTCAATCAAATCACACCCCTCAGGGCTCATGGGAACAATGCTCTAGCATGTAGATTTACCATGAAAACCATGACAATGTTTCAGAAAAACCACAGGCAGGAGAACATACCACTACAGTGCTACCCCACAACTTGTAAGGTTGCTCTAAATCCATATAAAGGCCGTAGCCTGCAGCTGTAAGCTTTGCAAATGCAGCTATTATTGAAATGGCAAAGTGCCCTACTTACCCCTTAGAGACTAGCCTTGAAATGAACCAGAAGTGGGTGGCTGACAGAGAGGTTTATTCTAACTTGGACAGGGCATGATCCGTCTGTGCGCACAAGGAAAGCGGTTGCCTGCCGCCACTAGAGACTTGGGTTAATTTCCCAGCAGGAGCACCTCTGGCTTGGCCCCTGGTCCCCAAAGACTATGAGTGGTTGTGTTCATGGGTGGGAAGCCACTGAGGGACAGTGTCCCTGTCACTCAGACCGTGACTTCTGCAGACCCATTCAGTGAGGTCGGCTGCTTGGTTCCTGTCCTCATCGAGTGAAAAGGGCAGGAAGAAAGTGAATAAGAGGAGCTGACAGCTGCTCTCTGAAATCAGGCCGATATGCCAAGTCTGTATCCGTTTTGGAAAACTTTTAACTCCAAGAAAAAAAAAAGAGTTCATAAGTTCTCTTTTTTCATTATGTGGCTATGAATTTGAAAGGCATATCGAGCCTGGACCTATACATAAAAGCTGTATAAGTATGTTTAATATAAAACATATTATGAATAAAACGTTTCCTAAAGTGGGAAACCTTCTAATCTACAGTCTTTCCTGTTGTTACTTTTATTAGTTAATACAGCTTTTAACAGCTTTCAAGGACAGCAACTGGGGATCTTTTTTTCTTATAGCGCTTGAACCAATTAATAAATTTTTTGGATTAATAGTGATTAAATCTAGAAATACCGTGATAAATAACAAGAAAAATTTACTGATTATTCCAATTGTTGATACATTTTTCGTGGATTATTTCATTGATGAATAATTTCCATTCAATGTTTTTATATCAAAGGTGGCTCTGTGAGGCTCTGGATTCACAGCATTTACAATGATTCTGAAACTTCTCTGATAGTAACATTTGTAGTGGTTTACACGTTTAACTTTGAACATAAACAGTGTAAAAGTGTATTATTAATTTCAATGGCCTATGTCCTTAAAGGTCATTATGTTTTATATGTTCATTCTCTCGTGGTTATCAGTGTACTTGTCATATGTGAGTCAGGCATTTTTTTTACAATTTGGCATAATTAGACCAAATTATTAATAAATCAATACAGAACATTTTTGATAAATTGGCAGATTGATACTAGCAATATTCTAAACAGTTGCAGCCCTATGAAAGCATTAAAAGGATTGCAGAAGGTACTGCATGACTGCCAGAATATGCCACAGCTACTCCAGGCCATCAGACAGGGGTTGGCAGCGACAGTGGCTCCGATGGATACATACAGTTTTTGGAATTGGCAGTGTACATACTGTACGCGGTGTGCCTGCCTTCCTGCCCACAAGTCTGGTACCTCCTGTATGAATCCTGCTGTGTGTCTGAACCGTTCACTGGCTTACTCCTCTGTCCCAGGAGCAGAGCAGCAGTGCCTCAGCTCGTCATGTGACAGCACCGTGTGGCTGAATGACTTCCCCCTCTGCCCCACTGCCATTATGTTTTATTGCAAGGGTCTGCTGATGAAAAGACAGTCAGCTCTCGCTAAGGGGCTGGGGGGAGCACACACTCGCAGCAAAGCCTGCTGGGAGCATGTCGCCACGAATTCCTGGACCGATTGGGAGAGAGTGGAGAAAAAGGAAGGAAGGAGTCCTCAGACATGTGGAGCAGCCAAATGGCAATTTTCTGCTGTTAAAAAAGACTTAAATCACATGTTTCAGCTGGAGTATTTTAGGACAGCCTCACAGTCCTTATGTGCCCATGTCTAAAATAGACGGAAAACCAGCTAAAAAAGCTGTTTGGATTCTGGCCGAACATTTGGGTACTACCACTTTACGCACATCCCACTATAGTAACCGTTGGTACTACTGGTACTTTCTGACCTTCCAATCAAAAATGTTTAAGAGGAGAGAGTAAAGATGTGTGATGACATTCAAGGTACCTGCAAGAAGCCACAGACTTCAGTGGAAAGGAAGTCTCAAACCGGAGTTCTTTCATCCTGTTCATCATCTTTCATATTTTTTTTGTCTCTTCTACTACTTTCTGTGTCTTTGTGTTCTGTGTTGTCTGCTGAGAGCCAGTCAGCACATTGCTTCGTTTGTAGCACTTCACTATCTTCGCCTCTGCCATTTAGCAGTCACACTGGGAGATGTTAAATAAAAGGTGGTGCTTTTATTAATAGTAGATTGAATTTGTGTGTGTGTGTGTGTGTGACAAGCAGGTGGCTGCAGTACCATGATATTGGCAGTACCAATCTAATAACCATTCTACTTGAGCATGATTTTCGACATAGATAAAAGATATCCATGCAAACTCATATAAATTTTTCAGGTTTCCCATCACGCCCTGCCTCACTTGTATTGATCGTGAGCAGTTAAAACCAAGTCAAATGAACTGTTCAGTCTGTGGAGGCCTAATACAACCAATGACAGGAGATTTTCAAGTACTAGATCCCCAAAAACCCAAACCAGCAGCATCAACGACAGCTTTTCCACGTGGGTGGCTGCTGTTGCAGTGCAAACAGTTGCATCACAGCAGAGGAGGCACTTGCAGTGTCATTACCTCTATGCTCCAGCAATCAGTGAAGCCGCGGAGACAGATTAAATTAGATTAGCAGGGCTGAGCTTTAAAGTCAAATCAGCAGCTAATGAGTTTTACCATGTTTGGCAGTGGAGACAGCAAAGAAAGGGCAGTTTGGAGACGCACCATGCAGTTAACCCCTGCCCTCCCCTGCACTGTGCAATTCTGCTGTCAGTCAAAGAGCTGTCAGTAACTGTAGAGTGTGTCCACTTTATCCTGTAAATCAGAGAAACCATTGAGCACGTCAGAAATGCTCTGTCTGGTTTAGTTCTGCAGCTCTGTTACCTTCACTGTTTTTAGATTCACAAATCTACTGAATACATCAAGTAACTAAAACAGAATTTATGGTTGTTTATTTCTGTTCACTACTTCAGTCAAACATTTTGTAATTGTCTGATATGCTAAGTCTTGTTTGTTTTGGAGTTCCATAAATGAGAGAGTCAGCTAAATGATAGAACAGGTGAAGCAGTCTGGAGTTTTTTTGTACTTTATTTCTTCTTGCCTGTAGAAGCACACAATCCCTGTTGCCAGATGGCATTGGGGAGTTATATTTTTTTTTAGCCTACATTCCTAAGTGTCCTAAATTTTTGAGAATCAACTCATTCACACCTGGAGAAGTGAATGGATTTCCAACCTCCACCCATCTGCTGGAGAGGCAGATAAAAATACTATTTAGCAGTGAAATGGGGTCATCATGCAGGCGTTTGAATAAACCTGATTGCTCATGTGTGTTTCTTCAAATGTGATTGGATCATTCCACCTGGTAAAATCTGTGTTTATATCAACCTCTTTCTTATTGTTTATCATACTTTCATTTAGTATTACCATGGTAATGGGTCAAAAAACGCTGTACTAACAGAAGTTAAGTCTGACAGTCCCTTGGCGTTACCCCAAGGCATTCTGGGGGGAAAAATTGCAAGACCTGTTTTCTTGAAGAAGCGTGAATGATGGCAGTTGGAACACACTGTGGATATTCATGTTTTATTGAATGGGACGATGAATAATTGAGCACCTCTGTATCCCTGCAGGGCCTCTGTTTTAGGCGTCACACAAAGCAATGTGGAGGAAATAAAGAACCTGATACGCTGAAAACCAGAGGTATGACTCTTACACACTCCACTGGACTTGTGTACACACATTTGTAACTTCACACAAACACGCTTGTAGGTGAATTCAGGCGTGTTTACTCACATCACCTTCTGAGAATAACCTCATGCACTGTGCATGATGACAGCAGATGGATGGATGGTGAAGCTCATTCTGGAGAACTTTCCTTGTCTTAATACGCATGTGGGTCACAAGGATTGCAGGGCAAGCGCATGCACATTCTGTACATTAAACCACTGCCCACCAGCTGGCAGCAACTAGCTGAGATTGTGTGCCAGCGGCAGGTCTACTGTGCCAACTACATGCACATACCTGTAGTGCATTAGCATGGACTGTGTATTCTATAGGGTACAGCAGGTGTACAGCTCCCTCATAAGAAGAAAGAATCGAAAATGCCACCTTGTGTGTCTTTTATCACTGAAGCAGCACTGTTATGTTACAGGTTGACTCGCAGCACAGCAGATGCTACATGTCCTTACACAGGATATGACCTAACTCTAATGTGTATTTCTGCTGCTGCTGTTTTTACCCCACACTTGAGCAAGTTAGGTCAGCCCATATGTTGTTGCACAAGGGGGGATCAACCAGTCAGCTGGAACTCAATCGCCACTGTATCTGATTTCTCATGTTTCTCCTCTGATCTGAATGTTTTTTCTGCCTTATCACATGCAGCACATTTGCGGGCTAAAGATGCAGCAGATGAAACATGTTTCAGTTATTTCCTAATCCAAGTGTTTGCATGCCGGGTCCTCACTAGGTTAGACTGGAACACGATTGCACTGATGTCAGATTAGTCATTGACAGCTAGCAGCTGTGTGTTCTTTGCCTCTGCAAGTCAGAGTGCAGTGACACAGTTCAGGACCACAGCAGTTCTTCACAGGTCTAAGATGTACCTGCTTCCATGGACACTGAAAAAGAAAAAGAGGTGCTCTTTAACACCACTCACTGATTATATGAAGAAGGGCAGCGACTGTGGTAGGAACATGATGTCCCTTTCATTTCGTCTTTGACCTGGATTCTTCTTGTTTTTAGTTTGAAGACATCTCACATTATCGGACTGTCACATATGTCCTGACTGAGAGTGTAGTGGTACACAAATATTTTGGTTTGCATAGTTTGGCAACTGACAACAACGATCCAACTACCGAAGCTGTCTGGGTAGCAATATTAAATATGGGGATTAGAAAGACAGAAAAAAGATAAGTGCAACCTTTCTGACTTTTCTTTACTTTTAGCTTGTTTTCTTGTTAAATCCTGGATACCTTAAGGGCTTTGGGGCTCTAAAAATGTGTCCTCTCATAGAAACGCTTGTCTATAACCTGAGGGCTCACATGTAGACTGCTTCATTTCAAGGATTCACAAACCACAAGTTTGGGAACCACTACTCCCAAATGAATACACATGCTTATTTAAAAAAAAAAGCTGATTGTACTTACTTGATTCATATTGTTCTGGGTTTGTACCTTAATGATTGAATGCACTTATTGTACGTCGCTTTGGATAAAAGCATCAGCTAAATGAAATGTAATGTAATGTAAGCCAGAGGGATGATTGAGAACATCCTCAACCAAATTTGTATTTGTTTTCTGTTTTTTTCTTGCATAAAGGTGAGTAACAAATTTAAAAAGTGTCATTATTATCTATACTATGATAAAGGCAGATGAACCTCCTCTTGTACTAATAAGTAGGCACATTTTGTTTCTGGTAGAGCAGAAAGGATGCCACTGAATGTCAATTTTGAGCCCTGTCAAGTCCTGGAGCTCTCTCTGCTGAGTCAATGCCCATCCGAGGTTCCCTCTTCTTCGAGTGTCCACCAGTTCTTTCACCATCTACCATTGACCTAGTGAAAGTTTCCAGGGGATAACAAAGCACTTTCCTACACCTGCTTTGGTTATGGAGTCTGGATGCATTTTCTTTGTGCCTTAAATTGAGGTTTGGTGAGCAGACAGATTTACATTGTGAAGGCAAGACTTATAGGAAACCAATCTAAACACAGATGTTGCCAAGACTCAAAAGCCATTAGATTGAGCAATCAATATTTACTTCATAGTGATTAGTTCAAACAAAAGATCTTGTCTGTTGCCTCTATCTGGGATTTTGGGTTGGATGCATTCAACATCACTCTCCATTAGAACACAAAAACAATATCTTTTAGAAGAATGCTGTTCATCCCTTTCTTAGAGTCCCATAAACAATAGGTATCTATGACATGAGCATAGATATCCATGCCCAACTTTGGGTACACAAATACTTTGCTATAAATTCTTACTAAGAATTATCTTCCAACTCCACAATGAAAACAAGATTTCTGATACAAAACCCATTTCTGCCAAACCGCTTTCTACCAGACCTCATCATATTTTTTAGTTTCCTGAGCAGTTTCTATGGAGTACAGCTCACATCAAGAACCTTCTGTTCTGCACAGCTTCTCTTGTGTGACCTGTTGTGAAGCCTAATAGATGAGCGTGTCCGGCCTGCTCAGTCTGTAGCTTCCTCTATTTCAGTGTGAGCGGAACCTCCAGCATTCTGATAAAGAAGACGCATTGTGAGAGGTCCAGCAGAGCAGTCGACAAACAACTATAAATGGAGCATTTTTGGGGGGTAGATTTTATCAATGAGTTGGTGCAAACAGGCTGAACAACGGAGGTCTTCCAGGAAACTGGAGTCAGCTGAGGATCCGACATTCATAGCAAGTGGGTTTATCTTGCATGCTCAGTCATCACTGCGCTAATAGCTCCTTTATTATGTGTGCTACAGTTCTCTACAGTGCCTCTGCGTGTGACACTGCTCGACAATAGAGCCAGCAGAGGGGGCTTGTTTCGGTGGAGAAACCCAGTTTTGTGTGTGACTCAGCACTATTTCGGAAGAGACATGTCATAGTACACAGTGGACATTAGACGCAACGACATTAGCACACAAGACGAACTGCAGAACTGTAATGGTAGCACATCAAAACCACTTTGACTGTGAGAACGTGGAGCAGATATACTGTGTGTGTGTGGGTGTGTGTGTGTGTGTGTGTGCGTGCCTGCATATGTATAAGTGTGTGTGCCTCAGTGCTCTTGCTGGGTGGGTGGCTTTGTAGGCTGGTGAGAAATGGAAAAGTGAGACACTGGTTCCAATCTTGTGTTCGTGCTCCTTGCTTGTGCAGAAAGAAGAGCTGAACTGCACTGTGATAATTATCCTCACATTATCCAGACATTGATATTCATTGCTAGAATAATTGAGCCATGAGACAAACACTTGTGTTCGCCGTTTGCATCATCACAGCTCCAAAGCTCTCCTCCTCCCTTCTTGTTGCATCCACGATAATGACTGCCAGAGTGGGCTTTGCAACTGTGCGCTGAAATGTCAGCTTTGCCATCAGACTGTGGCTTCATTGTGGTTTCCAGTTTGCCTGGTGGTAGGGAGATGCAGTCAGTAATTACAGAAGGTGCCTTCATTGAACGTAGTTAAGCTTCACTCCATTATATTGACACATCTGGTGGCATTGCTTTTCCTTCCTCCGCCCAATCAAGATCACCATAGCTGTGTCCCACCACAGTTCACACAGGATGACCTATACATGTCAGCTCTCTTACTAACACTGTGATATAAATCACTCACTACCTACTACATATACTCCACATATATTGAGTTGTGATCACTATTTTGTAGTATGGTTAAGAGAATAGGAAAAAAAGAGAATAGAACTTGCAACACTGTGTGAGAAATGGATACAAACCTTCAAATGTGGCTCATAAAAGGCAGCAGTAATCAGAAGAAACTGAAATCAAAAAAAGAATTGTAGTTGTGGCTCAGGAAGTAGAGCAGATCGTCCACTAACCACAAGGTATGTAATTGGGCTCCCCAATTCCATGTGCCTAAGTGTCCTTGGGCAAGATACTGAACCCCCCTGACAGCTGTGATGAGCTCAACTGCACCTCTTTATCTTTCTAGACAGTGAGTAGGTAGGAGTGAAGTAGTGAGTGATTTCTGACACAACCCAAGGCTTGAAGAGACCTCTTGAGACCTCAGCATGACACATCACCAGCAGATTCTGAATGTAGAATCCACCCCTACCATTCCTTTGCCCATTTGATAGCTTGAGGAGGAGAACTCTGTCTTGACCATGAATTTGACTCATGTCAGAGGCAGAGCACCTTTCTCCCTCATGTTTTTGCAAAAGTGGAAACGTCAACAATTTAGCTGCAGCAGTAGCTCTGCTCGACCCCTCAGAGACGTCGGCTCTAGAAAACCTCAAAGTGCCGCTGTGCTGCACCGGATCCAGGAATCCACACTCAGCGAGCGGGGACAGAGATGTCACACTGCTGCTGTCTGCTTGCAATAATTGCTCTAGGTTACAGTAACTATATCCACGTGTGACATCTTCATGTGTCAACAACACGTACTGCAGAATGTCTACGCTGTGATGTAAATATCTTACACTTTAAAGGAGGAAAGACATATATGTCTTTATTAAGGTTCATGTCCCACAGCAGAACTTCAGTGTTTTTGTGTTTATTCTTATTTATTAAAGAAAAAACTTCTTCTGCTCCATCATCTCAAACTGCTATGAGCTGGAATGAGCTACTGGTCCAATAACTGGAAATGGTTTGTTACTTTCAGCTGGTAACAGTCAGTGAATAAAGACAATGGGCAGAGTTTTGTGAAAAAGCACAAGTCATGCTCTTTTCTCAGTCTGACTGTGATGTACTGGGAGGATTGTGTATGGAACCAGAGACCTTTTGGTTAGTGAACTACCCACTCTTCTTCCTTAATGTAAAAATATACTGTACATCCAAGCAGAAAATGGGCTACTGGGTGTGTATCTTTGTGAGGACCATTTTAAGCATATTTTCGGAAAGTGAGGACATTTTGGCCGGTTCTCGGGGCTGTTTGGGGGATAAGACTTAGTTTTAGGATTTGGAAGATGGAAGTACAAGCATGTATGTGTGTCTCAACAATTCTCCTCCCTCCTGCAAGTTCACATTTCTTAGCAGAGGTTGAAGGTGTAAGCGCATTTTATGTTGCCATATGTCACAAAGCAGAAATAAATCTTTACAGAGACAGACCAGACTGAGCTCCCTGTCTATATGTATGCAGATGAAATGTCAAGGCTACCATATGGCCAAGGAGAACATAACATAACATGGATTTTTATTGGCCAGTTTGAAAAAGAAGGGGCGGGAACAGCAGCAGCTGTAGCTCCTCATTGACAAGCCTTTAGAGTTACTGCCTAGCCCGCCGAGAGCCATGACAGGTATATTGTCACAGAAGCTTCGAGAAGCTCTGGGAATACCAGGCCTCCCAATGGCTTCACACTCAGATGGGCTTATTATGGACGAGGCTGCACAGAGGCTAACAATGAAGTCTTTCTCTTGAACGTGGCACCGCTGAAAACCTCACACAGACACATTTCTGCCTTGCAAATTATCCTAATCTTAACCCACCCAGGCAAGATGGCCATCGATCCCACAAAGACAACCCCATAAATCCCATCAGGTTTAGAAATCACTTCACAGAGCTTTATTTGTTTAAATCCATCGTCTGGACTGCACTTTGATTGCTCAATGCTCTCAGTGTTCCTGCTCACCTATGTCATTATGTGTTATTTACTCATGTGCTGACTGAAGGTTGTCAAGTGGTCCAGTGCTGTTAAATGGTGCCAGCTCCAGCTGCTAAGAAAAGAGCACTTTTGATGTTGCACTGGCTTCCTCTGCTCCAGGCAGTGTGGACTGTCAATAACGCAGTTTCCATCAGTGCTCCACATGCTGGACGTTTCATGGCAACGTGGTTTTAATTATAATGTGGGGGGGCGGGGCTGTTGGGCTGTGGCCATATGCAGGCCTTAGGTCCCCAGGGACTAAGCCAGTGGCTTAATGAGCAGCCCTGCAGGAATTAGTGCTACTTTAACCTCAGTGTTTAGACTGCTGGAAGAGGCCTACTGCTCATCTGATTTACTGCCACTGATGGGAGGAAGTGGAGGTGCAGAAAAGGAGGGTGGGACCTCAGCCTGTCTGTTAACAGACATGTTAACCTTCTTCTTCCTAACATGAAAGTATCACAGTTGTTTCCTCCTCTACTGAAAAAAGTCTAAAAACTGTAAACTTTCATCATTGGGCCCTTTTGGTACTAGCACCAATACAAAAGCAGTTTCACTACTGATAATAACACCCTACTCTTTTAATACCTTACTTATATTAGAAACAAAATGAAGAAATATATTAAATATTCAAGTATTACACATACACGTATATTATTTATATTAAATTATTTATATTTTATTAACGCCTCTTTTAAATTTAGCAAAAGAAGCTTAAGTTCACACATAAGCAGCTGTATAAGAACATCATTCTGATTGAAACAACAAGATTATGAATCTGTGCCAGCTTGCCACTGAACAGGTTTTAATACTATACATACATTTCCTAATACAAAAAAGTATTGGGGTAGTAGTGAGTGAGTATAACCAGTAATGTTGATAACAAATGACAGCTGATGATGCAGAAACAGTAAAGCTCTGTAGACTATGTGAGCACTTAATATCCCATCTGACAGGCTCCGCCCATCATGCCATTACTGCTATATCAACATCATAGCCCTCTTCAAACGTTATCTGTTGATTGATCTTACTTGAGCCCACCCGCCGTGTTGTACTGTAGCCGCAATACAAACCAAGGAAACCCAACAGGGGGCAAATTGCATCAGGCCTGCCTCCCTCATATTAAATGACTCTGGTCTAAGAGTTAAAGAATATACAGTTTGGGTGTCTGTGACACTATTTATAGATGTACTGACTGGGGCTGCTTGTGCTCGATGTCGCTCCACCTAAGGACAGATGAGGCCTCTCCAAAGAGCGAGCTCAGCAGGATTGACAGGCTGTGTTCGTTTCATGTGGCTTCACACGATTGTACTATGATTGATGGTCAATCAATCACACAGGAAACCCCAGCAGCCCAACACTCAGCCTGCCCTCAAACCAGCAGAACTGGCCCTGCTCCTCCTGTACCATTACTGTCCCAGCTGTCAGTTATCTCCAATGATGGATTCTGCTCGAGTTATACTTTCACCACAATGTTGTACTTGTTGATAGTTGGTCAGTCGGTCTGTATTGGTTTGTACATCTTTCTGTGCAGTACTGTTAGATATTGCAGCCATGACTGACCAAACTAACATTTACATTAATTAATGTCATTTGTTTTATAAAAGTAAGAACAAAATGTTTAAAGTATGGTCGTGGCACAGTTTATGGTCCCTGATCAAGGTTTTGGCTGTATATGATTGAGGACACCAGGGTCAAATTCAACATAACATTTCTGTTAAATTTGAGGTGATCTAACAATAAGCTGATTTAACACTCAGTTTCATATATTCCTAATATTTTTTTAATTGAATTGCTACATTTTACAATTCAATTAAAGATAGGTTTTGTAATCTTGGAAAAGCTAGAAAGGGCCGGCTACACTTTGATTTAACTGATACACTACCCCTTCCATCAACCCTGTCGTCAAAGCATATGAATGCCTACTACCTGACAATTGCTACAAGCCGACTTTTTATGGTCTCTGCCTCCATGGTGTATGTCTCTCCGGACACATGCGCAGTGAGAGCATGGGCGGGGTGTGTGCAGGCAGGTCAGTAAGTGACAAGTACACCAGCAAATTCAGTCTGAATGAATTGATTGGTCGTGTTTATGACAGTCATGCAAGGGCCACAGACTTTTTCCTTTTCTTTTCAGACAAAGTTCTTTATTGATGTTGTCACAGCCCGGCTCAAAGATCGTGACAAGGAGGGAGATGACACGAGTGGACTCTTGCTCTTTCAGTTGTTTATTTATCAAATCAAACCACAATCAACAACACAACGTGTGTCCATGAACCAAACAGAAAAGAATGCTGCAGTCAGGAGTCAGGAAGGGCCCACCGAGAGCGTCGAGAGCCGGGGAGCATGAACGTGGCGAAGCCTTTTAAAGGGCAGAGCACACCTGGCCGAGGTGTGCACTGATTAACACTGACGTCACTTCCACCTACAGCTCAGGGGAAAAGAGAACAGGGACACCTAGTGTCCAGGTGAGGGTGGAAGGGGTCGTCACAATGTTCTATCGGGAGCTGAAGAGGATTTCAAAACATACGATAAAAAGTGTTTCAGAAAGAACTCACCAACCCTACCTTTATGTGTAAGCTCAGGAGCTCAGACCTACATGCTATCTGTAAGTGAAAGCACAGACAGTGAGTCTGTGCTTTCACTTACTGTCCCAGCCATGACAGTGAGTCAACATGAAAACCGTGACCCTGACACTGACTGACTCTCAATCCTCTCATCCAACTCTCAGTCTGAATAAGCTTTTCCCATCATATAATTTGAAATTATTTATTTAGAAAAGAATCCTGCAAAACAATAGCATGGTATGCTCCTATTGACCCAAACTGCAGGTCAGTAAACAGCAACACTGATTTATCTTCAAGGCCTATATACTGTATGTGCATATTTGTTTGCTTTTCTTTCATTTCTTTAATTTCAGGGATAGATAAACTCTCTTTAATTTGAAATCAAATCTGTCAATTTGTAACTGGTATTCTTTTAGCTCATTGTGTTTGTGTTGAGTTTGCTCACGCGTGTACTCATGCATATCATCCATATAAACCATTTGAAGACAAAGAATGATGAGCCTTAAAGATTATCCCCCAGCCAGAACACAATATTCTTCGGAGATGCTGAGCAGTGGGGGCGTTTCAGAGTCTGGGTGCTGTCTAGACGCTGCTGCCTCTCTGTGCAGGGACGTGCTGTGCTGAGCCAGGCAGCTGCACACACCGAGTCAGGGAGTCACAGCTGGATCACGCTGTACTCCTCAGAGACACACTGTATTCTCATATCAGAGGTCACCCACTCACACGTGCACTGTTATTATAACATAGATGTGTATTTTGATCTTTACTGATACATATTTGAAGCAGTTGTTTCAAAGACGTAATGTGTCACTAGCGACCCTAGCTACCAAAATGTGTCTCCTCTTCCTGCATCATTCACAGGCTCTTAAATCATGGTGGCTACTGCGTCATTTTCACTCTTCAGACTCCAGTCTGGCTCTGCCAGCAGAGTAGGGACCCATAGTGCTCACTGTGCTCTGGAATGTGGTAACCTAGCAACGCGGCTATAGAGACACATCACTGCGTTGGGTCGGTGATGGGGACGACGCCTCATCGGTAAACCATGCTTCTGAGGGGCACATGTGATGCCACCCTATGAGCTTCAACGGCTGTCCGTCATGAACATACATGTTTTGATGTTTTAATATTACTACTCATCTGTTGTTTATGGTTAGGGTTAGCCAACAGGAATGTGAAATTGCACAATTTCCCTTTTTTGGATACCTTTTGGACTTTTCACCTTTATCAACAGTGCAAGTGTTAAAAGGAGAGAGAGAATGGGGAAGACATACAGCAAAGGGCTGGGTTGGAACTGAATCTGCAGCCTCTTAAATTTGTGAAAAAGAATGAAATAAAAGTATAAAAAACAAGTGCAAGCCAGCAAAACAGACATTAAAGCAGAGAGTGCTTAAGATTAGAAGTGGTGGGTGGGGTTGTCCTGGTGGAGTAGTGATTAAGATGCATACCATATAACCACAGCATCCCTTTGCTCTGTCTACAATATTCTGCCATTGTCAGCTAGGGCTGCAACTAACGACTATTCTGATAGTTGATTAATCTATAGATTATTGAAACGATTAATCGACTAATCAGATTATGAATGACACCAATTCTCAATTGCTCTTATTTAGCCAACAGCTTTTAAATTTAGCTTGAGGTTGTTAGCGGCATGTGATGACTGAAAATAAAGAGAATAAAGATCGATACTTCATGAAAATGTCTTTTAATAAACTTTGCTGCATATTAGGGTACTATTGATACAAAAACAAAGAAATCAAGTTTTTGTCCATTTAAAACCAAGGACAGGCAAAGTGCTGATACTAAAACTAAATTAAAAATCAATTATCCATTTTTGCTGTTAACAAAAAGACAGGGAAAGTATCAGCAATAAAAACATCAACAAACAAAACTAGTCTTCTTCGGACTGCATACTTGTGATTAAAAAAGACGTATGTCCGGCAATAGGATAACATTACGCTTTTAAACTCGTAAAAAAAAGTGTAAACCATATTTTTGTACTGGATTCTAGAATCCTGCTCACAGGTATATATGTTTATATAGCAAGCTAGATAACAGGCTATCTTACAGAGGCGAGTCTGCATCGTCTATGCTACGATGTCAAACGTGCCTCCTCTTCAAATGCTTGTGTCCTGCTTCCATGCAAGTACGTTTTTTTTCGGGCTAAGTTATGGGTGAAGTACTTTTGACTTTCTGGTGCGCGATGCTGTTGCAACGGACACCGCCATTGGTCCATGTTTTGTCGCTATTGCACATGCGCGACTTTCAGAGATACGAAGGAAGCGAGATGGCTCACTCCTCAGCTACTTCCATCAGCACCTCCGGTTAAACGACGTTTGTTCAGCTGCACGGCACGAAAAACACGCGCTATGACGTAACCAACGAATCATCGACTATTAAATCCGTCGGCGACTATTTTTGTCATCGATTTGTCCTCATAAAAGCAAGTCTGTGAATTGTTTAAGCAGTGTTTTAAAAGATAGGACAGAAGATCATTTGAAAACCACATTCTAACTCTGAAAGCACCATCTGTGAGTTAAATTCGAAGACTGCATTTTTGTTCTCAGTGTCAATATGAGGCAGAGAGCAGAAGTTAATAAGGTAAATGTTAAACATGCCGTCTGTAACAGGTCGGCAGTTCGATCCCCAGTCTTCCCAATCTGCATGACGAAGTGTCCTTGGACAAGATGCTGAACCCCAAATTGCCCCTCATACTACAACAAAGTGCTGCTAATAGATGCACTGTATGAATGTGTGTGTGAATGGGTGAATGTAAAACTGTACTGTAAAGAGCTTTGAGTGGTCATCGAGACTAGAAAAGCGCTATATAAATACAAAACCATTTACCACCATGGAGGTGGGTTCTCAAGAACAGAACCGTGTGGCATCAAACTCATTTACCAGTCTGAAGGCCATGAAGAATGTATGTGGCTGCTGGAAAAGGGGAAGGCATAATGGCTAATGTGAATGGCTGTGTAGTTCAAAAGAAAGCGTTGTGCCTTTCTTCTGCTGTTAGAGGCTGCCTGCACAGATGAGGTGGAGCAGGAAGGACGAGGAGCAGCATGAGCCAGAGTCAGACCCAGGTTGGCCGAGTCAACCAAGTGAAACTGTAAAGATGAATTGCGGAGAGTTGGAGCGGGACACAGAGGGCCTCCTTGGCCTATTTATAGAGGGACTGATCGACTTGGCGGGAAGGCACTTCATCAGCACGTCTGCCTTCCTCCAAGTGGAAGAAGTCAGTGGTTATTCTCAGCATAATGGGGCTGAGCCATATTATTACACAGCTCTCGCACAACATTGTTCACAGTTAGGTGAATGGAAACTTTGCACATTTGAGGCTTTGAACCACATCCTGTAGGCAGTCATAATGATGATGCTGAGATGGTTGTCTGTCATGGAGGTTTAGCAGAGTGTTGCACTCCCTGCACATCTGCACATCTTTCGGCTGGTTCCACACCCACAATTTGAAATGCTTATGGAGCAGCTTTTGTTGTTTTGTACGTTCCGACCTTTGGGTTGTTTTTATTGTATAGGTGTAGTTCCTTTAGGCATGTGGGCCATCAAACATTGTTATTGGCAAACTGTGTCCATCTACAGGCTATTCATGCATATACATATATCATCTTGGGTGCCTTGCATTACTGTAAGACCATATGTAATTAATGGGTACGGCCCCAGTAGCAAGCCAGCTACAGCTGCTTCTACCCATCTCAGAGAAAGCTGTTTCTTTTCTAATAATCCCTTATTTAAATACAGAAAAATCTAACATTAGATGTTGAGGACAGAAATATTTTCTAACAACTGTTTATTTCCTGTGGCGCATGCAGTCAGTGCAGCATCCGCCTCAGTATGTTCTCAGTAATCTGAGAATGTTTGACACTCTGGCTTTTCCTGTTTATTTCACTCTTAATAAGTTGAAAGGGACACTTTGATCTGCATTGTTGATCTGCAAGCTGCTCTAGTACAGTCATTTGTCTTTATCTGACTCACCTTACAATGAAACTAATGGTTACAACTTGTGTGATCCAAACATCATAAATCTTGGCAATAATGGTAATAATAATAGTATTGGTAATCATGAATAAAATACTGAATTCTATCCCTGTATCTAATGAGTGTTACACCTTTCAAAGGACATGCAACACTTGATTCCACGGTACCTGACATAAACCCATTTTTAGCTAAAAACGTATGTATATATATATATATATATATATATATATATTAAAATATATATATACATATATATATGGTTCTTTAATGTAATGAAGAAATTTAATGGGAACAGCTGATAGCGTTACAGGTTTTTAGGGAGATGTCAAATGTCTATGCACATAATAAAATAGTGTCTTCTTTACACCCTGTGTGGGTTGTGGATTTCCAGCTGCAACAACAACAGCAAAAGTGCCACAGGGCTCCAGTCATCACAGGCTAGATAGGTGCGAAAATTAGAAGTTGGTTAATCAATATGAACAGCTTGTGGTGCTAATTTTCCAGTCAGGCACCATTAAACCAGTGTAGAGAAAGAGGCCATAACAAGATAGGGTTAAACCACAAAGGAAATCACTGAAGAAATATGTGTCACATATTCAATAGAGGAAGGGTGTAGTCTTCTCATCTCTCCACCCTTATCTGATTTCACGTATGCCATGATGTACTTGTTTATAAGTTTGTTTCTTATGTAACATTTTGCTTGTCAATACACACAACGTTTCACCCCCTGAAAATCTTAAAGACTTTTTGGGGATTTTTTGTGGTTGTTTATGTATAAATTAGAAAATACGTAGGTGGAAAACCATGTAGTCTCTTTCACTACAATTTCTAAATTTGGTTTGACGAAGTCCTAAAGGTCAAGTCTTGCCATTTGGCAGCCATCGAGGCAATGCTCCCTGGCAGTTATGTTGGGTTATTATCCAAATGAAGGGTAGAGAGCCCTAACTGTACTTTCAATAGTCCCTTTGAAATAAGACCTTAATGTTAATTAGGAGTCAATCCTGTTAAGAACCACTTTTCACCAGATATTTGAACATCAGTATAGTCATCACTACAAGAATATCATTGTTCGGCTTCTATAAAGCACACTATTGGCTTATTAGTGAGAGGGGCGGGACATGTGTCATACCACATTGTGGACTTTGTTAACTTATATAGATAGTGAACCTGTTGGATGATACAAACTGAAAGATTACTTCTGTATTTTAGAAATGAATTTCCTTTTTTATACATTTTCTTACCTACAACCTTTAATATATGATGTAACATTTTAATATTCTTAATATTTTTCAATAAATGAACTTTATTTATAAAAAAATTAAAATGGACAAAACTTTGGAATTTCCAGATTGCTTTCCAAAAAAACAGCAAATCTGAGGTACACACGTAAATAGACATGTAAAGATGACCTACTCCTCGAAGGGGGTTTATAAAATGAAATCTGCAGGTGTCTCCTCTTTTCTCTGCTTATGTGCTGCTTTGTTCCTGAGCCAAAGCTCACTGGTGCTGATCACTGTCACTGCACAACAAGCAGCAGCTCGGTGGGAGAAGTAAAGGACATGTGCACACTGTAAATACATGAATGCACTATGCTCATGTACTCAAGGAACTAAAAGGGACAGATCAATGTTTTTATTCAGCTTATCATTGATGTAGTCACAGCATGATAAAATAGCATATGCAACCAAATGTTAAACTACATTGGAAAGTAAATTTCCTGTCTGGTGCCATGAAAGCACAGCAGTTGAGTGGAATGGAAAGATAATTGAGGGTTTCCTTTGAGGAGCAGATGAATATTTTAATGAAGAGAGCAGAGGCAACATCTTGTGTTGATTCATCCCAAGCCCAGGGGAAGGAAAGAGTGTGGGGGCTCTCGGGTCAAGTCCTGGACACAGCTGCATTATTAACAGAAGGTCAGCTGTCAGCACACGTCTGCAGGGCTCACATCAAGCAGCTCACTCAATTTTGCGCCTCTAGCTGACATGTTTGTAACCTTGTTGGCCATTTAATGAAGGTTCACAAGCCTTCTCTTTTGCTTTCAGCGTTTTTCCTGTTCTAATAAAACAAAGCCAGACCACAAGGAGCATATAATCCACAGGGCATCTGGAACTACTTTTATTACCTTGCCATAATAAGATGTATATGATGTATTGGGCAGGGGCCTGCCCATGATTAGCTTATAGGGCAACAGCAGAAATAGGCTCCAGAATAGATAAGTCTCCAAAATTAATCTTCAAATGATTAAAACACACATTAATACTGTTTATTTTGAGTCAGCCTCAGTCAAAAAGTCACTTGTGAGATCATGTAGACAAACAATGATGGCTTAATTTTTAGCGTGTTAGATTAGTTAGTGTGCTCATAACCAACAGTCTCCTCTTGCGTTCACTGTCTGTGCAGTGAACAAACTCTAAAAATAAACAGTAAACAGTAAATAGTCTTTTGGATCCCTCCATTAAACACATGGCATCAATATTTCAAGGTTGTCAAGCAGCAAACTGTCACTTTGACTAATTAACTAAGATCATCTTAGCAGACAGATCTGAGAACTGCGTCATTTTAGATGATCTACCTCTAAGTGTCATTGTTAAGATGTGACCGAGCAGCAATTGTCATCATTGTTGCTGCGTCATTTTAATTTAATGGTAAGTTATTGACAATTAAATGGTTTTGAATAATTAAGTAACTATTAGGTACAAAGTAAGTATATATATATGTATTTTAACTCAGTGTGAACTCTTTGCCGGATTTTCGAGATACACTTGTATCTGACATTCAGTTCCATGTAAATCCCATGCTAAGTGAAATATTTCCTAGTGTTAATGTTGAAAACAAAAATAGGTTGCACATTCCTATTTACCATATTTTTTATTCATTGTTAGTATTCCCCAAAAATATTTTAATTCATGTTATTTAACCTAAACATTATTTATGCGACTAATATTGGTGGTTATATCAAAAGGGGCTTCAGTTTGGTGAACTGCAGCCTGTCAGGAAAAAGCTGGTAGTCTTGATTATTTAGGTGAGTTTTTAAATAAAACTAACAGACTGACAAAACTACAGAAGCATTGTGGCTTGAGGCCTTCACTCACCATATGTACAGGTGAAAAATTCACAGTTTTAACCCCCTACCCAGATGGAGCAGTGACCTTACTCCTCCCAGACAATTCAGCAAAGACACCAAACAATTTATTAATCTGCAAAAAAAACTGACTGTAATTTGTTTTCTGTTTAATGGCCAATCAATTGATTGACTAATTGTTTTAGTGATAGCGTTAAGCCCCAGAGTTTGATCAAGATGGCTGTGAAAAACTGAAGTTTTTGTCTCATGAAGTGAAAGTTAGCTCTGAGTCAGAGTACCATCATGTGTCCTTTGTCGTCCTCCTGCTGCTCCTAACAGTGCTGCTGCTGCTGCTGTTGCTGCTGATTCTGAGCTTCCCTGACACAATGGTGTCACCACCGGCCCTGCCCAACTTGAGTTTGACTGACAGGGCTGGCACCCCTCTGCAGTGTGGAGATAGATGAGAGGGAGACAGAGAAGAGAGGATCATGGGGGCAGGCATGGCTGAGGCCTGTGTTGTTGTGATCTGCGCTCAGCCAGCAGGAAGAGATGTAGACAAGTATGTGGCCTCTCGACTTCCCCGGTGGAACCACAGGGCTCGCCTGTGTACGGCAGGCGGAAGGGTTGTCTGCGTTCTAACAATACAGAACTCTCCGGCAGTCACAGAGGAGAGGCAGCTGACTGAAATTCACCGTTGGCAACAGCTTATTTTGTAAACTAGGAGGCGACCTGTTTGTGCAGAGGAGCTGACACTGAGGGATCTAAACAGAGTATATTCTGTGATTTTTTTTTTTCTTCAGTGAAGGGGTTGGAATCATCCTCAGACACACCTCCTGCAGGGACAGATGCCATGAATAAATAGTGTTGTTAAAACAAGAGTCCAGCTCCTTCAGTTTGTACTCCGCTCCACCCAGCCTCTTCGAAACAAACTGAAACCACACATTGCAGGCACTAGGCTTTGAATTACAGGAATGCTCACTCCAGGCCAAAATAAGGTGTTTAACTCTTTTAACGTCGACCTTGGCAAGGCCAGTAGCAGCTACTAATGTAGGGGGAAGTTTGCCTAATTGAAGTATTTAGTGTTTTAGCAGTATTCTGGCATATAAAAAATTGTAAGCGATGTGATTCTGTTTCTATTTCTACTTATTTTAAAATGTCCTCCTTTACTGACACCATCTCAAGGTCATAGATCATTTACAGCTGTACCACTGCTCCTGTCACATTTCAGACCAACTAAAAATAGCTGTGCTGAGAATGTTCCTTTTCAATTCAAGCCAGCTAATTCTTGGTAAGTGTCTCTGGTCAGCTGTGTGTATTTTGCTTTGCTAGCCTGGTTCCTCAGGAAAAGGGAGGCTGCTCTCTCTTATTATGGTTAAGCGTGCATGGTGGAGGCTGCCTGGGAGGCAGCAGGAGTGTATGGGGAGGCATGGATCACAGCTGCAGTGTTTCCTCTGCAATGTGCCAGGTAACCTCAGTGAGGCGCCACACTATGAAGCCATGATTGGCCATGAGGGCTACACTCAGAGGGTATGAGCCTATTTTAAATGATTAGCAACACATTATTTTAAGCATTGTAATGTTATACTGCTTATTGAAAAGTATAGGACAAATTCAGTCAGTGTCCCATCAGAACACAAATAAATACACAACCCTATTCAGTATAAGACATAATTTATGTTATGTTGTTAATATTCCATTCATATTCCTGTTTATAGCTTACAGAGCATAGTCTGGTTATGACCCACATCATTACGTCCACTACCATTACCATTATGCAACGTTAAATCTGAAAAAGCATAATGCTACTCTATACTGGGTGTTTTCTTTCTAATTTTGACCGAGCTGCAACTCAACCCTAAAGTCTGACGTAGCGGTTCAGCCTTTTCTAATGTAACCTATAACCCCACATAGTGTTGTAGTTCACAAATAACATACTGTCTCTCACACTTGAAAATCAAGCAACGTTGCCATGAAAGGTAACCACTTCATTCTGTATCATCTTCCTCTGTCTCTGACATGATGAGTCAACTGCAGTGACCCAGCTCTCTGTCCAGATAATCTGACCCAAACGGCAACATGCCGCTGTGCTGATTATTCACCAAATTGTGGCATTGTGTGTGCATGTGAGTGTGCGTCCATGCAGGAATCGATCAAATGTGCCATGAGGAGAGAGAATGTGTTTTTGTGGTGCATTAGATGTGGTTGTTTGTACATTCCTCCATTTTTTTTGGTGTGCTAGTGTTTGTGAGTCGATAACCTTGAGTGGCACAGACCTCCTCCCTCCGCAGGATGCTTCATGACTCTGGCAGGGTTGAATTCTGGGAGGGCAGAGGTGACACCCTCTCATTAGTGGCTCTCCTCCTTTGCACCCACCTTGTCTTTTTTTCCATTCCCCCTGACTATCCATTCCATCACTCACCTCACTCTCTTCCCCTCCCCTGTCAACTCTCTCTTTTACTTGACTTCCATCTCTTTCTCACTCACCTCCTCTATATCAGCCAATGTTCTTCCTCCACTCTGTGCTCTTTTATCTTACCCCGTAATTGTTTTCTACCTGATTATTACCTCAGGCAGACCTCCACACCTCCTTCCCTCTCTCTGGGAAGGTGAGAGAGGGTGCAAAAAACGGCAGCTTAGTCTGCATTATCAGTGGAAATGTTGGTTCACCAAGGGAGAAGAGGGCCATTGTAGACATAGGAGTATAAATACAGTGGGTGGTGCTGGGGGTTTTGTGTAGAGATATTCAGTCATCATGTAGGTGGTGCCACATTGCTGTCATGATAGCTTCTTCCATGTTGGACTCTCTGGTTCTCTCTGTTGCTCTCAAAGATCACCACTGTTGAGACAGTTTATAATACATAAGTAATAAATTAGAAATTTGCATGTATTGAAATTGAATGATGTTAAAATGTTGCCATTACAAAATATTTGTGTGACTGTAGCAGCATAGCTGGCTATGGTTGTATTCAGGCTGTAAGTCCCGCTGCCTCAAAGCAACTTCAACTGATCTTTATGTAGTGATATGAGCAGGGGGAACAAAATGAATGTGAACAGCTTTTGAAAGAAATTACGAAACAAATTGAGTCATTCTATGTTAAATTCCACCCAACTAACAAAGTTGCAGACAGACTAAATCATTAGTTCTTCACACTTGAATATGCCAAGGGCAATGATGCTGAACTGTGACAGCTACCTGCTCTAGCAGAAAGTACATTGAAAAAGAGGAACATATATTAAAGCTTTTTATATGGACAGAGGGACATGTGACCATGTAATGTAATTGACAACCCCTCTGAAAACTGCCCCCTCACCTCTGCACCAGGTAGGGTGAATCAGAAAACAGGCTAAACTGGCAGCGTTGTGGTGAATTAAGTGGGTCCTTGTCAAGGATATATGCTTCCAATCTGTGTGTGAAAATTACTAGCCAGCCCCTCCACCCTGTTTCCACTCTCTCCGGAGGTGTTTTCATTCAGACGGACACATTCCTGCCAGACCCTGATGACTAAAGGGATGGAAAAATCCTTCCCCTGGGGGGATTATATACACCAGTGTTCCCTCCACCTCTTCCTATAGCAGCCCCTCAGATCCCCCTCCCTCCTTTCCTGCATTCAATGAACCCCGCCCTATCACCTCATCATCAAATACAAATGCAGCAGAGAATTATCCCTCCCCCAAACACCATCACACTGTCCCATGAATTATTTACCTGGAAGTGGCACATGGACGAGGGTGGGCCTCTGGATGCCCCCCTCACCTACATCCTTCTCCATCCCTCCATCTTTTTATATACACGGAGCGCATGCAGCTGGCAACTTATTTCACGCTGAGTTAATCAATGCTTTTCATCCCATGAACTGTTTGCATCACACTCTTTACATCTTCAGGTACTTCAGGTCTTTGGCTCCAATTAAAGAAGCTAATGAATCTAAAGTAATGTGAACAACCATTTGTGTTAACTAATTATAGATCCGACTCCACAACTGGTCATGGCCTGTTCTGTAATTGGATTTTTCCTGAGGGTTCATTGATTTCATGTTGAAAGTGGCTGAAACATGGGAGGAGGTACTTGGTCAGATATGAATCATGAGAGAATATGGAAAGTTTTGTAGTGTTGGCTGCATTGTCAAGTTTGGCAGAAGATGAACATTTGTGTTTGCTGATATTGTTACAACGTTTTAATTTAGTGAAATGATTGTATGATCCCCATTTTATGTAGCTTTCGTTGCCTCTGGAGCTGTTTCCTGAAGCTCTGGAGACCTGGAGGAGCGCAGAGCAAAACGGCCCCTACGGCAAGCAGGTGCTATTTTTTCCTGTGAAGCAGGAATAATTAATCAGCAGAGGAGTCTGCGTGAAAAGCAGGGAAGGAAGGGGGGGTGAATAGAGAGATGAAAGGGTCTTCAGTTCAATGAGAGCAGTCAATGATGACATTGGCCACCGTTGGGCTTGCAGAGGGATGAGAAGGAAGACAAGCCTTCTGTCACAGCCATGTTTGTCAGAAAGCATTTAACATGATTTTAATAATCTGACAGTTTAAACCATTGTTCTAATTGATTCAAGTTGTTGTAATTGAATTACAGAATGTAGTAATCTGAACTCATATGACAAGAGGCATTGAAGTTGCTCTCGAGGCTCATGGTGGATCAACATTTAATTTTTTCATTTTATCTGTACAGTATGTGATACATTTTTGCCATTTAAAGCCCTGAAAACCACCTTTCTCAATCAGCTTCTTACTGTGAGCATTGGCTCCTTCATGGACACAACATATTCCACATAAGAGATTTCTGTCAGTGTTGTTTTGGCTGTTCTCTTCACAATGGTTTGAAGTGGGCGGTACTGGAAGAATGCGATGTCACATACACAATACACCAGTCAAGTTTCAGGAAAGAAATGTGATGAGTGTGGTTTTCTGATTTAAATTCACTAGATAGCAAATCATATTAAGTGAACATGCTAATGAAGTAGCAGTTGCTTTACTTAACATTACTCACTTAAATCACAGAAATATACTAAATTTAATACCAAAATACTTAATCCAGGTGTGTTGCCTGTTTTTTTGGGGGCCTTTTTTAGAAAAGGGTGAGACATGACTGGCTGAGACAGGGGAGAGAGTAAATGAATCTGGCTGTTTGCACTTTTGCGCATTGCACCCATGTGGTCTGTGCCCGAACTATTCAGCCATTGGGTCACCCCGTGGGTGCCATTTTGTACAGATGGCAGCCAGCTTGCTAAATAGGAATCTGACACCCTGTCTCTTAAACAATGCCTATAAAGCTCTGATTATTAGATTTCTTCTACCAGTTGAAACTTGCCATCAAGGAGAGCACCAGTCCTTTTTCAATTGTTGAACAAATCTGGTGGTGGGGTGATTCTGAGGTCTGGAACCAACCAAGTATTTGTAACCTTTACTGCCCATTACAAGGTGTTCTCACAGTATAATTATCCCAACACGGTAATAGCTTAATGGATCATTTCATTCATTAGGTCTGTGATGTAAAAAGGTAATGTAGGAATGGGTAATTAAGGTAACCTTCCCATTTAGGGTGCGTTTCATCGCAGCTGATTTTATTTTTCTTATTGTATTTCTTATATTTTATTTTATTTTATTATTTATATTTTACATTAATAATTGTATTTTATTTGTATTACTTGAACTTTGATGTATTACGTTTTTACTGTCCTTTGGTCATACTAATCCACCTGTAAAGCACTAACCAAGTTGTTTTTAAATGTGCTATATAAATAAAATTGACATTGACATTGACATTTAGGTGTTTTTGGCTCTGTGTGCTGTGTCTGTCACTGCAGCAGCAGAATAGATTAATAATGCTCCAACTGGGAAGCAGCAGATACAGTCATTACTTACAGTTTGACATGTGATGTCACACCAGGTGACAGCAGAGCCACCATCGCACTTTACACATCACTATGGTGAGAGGTACTGTGTTTGTGGGCTTGCACATGGACGGGTGTATTTTTATGTGTTTTTGTGACTGTCATCATTTGTGATCTGCCCGTAATCATATTCAAACGTCTATCAAAAGCAGCTACATCCAGCTCCATACAACCAGTAGGCATGTCTATCTGTCCTTCATCCAAAGATTATCATTTAACAACTGCACCGGAACAGCTTTCATTCCAGCTCAAAGGGATCAATACACTTGTTTCCCTTCCAAAAGCCGATTCAGTCTGCCTCTGCCAGTCGCGGGTTATGTAAGGAGTCAGAGAGCAGAGCAGCTTGTGGTTTTCAGTTGGTGCTGGTTTCTGCCGTGAGCATATACAATTAGAGATGCTCTGCAGTCTTGCACTGAGCGTAGCATTGGTGCTGTTGTCGCCTGGTCCCTTGCCTGCCCCCCCTGCCTGCCCCCCTGCCTGCCCCCCCTGCCTGCCCATGTCCCGTCACACAGGATTATAGCATTGGTTGACAGCATTGTTGTGGCATTATCTACGGCATTGCTGCTGCATATGTGAGACAGCCATTTCCCTTTGCCCGTGGGTTTGATACTAGGTCGTTGACATGGGTCAAAAACCAAGTGGATTACAAAAAGCACCAAGGTGATATTTCTCTTCCTGGGCCAAGAACTGCACCACCTGCTGTTGTAAATGTGTACAACCTACTTCTGGGGGATTTGCCATGAGGTAACATTGTTTTGGTTTTTTATGATTGTGGACAAAATAACTGGCTTTATAGTTGTTTTTTATTTAGTGCTTTTATTTAGTAAGGTAACCATTCATCTTTTATGTGTTTGATTGCTACTACAATCTCCCCTGTGTACTGACCTGGCATGATAAATGCAGATATGGAATAAATCTGCTGTTACCTCAATTCTGAGATAATTAATTAACCAGACAATATCTCACATAGATCACACTAAGAAAAGCTTATCCCCACACCAGTTCTGACATTTTAGAATTGTAAAAAGTAAAAGGATACAAATTCTTTAACTTTTACTGTTCTTTCTCTTCTCGTTCTAATCATATAACATCATGCAATTTTAAAAGTAACGCACCCAAACAGGAAAAACAAGACACCTGATGAATGTGAAAGATTCTACAAAGTGAAAAGAACTGTGTTCAGTTTGAAAGTCCCATTCTTGGCATAGACTTGAAAAAAAGTCTCTCTCACACACACACACACACACACACACACACACACACACACAAATAATACGGTTAGATTCTCTGCTTTCAACAGCCGCACTTCCTGTGACAACCTCTGATTGTACTGACGGGCATTTAGGCCTCTGTCTGCACCAGCGTGCCATCTGAGGGATCAGTCTGTAATTATGTTGAAAGAGAGTGGTCACGGTGTGTCAGTCAGTGTGGGGCTTCTGTGCTAATTGGTGGAAGGTTTGTCTGTGTGGATACTCTGGGATTAACAAGGCCTGAGCCTACAGAGGTTAGCGCTTGATCATTGTGTGAAAGCTTTGCGAGACAAAAAGCTGCATGGAATGTCAACAGGATTACAAGTTTAAAGACCTCCTTGTCCGCCTACAGGCAACTTTTTGTTTTTTTTGTTAAACAAAATTATATCCTTCATATATTTCCCTCTTTTTCTTTATTGAACAAACGTACTGATTTAAGACTGTAAAACTGAAGAGGGATGAATCCATTTAACCATTCTGAACATTTATAGACATTGAGGTAAAGAGGAGAGAAATGGGGAAGAGAGAAGATAAGAACAGATAAAATGTAATAATTTGATAAAAGCATGTCAATTTAAAACACCTCACCTTATTTTTCTCAAGCTGTCATCTGCAAATTTGGGATTTCCTTATTCAGAACTATGGATTTTATAAGCCAGAGGTAAGACCAGAATAACACAGCCAACAGCTCTGAGTAGTTTCTTAAAGAATAAAGAACAAAGCCTTAGATCCGTCTGGGACAGCGATAAATAACTAGACTAACAAAAAAATGTTGGGCTGAAGGACTTAAACACAGCTGATGTTCTTAATGTAGCTGGTGCCAGAGAAAGGGTCATGAAGCAGTCAAAATGGAAACAGTTCATCCTCTGAGTACTGTGCTCGGCATGTTTTCCGGACAGTCTGCCTACATCAAGCAGTGGATCATTTCACATGAACCTCCAATGTTGGCCTGAGGAACGGTCATGGTGGTGAAACCACAAGGAATCATCCTCTGGAGAAGACTGTGTCATTGTCATGATATTTAGTTAGTTACAGTCTTTCATCTCCAACAGCTTGTTGTTACACTGTTATTATCATGGTATAGCTGACACATTTGAGGACAGACTGGAGCTGAAGGAAAAGACTGGGACTTGAGAGGAGAGTCTGTTGTGTGTGCAATGATAAACCACACAGTTATTTTCATCCTTGTTTTGCAGAGAAATAATTTGATGGCATTCCTCTGGGAGTGTACTGTATTGTCTGAGGGTAGCCTTGTAACCGACTGCACTATGACCTTTTTTTTTATATCTGAGCATTGAATTCTGCTGAGGGGAAGACCATCCTAGTTTAGTCATGAATAAACTATTCAGCAAGTGTTTCAAGATGTTTCCTCTGAAGTAGTCTGGAGCTGTAAGTACAGCAAGCATGTACAACAGAAACATTCCTTCTTTTGTGAAACATAGTTGTCTGCTGCTTTGTTGCAACCCACAAGTTTTGGTTTATTTCAAAGAAAAGTCAGATTTTATGCAGTACCACACCACAGTTACTGCATCAGTAGTTGTTTGGCATGTCCATAAGGTTTGGGGGACTTGGAAAAGTCATATTTGGAAAAACGAAATAAAAAAAAACAGTAGGAGCTGAGATCAGGGGTCAAGCTTGAAAAGCCTATTCAAATTCCCATAATGCAACTTGACCTCCGAACGTAAAAGTGGTGATAAATACATTGTCCTTTTATAGTCACCAGAGTTTGAACAAATCAAATAAACACCCTCCACAATGCTGACAAGGAAGAGGAAAATGCAGAAATATTTCTATAAACAGAAAATAAAGGAAAAAATATATGAGCTGCAGAATGCTGGGAAATGCAGACAATAGGAAGCAATGTGCAGCCCCATCAAAAATCGTCTAGACCAAAATTACTAAAGAAATTACTACTACTATAGAGAGAGAGAGGGATTGAAATTATTTATTTAACACATTTACATTGTTTCATGCAGGCTTAGATTCTGGTTCACCTGTGTAACTCTATTTATGTTGTGCTTCAGCGTGTGTTTCGGGGCCACTCCCACTTGGTTTTTCAACTCCTTTAGACTCTTTAAATCTTTGGTTTTGGTGCTATTGGGAGAGACATTTAGTCTCATCAATAGTCACGTAAAATTCATCTATATAACCTTTAACATTAACATAGTTGAAAGTGCCATGTCTCTACATTTCCCTGTCTCACAGGCCAGCCTCCTTGACATCAATGTGATGAGAAGTGTTTTTCCCCCTGACCTAAAAGAGACTGCTAGTATGAGTCATCCAGAGACCAAGCTATGTGTCAGGCTATAAAAAAAAGGGCTCTGCCTCCCAGACCAGTGTGCTAATCAGTGGAAGGGGGTGTCATCTTCAGAGAAAGCAGTGTGAGGGGTAAACCTCCAGCAGAGCGATAAGTTCAGTTGTGTTTGGTGTGCCATGCAGCCGAGTGCTTTTCTTTCAGCTCATTCTTCTTGCAGATGGCGTGTTTCATCTTATCGATCCAGCAGTCAAGCTTATAGTCTATACGTTGAATTCACTGCCTGCATTAAGGCTCTGTTTGCCCTTTCGTGTTATAATTTCGACATTTTATTTATTTTTGTTGATGCAATCAACCATTGTCACATTCAGTGAAGAATTTGTGATCTAAATGCTTCTTTGTACGTGTTTTGATTCTTCTAAACACTTCTCTTTCAGTGTTGTCGCATCAAGTCCAGTTTCTTCTAAACCAACCTAATGGGTTTTTTTCTTGTCGTTTTCCTCTGGCTCAGATTATAGAGAATGGGCTGTGTGCAATGCAAGGATAAGGAAGCAACCAAACTCACAGACGACAGAGATACCAGCATCTCCCAGGGACCCGGCTACCGCTATGGGGCCGAGCCCACACCGCAGCACTACCCCAGTTTCGGGGTCAACGCCATCCCCAACTATAACAACTTCCATGCCCCAGTTGGACAGGGGATGACCGTCTTCGGAGGGGTCAGCACTTCCTCTCACACTGGAACCCTGAGGACCCGCGTTGGGACAGGTAAGGGACATGATGATGTGATATTCAAAGATATCAGAACAGAATTGATCAGAAGTGTGTGAGAAAACCAGGAACAGTAAAAATGTTATTCCTGCTTGCACATTTTGCTCAAACTTATATTATCAAAACTGCTCAGTCAGTGCACACTTGAATGAATAATGGTAAGCAGTAATGATAAATGACATTGAGGTTTATTTTCTTTCAGCGGATTGAAGACAACACATACTCACTTACACTTTCAGATGCTTGAATGAATGTGAAAGTAACAAAAAGCTATTGAAGAGGACGTACAGTACATATTTATCGTAAAAAACATGCTTCAGTAGAACAGATTTGCTGGTGGGGGTGGCACAGTTATTAGAGAAGTAAAAGCACATCCAATGTCTGATGCTTATCTGTTTCCAGGTCACAATGCCCTCAGACTAAGAATAGGTAGCCTTCTAACTACAGTACCTATGTCCTATAGTTGCTCACTGGGGATTTTATTGGGTTCAACTTCGTGTCCCCCCAGCTTTCCCAACTGGACATATTTACAGAGAGGTTAATGTTGAAGCGCCCTAGCTAATTTAACATGAAGGAGCAGTGAGTAGTCTCAAAGGTCCTACTGTTCATGTTCCTCATCGTGACTCTATAGGTAACATTCACGCACATTTGACAGCTGGACCATTTGTGTTTATTGGCACCAAACAGCAAGTGAACCAACTGTACAGATGTTAGCTGTAGGCTTGCTGCCAACAACATAGTGCTGTGTGTATGTGAGGGTGCCTGTGTGTTTGTTCAGTCCAGCCCCCGACTGATCTCAGAACTCATTAGACTCCACTTCTCTCTGTTTCCTTCAGTCTCCTTCCTTTGTCCTTGTGTCTTTATAAATTCATTGAAGCAGGTTCATTAAGCCTCAGCATACACACAAATGTTTACATTGAAGCACTTTCAACATGCAAGTTGCTTGCATGTACACAACAAGGCGGGACACATCACAGTGCAAAGTATGGTGTCGGTTTATTATGGTGCTACATGCACCACACAGCAGAAAAGTGCCACCTTTTTATTTACTGGTGCTCCATGTTCCTGTAATCTTCATTCCAAGATGGTGGGATATTATGTGGGTGTCGAGGAGTTCTGGGAGCTCCAGAGCTAACTTTTCTAGCTGACCATTTATCAAAGGTTGTTCTCAGGTTATGTCACGGACAGCTGTGATCACATTAGTTGCACACTGAAAGGTCAATGCCAAATAATGTCAGAGTTGAAACTGATTGAACTTTGAACAACAAACACAGTGAGGTGTAAAATCTGAACAGAGTGCTACACAGAGTGCAAGGTAATGCTGCCAAGTTTAGGACCTTGAAAATGCAATGTTGATTGAGTGGAATCAGTCAATTAAATTTTATTTGTATAGCCCATATTCACAAATCACAATTAGTCTCATAGGGCTTTAACAAGGTGTGGCATCCTTTGCCCTTAACCCTAAACAAGAGTGAGGAAAAACTACATAAAAAATATGAAATACAGTTCACACTTTCAGAGAGACTCTCCTTGAAAGCATCCGTAGCGTCTCACTCCATTGTCCAATTGTTGCATAAATGGGCATAACTGGTGTATTTTCTGTGGAAAGCAGTGAGGCTTCAGACACTCCCCCCAGCAATACCTCAATTGAAGCAGATTGATCACCACAGAAGCAGTAACTTGGGGAGGGAAAGAATATCAAGCAGTGCTTGCCATGCACCTGCACAACCAATGGTGTGCTATATGGTATAGAACAGCTCAGTGGCAAATAGGCCGGACTGTACTGCAGAGGAATGAAAAAAATATCCAGTTTTTCAAAGTACTATAAAAGTGAAGTAGAACACTAATATAGCACCTTTCTTGTCTTTATGATCAATCAAAGCTCTTTACAGCACAGTTTGGCCATCCACCTAGTCACCCACACACACACACACACTCTCTCTCACACAGTGCAAGCTGTAACTTTTTTGGGGTTCAGTATCTTGCCCAAGGAAACTTAGGCATTCAGTATGGGGGAGACAGGGATCGAACTGCCGACCCTCTAGTTAGTGGATGACCCGCTCTAACCCCTGAGCCACAGCTACCCCAAACAAATCAGTGGATCAAAAATTGGCCGAGCCTTTCCTGTCACAACTGAGCAATCACACAGGCACAAGTATGGACAGAAACTGAGACAGATGTAAAAGTGAGAAGGGAGATTATTAATTTGAAGGGTCCTTGTTAGGGAAATTAGTCTTAACTGTATGACAGGAGAGAGAAAATATCTGCCACACAAACTGAAGTGCGAGAGAGTAATTTCTCTCATCTTCATCTCCACACAGTTAGTGTTCTGTTCCAGCTGCCTGCATAGGATATACGCACACCTCTGAATACAAAAGCACAAACATTGCTTCTGCTGTCGAACACTTCCCATTGGATCCAAAATACTAACAATCATCACAGCCACTGCTACAGCTCCACTATCGACCCCACCCTGGCCCTGTCAGGAACGTCCGGCGGGCATTAGTGCAGGGCTTTGTGCAGTAGGCCCATTGTGTGTGTAGGGAATATTCCTACTCAGGATATCCTTTATGTTTGACTGAGCCCGGGCTGCTGTGCAGAGGAACTCAGCATTTCCACTCAACTTGGCAGGAGTCCTCTGCCTCAAAGTATGGATTATTTTCTGCGCTGTATAATCCAAATCCACACTGTGGCAGTGGAGGAGAGAGAGGTTTAGCTTTTTAATTTTCTCCCAGTGGGAACATTTGGACATAAGCCGCCCTTCCCTCCCAACCTCTGTTCGAACACAGCTGCCCAGCTTGTTTCCCTAACAGCTACAATCACCCCACCACACTCACACTGCAGAGGAGCCCAAACTGCAGCTGGCAGCAGACAGCGTATTGATTATCAGTTGATCTTTGGCTGATGACGTTTCACACCCAAATGGAAAGTTACAGCTACTCCTTTGATATTATATAACTAACTGAGTAGGACCCTGGTAGACAATTGTGAAGTGCATCAACAAGACCGGTTTACAGATACTCTCTTTTTTAACCTCTTCCCCCTCTCTTGTTTGTAATCACATGAATAGCAGCAGGTCCTCTCTATCTGCAGTCCTATCAGCAAGAGCCTCACATATCAACATTTCCCAGAAAGCCTCAGCCTGGTGAGAGTGTCTGAAGTGAAATGACTTGAGTAAATGCTATAAAGAGAGTTTAAGTGCCCATTTAACTTCCATCTGTCAAACACTCAGAGGCATATAACAGCTGAAAAACACTTTGTCTTATCTCAACATGCTCCTGTTATGAGGCAAACTGAATTAAGCTATTGCTAAGATAATGAGATAGATGGCACTCCAAATGTTTCAAGGATAATTCTATGTTATTACAATTTACTTAATTTGATAGCTTTGACTATATTTCCTAACAGTATTAAAAATAAAAATGAGCCATCACACAATTAGACACCATGGAAACAAACCCACAGATACATTAGTCAACAGTAAAATGTTTCATCTAAACTGTCCATCAGTAACATGAATCCCAGTTTACAAACCTGGTTCAACTTTAACCTCCAGACACACATCTGTTCCCCTCTCTCTTGTCATATCAAATACTTTATGTGTAATGTTTATTATTATTCAATGAAAGAATCTGTCCTTTAATCTCAAATCAAAATAATACACTGGAGTGTTTGCAAACCTATCAATGACAGGTCAATTTGTATTTATTTATTTATTTATTTTTTATCATTTGCTTATTTCCTTGTTGTTTTGTCCCTAAAGTTTCAACATGTACTGTCCAGTGGCAGCAGCAGGTCTACAAGTCTTATATTAATGTGTCAGGAAAGGTTGGGTCCAGAAGGGATGCTCAGTTCTGGTGCTGAGCTTTGCAGGTTTGCAAAATTGGAAAGTTGCAGGAGTCTGGACAGAACGTGAAAAATATCACCCTATTCTGCAGGGTTAAAATGTTTCAGTTACATTTCTTACATTTTCGCTGCATACAGAACAAGATAGGCAAATGGGATTGTTTCTGTTTTTGTATTTCGCACACTGCAAAGAACGTTCAGTCTTGAGAACTTGGAAACATTAGTTTGACCATTGCATGAAGACTTAAGGTGTATTTAACACTTTAATAATCCTATAGTTTCCTTTTAACTAGAATATACACTTTTGTCTAAATGGTAAATAGACATGAGCTTTAAGGAATTCATATGAAAACCTGGAAAAACACTTTTTGAAAACAAATTCTATATTTTGGGCCACTGTGATGCTTCCAGCCGTGTGCTTCTGCAGAGCTGTCGGTGAGATAATAATGGAATGGCTGAAAAGGTTTTTCAGGTCACTGGTCTTTATCTAGAGAGGTTTAGATTCCCTGTCCAATGGCAGTCAAACTGGAGTAAGGGAGTCCAAATCCCTGTGTCTGTCCCTGGACAGTTCAGTGTCAGAAGCACTTTCCCTGGCTGCTCTGGTTCACGTTACTGTCAGTTTGTGCAACTCAGGTGTTTGAAACAGGCAAATGTTTGGCAGTGTTGTTTCTTTCTAAAATACTATAGGGTTTTATCTGATGCACTTTTTAAGAGAAAGACTTCAGTGTCCTATTCGCTCATCAAGGTTTGACAGTAAAATCAATCACAGTCCTATATACAGACTTCTATACAACCCTATCCCCCCCAATTAAAAGTAAGCAAGAAGTGTCTTTTCACAATGTAAATTTACATTGTACCTTAATTTACTCCAAGCATAATTGACCAGATTACACAAATTCAGTTTGACCCCCGAGATCGCAGCACCGTTCTCAAAGGCTATTCTGACCAAATGTAACCTCCAGCAAGCCCTGTGTACATTTACAGTAATTGTTGGGAGATAAGTGCTTCTCTGTTATCAACTGTTACATTTTATGACTTCCATATTAAATTCAACACAACAGACTTGCAATTAATCCAGAGATTGGTCCTTATGTGTTCAGTGTGCAGGAGTTTCCAGTGCACCATCAGTCCAGCGTGTGATTCTGAATTCTGAGCTTCATTTTCTCATGCTAATCTGCCGAGTGCTGACCCTGAGTTTTTATTGCTCCTGCAGGAGTCACCCTCTTTGTGGCACTTTACGACTACGAGGCGCGGACAGAAGATGACCTTAGCTTCAGGAAAGGAGAAAGGTTCCAGATTATCAACAGCACGTAAGTAGCTACAGCTGCTTATCACACTGTCTGCACTCAGGAGGAATGCCCCTTTTATCACTGTCTTACAGGGAATGGCGCTAGCTGCTAGAAGGGGAACAGGCAGGGCTTCACAATTTCAGCAGAGGTGAAAGTAGCAGTGTCAGGGTTACGGTGAGGCAGCTGGACCCAGACACAGAGTTTTAACAAAAATAGTATTTTTAATGAAAAGTCTTGAACTGAAAAAACACAGGAGGCTTACACAGCAGATCAGGACGGGAGCTCAGCAGGGGAGGGGAGGGGAGGGGAGGGGAGGGGAGGGGAGGGGAGAGGAGAGGAGAGGAGAGGAGAGGACATAACCACTACATACGACATCAATCCAGGCAAGGGGAAGCACAGAGGCTTAAATACACACAGGGAAGGCAGGGGCAATTGGGCACAGGTGAAACACATGAGGGCTGGTGCAGACAATCACGGACAGGAAGTAAAGCAAGAAAACACACTGTGAACAGAGACTACAAAATAAGACAGGAAACAGAACACGGAGTGTGAAAACATGAAACACAGGAACAACTAAAACAACCAGACAAACATACAGGGATAAGACATGACAAGAGGCAGAAATAAAGATTAAACTGAAAACACTCTTAAGAGACAAAAATCTAAACTAGAACAAACCGTGACAAGCAGCTCCTCCATGGAAATGAAGTGTTTTGGTATCATAAGTTGGAGACCTAAAATAAATCAGCTTTCCCTCACTTTCGTGGAGCGATACAGCTACCAACCTGTCAGCCTCCAAAAGTGAATCATTTTACTTATGAAAAAAAGGCTTAAATCCACTGAATAGCTTCAGAAAGTCTGGATTGGCAGCAGCTTTATATAAGGTACAACGTTAAAGGCTGCAAGGCAAATCAAATGAGGTTAAAGTGGTGGCTTGAACATGTAATATGACAATCAGCATTAAGAAGTTTATTCAAGGTTTCCAAAGGGTGGAGCAGCTTCTCTCCAGCCAGCAGTGATGAGTGTGGTGTTCTGCTGATTTTGGACAGGAAGTGACCTATTACACCAACTGTGATGTTGGCCAGTCTTTCTTCCAGTCAGCAGCACTGCACACAACCTGTGTGTGTGTGTTTTATTTGGTGGAAACAGAAGTGACACCATGGGAATGGTATTTGCATCAGATAACACAGTATGACTTTATGACTTTAGTGGTGGTGCTTTTTATAATGATAGTAGTACTGTAGGACTGGATACTGGCACTCATCAAACTCGTTTTTAGAACTGTTCCAAATCTGTTCTAGGTGTTCATTCATTTCTGCACATGCTTGAGTTGTCTAATCTGTCTCAGTGAAGAGGTTTCCTGGAAACCACTATGGTTTTAAATATGGTGAAAGAAGAGAAAGTGAGTCAGCATTGCATTTCTAATTTAGTCATTGCCAGCCTAACCTAGGCAGTCAAGCTAACAATTCAACATATATAAAGTATATGGTTTCCTAAAGCAAATTATGGATAATTGACTATTTATTTGGATTTGAATAAAAAAAGTAAATGGTTTTATTTTCAGAGAAATTATTATTTTCTTTATAGTTTCTACCAGAGAACAGAAGTTCTTTCCCAGAAAGTTCATATGAAATGAGTAGGGAACTGCAGACCTGTATGGTGTCGGTGGGATGTTTAGGGGAGTCATGATCTCACTGTTACTAAGATCCAGGCTACGATAGTGCTTCAGCGGAGGGAGCCTGTTTGTAGCAGCTCAAATCCAGGGCAAAGGGCAAACATTCCCAGACGTCTCCAGTGGAAATCACACCCTTGGCTTAGTGGCGATGCATTGTTTGCTAATATAAGTCAAATTAATGATGGTTAGTTAATGTTCATGGCATGTACTGTCAGCCACCCTCTGCAGAATTGTAACAACTCAACTGTACACGGCTGCCTTATCGCTTCAGTGTGGGGCCCCGCAAGGTCAGTCGCCCTCCTCCCCACACCCAGTGAGCATCTTGTCTAAGCTGGCGTCTTGCACATTCCACCACACACCGGGTCCCTGCCACAGCAGGAAGAAGACACCGTCATAGCTGCTGAGACTGCCTCCACCTCCTCTCCTCTCCTCAGCAGGAGCCAGACAGAGCTGCATCTTCACCCCTTCTCTCCTCCTCCCTCTCACTCCTCTCCACCTCACTCTATCTGCCCACGCCTTGCCACTACAAGAAGCCCTCCACCTTGGAGGGCTTCTTCTCCCCAGCCAGACTGACCCCTACTGGACAAAGGCGGAAAGACTCCTTAAATCCTCATCTGCTCCGGCATGTCAGAGTTGGCAGGAAGTGAGTGACAGATGCCCAAACAGGCAGGGCTCATGTGATGCAGAGTAGGCAGAGATCGCAGTACTGGCTCAGCTGACACATGGCAATGTTGTCCCTTTATGTTTTGGAATGACATCCTCCAGGAAACAGGCCCCCTGCCCTGAAGGTTTACAAGGTTCTGCATTCTGCTTGGGCTGTTTATGAAACACTGTGAGCGTGTTATTATGTAGCTTCTTCAGACATAGTCAAAAGATAGCTTCGACTTTTACTGAATGCTACAAGTCTGCACTGTAAGTAAATGGAAATAGCATTGTTGTGATTCAGCTGCAGGCTATGAATAAACAAAGTGTGTTATAGTGAATGGTGCTGTACTGTGCACCTCCCTTCTGTCAACACAGTCGTGTGTTTAATTATTCTCTCATCAGCAGTCACCACGTGGAGAGGATCTGAATCCTTTTCCAGACAGGAGGGAGGCTCTTTGTTTACTCTTGTTGTCCTCTGTCTTCTTGTGGTAGAGGAGAGTTGCTTTAAGGGGGTTTGTTTTCTGGAGACAAGAGGCAGCGGGACAGACTGAGGCCTACTCCGCCCTGTCTGTTTATGTCTCTCTGTCTTCATGCAAACACACATACCAGCACATCTCATACCACACATCCCCTGACTCCGACATACTTTTTCTCCCTCAGAAGGCAGATCGTTGAGTCCCTCCCTCCCCTCCTGAGGGATCCTCTGCGAACAAAAGGGAAGCAGCCCTGTTTCTGCCTGGGATGTCGTCCCCAGGCGATCCCCTATCATGGCTGCACCCAGCATAAATGAAGGACCTACAATGCTTCTCTCCTCCCCCCGTCCTCTACTGCGTTCTCTCTCTCTCTCACACACACAAACACACGCCTAAAGACAATCCCTCCTGGTGTGTAAGGGATGTGATAGAAGCAAGCACGGGGTGGAAGAGTGTGTGAGACAGACCACTGTCAGAGCTCAGGGATGGGGGAAGGAGAATGAACATGTGTGATTGTGCATTCATGTGTAAGCATTGGTAATGACGGACAGTAAACCACCACTGCTATCTGTCTCTAAGGGCAGCTGGATACTGAAGTGTGGAGGAATGAAGAATGAAGGGAGAGGGTGGAGCTGTACAGAGTCTTTGCAGAAGTGAGAGTAAACATATGTGGATGTCAGTAACAACATAGAAACCGCCATCACTTAGTTTGACTACTGCCTTCTCTGCTTTCATGAAATTAAAGGTTATTTATTTGTTTTCTATTTTTTTTCTATCGTAAAGTAGTAATAGATGTTGGCTGAACATGTCCCCCTCTCAGTATTTCTCCGTTTCTCACAAGCACATTGAGCAGGTCACAAATATATATAAAAAAAACAGCTCAGTAATTTTCTAAAACAACTTGGCTTGTCGTTTTTTAGCAAATGTTCCCCAAAGACCAAGAAATGTCACATTTAGTTGGGACTGTTTTCATCAGCTAATTGAGTTGTAGGTGCTTTTATGTGTATTTTCAAAATGTGTTTGAAAAAGGGGTGGAAAAACCAGAAATTTGAGTAGTAGAAAGTAGTAGAAAATTTAATATTTCAAGACCAAAAAAAAATGTATTTTAACAATCAAAGTAAAAAGGAGTAACATGCAATAAAAACAGACTTAGCAAATGCATAATGATACGATTATTGGCATTAGTGATCAATTGATCTGTTGGTTGCTAATAATTTGATATATTAGAAAATAGAAAACATGACGGCTCAGACTTGGTTTCAATAGTCACATATGTTAAGTCTGATCTAATGTTTCTTCTATAGTGAAGCCTGCAGGAGTAAAGCCAAAAATTGCGACAGACATAACTCTGCATTTTTAAATAAAGTAATTGTTTTGTGTGATTTTAAAATTCAGAGTTACTAAAGTATTGTGGTGTTTTTTTAATCTTAATACCTAACACATCGATGCTTAACAGTTAAAATGGTTATTAGTAGAGAAAGACTAATGGGGAGGAATCATGGAGGAACAACACCATACCAAGATACCTGTGCTGAAAATATCTCTAGGTGGCGTCATACCCTTTTGAAATTGAGCAGTTGATAGGAGCACAGTAAACATCAGACAGAAGATAACAGAATTCACCTAAAGTTAGCCAGTAGTGTCGAGTGAAGCTCGAAGTTTAATATGACTTTAACCATCGAGGTACTTCAAAGTAAATAAAAAGCTTTCATGGCTTTTAGGTGAAAAGATATATTGGAGGAAGTATGATGGACTTTTGGGCATCAGCCAGGAATATCAGACAGGGAAAGTTGAGAAAGAAAGTGAAATGTGAGGGAGATGAGCAGCTGAGAGGCTGGACAGATGAAAGAGTCGAAGGCTCATAGAGAACAGACGGGCTGAAGAAGAGTCGTGGCTGGTGAGGAAGAGATGCACATCAGAGAAAGACACAAATGGTTGTGTGGGCTGAGAGGTCTTTAAGGAGCCGAGCCTCCCTCCTCCTCTGCCCTCTGCCCTCTTTTTCACTCTCAACAGTTTCAAAGCAGCTAAACTTCAAACGTCAGCCACAAGCACTGAAAAAAACACTGTGAAGTTCAATGTTTCTTTACAAAATAGTTTAGGATTTTAGTGAAATACTTGGACATGCTTTCTTCCAGCACAGACAGAACAATCCTATGTCTGTGTAAGTAACAGTTCACAAACACATAATATATAACATAACATTGAATTTCTACCATTAAGTCATTTGATAAATGATACGTAAAATGTATTCCTGTATCCTATTATTCTGACTTCTGAGATGATAGTATACTTAAAATCAATGTTTTATTTTCTATCGCTACAACAACCCAGATGCAATGAGATTATGTGTGAACCTTAGAGATGCTTGTTGAATAATTGTCATTCAGGAAAGTGAAAAAAACATCTTTTAGGAATTTAAATTCTCTGTGGAATGATTTCAGATGTTTCGTAGTTTTAATCACTCTAGGAAAATCATATAGGTCGGATAACTGAAGATCACAAACTTCATCATCGATTATGTTGAATGTATGTTTATTGGTTGTTCTATGTGTTGCCATATCGATGTCTAATGATGTTATTTTAGAAGGCAGCGGGTAACTTAAGGTTTATTCCCGCAGCTCTGTCATAATTATGTGAAATGTACACTTTCCCAAAATGTTGAAATACTCTTTGGCAGCTCCCATTTCTTTGTGTCAGCATTTTTTAGTATGGGTGGCTGCAGAACTCGACTAACCCCAGACTGCCTTTCTACAGCCGTGTTACACTCACTCCAAACTCCTGGATGTTTTCCACATAGACAGAAATGAGCAGGTCAAACTAAAGCTGCTCTGTTGTGTGTTCAGTGGCACAGAGACTGTCGCACACACAGTATGAAGTAAAGTGTGTTAATGTGTGTCTACTGTTTCCCCTCCCCCTCCTCACTCCCTCTCTTTCAGCGAAGGGGACTGGTGGGACGCTCGCTCGCTCACCACTGGTGGCAGCGGCTTCATTCCCAGTAATTACGTGGCTCCAGTGGACTCTATCCAGGCTGAGGAGTAAGTTGTGTGCGTGTTTATGTGTATGTGTATGAATGATCCTCAGAGAATCACGGTTCACGACGGCAAATGTGCAGAATTCTCTCCCTGTAGAGCAGTTTCTACTGGCCTGATAAAATGACATTTATGTGACACTATATTAATAGATTAACAATTTGAAATGTCAACCAGACTGTGGCTGGGAGGTAAATGTATCTTTGGTGGGACTTCTCTTTTTATCACACAGTTACATTATACATTTTTAGCATGGAAATGTGTGCGCACATAACTAAGTTCCACTCAGACATATGATGAGTGGAAAAGAAAGAGAAAATTAAAGTAATTAAATGCTCCTCATCCTGCGAGTGGTTTCGTCTGGATGTGCAGCATCAAATGTCCAGCACCCGCCTGCCCCCACCCTGCCCCTTCAGTCAGACTGAGGTTTGTGAATTAAGATGATGTCAGTTCACAGTAAGCCCACTCAGAGCATGCTGGGAGGAGTAGGTGCAGCTCCTCTTATTGAGGCACATCTTCCTCTGTGAAACACGCACTGTGCTGTCATGCTGCACACATGTCCTCTCTCTGTAGTCTCAGTCCATCTGAGAACCTCTCTGAAAAGCTGTTGTCTGACAAATGTTTCAATGAGGTTTTATAAATGTTTAATTTGTACAGCTGCCTTTGATTTTGGCTGCAGTGTCACAACAAAAAAATGAGCATTGTGGGAGGTTTCTACTGCCTCTGTATGAGTAACGTGTTTCTTCCAGGTTTAGACACGGTGACTAAACAGTTATTTATGCGGAGGTCTGCAGGGAAGAAGGCAGCAGGCCTTGAACTGGTCACAGTCTGTATGACTGTACAGCTGTCGAATGCAAATAAAATACAAGGAAAATACAACAAAACTAAACTTATCAAGACCCACCAACAGTTCCAAGAGGCTGCAGTGTTCATGGCATCCCACAGTATGAAAGTCTCGGTCAGAATTAACAGCCTGCAGCGACTTAGTCTTAGAAGGAAGTCTTACCTAGCACGGGTCAAAACATGGTTATACTGTATGTTGTCCTGAGGGAGGGGGAAAGAAAACAGTCATGGAGTGTCCTGAGTGCAACTAGGTTCATATCTTTCTGTGATGTCTGATCATTTTTGATTAATGATAGTTTTGAATGAATCAAGAAAGTGATCACTACATTATCAACCAATAATGACAAAAATAGTTTTGTCAGCTTTTTATTTTTACATTATACAATGCAGGTAACAGCATTTTCAGGTTGTCTGTATATCCATTCACCCCTTGATGGAATTTCTTTACTTCTGTCACAAAACTCCACTCAAAAGTGAATGATTAAACTTTTGTGGTCAAAGGTCAAGGTCACAGTGACCTCAGTAAATATTTTAGCCATAACTCAAGAACTCACACACTAATTATGACAAAATTTCACATAATAATTTCTAACAACATAAAAGTAATGACATTTTCTAGCCAGCACCATTACTCAGGGGCAGAAGGGTAGATATTTGGTCACATGCTGGATGGCGACACTAAGCTTTTCCACCTTGACACTGTAGTGATTGTAGACGTGTGTTTTAGAATGTATAGCTTTTTTCCAGCAACTACCAATCTGTGTTCTATCGGAATCAGATTTATTGGCCAAGCATGAGAACACAAGTCTTTTGTTTCTCAATGCACATGCTGATACAATAAAGATACAGCAGAGCAAGTACAGCAAAGCTTAACAAAGTCAAATTAATTTCATTCATATAAATTTACATCACAAATGATGTGTTAAATGAGTGTGGGCAGACACAGATGTAAACTGCAACTTGGTTGGCTGTTGAATATGGCAATAATTAGAAATTACTTTTATTTATGTATATATTTCTTGACAATAGGGAAATTTGTGATAATGAGTCAGAGGTTTACAAAACGTATTCGGAAGAATCTTCACAACACAAGTTCCTTCACATCATCAAGATGGTGCATATAGGATCTCACAGAGTTGACTAAGAAGGAACCAGAAAATCCTGTTTACTGCTGATGGGTTGTACTTTCCATTGAGGTACATGCAGGATGAGAGCCGAAGTAAAAGGGCCTGCAGTTCATCATGGTCTTGTAAATCTCTTGTTAGAGTTGACATGTTGTGTCTTCTAATTGTAGCTGGTACTTTGGTAAACTGGGCCGTAAAGATGCAGAGAGGCAGCTGCTGTCCACAGGCAACCCAAGAGGCACCTATCTCATTCGGGAGAGTGAAACCACAAAGGGTAAAACCACAAACACAATCTCGCACCATTAACATTTGGGACTCTGAGTGGTGTGTGGTAATTGCAATGACACCTGGGGGAAAACAGCTCACATCAGCCTCAGTAAATACAGGAGGAACCTGTGGAATCTTACTTATCTCGAAGTTTCTTGGATGGCTTTTGTACTTAAAGTAAGAACTAAATGCTCAGTCATATCCATAGTCTTTTGATTGTAAAATGTGATTAAATACATCCTGATTTAAATGATAATTTTATCCATTTTTTACTTTATCTTAGGTAGACAAGTTCTCAGTGTTTAGTCATATTCCTTCCATCCCTGATCTGTGTCTCCCAGGTGCCTTCTCCTTGTCCATACGAGACTGGGACGATGTAAAAGGTGACCACGTCAAACACTATAAGATTCGTAAGCTCGACAGCGGCGGTTACTACATCACCACCAGGGCTCAGTTTGACGCGTTGCAGCAACTTGTTCAGCACTACTCAGGTATGACACCTAAGCTTCTCACCAACATGTACACTGTATGTAGGGCAGGGGCCGGCATGTTAGCCGTTAGATGTTGGACCAGAACAAAAGTCAAAGGCCGCTTCAAGAAATTAATTAAAAAATACACCTGGACTATGTGACAGACATTTGTTTAATGAACTGCTCTGCTGTCATCAAATTGTGTTGTGGCAGTCAGAAACAAACAGAGCCATAGATGTGTGCTTTTGTCCTGGTTTTGCCCAGCATAAAGGAAAAGGCCTACAGTAGTAGTGACACATAATCTGACTTGTGTCTTTATTCACCAATTTTCAACACTGAACACCTTAAGACACACGTGTGTATAGATACAGACGGTAACCAGCGGGTAGTGCTGTGGAGTGAATATTGAGTAAGTCCCTGAGAGATGTGTAACATCCATCGGCTTTAATCTCCATTTTAATGAACAGACGATGTTTTTGTATATAATACAACTGAAATTGCTTTGTTGCTGTTCATGTATGTGGCTTGAATGTAAGTTGACAGATTTACTCACCAATGTTTTATCCTTACCACATACTTCATGGCAGCTATTTCAGAGGTCTGTAATTTAGCTTGAAATAAATTACCACAACGAAAAAAACAACGTTGTGCTTTTACTTTATAGGCAGAATTCCGCAAGAGCAAGTGCTTCTATGAATGTTGTTGCCATGGCAGAGATCAGCCCCCATGGCACCCCTGAATGTTATTGTGAAATAAAGAATTAAAAAAATAATACAAATGATCTTGCAGGGCAGATATTATCTGTCTTTTTAAGGATTTACTAATTTTATGATATATTCTTGGTCATTTCTGCATAATAGGTATTTGCCCCCTTCTGGGTTTCTTCTATTTTTGTATATTTCTCACATACACATGTTTCAGACCATCAAACTAACTTTTATAATAGTCAAAAATAACCAAAGTAAACACAAAATGCTGTTTTGAAATGACTTTATTTAAATAGAAACGGTTCAAACCTACCTGGCCAAAGTAATTGCGTCCTCACTTTCTAAATCAAAGTCGGGAGGGGTTCAAATGTGTTTTTACAGCAATGTATATTGCTCGTGTTTCTGTTGGGCTACACTGACCTGTGCAGCTTAAACTCTACAGGAAAGAATATCATCTGTTAATAAAGAGCCTGAAAACCAACAAGGCTGCCACTCAATGGTCTGGCTTTAATCTTTCCTTTGGTAAAGGCACTCACTTTTCACCCACTTTCCATTAAAAGGGGAACAGAGAGATGTTGCCATAGAGAGATTTGTCATGGTGACAGAGCATCGACACGGTTGCCTCATTGATACAAGCCCAAATAGCAACGTTAAAGTCTGTCCGGTGTCCATTTCCTTCATCGATCCAGAATGCATTAAGCAGACACTGTTCCATTATATAATTGCATTTAGTCTGCCAGCACATTTCACATTCAGAATTAAAAGGTGCCATTTAACTGGGAAGAAAAGAAAGTTACTATGTTGGATTAATGGCTTTCGCCGCCTTCATTGCGTTTACATTGAGTTATTTAGAATCGCAGGCATTTTTAATGCAGCCAAAAAGAAACACAATGTTCTAGTGAGTGTGGGAAGGCAGAGGGAGTGTGTCTGAGTTTAAGCTTGCGTCACTGTGAGCTCATGGATGTGTGTACTAAGCCTGTTCCTCCTGACCGCGTGCTCTTTCGAGAGCAGGCCGATGCGTCTGTGCTGCTGACACACATATTTGTTAATCAGATTTACAAGATGAGACAGCGATTTTTGTTTTAGTTGTGCTCTTGCACTTCTCGAATCTGTTCTTATTTGTGTCTCTGTCTACTTGTTATGATGACTTATATCTGAGCATACGTGCTTTGTCCTCTTACGTTTGTTCTGTTTTATCACTCTCCCTCTCTGTGAAAGGGATATTATTGCCGTTATGCTCTAATTGGCACATTGACATTTCGATGTTTCAGCCCTAAAATCAACATTATGGATTTTCTGTATGTGTTTGTGTCATGGAACATTAACTGTCCTTATACATTTTATCACCTCTCCAGGGGACATACTGAGGAAACACCACACCTTTGCAAATAACCTTGCCTCTTTTCAGGGCTTATGCTTTTATGGCTTTCTGCTTTCTTCGATCTGTCGTGTCTTTAAAGAGCTAAGTGGGACATCTGGCCTTGTGTACTGTAGAATAATCTTCACATGTACATTAAGACGTCAGAAAACTTATTATACATTTATTTACCTGCAAGTTTGAATGAAAACACATTTGAAGTGACTTTATGGAAGCTGAAAAAAAAAGTCACCCTAAAACACAGACCTTTCTCCGTTTAGCTGCTGCTGCCTTGTTTGTGTGACAACCCTGATGAGGATGTTTGTAGCCAGTGTGTTGCTTTCGGTCCATTTATCCATTGTCCACAGGTTGGATCAGTGTCTATTTTGTTTTTAACTACATGGCAGCGGTCCACATATTGGCAGGCTCTGTGAACTGTATTGATGTCTGAGTGGAGTGCAGCAAGCAGGCCAGATGGGCTTTAATGGCCGAGTTGAATGTTGAACACAGGCCTTTATCTCATCTTTACTGCCCCATGCAAACACCCTGGGGAACCTCCTCCCACAGCCCCTCACTACAACAACCAGATATCAGCTCATCTAGATATCAGTATGGATGCATCAGTGGAAAGTCTGCCCTAATTCACCGGTTTAATCAATGGCTGGCAAACACAAGCACTTCCTCTGCAGCCAACGCAAGAGATGCTTGATTTCATGACACAATAACATGGTGTCAACGCAGGAAAGAGCAGCTGGAGCACCACTCATCCTCCCAAACACGCACGGCTACTAATGCCTCTCATGGTGCATAAAGTCCCTGCACTTTATCTTTATGTTTAACCACTGTGACAACTGTACATGTAAATGTACCCGATGAGTGAGCGAGGTCTGCAGCTATGTTTTATGAATTACCCCATTATCGTAAAGTGTATGTGAGCTGTAGATGCCATTAGCCAAAGTGAGCCATAACATAGAGCCTTTACTTTTACTTTGACCTGCACCCATACTTGCTGTTTTGTCATTCAGCTACATTGGGCCACCATAACAAGACAACATCAAGTGGAGAATATTGAGCCTGAAATAACAAGTTATTATAATTTATCTCTAAAATAATTTATAATTGTGAACACCAGCCTACATCTTATTTAAATATTAATAATCGGACAGAAATTAGGGAAAAACACATGTTGACAGTCAGAATGACCATGGTGTCAGTATTTTATTTAGTGCTGGAGCTCCATAATGTTAGGGAGGCAGATTTAAACACTCTTTAAGAGCCTAGAGCTTCATGGTGGCTCTAGATGAAAAATCAGGGGCTCAAGTAATTAAAATGAATCCTCTGGGGGCTATGAATATACAAGTTCATCCAATATTTGTAACAAAAATAACAGATTTTTTAATTTATTTGAGTAATAAAGGAAGAAATATTCCTAAATTGAGACTTGCTACAAATATTTAGTATTTTTTCAAGTGTTTGTAGAAATGCATCCAGAACAGGGAAGAGTTGTTCAAAAGCCTGCTGGGCTCGGCTTACTATTGGGATAACAGATACTTAGCTCTGTGACTTGAATGTAATGGTGTGACATTAGGAAGGGTCAAGCTCCACAAACACAAGATCCTTCATTTCACAGAACTCTGCAGATTTTTCTGGGACTGTGAAAGAACCTTCTGCAGTTAAATGAGTAGTAGCATTAAACCTGTGCTGCCAGGCAACTCTCTGGTTGGTTTGATGGGAAAGCACATTAGATGACTGCTGGATCATCTGGCCTGAGAGCAGCCTGTGTGCCATCCAGGAAGCAGAAGGCAGGAAGGGATTTTTATGATTACTCCACCACTGGTCATCTTTGTTTCTAGATGTTGCTTTGATGCTAACTCTCTTTACATCTTTCTCTATGCGCTTGTTTGTGCTTCGCTGGGCGGTGTGTGCAGACCGAGCTGCTGGGCTCTGCTGTCGCTTGGTGGTTCCCTGCCACAAAGGGATGCCCCGCCTCGCTGACCTCTCCGTCAAAACCAAAGATGTGTGGGAGATCCCACGGGAGTCACTGCAGCTAATCAAGCGTCTTGGGAATGGGCAGTTTGGGGAGGTCTGGATGGGTACGGATCCGGTCGCCTCCAGAAGAGGGGGTCACAAGGAAAGGGCCACACTGTACAAGCAGAGACACCAGACGGGCTCCAAAGCACAAGAAAATACTTTAGCCTGGGAGGGGAGGGATCAAATGAGAAAATAGGCCAAGACATTTTGATAATTCTTAGTTTGGGGATGTTGCCAGGGAAAAACCTCAGGTTTCTGACCCCTTCCTCTCAAAATCATCTGGAAAAAGCATGCAGTGTGTCTGGAGTCTCTGCTCTCACAGTTTAAAGATGGCTTCCTTCCATGTCCCTTACTGCATGTTCCCCATTAGTTAACCCTGTGTGCCTTGCCTTCCCTTCCCCTGTAGAGAGTGCGGATGGTTTGTGCTTTAATTTAACGGGCGTGTGTGTGAACTACATCCCTGACACTGTGGGCTTGAATCACGATTCCTGGGAGATCAGCAGACACACACTTGAATTGGAAGTAAAGCTGGGAACAGGATGTTTTGCTGATGTGTTTTATGGTAAGAAACTCCTTAATGAGAAAAAGTACTCCTCTTTTTTTAACTTGAGCCTCCCTGGAAATAAATGTGAAGATTTTTATTCATCCTTTTTATGTTTTCTTAAGGGCACCAAGAAACAATTAGCAATTTTGTTAACTAATTGGGGATGAAAGCAAATGTTGTGTTATAGCTCTGCAACATTCCCACAGGACTTTAAACGTAAACAGCTCCAGTTCATGGTTTTCTACCTTGCTGATTTTTCCAGTAATTCACTGAATATGCTCTGCAGTATGGTGAATATTAGATAAATGTATAATTGTGCATAATAGTATTAAAGAAATCAAATGGATAAACCAGAAACTGGATTGTATACTCAAAAAGCAAACAGATTGAGTGTAAATTAACCAGAAACACTTTAGAAATTTTATTTTAATGAATCACACATTTTGAGCCCTAATTTGAGGAGAAAACAAAAAACTAAAGTATTGAAATAAATCATTATTATTTTGATGAAATGGCTCCTGTGAGAGGAATAACCCCTCAGAGAGCTTTTGTTTCTCTTTCTGTCTTCACTAAAGACTTGCTTCAATGTTTCCTGTCAAACTTCACACTTGTAACTGTAAAGTTATTTACTATAAAGCAGTAAACTTGACTTGCATCATTGCCTGACAATGATATTTCTGAGACACAGACACAACCCACATTAGCTTTCTCGCTAATATCTGCTTATAACATGTAAGTATAGACACAATCCTTGTCCTGCATCCTTGATGTGCTGAGTGAACTAGTAGACAATTGCTCAATATATTATGAATGTATCATTATGTACTTTATATAATCCACTACAAGTCTACAAGTTATAAAATCCAGTCCAGTCCCCACAGTCCAGCCTGTCCATATTAAAATCACTTTGACATAAATCTTTACTGCAAAGGGTCCTTATTAAATTCAACCAGACACTGAATTGAAGCAGTTAATGGTCCTTCTCAGAAAGGCTTGCTTTATAACATCTATAATAAAATCAAATAAAACAGTTTACTAGGAGAATGATCAAATGATGTTTCATATTGATCAGTCAAGTTGTAACAAAGCAATCAATACCATTACAATTCATCAGTTGATTTACTTTATATATATATATATTCAATATTTATTACATAACTTATGTTTTTTATATTTGACATGTTAGACTTCCATACTGCAGAACACATGAGTGTGCACTGTTATCATGTTCCAGCTGGACAGATACCGGGCCACTGTCAGTCCTCTCCCAGATGACACTCAGCCTCTGGGATCTTAACCCAGCAGGTGATCATCAGCCAAAATATCTGCACAGCTGCTTCACTAAAGAAGCCCACTCTGATTTATGAGCTTACTCGTACATTAACCCCTTAACCCCCTAACCCACCAAACACATGGAGACAACATGTTCATTGATGGTCTCTGTCTACTATTTTGGTCACTACTAACATCCCTGCATCCCTTAGTGTCACAGAATGAGATAAAGGGAGTACTACTCCATTGAAGAGAATACAGTGATCCATATCTTATTATGCATACTCTGACACAGGAGCTAGAGGCAGTGTATAGTGCCACATTGGTGGCACAGCCATCCTGTGTTACTGTAGCTGCCATACAAGCAATGAGGAGCTTACTGGCTTGCTTTAGTTAATCATCCTACAAAGGATTATCTGCTCCTGTGTTGGAGTATTGTGTCTCTCAAAACCCTGCTGGAGCTCTCCCTGCTTTTAAAAGCCATTTCAAATCAAGGTCCACTCTAAATCTGGAATCCATTTAATTATCCTTCAGCACAACCTCCTGTGCATTAGAATCAAAGATGGACTGATTCTCATACTGTCTCCTGATCTCATTCAGTGTTGCATGTTTAACTCATAGTAATTTCAAAGATCTGTTCCCTTTGTTTTGGACTAGAGTTGCCTCTCAGCTGCCAGTCATTTCCTCAGGTTAGACAGCAGAGGTCTTGATTTGAATATGAATCAATGTTTGCTGTGTACTTATGCGTGTGTGTCTTTGCGTGTGCCAGGAACGTGGAACGGCACCACTAAGGTGGCGGTGAAGACTCTAAAGCCTGGCACCATGTCTCCAGAGTCCTTCCTGGAGGAGGCTCAGATCATGAAGAAACTCCGCCATGACAAGCTGGTGCAGCTCTATGCCGTGGTGTCTGAGGAGCCCATTTACATTGTCACAGAATACATGGGCAAAGGTAAATGAACATACAGTACATACAAATATCTGCATAGATGTAAATACACTACTCATTAACATGGCATTTTCCTCCATTTAACCAAACAGATTTTTTTTAGAGAGTCTCGTGAAAACAAAACCCAAGTTATAGATCAATAATAGTAAAAGGACAAGAACTTAATTGACCACCATCCCGATCACGATCCACCATCATGATCCACCATCGTGATCTATGAATCACGATATCTGTCACAGAGGATAGATTGCTCCTTTTAATCTTAGGGAATTATCCCCCTGTGGTGGAACAATATATTCAGTTAAGTATTCTCCATCTGTTAATTAGAGATTTTTTACATAAAGCTAATATTTTGGCCCAAAAGTGAAGGTCTGATTGTTCAAAATGGAAAGGGTTCATCCTCTTGTACACCTTTTCTACCAAGGCAGTTCCACGGCAAGTCCTGAGCCAGTGCCAACGGCCAAAGAACTGTCTCTCAGAAAAGGTGGTTCCAGGGTAGCACCAACTCGTTGCTGGTCTAGAAGGAAGAATGGCCTATGTCAGAGGCTGGGGGGTGGGATTATCTTGACCAACAAGACCAACGAAAACACTATTGTGGCCCCTTGAGGTCTGATCTCACTTTGCCGCTCTGTATGCAAATAAACACGACATTTGTGTTTGTTTGTGTGTCTGTGTCGCTGTGTGTCAGGGCGACAGTTAGAGACAGAGAGGGGTCAAGGGGGAGCGAAGTGTATTTCATTTATGTGTTTTTGTTCTATTCCTGTCATGATAATTGTAACTGATCTGATATGGAAAGCTCTTGTTTCAAAGAGACTGAGGATGATTAAAGCCTTCAAAACAATACTGCAAAAGCCTAGGACCTTAGAAACCCCACAACAAAGAGTCACATGAAACAGCAAAGAGCACAATAATGAAAACTTTGACGTGCATTGATGTCTGTTGTATGAAGAGGCTGCCACATCGAGGTCACTCTGTTAACTTGGAGATTGTGTTTTCAAAAAGGAACGAGCAGAGGGAAATGTTCTTAGTGTCAAAGTATTCAGTCATCCTGTATTTATCCTCTGTCATCACTGTTTAGGACAGAAAGTGGAGGTGAACAGGCAAATTACAAACCTCCTGTCTCTGAAATGTTCAGCTTTCCAAACAGTTCCTGTAGAAGGGTGGGGGCACCACTGATTTGTTGATGGATGTAGGACACAGCAGGAAGATGTGTCCTCAGTGTGTATATGAATACATGAACTATCATGAAACTGTTATGTGTTTATGTCCTCTGAAGGAAGCCTGCTGGAGTTCATGAAGGACGGAGAAGGACGAGGGTTGAAGCTGCCAAACCTGGTGGACATGGCGGCACAGGTAAACCCTCGACATAGACCTTCCATGTTTTATCTGTAAACTCTTGTGTGTTTGTGTTACATTTAGTAACCAGAAAAGAGGACTTATTTCTCATCATTGGTTTCTGGAAAACAACTGAAGACTTCAGATACTACTTCCTTTGCTAACCGTTACTGCAGAGCCTTCATTTGAAACCGACTTGTTAGTTAATTGACTGTGTTTCCACTTCCCTCGTTTTATATTTTTCTATGTATTTTAGTACAAATCTCCCCATTTTTAACTTAGTTCATTGTAGTTTTTCTGTACATGCTTGTTCTTTACTCTGTAGAAACACACACACTCATTTCTTCATAACTAATAGGTTCAGTCCACAGCAGTTCATCCTGTTTTGACCTAGATTTCTAGCAGGTAATAAGTCATCTGTAAAAGGACACCTTAAGAGTTTAACCCTCCAGAGCCCGACCAGGTCTTTTGTCTTCTGCAGGTGAAACAGCATGAAAGTTTAATGAAAAGCGTCAGAATATGAGCTATAATGCTGTGCTCCGTTCACAGTGGGATCCTAAACAAACTGCCTTTCTGCAGAATCACTCCAAAATCCTTTTTATTAACCTGCCTGGAAGTTATGTTTTCACTTCCTGCCAAATCATATGAATAGTTGTAATGAATTAAATGAAAGTTACATGCAGTCACAAAGATTAAATAGGTCTCGCTCCATATGTATCCAAATATCCTGAAGTAAATCACAGCTATTCAGAAGAAGCAATGTCAGGGGAGCTGTGTTCGAGCGTTGATGCAGTGTGCTCACTGTGCTGCAGGTGGCAGCAGGCATGGCCTACATTGAGAGGATGAACTACATCCACCGAGACCTGCGCTCCGCCAACATCCTGGTGGGAGACAATCTGGTGTGCAAGATCGCAGACTTTGGCCTGGCCAGGCTCATTGAAGACAATGAATATACTGCTCGGCAAGGTGGGGCTCAGCCACTCTTCACTCACACACATACACACATTATGTTCTGATGTTCACACTCACATTCATTCACATGATGACTGCATTAGGTTACAGAGAATGTTGTCTCAATGTGCTTCAATCAAAATGACGAGCAAATAGCAATGAAGTCACGGTCAGTCAGTCTCGCTGCTCCGGAGTTTCCAACGAAATATCAGTTTTTTTCCAGTATTGACCACTGACAGTGAGACTGGATTAGGTTTTTTGTGTCTTGGGAACGGTTTATTTTTATCCAAGCCAACCATTAATGATAAGAGAAGGAATTTTTAGCAATGTCCTTTATCAATAGTTGCCGACATTGACAAACTACATCCATATATATGTTAATAAATCCTGAAATATTTTTCACGCCTCAGCTACAGCCAGTGGTTTTCTGGTTCCCCATCCATCCCATTATTGTAAATTTGATATCTCTGGAATTCCTTCATGGAATCTCTTCAAATTAGGTACAAACATTAACTTAAACTCGCAGATGACCAGATTTCATTCTGGTGGCCATAGGTGAAAGGTGAATGTCACAGTGGCCTCACAAATTTTGTGATATCTTAACATCAGCTTGAGGGAATGTTTTCAGATTTGGCACAAACATTCACTTGGACTCAAAGATGAACTGATTCGATTTTGGTGGTCAGAGGACAGGGTCTCGGTGGCCTCAAAAAGCATGTTTTTGACCTCGTGAATGTGTATCTCAAGATATTTTCTTAAACTTCAAAAGATCAGTTGTCACTTTGACTCATAGATGAACTGATTATTTTTCAGGGGACAAAGGTTATGGTCGCAATGAATCTGTCAAACTAATTTATAACGATGAGAACTGCACTGGTGGGTGAAGGCATACAACCATAGTGTGGTATTTTTTCCATTATAAAAAAAATGTACTCTTTCCCACCGGTGTGAGTTATATGCATGCACACGGTGCACATATTCACATTATATTAAATTAGAAATTCGAAAAACAGATTAACTTGTGTACTCTGCACTTGACTCCAAAACACCACCCCAGAGAGCCTTGAAGTAGAAGAGGCAGAGATGCAGTCAAGTCCAAACGACCCACTTAATTGCAGTCAAGCAGAAACGGTACAGCTCAATAACATCTCTCCTTCCCTGCTTGATAGAGGACACATAAACACATGCTTTAAAAGTGATCTACTTTCTAAACCTAAACAAAGATCAACCTCAACTAGCTGTGTAATGGACCAGTAATGATTTTTGAATCCAAATGGATCAACCCCCATGGTTCAGAGCGTATGTGAGCAGCGAATTAAATGCAAAGTTTACAGATTCAAATTTATTTTTAATGTCGCTTTCATTTTTTAAAGTAATTAGGTAACTTTCAATGCAGAGATGCAGTTAAATCAAAGCAGTTGTGTTCACATGAACTGTGCATGGTAAAAGCAATTGATGGTTGAAGCCATGGCTACTGGAGGAGCAAACTGCATCATTTAAGTAACATATGACAGTATTTAGGCTTTCCAGTTAAATATACGGATGACAGAAGAAAGGTGGTGAACAAAACAGGTGAGGTATGTGAGTGTTGTGCCGCATGACCATGGCAATACATCTAGCATGGCCCCACATTGAAAGGGACATGACGCAGAGTGTCAGGTAAGCAGAATATTGTGTAGAAGAGAAGTTTGAGAGTTTGAGAGAGCTGCATTGGATGCCACTCGCAGCTATGTGCACAGCTGCAGCTGTAACTGTGAGTTCCTGCTGTCTTTGTGGATGGTAATAACTTTTACGTTTCAGGCAGCTCTACAAGGAATCAACAGAGCAAAACACCAACTTATTATTTTATTATGAGAAGTGTACGTTTTTCTTCTGATCCGAAAAAATTGTCCGATCCTGTAACCTAAAACCGTTATCTGAGACTACAATACTTCTTTTGGTCTCATTTACATGGAGGAAGGTTTTTACAGCTTAAAAACATTCTCCATTTTAAAAACATAATTGAATGTAATAGTGCACATGCATAATATATAAACATTCCTGTCTTCAACTGTAATAAGGTTATCTTATTACAACAGAAGTCACTAGTGGCAGCAGCCACATAGCAACGTACAGTAACAACAGGCCACTTTATTGTTGTGGCAGCAGCCAGCGCTCTCCATAAAAACCAGGATGTTATGACTAGGAGATGGTCAGCACTTAAACTAGAGGAAACACACTCCACAGAGGTGCACAGCTACAGGCAATGGTACACACATGTCCAACTGCCTGTGACGGCAAGTAGTTTAACTATTTACTAATCGACTGTAGATTAGAGTCATCCACTTGCCAGAGTGGACACAACTGATACCAAAGCACCTCTTCTCACCTGCAGAGCCCACATTTTCAGGAAATATTCAAGTTGCTGTGGTATATTCAGCTAACAGAAGTCGTTTGGACATGGAGGTAAATCATAATGATTCGTTTATAATTAGGGGGCCCTTGTTCCTGGACTCTTGGACTTCCTGGGTGTAATTTCCAGATGTCACTCGTTAAGTTCTTTCCCACAGGAAATGTTCGATGGAGGGATTCACAGTCCTATGTGCAAAACATGTCTTTTTCTAGAGGCCCCTAAGTGTGATGACATTATATCTCAAGTCTTTGGCGTAAACATCTTCCCTATAAAAATGCTTGTCCGGCACCGGCGAGGGAGACTTCTGCATTGTCTGAGAACGTCTCCGGGTATACCTAGGTACCCGTCCTGACCTGTAAACTTCTGTGTAATAAACCTTATTATTCAAGCAAGAACGGTGTCCGCGAAGATTCCTTCATCATCATCTACAACATCACTGCTGCCTAAAGATACAACATTGCCTCATTGACATCCTATTTAGTGGTGGGAAGATAAAGTACATATAGTTTAATATTAATTGCCATACTGTAAAAATGCCTTTAGACTTATTGAGTTGCTCTAGAGCAGTGGTCGCCAACCCGTCTTTCGCGATCTACCGGTCGATCTCTAAAACCTTCACTGTCAATCCCCGAACTCTCTGGACTCCGCAGATCAGCTGTGTGTCGGTTGTCGGTTGTTCACATGTGCAGTGTGTCCACTGCTGGCAGTGGAGCTGCTGTTTTATCTACTGCATTTCCTTCAATACAACTCAGATCATGTACTAAACTAAACACCAGGACACTACGGTATGAAGACGTGCTTCTTCTGCTCTTGCGATAACAATTAAAGCCCGTTTGGAACAAATGAATGGATTCAGAAAGTGAAACGCTGGAGTGCTCTTACTTTGAAACGGGTTCGGGAAGTGTTGGAAATACGTTTGTGTCATAGTCAGATGAACATCGTGTTTCACAGAAGAATAAACTGAGAAAAAGATCTTTCATCTGAGTTTTAATGTTTATCTGTTCAATTTATGTCACAAACATAAATGGTTGCAACACTTTCTGTATAAGTTTCAAAATAAGTACTCCAGCATTTCTGTTTTTAAAAAAAAGGGGGGTTTTATCATGAAATATTTGCAGGAGTGAAAGATGCACGGCTTCATACTGTCTAGTACTGGTATTTATTTGAGTACACAGGACTTCATACATTTTTATACAAGGAAATATTCATATTTATAGTCAAATTCAAGGCAAAGGCTACATGTAAAAACATTGTGCTGCAGAACATGTTGTTAGACTGAAAAGATAAATATTGTGCATTGAACAGATGCTGTTAATATTAATTGATATCAATGTGAATATTGTTCATTGAATAGATACATTTGCATACTTGCCTTTCTTTGGTGACCACTGCTCTAGAGTCACAGGAGATAGAATAGAGGCTGAGCAGCACAACCTTAATAAAGTTAATAGTTCTAAGTGAAGAACAAACAAATACAGCAGCACAGAAACCTGCACGGCCAGCTGGACCAGAGCATCACATGTTTTGTCACGAGCAAGAGAAGATGACATGTGCCACACATTTACTGACATGCTCTGTTCCTCTCACTGCTCTCCTGCAGGTGCAAAGTTCCCCATCAAGTGGACCGCGCCGGAGGCTGCGCTGTACGGGAAGTTCACCATCAAGTCAGACGTGTGGTCGTTTGGCATCTTGCTCACGGAGCAGGTCACCAAGGGCCGGGTGCCTTACCCAGGTGAGGGGACTGAAGTTAGAGGCTCAGTGTGGCTCAGCTTTAACCATAAACCACTGGGAACATGTCAGTGAAGTGGTCTAATGAGGAGAAACGTCTCATATGAAACCCAGAGTTGACATCAGGGGGCCGTTCCTGCTGTTTGAGAGAGTACTTTCCCTGCCACAATATGAGATAACCCATTAGCTCTGCCACTCAGCAGTGGGACAAGTTCATTTTCAGACAGAACCAAAAAGAAAAAGTGAGGGAGAGGCTGAGAGTGTCTGTAGAGGGGGAGAACACATGTTTTTCCAGGTGGAGCTGGTTGTGCTGCAGGGAAGAGGACAGCTGAGGGAGTAGCATCATGCTAACACATGTGTTAGCAGATATCTGTTACTCAAGTATCTGCATTGTGCTTCTTTTATTTTATGTGGGCATACTGGTATTCAGGCAAATAAGAGAACACATGTTCTGTATTTACGGTCACTTTGTGATGTATTGTAACATCGTCACCTCAGGATTAGTTATTAGCAAAATAATATTTGTCGCAAATTATATTATTACATGTATGTATACATTATACATATGTATACATTACATATTATATCATAGCTATGATCATGAACACATAAAAGTATGATATAGTTTATTTTATATTTGCACGTCAGTAAGTAAACACATTTGTAATGCTGCACTTCTTTGGTTTGCATCATCCCATATATGTTTTTACTCCCTCACATGCTTAAGGTTGGTTTATGATTTATATAAAATATGCAAAGTACCCAGAGGATCATTGACTGCATGTAAAGATGGACGACTCACTGTACAAAGATAAATTCAATATATCCTGGATATGAGCGCTGCCATTTTGCATTGGTGACATCATTTGCCAGAGTCCATGGTCATCCATCCTGATTTGATGACATAACTGCAGTGCAACTTTAGCAGGATAGCTCACTTCTTGTATTTAGATTATGAGAGAAAGCCAGAGAAGTCTTAGGTTTGACACCTAATTGTGGAGGTGAGGGGGCTGGGAGAGCACCTTCACCTGCACAAAAGAGCATCAGTCAGCGCAGGGGAGAGCTGTTAGCTGATTGGTCCTCAGGTTTAAAAGGCAGTGGCTGAGCTGCCTCACGGAGACACTCAGAACTGAGACCCAAGAGTCACGGACACACCAGTGGACACAGAGCCTGAGCGGAGCCAATAAACCTGAAAAGGTTATGTTTGTTTGGAACTTATGTTTGCTCAGTAATAAAGCAAGTGAAAATGTTGAGGAGTGAATGGTTTGTCTCTGGCTGCTGTGGTGAGAGCCCTGTGGCATTAGTGTTGAATGTGTGAGCAAGACAGTCTACACAGAGTTTACATTGTCAGCTTTTGGGGTTCAGCATCTTGCCCAAGGAAACTTAGGCAGATGGGGAAGACTGGGATCAACCTGCCGACCTTCTGGTTGGAGGACGACCTCATATACATATACACATAAACATATATAGTTAGAGAAATTTGCAAAGGAAAGCACAAAAAGAGTGTGCATTTAATACTATATGGATAAACACTACAAATGGATACAAGTAGTAAGTGTATTTGAATTCCACAGAGTAGAATATACATTTTTCTTCCCAAATCTTCTTGAGTAAGTGAAAAAGTGACATTCAAATTACACCAGAAGTACATGAAGTTACTTTAGTACATGTTATTGAATAATTATAACTTATTACTTCTAGTCTCAGTGGACCTATTTGTTTAAATGAGCTACTTGTCTTGTTAAAAGGCTTTTACAGATTCAATATGTTAGGACTGGTGCCACTGGGATGTTAAAGCTCACTGTCAAAGTGCTTGGTCTCTACGGAGCTGTCACACGGATCAGTGTAGGAGCCCCTGGTTATGCTTACTCACACTCTTTTTCTTTTTCTTTTCCAGGGATGAACAACCGCGAGGTGCTGGAGCAGGTGGAGCGGGGCTACAGAATGCCGTGCCCTCAGGACTGCCCCATCTCGATGCATGAGCTGATGCTGCAGTGCTGGAAGAAGGACGCAGAGGAGCGGCCCACCTTCGAGTACCTGCAGGCCTTCTTGGAGGACTACTTTACAGCCACTGAGCCTCAGTACCAGCCCGGGGACAACCTCTAGGCCCCCTGCAAACTCTGTCTGTCTGGTGGTGGGTGGGGGGGTCGGCTCAGGGCTGGGACCACATTGACCGAATCCGTGCTGTTAAAAAAAACTCTGGAACCCTCCTGGCTTGGCCTGAATTTTAGGGATTTGTACAGCTTCCTCAGCTCAACCCAGTATTTCCGTTTTACACCAAGCCCCAGAAATACAACCCTCAGTCTCTGACACACCCCCTGTTGTCTGAACTCTGCAACTGCGATAATAAGGGAAGCTGAGGGATGAAGGATGGACAGAAACAAGTGGGGTTGTGATAATGCAATGAAATACATGTATTCAATGTAAATAAAAGGCTTGTTTTAGTTTATTTGTTTGCTTCCGTATAAGAATTTTATTTTCTCCTGCACAAAATAATAATTTTAAAAATAATAAAGGCAAAGGAAGACGAGCACCTGAGAGGGCACAGTTAATTTGTACGTGTATTATACTATAGTTCATGTATTATTTTCTAGAGATTGAATTGGAAGCCTCAATTTTCAATTTGTTGCCATAATGTAAAATCACTCACTCTCAGTTTATTGCTTTATTCTTGACTTTTCAGTTCATAGTGTTGCTGAGGCTTCTTCGGACGAGCATGATGCAGTCCTCCATCTGCCTTTTTTCTCTTTTCTTGCTCCCTTCCAAAGCTTCCTCAGAGCGGTAGTTGTTAGAATGTTGCTGTATGGAACAGGAGAAACTGTTTGTCACAAGGATTTTGAACATATCCCTCCTCGCTTATAATTTTGAAACAATGTGGGTGGAATATTTCTGTCTTTGTACCATACGTGTTTTTTTGTTTAACTGGAAGAAAGAAAGGTTGACTTAAGTTTTCCTTTACTCGAGCTGTCACTCTGGGGCCTCTCCTCATCATTAATGTTCTTATTTTGGGGGAGGTGTGTGTGGACGTGTTTTTCCTTGTCTTCTGCACATCGTCCACTTGAGCCTGCAGGGTGCTGATCTGCAGCCAAACCTGGACCAACTCACCTTCTCAGTTATTTCTGGTTTAATGTTTTATTTTACAGTTATTCTGTTGGTTCAGAGGAGTTTTGGGGCCAATTCATGCACAAAAACTGAATAGAAGAAGGATTTTAAGGTTTAAGTTCATAAATAAAACCACTGATTTAAAAAAGAATTGAACCCAGTCCAGATCAGGTCTTACAGCAGATTGTTTCATGACAAAGGGAAATCCCTTTTTTTCAGTTGTATGGCTAAATGCTTTTGAAGTGTTGCTAACTTCCCTCCTTTATATCTTTCATTTCCTTTTTTTAATATAACTTGTTCTGTTAATTCAGTGATTTGGCGTTTGAAATTCCGAAAAGAACAATAAACATTTTACACTCTTGCCAAGACATTTCTTTTCTACATGCCAGTGTTTGTATACTTGCCTTTTGCCTGTGTGTCGCTCACTGGACAGGTTCCTCTGGGGAAGGGTCTCATTGCGAATCAGATGACAGGAGTGGAGACCAGCACTGTGACCCTAACCAGTTGAAGCTGACTAGAGGGCGTGGTTTGTTGTACTGTGGTCTCCAGGTGGATACTATACCTTATGAAAATGTGTTCTTCAGTATCTATCTGTGTAAATATTGGACTTCAGTATTGCTATGGATTACTCATGCCATACAAACTATCATTAATGGAGACCACAGACTGATGACTTCAGACAGGGTGAGGCTGCTGCATCAAACTAACACAATCTTTCATTCATTTATTTTATCTGCAATCGGATTCAAGAAAATAACAATTTCAAAAATGCTTAATATCAACTAACTCCATCGTTAGTTGAAGAGGCAGATAATCAGTCGACTCTTGTGCATGATTTGCTCTGTGCCTGCGTTTGTGTTGATAGAAAATTGAAATGTACTTTTCTTGGCCTTGTGAGATTGTAACTTTAAAATATTTGGGTAATACTAAGTGTAATCAATCTATTTCTCAGTTATTTGAGATATAAACATTAATTAAAATTAACCCAGTATTAAATATAATCAGGTTCTGCCCTAATAACAAATGTGTATCTTTCAAGAGATAAGTAAGAAAAGATCAATATTTGTTAGATATAAAGAAGGTTAAATATGCAGAAGACATGAAATAACGTAAAATAATTAAAAGACAAAATAAGATCAATTGGTGGAACCGATGTAGTAATAGTTTTAATACTGATTAAAGACATTAACATCATGTATGTCAAAAATACGAGAAAGGAGAGCTTTTAAGTATCTTCAGGACAGATTTCTGATTGTCGCTGAGTGGTCCACCCAAAGTCATTTGTTTATCAACTCATGAGCTGAGAAGATTTGCAATGCATGCTTTATTTCCCAGAGTTCACACTTGCCTCAAAAAGATGTGAAACAAGGAGGAGCTAGGTGGGCCAGTTGTTCCTATCACAAGAATAAGAAAATATGGGGTTGCTGTTGTCCCTGCTCTCATCCTACCTCAATGACTGTACTTACCAGGTAACTTGGAGAGGATCTGTGTCAGAACCTTGTCCTCTCACTACTGGGGTCCCTCAGGGTTCCATCCAGGGTCCTCTCCTCTTCTCTCTGTACACCAACCCTCTTGGCTCTGTCATTCACTCACATTGCTTTTCCTCCTACAGCTACGCAGATGACACCCAACTAATTCCCCAATCTGAAACACAGGTAGCAGCAGGAATCTCTGCCTGTCTGACTGTCATCTCTCAGTGGATGTCTGCACACCACCTGAAAATGAACCTTTACAAGCCCGAACTACTTTTCCTTCCAGGGAAAGACTCTCCCACCCATGACCTGACTATTACCTTTGACAACTCCGTGTTAGCCCCCACCCAGACTGCTAGGAACCTGGGTGTGACACTCAACAGTCAACTCTCCCTTACTGCCAACATTACTACAACAACCTGCTCCTGTAGATACATGCTGCACAACATCAGGAGAATATGTCCCCCTTCTCACTCAGAAGGCAGCGCAGGCTCTGGTCATCTCACACCTAGACTATTGCAACTCCATTCTGGCAGGTCTACCTATGAGTGCCATCCGACCTCTGCAGCTCATCCAGAATGCAGCAGCTCGACTGGTCTTTAACCAACCTAAGTTCACTCACACTACTCCGCTCCTCTGCTCCATTAACTGGTTACCAGTGGCTGCCTGCATCCGTTTCGAGACACTAGTACTTGCGTACCGTGCTGCGAACGGATGGGGCCCAGTCTACTGTACATCCAGGACATATTCAAACCTGACACCCAGCCTGTCCACTCCGCCCTGCATCGGCCAATTGGCTTGCTGCTCCCTCACTGGGAGCTAGCCATTCAACAACATCACGACTGTTTGCTGTCCTGGCTCCTAAATGGTGGAACCAGCTCCCCAATGACATCAGGACAGCAGAACGTCTACACATCCTCCACCGCAGACTGAAGACACATCTCTTCCCACTATACCTTGGTTAAGAAGATGATGTCTAATAAACCACCATCAACTCTGGAGTTTATATATTTTTCTTTTTTATTCAGTTTAGTTGCACTTATGTGGGCACTTACATGTTGCACTTGTAGTTGGCTTTTTGAAGCTAATGTACTTACATGATTCTGGGTTCTTGTTGTTCAACCCTCATGGTTGAATGCACTTATTGTAAGTCACTTTGGATAAAAGCATCAGATAAATGAAATGTAATGTAATGTAATGTAATGTAATGTAACAGTTGGCTTTCAAAGAACATTATTTCAAATCAAAAGATAGTTTTGCAAAAGACTCTTAAAGTTGATTCATCAAAAATATATAAAATCTCATTTTAAATACAAGGGAAAAAACTATTTTAATTCACAATTTTGTTTCATTTTTATGAGCTATTGGTCTCACTGAGTATCACACTGAGTATCTCCTTCAGGGAGAGTGGATGCCTCACCTAATTCATGGACCATGTGAATCCCTCCTCCTGAAGCTCTATGAGGGCAGCAGCTGAAGCTGTCTCACACATCCTCCTCTTATCACTGATAGTCACAAAGCCACTTCTGCATGAAACCTTTACAGTCCCAGGAAGACACCAAGGAGGAAACACACACACCAGGTATGTCTGTTTCATTTATCACTGATCACAGATATTTTCGCCCAGATGAAGATAAATAACCTGTATCATTTTTAATAATGCACAGAAAGGTCAAAAGGATAAATTAAACATTTTAACTTTCCTTCGTTTTTTAGAGGTTATTTTGTCAACTTTTCGTCAGTCTTGAAAAACAACCATTAGACAGATAGCTATTATGATCTGTTAATGATCAGGATAAATGTGGATGCTGTATGTAACCTAGAAAAGCTTTTTACAGGCAGTTTTGATTGAAAAAAAGAACTTGTATCGAAAACTGCTCTGCTTCCTTCTCCATGACTCAATCAAAGCTGACTGATTCATTTTCACCCAGCATTTATTAGCTTGATGGCCAAGTCGAACTTTTATGACTAAGTTCAGTTTTTTTGCTGTAACATGTAAGAAGCAGTATGATCTCTCTGGACCAGACCAAATGTATGTCATATAAATATCCAAAGCTAAATAAATTCATATTTCTTAGATGTAACGACTCTTCCTGAATTCACATTTTACAATGCAGTCATGCGGTTGATGTTTTGTATTTACCTTCAGTTTTACTAATTTTAAATGTGAAATCAAGCCAACTGATAAAAAGCTCCAATGTGTATAATAGACCTTTACCAGTATTTGTTCACCGTACCTCCCCTCTCTGTGGCCAATCAATAACAGCTCTTCATCCACCTCTAATGGCTTTATTGCAGGTATTAGCATGTGAGAAATTGCCTGGCAGTGAAATGGAGGAAGCCAGCATCAACATCTTTGTCACTGTTCAGAAGATCTACTACCCTTCACTTTGCATCATGGGTATTCCAGGTTTGTAGCTTAATTAATCTTGGCTTTTCATGTCTGAATAGGATCATCAGTGTCAAAACACAAAAAGTATTTGTAAGTTATTAATAACTTATTAATGTTATTACATCTCTTCTACTCTCAGATAACTCCCATGCACACAATATGACTCACTGCCCTCACAGCATTCGGGCCCAAACTATTTATTAATAACTTATCAACATGGCTGCAGGCCTATTATAAGGACATGGAAGGAGCCTGGGAGATACTTTTAGATTCAAAACCACATTCAGAGGAAAAGCCTGGCATCTGTCTTGAGCAGAGCTTCATCTAATGGTAAGCTTTGTGTAAAAAGCACTTTCAGTCATTTTTCTTGTCCTCTTGGTGATAGTTCCTTTTTTCCCACATTTCACCGCCCTTGCCTAGTTTCCTCTTGCTTCCAGTGTTTGGCTAAGTGGGGCTAAACATTTTTGACAAACCCCAAAATGTTTATTTATTTATACACTTATATTATTTAGTAAGTGCTAAAATGGTCTACTTGCATTAAGCACATTGTTGTTAGTACTATATACCTTTCCACATATTGCACCACAATGATAAATCAGTGTCATATGATTGTCTACTTCTGCCTCTTAACACTTAGAAAGAAAAGTTCTCATAAACTACTCTCTGATATATAAGTAAAAAGTAGCTGATTTTTTATAATAAATAAATAAAAGCAAATAAAACCAGAACCAAAAGGAGAGAACACATAAGTCCAGTTGAAACTGCTCTGCACTAGTTGTTGTAACACAGAGGATTGACTTTAAGGTTCTCTTGCTTATATTCAAGGCTCTGAATGGGCTAAGACAGAGTTACATAGGTGACCCTCTAGTTAACTATGTCCCCTCTTGAATCCTCTGCAGCAAGTCTACTAGAGGTTCCCAGCAACAGCCGAAAGAAAAGCTTTTGTAAATTATGCTCCAAAGTTGGGGAACAGACTGCTGCTATATCAGAACAGCTAATTCATTGAACGTCTTTAAAAGACCTTTCAGCCTTTAACTAGATATTATATGTCTTTTTTATTTCTTTTAAATGTAATTAAACATGTTCTTTTGTTTCTTGAAATATGTTCTCTTCGTATTTGAATTACATGTAATCATGCTTTTATTTATATCTATATTGTATGTAAAGCACTTTGAGTTTCTTGTATGAAATGTGCTATACAGATAAAGTTTATATTATTATTATTATTATTATTATTATCAAAACTTTGAAACTGAAGAAAAAATCTTTTGGACACTACCTGCCCAACACCACAAACCAGACGGACAAAGTTGGTTGGTGAAGACCAGACTAAAGGTAAATCAGACTAGACTGCTTGGTGGACTAGACTTGGATTGGACAGTTTGTCAGTGAGCCACAATAAATGCAAATGATTCCTGGAAATATCTTAATGTGTGCAGGATGTTTAAGAAAGCAGTCTGCCATAACTGGATGATGCTGTGTCAGATGCATGTTTTGCTACTGCTGCCTCCAAGTTGCCAAAAAATGTATATTGGTAAATTAATCTTTAACAACTTCATGTAGCACCAGACAAGTGGTGTGTATTTATTTAAACTTCTTTATTCTTGCCTTTCCCTTCCAGCCAACCTCTTCACATTCTATATGGTTTGCTTCCGTAACTGTGGGATGTCCAACACAGCAACCATTTACCTGAGCTGTCTGGCCATTGTGGACACCTTCTACCTGGTGTGGGTGATCCTTCTTGACCTAACCCTCACCTTTTGGCTACTGCGGCCCTTCTGGCATTCCCAACCCTGGTGTGGCATCCTTGGATTCCTGCAGTATGGATCACTGTACAGCTCCTCCTGGATAGTGGTGATATTCACCATCGAGCGCTACCTTGTCCTCCGCAGCACAGTAGCCAAGCAGCACTTCTCCCAGCCCTGGGTCACTAAACTGACCTGTATGGCTGTTGTCCTCGTGTCACATCTTGTCTCTGTGCCACTGGGCTGGATCAATAATGTCACACCTGTTTCCTTTCTTGTGGACGGGGAGAATGTGACACAGCCCAGGTGTCATTACCGTGATGAGACCTACACTACTGTTATAGTGTGGATAACCACCTTCCTCTCTGGAGGAATACCCATTGTCTTGGTCATCATCTTCAACTACCTCATAGGATATCATCTTTGCCGTGCCAGCAACCTCTTCACCAAGGAGGAGCGCCGCGTCATGCATGGGAGGAGCACCAGAGGCATGTTGAGGAGGACCATTCTGCTGCTGGGCACTGTTTCTGTGACCTTTGTTGTTCTCAGCCTTCCTCGTTTTGTCACATACTGCATCCTTAGAACCAAGTACAACAATGAGTACTTTGACAGGGATGACTACAGAATCCCAATCAATGTGGCCGGAGACTTAGCCAACATGCTGCAGAACCTTAACTCCACCACCAACTTCCTGCTCTACTGTATGGTCAGCCGGCGCTTTCGACAGGAGCTGGTCCAGGTGGTGACTTGTAAGGCAAAGGCACGTGAGCTGGGCTCTGTTCTCATCCATACTACCATGAGAGTTTTCTCAGTTATGGATCATAAGGACTCACCATCCAACAACCCTGTGACTGTGAAGCTTACTAATCTCAAACAGACAGTAGAAAGGAACCAGAAGAAAAGACAAATATCATAATGGGTATAATTCTTGGAGCCTAAAGCTTTAGCCTTGACCTTGGACGTGTAATTTTACAGAAAACAGAAAATGGAACCATGGTAAATAGACTTCCTAAAGACTTCTAAATATAGAGCTTTTCTAGTCACAAAGAACTCAGCGAGGCCAAGGACACCTGGACACACACACAAGGCATGCTGAACTGGGGATTGAACTACCACCCCTCTACTATATAATTGATCCACTCTACCTCCTGAACCACAGCTGCTGCTGACTGCATATCCATGTCAATGAAAACTAAACAAAAGCTGTGGAGAAATCAATGAGTAAAAGTTATCTCATAATTGTTGTTTTTAGCCGTGCTAGTAGAGAAATTCTCAGGATTGCAGTGTTGGTCCTTTCAACCACAAGACTTAAGAACTTTTTGGTGAATTGCCATGAAATCTGGTCTCCAAAGAATAAAGCCTTAAGACTTTGGCGATTCTCTGACCTTTCATCTGGCATTAGCAGGTTCTGTTGGTTGTTCAAAACAATTGTAATATTATTTATTGTTCACAGACAATGTATTCTATGTATTTAATTTTTCCAATAGTTTGCTTTGTGAGCGTATGACCTTCCCATCAAGCTCATCTGTAGGTTTTGTGCTGATTAATGTTTGCATGCACTATAAGATGGTGATAACTTTATACCATGAGGTTAGCAGGCTGTGTTGACATTTAGTGTGTCCACCTACAACCTCTCAGACCTGACAATAGACTCTTTGTCTTGTAGATTATATAACACATGTGAAATAAATGCATGAAATACGCACTCATTGTAACAATAGATGTGATCAAGTAAAAATCCATAAAAGCTATAGGATGTTAGTCTTTGGTATTTAATTGTATTTTCTTGGTCATGTAGGTCCTGTGTGGCAGTGTCATAAAATAAATTGCTTTGATAATGTTTCACTGTTAATCCCAAACTGATGAAGGTATTGTCACTTGTTACGTCATTTGTTTGTAAAATTTGAATAAATGTGTAAATTATATTCATGTACATATCAAGTGAGTTGTTTACTAGTCGTCTTATTGTAAGTTACTGCTTGAGGATGTTGTCTTTTTCAAGGGTTGGTTGAGAGTGAGGCCTGACACATTTCAAATCATGATAACAGTTCAACCTGGCTGGCTGCAGAATGCTCCTGCTGAAGAAACAACCTGATTGGCCGCCGCAGTCTCATGCCCCGCATTATTTACATAAATGGGTCACAAGGCTTGTGAGCTTTGCATAAAACAGAAAAGGACAAGAATGTTTCCTGTTGGCCGCAGAACAGGTTTGTGCTGTGGCTGAGGGATAAGACGATCTATGAAAAGGTAGGTGTGGGCAGTTTATGAAGTTTACTTTATTCTATGTATGTGTATTTACAGGGGGAAACTTCCTGGAAACTTTGGAGATGTTTTTTAGAAGACATACTTGACATACTTTAAGTGATGTTGACCTTTGTACTTGTTTGCAGGTATCGAGTTGATATGTTACACCCTAGGAACATGTACAAACTACTCTTCAGAGCAGTTTATGTCTCGTTATTCTGTTAATTATTATATTCAATCTGTTATTTACTTATTTTTCCTCAGTGGTGATAGACTGTTAGGAGTGGCTTTGTTGTTACAAGTGTAGTGTGAATGTCTTGACTGAAACTACAGTTGTCTTCGTGCCGTGTACATGTCTCTTTAAGGACTTGTGCAGTATTGAATTCCTTAAACGCTGTTTTCATTTTCACTATAACCAGGGACAACAGACACTTTTGCTCCGTAGAAATGGACTCGTTCAAAGGTAGGAAAACCAAAGCTGCTCTGATTCATACATCTGTCCACTTTATCCACGTCTTGTGAGTGCCAACCTGTTTTCTTGTTCGCTCCTGTTGTCAGGACCTTGCCCTCATCAGAGTGTTCCTGTTGAGACTGATGAGAGCATGACATCCTCCACTCTGGACTTGGTCTGGCCTCCTCCTTGTAACCAGTGTAGTGGACATGTAGAGACCAGCAGAAGGCCACAGGACCATGGCTGTGAACCACCTGGAGAATATGATGCCGGAGAGAGGACAGTCCTCGAGAGCCGCTTCCAGCAAGAATCCAGAGCCGCCTGCCGTGCTTCCCCGGAACCTAGCTTTACACCCCCAACACACTCAGGACACATGAGACCCCCCCAACCTGCAGGCGTTTGGCCTCATGGCCTCAGAGAGCAGGGGACACTCTCTGACACTCATGAATGGCAGCACAGGGGGAGTAGAGGCTTTGCAGGTCCTTCAAACTGGCCACAGGACTTCTCTGTGGAGGAGGCAGAATGCTTGGAGGCCCCTCTTCCACTCATGTCTGACAATAACTACACCTCCTATGTCCCATCACAATACCCTGCTCAGTGTAAGTGTTTGGTTATCAATAGAATCATGATTTTTTTAAATATATGACAACCTGATTCTAGCAGGATATATATATATATATATAACACACACAAGAGTCATTGAACACAGGATGAATGTATTTAACAACATCACAGAGCAGCTATGGCTGTAGGCTGTCTGTCGTCAAGTGCATTACTTCCTTGTGTACTGTATACTTACTTTTTCCCTTGCTTTTCAATAGGTGGGTCTCACTGTCAGTCTCAGTGACTTCTAGTGTTCCATGGCAATTATCAAATAGCCAGTGTCATTAGTAGAAGGCTATATAGTATCATAATAGTATACCGAAAATATAAAATGGTGTTTTTTTAAATATTGATAATATTGACTACAGGCCACACCAACCCAATTCTGCTGTTAAATTGACTTTACTTAAAAGGTATTAGATTCTTTACAGATCTGGTAGTCATGAAAACCCTGTTAGATATCGTTTGGCTGTTGCTCATTGTGTTGTGTTGTGTTAAAACTGGTCCAAACTTGTAAATCATGTCTGCACTCCCATGTTTCTCTGCAGGCCTCAATCCAAAGCAGGGGGTTTTTCCCAGAAATTGTGCATGTTGTCCTCCGAGAGACCTGCGGCGTCACAATTATCGTTCTTGTCATTATAAGCATGGCTACCAAGCAGATCCACACCACGAGCCTCAGGACCACCAACAGTCCTGGTAGGAGAGCAGGTCCTATCCTGTTTGTCATGATATTTTCAGGATTGATTCATACAATACTTTTCACATGAATCACTCTCGAAATGTTTCTTGTTAATTCCTTTCACAGGAGAGTCTCCCAAAAAAGGCAACAACCTAAAGATGCTCCAAATGCCCCATCGCCTCAGTGCATGGTGCCTCCTAGAGATGTGATGCATGAGGTCAGCGTGAATTGCTCATTGCGGCCAGGTCCAGGACCTTCCACAGGGGAGATCAGGAAGACCATTAGCCTGCCTGAGGAGTGTAGTAAGTCACATCCAGGTCCCTGCATTAACATGTGGTTGTGATGTTTCTCCCACTAAACCTTAAGCATGTATGTGCTAAGGATGTTTCACTGATTGACAGGGAGTGTTTTCATCACGTATTCAGTGGACACAGCCAACGAAATTATTGTTTTTACCAAGTTTCTGACTGATCAGGGATTCAAACCAGCAGTAAGTACATTCATTTCACCCATCACCTCTGCTTCCTGGTGATTTCCCATACAAATACTCACACACTGCCTCTAAATCTCCGATTAGATTGACATCTTTGATAATCCAATCAGGAGAATGGGCATCACTAAATGGATGGACAGACATTTGAATGATGTAAGTCTGACCGTTAAACTTGAGCAGAGAATAAATCAATTCATAATGTAGTCTTCTGCTAAATCTGACAGTGAGATAATACTTTCTCACAGAAATCTGTGCTCATCATTGTGGTCATCAGCCCCCGGTACAAAGAGGACGTGGAGGGAGATGGAGATGATGACCATGGGCTGCACACTAAATACATTCACAATCAGGTAAGCACTTGCTCCACAGCTGTCAAATGCTAGAAAATATTTGCTTGCAACATCCCCTCATGTGGTCGGATCATGTCATTACACTCCCTCCTCCCACGTGGGAGAGGGGAATGAGGAAATGGCTCCTGGGACTTGAAAACAGGACATTTCATTCCCCAGCTCCTCCCAGTGTCCCCCTCACACACAGTCCCACAGTGTTAGTGTGTCACAGGTGCTGAAACTGTCTGTAAGGCTTTCACAGCTCCATGCTGCTTAGTCCAAGTCTGTCTGCTAATCCTGTTGTCTATTGATGATGCATCTTATTGTTATCAGAAGAGAAAATGAACGTCACTTTCACGACTGTCGGTCAATCAATCAATCAAATTTTATATGGATAGACCATATTCACAATTCACAATTTACGGCATAGGACTTCATAAGGTGCAACATCCTCTGTCCTTAACCATCATAAATCTATTTAACAGGAAAAACACATGTGAAGAAACCCTCTCCCTGGACAACAGAAGTGCAATAGACGCTGTGTGAAACAGAGCACATCAACAAAATAACAACATTAGCAAAATTCATGAGAAAAGACAGTGTCTAAAATAAATGGAGAGGCAAGGAAAGTATTTATTCAAACAGTGATAAAAGGGACGATTGTAAATGTATATGTAGATGAAAAAGAGGGTGTCTGCCTCCTGAACTGAAAGTGGGAGATGATTCCACAGGAGAGGAGCTGGATAGCTGAAAGCTCTGGCTCCTACTTTTCCTTTAGAGACTTTAGGGAGGACAAGTAAGCCTGAGTTCTTGGAGCGCAGCTCTCTAGTGGTCTGATGTGGTACTATGAGCTCTTTAAGGTATTTCTCGGATGGTCTGCATTATTAGATTTCTCAGACTATAAATAATGCTTCAGTGGGTAATGTGAAGGCCACAGTGGCTCTCATTCAGCTCACAGTAAGAATGAACATTGATTTTGTTGCCTGTTTTATTAATTGAAACACTTTACGGTGGTACAGCTCTGTGAACACTGAATATCCTCTTTCGGTAATGGCACAGATCCAAAATGAGTTCATCCAACAAGGCTGCCTGAACTTCAGACTGGTACCTGTCCTGTTTCCTAATGCAACTAAGGTACGTATAAGCAATGTGGTAAAAAGTAATTGGTCTGTGTTTATCGAGCACTTTTCTAGTGTTGATGACCACTCTATGTGCATCTATGTGCAGCACTTTCTTTATCACACATCCCTCACACACTGCCAGCACAGTTGTTGGGGGCCATTGGGGGTTCCATATTCTGCCCATGGACACTTTGGCAAGCTGGTTGAACGATTGACCTTCTGTTAAGTGGACACACAAGGGGTCACTTCACACACATATACATACAAGAGTATGGCAGTCCAGCATATAGATCAAACTAAATCTAAGCTCAAAATACTTTCCTCCTAACTGGAAATAATGTTTATAATACTCGCTCACTTTGCAAAAAGAATGTACCCTCTCATTCTGGACATCCCAAGTAAAACTTGCATGATGTGGCTATAGCACAGCAAATAACAGAAAAGATGAATGTAAGAATTTACATCAAACATGAATTGGAAGACCTACAGGCATATGGTGAGGGGTATGTCAAACTGATCATGTAAAAGAGATTTTACCAACTGACCCTCTGGGATTATTCTGTGTCACAGAGACATGTCCCCAACTGGCTCCAGAGCACCAGGATCTACCGCTGGCCCCAGGACACACAGGACCTGCTGCTTCGCCTGCTCAGGGAGGAGCGCTACATCATCCCACAGCGGGGGTGTGACCTCACCCTCACTGTCCGGCCCCTCTGAGAATAACTGAGAAGTGAGATATACAGAAGCACATTTAAAGGACACGGTTTGTTTTGTCAGAAGCCTGCCTGACTGAGAGTCAGTGTGACTCTCATGCTTCGATGAAGACTGTTGCTCCAGCAGCAGATGAGCTGTACAGCCTTTACCTTTTGTCACTTCTTTTCAGATGACCTTACATTCTACATCCTCGATGATAACGTCTGAAATGAGAACTAACTCATAACATATCATGTATCAGAAAATCATGTTTTAATTCGACTGAGAACATCATTTTCCATCAGAACCTTCATCTTTATATAATGAGCAGGAAGCCAAGGAGAAATGGTTTGTGTGTGTGGGATATTATCTATTGTATTCTCTTACTTCTTAAAAGAAAGTGAAGACTGCGTGCTCATATACATTTTGAAATCTTTCTTTAATAAAAATTAAATAAACAAGACAACATGCACATTCATTAATATGTTTTGAAAAGCTGCTCTGATGTGTCTGATTGGGCAGTTTGTTGTACCAGGCTTTCATTTGTTCATTCTTTATCCACTTGCGGGCAGTGGAACAACCTTTAAACACAAGACCTGACATAGGACTGCTATATAATAAGAATAATAATAATGATCCTCGTCCTCATCATTAGTATTATTACTACTGTTATTATATTGTTTCACTAAAGGACAAAATCAATAATAAAGCAGACAAAAAGCTATTATGTGCATAATTTAGAGATGTTTTTCTGGCAACCTGACAAATGTAATTCCTAGTGATAGGTTAGATTAAATAACGAATGATGAAACAAAGTAAATGTTAAATAATCTTTTTCTGTAGGTTCATCACTGCACAAGACTCCTTTCTCATTATATTAAGTCATTAGATGCATTGTTAGTAAAAAATATAAACGCGTGTAGCCATCTTTATTCAAGCTAGCAAACTGTTAACTTAATTGTTTTCTATTTTAAGTTTTTTGCTAATTTATGTTATCAATTAATGATATCGCCTTTATTTTAATCAAATGATAACAATATGAAAAGCTTCTAATTGTTCAAGTGCCATACCCCACAGTGAATCAGTGTCTTGGTGAAGCACGTGTTTAACCAGAAGGTGGCAGCATGTTCCACAAAATGAAAACACTCCCAGCCTTTGTGACTTCGTGCAACAGCCCTCATTAAACATTTAGCTTGAGCTTCTATTACTGATGTTTTATTATGGTGTTACTTTGGACCAGAGGATGTGATGGTGGGGCACAGGTCACAAGGTAATGGAAACATCTGGTGGTTATGTTTCGCACCATCTCTCTGATAAGCCTGAGTTGTTAGGGCCATGTTTTGCTCTGCACTTCATCTTTTCTGTTAAAGCACAGACCTGTTCAGTCGGTTTACCAAACCTGACAAAAATGATTTGCTCCCGTCAGTGTGTGTGTGTGTGAAAGGGATTCCAGTGATGTCTGTAAACACTGGCTCTGCCAGGTCCAATAAATCAGATGTTTGTTATTGTCCTAGGACTGGTGTGCCACCCTACGCAGCTTTATCTGGTGAGTCCAGAGCAACCAGACACAGATATTTCCTCAACAAGGCCTGGATCCCCTATTTCATCTACTCTGTTCCTTGAACACACACTCCCTGCACTGATTCATTTCATGATTTCCTATACATCTACAGTATATTCATGACAACTTGCATCAGTCTATTGAAGTGGCCTTTAGGGACTAAAACAACCTTGATTCATGTCTAAAGAGAGGAGCTCTTCTCCTATCATATCCTGACTTTTGAGTTTTTCCAGATCTCTTACTACATATCCATCCCAACTTTCTCCCAAAAACATGAGTCTTTTCAGGTTCCAAAAGGACATTACACATCCACTGAAATCCCCCTAAATGAAGAGTTTTATTGACAAATGTTTTGTTTCATGATTTTCCTCACTTGTATTATTCTGGTTGCATGTATCGTACAGGGTGATGGGTCGAGAAATTAAACACTTAACATGAAAGTCGATGTTTGAGTTCAGAGACAGATGTTTGTTTTCCACTTAAGTAGCATCTTTGACTGCATCTCATGGTCTAAATCAAGATGTTATATTTTCCAGTCATTCTCATGACAGCGATGAACACCAGCAGGTAAAGAATTATTTACAATGCAAATAAATCATCCATTTTTATTCGATGCATTCTTCTTCCTTTCCCTGCTATTTACTCACAGTAAAAGTCACCCACTGACATGCGTTATGCTGGTAGTGAGAGATAAGGAGTGGGCGACAGAGGTCTGGTAATTTGTCTCCAATTTGTCTCCACTACCCCAGAATCTCTTCATATTCAAGCTTGTCAGCCCCAGCGCATACTGACAGGTGACATCACGTGAGGCAAATTACTAGAGCTCATGCACATACTGACCTCGTCACAAGTCACGAATGTGTTCCATGGAAAATAAGTCTTATAAGTACATTTCTCAATTTCAGCTGTTGAACAGAATTCTTTGTGTACTGTCAAAATAGTTCCCCTTCAGCAGTTTGGGATCAGAGCCATGTTCTGCGTCTGAGTGCAGTTTTGAATGACATGGTAATTGACTGCTGATGTCTGAATTTTAGAACACACAAGTGTTTTGTGATTGGCAGTGAGTACAAGGTGGAACTTACACCATCGCAGTTCAAGGCTCTGCTCAGACTGTGGCCAACCATGCTTAATATGTATATACACTCACTGTACTGTAATGCTCCCACCAACTGCCTTACAAATGTATACATCTATAATATTTCTCCATATGCTCATAGGTCTTGTACGTGTTGCTGGCAAATGCAAGCGAATGTCTGCTGATTGGTTCATTAAGAGGGCCAGGCTCTAACTCAAGGTCAGCACACACTCCAGCAGACAGAGGCTCCGTCCCCATTGAGATTAAATGCAAATGAAATGTTTTTCATCATCTGGGAAGTCGATGGCAGCCATGTCCAGAGTATGAACCAGACTGAGCCAGCTGTTCAAAGAGCGTTATGGCTCTTTCAGTGCAGAGGAGAGAGCAGCGAGCTCAGCATATCTACTACTGATGCCTGCCATGAAAAGGCTATTACAGGAAAGTGACCGGAATACTGAGCAGCTCTGATGACTTGTAGAGGGGGCGGCATCATAAAATACACCACCCTACACGTACACATGGAAGTCTAAAAGATTAAAAGGCAAGATAAACCTTTAATTTCAAAGTCACTGTATGTTTCTTCGTAGAGGAATGACAACACTATAATAAAATGTAATTTATGCATTTCAGATTGGGTTTCAGTTTGGAAGATATTTCTGATTAATCTCTTGTAATGAAACAAATGAATTGAATCCAAAAGTCAAAACCAGTATTTCACTATTTTGTCACCGCTTAACTCACAGGTCCAAATTCCTATTGAGGCACTTCACCCTAAGAAATACAAATCTGTCTTTGGTCTTGATCACATTTTCTATGTTTATGTTTTCGGCAATGTCATATCCCCACATTTTGCTCTAACTCCTATTTTAAGACTGACGCAAAAACAGTATAGTTTCAGTATATTGATCTTAAGTATATTAACTGTCAAAATGCACTAATAAAACAGAATCCTAAATGAAGACACCATGTTAATGTGTCAGATAATGTCAACTTCTCCACAGGTCATTAAAACCCCTAAATGCACAATATGTCCTCGGTGATGTCAGATGCCCTAAAGAGGCAACATGCTGCAGAAGACCATGTTCAGCTGTCTATAATATTAATCCTTGTCCTTAAGCTCTCAGTCATAGCAGGTTTCCTGAAAGATCACTCAATATATACAAAAAATATAAATATTTGATAAATTACAACACATCAGTGTTAGCTAGTGGCAACTTTCTGTTTGTATCACTGTACATTGTGGTGATTTAGTTTAATCTTATATATCAGCATTATATTCCCTTGCATTTTCAGTTTGTATGTGGTACTAAAGCAATTCAATTGCTGTTAATAGAATTTTGATGAGGCCTAAAATATTATAAAAAGTTTATCAATGTCTTAATGCATGTTTCCTTATGTGAGATGCTTTGAGTGTGATACATACAAGGACATCTTTCCTCACTCACATGAAATATATTATCCAATAAAAAAACTCTGTCCCTAACAAACCTCCAGAGAGGAAAATTATGTTTCCAAGCTCTTTGATCTGGGTCTCATTCTGGCTTTGATGCTGCGGTGGCAAATAAGGTGAAAAGTTGTCAAGCTCAATGTTCCAAGGTCCCGTTTCCGGTTTCTATGTTTAAATGTATTCAGTTATAAAATAAGAGTCCTCCAAAGGTATATGTAAGCAGGGATGGGCAAAGATACATCCAAATGTATTTTAAACTAAAATACCAAGTACCCTAATCGTAAGAGTATAAAAATAAACTATAAAATACACAAATGATAATAAAACTACTGTATTCTTCTAACCCTAACCCTACTTTCCCAAGGGAGCATGAAATCACATTGGATACTATGCATATATAAGTCAGTCTATTTGATCTATCCCTTCAGCAGTACACTGACCCAGCTGATTAAGTGGACCATTTTTGTGAGCAACAGCTAACGAGGCATGACATAATGCTGTCATCCAATCAGTCAACAGATAGTTCAAATAATCTGACCTACAGTACCTGTTTGGTAATAAAGGGCCTACCTCGCACCAGCAACACTGATGACATGACAAACAAGTCATTCATAAGCAGACAACTGATAGCACCTTTATCCATAGCAACTACTTTCTAAGTAATTCATTAATCAATCATTCAATTATTAATCATAAATATAATATTTAATTATGTGTCGACACACTGAACTGAAGGAGTAGCCTACAAACCAAACTCTAACCCCTGGGAGTAGCATTGCTTGATTACCATTCATGAAAGTATTCTCCCACTGAGCTTACATTGTAATTTAATTGTAAAACTGGGGTCAAATTACACAAGTGGCTTGTCAAGTGTGAGCCTTAATTTCCCCTCTCTAAAATAGTTTCCTCCATTTTTTCTTCTGTTTCCAGCAGATTGCTTTTTGTTTAGCAGGTGAGAGGTTTTAAAATCCTTGTCTATCATCAATTTAGTCAAATATTTGATGCAGGGCGAGAGACTTTAGTGTCAATGAAGCTTTTAGAAATTGATGGCTAAATGGCCTGGACGTACTTGTGATGTACTATGTTTAAAAAACTGATTTAGCTATCACCAGGAACTGTATCCTCCTGAACACTTTGGAAACCTGCTCTATTGAATTCATAATCCAAACAAAGATCCAGCCATTATTTTGATAATCAACTGACACAGCGTGCACATTATGTTATTTTAACTGCTGATTTTGAATCAATGCATGTCATATTAGGCTATCACATGAATTTGGTTTGTGGGGATGACAACACTTAACGTATTGTTGTCCTTTTATACTTTTATCACTGCTAATGTCCGTGTAGTTACTTTAATCGATGTCTTACTTTCACATATTTCATTGAATCTTGAATCTTTATTGTTGGACCAAACAGGATGTTTTCTGGTTTTACCGGTATCATCTTAGGGATATTGAGATGCAGTTTGTGGTAAACGACAGTGCTATTCCATCCCATGGTTTTAGCAAATAGTAATTTATAAGTAAAGAATCAACATATAAATGATTAGTATGCCGGAAAGAACCTCTTGATATGTGGGCACTTCACCCACAAAACCACCAACGGTGCCTCTAAATGTATTGGCCATGAACAACTGTACCAGATGTGAGCTTTGAAAATGAATCACTTATTTTCAAACGGGTGCCTTGAATCAGTGAGCTCGTGACTCCTCAACATTGCTTTTATTCTGAAAGCTGCAGCCGGATGTAGTAGCCGCGTGTGTTGTGTCGCGCTTTCTGTCTGTCACGGGTTAGCTAACGTGGGTTAGCCTGTTATGGAAGCGGAGGGAGAAACAACGGAGGGGCTGTCTGATTACACGGGACTGGCTAAGACTAGTTCTGGGACGTGATTCGGAAAGATAACGCCACATACCGGAAGCCCGGGGAACGTCTTCCAGGCTGAAAACAAAAACAGCAGAGAAAGAGCTCAAATCACAGGACAGCCACAGTTAGTGCAACATGGACCCGGCAGCCGCGGAGCGTCCGACATTCACCGGCCGCCGTCGAGTGTAGTTCTCCGCAGCCGCAGTTTGACTTCAGCGGCTGGAGCCACGGGAATCTTTGTTCGGTTTTTTTTTTTCCTCCATGGGACACGGTCGGGCTTCCCCGCCGCTTTGCCGTTGTTTCCCCGCCGCTGACAGCTCTCCCCTCGGTTGGTATCGACTGGCCGACGAGCCCCCCGCATCGTATGGACTCCTAACAGGAGTTTGTTGGCTTTTCTGTCGGTCGGTTCCTCTCTGACGGACGCGGCAGTCATGTTTGCGGTGCGCATCGTCACCGCAGACTTCTATCTGGCGAGACCAGTGAAGGACCTGGATGTGTGCTACTCTGACTTCAGGGAGAGCGACGTGAAGAGAGTGCCGGTGGTGCGGATATTCGGAGCAACACCCGCAGGTCAGTCATCCGCCCGCTGCGTCTGTCTGTGTGTCTGTGTTCTCAACATTAAAGGTGATGCTTGTTGTGCTTCCAGCGCCGCACCACGCGGCAGTGGCTGCAGTTTGAGCGCGCGCGCGCCCACACACAGGCACATACATTCACGTACAGTACATGCATGCGCCGTGTTGTTTGGAGGAAACGTGACGGACAGATTGTGCACGACGGCAACAGGAAGCCGATCGGGGTGTTGACACATCTGTATGTACAGTCTGTGGCGGACACACGCTACCAGCGGCGTGCACCGCTGTTGCTCTGCAGCGGTGGGAGCCCTCCTCTGCTCCCCCTCCCGCACGGCTCGGCTTTGTTTTCGCTGTCCTGCTCCATCATGGCACGGTGGCGGTGCAGAGCTCGGGCTCCCAGGGCTCGACTTTACACCTCTGCCGGCGGCCACATGTGGCATTCAGGGACAGCTCGCACTTTGCCTTTACGGTGGTTTATATTTTTGCTGAAAGCAACCTGTGGAGTGTTGACACGGGGTTGATAACAAAATGCTGCCGCCTCCTCGGGCTTTTTCCACTTTTACGGAAACGAATAGACCAAAGAACAATGAAATGACACTTCGGTCAGCACCACATTTACATTTGGTTATTGAAGCAATTTAAACAGCAGAAGACATGGATTGAACATCTGCAGCAGAGGACGAGGCTAATGTGGGGGTTATGTAAAAGTATGTGCTCCATAGAACACAGTGCAATCTGAAAAGGCAGGAGCCATCATGCACAATCGTTATAATGGAAATAAGAAAGAGTCGTTATTGATGAACAGCGTCGTGTGACATCGTGTGAAAACGAAAAGCACAATGCAGACTCGCATTTTTCAGATCCTCATATTGAAAAATGTAATTTTGTACAGATAGCTGCAGTCAAAATTGCAAACAAAAGAGAGGTTTGATTTTCTATGGATCAGTGTTTTTTTCTTGGGCTTTGGCCCATCCTCTGCTCTCTAATAAAGCCATTACAACTGAGCACTCTGGGTACCTTAATCCCCATACCACAAAACAATAGAATAATTTCCTGCACAATGGCTGGGCATTAGCATTCCAGCCAAATCCCCTTGCGATTGCCCTGCCCCTCTTTAACCCTTTGTGACAGGTGAAAGCACCATTGCAGGGGACTGTGTCGGGGCTAGTCCACAGTGGTAATGAAAAAATGGTAGTCAAACTTGTCCCACATACCGTGTCAGTGCTCCTCCGCAGGGTGACCTGGAGCACCCAGCAGAGAAGGATCCACCTCATTGAGGATTAAAGGCTTTAGAGCAGACAAATGCAGTGGGCCTTGGTTAGGGTCAGGGTGTCATGTCTAATTTGGTCCTGTCATAAACCTGCAAGTTGGCATGCAGCTGTGTTGATGTGAAGGGGCAACACACACACACACACACACACACACACACACACACACACACACACACACACACTGCAGCAGAGGCAGTCTGGGTATCCTGTCAGGTGAATGTATGCTAAACAGCAATCCATCAGCACTGATTCAAGCACAATATAATCTAATTAACATAGCACTGCAGTTAGGCTCTCAGGCATGGAGGTACCTTGTGCACTGATCTAAAATTAATTTTATAATGCATCAGTAGCATCATAATATAAAAGCATTATCTAAATAATAACCTTCAATTTCGTTTCACTTGCTTGTCTGAACTCGTTAGACAGTGCCAGCAATAGTGTTGCAAGAGAGTGTGCAATGAATTGTTCAGTTGTTACATTCATGGACAACAATGAATTCTTCAAGTCATTTTTCAAGCAAAACCCCCCCAAACATTTGCTGGTTCCAGTCTTAAATTTGAATCTATAGCTGCTTTCACACATGCCATGAACTCAGGAGAAGCTCCAAACATTCTCCGAAGGGATGTATGTGAGAGCCTCTGGACTTTCTGCAGAGTTTCTTCATCTGGCCCCCTCGTCATACCCTGCAGAAAGTCCAGAAGAGCCGATGTGAGAGGACAGCAGGAGATCCTCTGCAGGATTCACGCGTGTGAGTGCATTGATGACATTTCTAACATGCGACAGTATCAAAAATGAGGAAATAAAATGAGGTGTGAATCTCCTGCTGTTGTTCATGTGTGAAAGGCAAAAGCCGGAGAAGGTCTGGACCAAATTCTGCGGACATCCTCCGGAGTTCATGTCTGAAAGCTGCTTCAATTATACTGATAAAACATTGATTGTCTGATGTACTAAATACGTGTTCAAGCATCACCATGGGCTGTAGGTGAATTGAGTTTTAATTTCCTGATATTCTATACAATGTATAATTGTGTGATCGAGAGTTTTTGTAGTTTGACTGACTGGACTCGTATTTTCTCCGTAGTAGGTGCATGTGTGAACACAAATGTCCGGGTGAGACGCTCCACAGTTTCTACAGACCTTATCCGCCTGACCTCATAGTATATAGTTCGTAGAAAATCAGGAGAATCCCATTTGGGATCCCCCTCTGGATTCACTGTGAGCCAGTGGGGGTTGATGACTCTTCTAACATGTGAATGCGTCTGCGTCATAGTTTTGTTTGGCACCATTAAAGTGAGCCAGCTAGCACACTAGGCCTTACCTACAGTACATGGAATGCAGCCATTGTAAATGTTATTAATTAGTCCTTCTACTTCCTGCTGCTTTCCTACCATGAAGTGAAAATGGCTGCTGTGAACAAGGTTTACATGCACAAAGGTGATTCCAAAGGAAGCTCTGATACAGGTGTGATAACAGTCATAACAATGCTCTCAGTTGGAACATAATCCAGATGCCAACAACTCTCATCATGTCTGATAAGTTATTGTTGCTGGTATGTGGCATTGAAACATTTCAATGTCCCATTGAAGCTTTCACTGATAAAAAGTTTACACAAACACAGTAGCTGGCATTGTTTCTGTTGTGGTTTGAATCCGAGTCGGTGTTGTTTTGAGTCACAGTATTAGAGTAGCCTGTCTGCAGTTGGTGTGCTGTATTGGGAGCCCCGCAGGTTTGCACAGTTGACTATCCTCTTTCTACGTTTATGTGTCACTTGTGGCGAGTTAGCTCAGCGTTTTCAGAAACAAAATTACATCACCATCTGGAATACATTGAAGCCGAAAGGAATCTCTTTCTGTCCTTCTCGGTTTCTCTATAGCTCAGACTCAGGCCACACCCAGCTAGAGAGAGTGACTTTTTAATATTTCTTTTTGCCTTTATGGTGTTTTTATTGTTTGGCTTGGAGGGAGGAGTTCATGAGCAGTTTTGCTCAATGTGTGCTGACTTTTATCTCATCAGTGTGTTTACCCTGATCTAAGCGGCCAGTGCATGAGCACCATGTGGCTCTGGCTACAACCCCAGGCCTCATATTCCCTGTCCTTTCCTGACCTAAGCCGTGCGCTCTCCCACCAATCAGCCCTGTGTAATTCGATGCCACGCTCCCCCCCCCCCCCCCCCCCTCCTCTCTTTGTTAGAATTCAGTGGCTGGTCTTCCTGTGCTGCACTCATCCTATAAATGCATGCCCATCTCTGAAGTAGCTCAAGGAGAGGAGGATACAAAAACAGATACCTCCTTGTTGTGAAAATTTCTCCCCTGATTTATGCTTATTAACTATAGGTAGGGTTGGGTATTGCAAAAACTGTATTGATTCTGATTCTGCTTATCGATTATGGTACTTATCGATTCCCCATTTCGATTCCAAAATGGTAAAAAAATAGGTCAAATGTTTAGATTACAAATATATCTTTATTTGACTGGACCGGTGCACAGTAGCTGTGCTTCATGTTACACCAGGGCAACAGTAGTAACACCTTGTGGTAGAAGGCTACATTACAAAAGAAAACCCACACAACTCATCTCGGAGCCTTATCAGACATGTCTTTAACCCAACTGTGTAAACTAGTAGTAACTGAGATAGAGGCAATGTTGAAACGTTTTGCCTTGAAAATACTGGTGTTTAAATTAACCAAACAACACACAGTCGTGTTTGTGCATATTTAGTAGAAGAAAATGTTCTAATTGTCTGTGTAAACTAATGTTACATTAATAATTGTCAACTTTAAGATCTGTGATGAATATTTATCTCTCATATATTCCATAACAACATGGTGGAAATCAGTAGCAGTTGAACCACCAGCTTCTTGTTGTACGTTTTATTTATAGGAAACCTACTGACAAAAATCATACAAGTCATGTAATTCAGCTTTCCCTTGAATGCCAGCAAGAACGGTGTGTCGCTGCTGTCGCTGCTCGCTCTCCCTAGCTCAACTGTAGGTGCTAGCAAGGTGCTACTAGCGCTATCTGAAGATGACACACTTGGGCTCGGAGACCACAGGACATTAAATGCTGGACAGTCTTTCACATCGACGCCGTGCTGCCTTAAATGTTTGGTGAGCTTCCCTCATGCATTGCACTTTGCCTTGTCGTCGTTGTCTTTTGTAAAGTGAAGCCACACTTCTGACCGTTTATCGCGTCTCAGCTTTGCCATGTTAACCATCCATGCTAGGTCGAGTCTAAACAAATGGACAGGCAGTCACGTAGGCAGGTCCTGGCAGATACATACGGCATCCTTAGCATTTTAGGAACCGATAAGCAGAACCGAAATTCTATTAATTTTACAGGTACCCGGTATTTTGGATTCGGTTCTAATTTGGAACTGAGTTTCGGTTCCCAACCCTAATTATCGGTGATTTAAAAAAAAAAATTATCTGTCAGGGCGGCAAACAACCAGCCGCTGGATTGCTATCCAAGCGGCTGCAACCTTTTGAGGTTTGACAGCATTGATCTCCACCCGACAAGCTTGGCCCAGATGCTTTGAAAGGCCCCAGGGGCCCCTGTGTCAACAGGGGGCACACTTGTGTATGTGCGCGTGTGTGTGTGCGAGCGAGCAGAGAGGGAGGAAGTGCATGACCAATTGACCTGAATGAGGGGGCCAAGAAGTGAGGTGCAGTTAGAGGTAAAACTGACCCCCTTCCCCGCCTGGGTTTAGCTCTCCCCAGGGGAACCTTTAATGCCATCTAAAGGAATTCCTCCTGGATCCATTAATAGGATAATGGGTTGACTCGAACACACTCTTTGGCTCATTAGGATTAAGATTATTGTCCCCATTAACTGTTTACTTTCCTCTCACTCTGTCAGTTACTTGGGTTCAATTATCATCCCCTAACCCCTGCTCTAGTTGCTTCTAATTATATCAAAACTGAGAGAGATGTAGGTTTGTTGATATGCTGTTTTGTTAGGGTGGAGCCGAATACTTGGATGAAACGGGTCTCTGGTACGGATAATGTACTTTTACAAGCATGAGTAACATCCAAGTAAAATGTGTCAATATCCGAACTCATCAAGAATAAAAATCTTTTACCGGGCCACTTCCTTGGCTGCGTTTTCTTTTTGTTGAAACAATTTTTCTAACCCTAACCCTTCTATATAGAGCAATCAGTTAATACTACATGTGTTCTTCCGATCAACTCATATCCATGTCAGGCTTAAAATACAAACTTCCGGTTAGGTTCCGCCCACTTCCAACTAAGACCTGTGATAATGGTGTACTCACTCATCCCTCATGTGATTTGATTTTTATTCTTTTGTCTGAACAGATTTTCAAGTTTTGCTTCAGGGAGTGTCTGGTTCACTCTTATGAGTGATGTATGTAATTGCTTCAGGTTTATCACAGTAAAGTAGAGCCATATTGATGATAGAGGAGAGTCAGAAAAGAGACTGAGCACTGCACCCTGTGATTTTTCTCACTCACAAGTATAGGGCTGGGTTATAAAAACGAAAGCCATAATAATCGTGATATAAATTTTCCTCGATAGAAATTTAAGACATGGTCGATAGAACTCATTCCATCCATGCTTTGACAGACAACATGAACAGCCAATCATTATGAGAATAGCGCCGCACCTAACCAATCATGTGGCTGGAATAGAGTTACAGCCACGTTGGGTTAGGTTGACGCACACAGCACAGTACGTAGGAGGAGCAGCAGCACACATGCTAATGTTTGGGCTCCTCCATAGAGGTAAACAACTCTGCATCGATGCAGTGACAGAACATAATTGATTCATGTTTTCCACTACAGTCATTGTTTTAGTGGTTTTCCACTGCTAAAGTATTATAACCACTGCTGCTCAAAGATCAGGACAGACGCACATTAAAGGTCCGGTCGTCCTGTATGTGTCTGAGTCTCGTCTGTTTGATTCGCTTAAAGTTTGAGACATGTTTTAACATGCGACACAACAAGTGACTCGTCATGATCTGACATCATCGATTAATAACTATTTTAGAATATAGGACTAGATGGTGAATATGCCATGTGATTATCAGTTCGTGTTTGAAGAGGAACAGAGACGAGCAGACACACACACACACACACACACACACACACACACACACACACACACACAAAAACACAAACACACACATACACTCCTGCAGACAGAAGTAATTTCCACAGATTATGATGAAACACAGGGTTTTAACGTCATTGTTGCAGAAGAAGTCTGCAACGCCTCTTTTATCCTGGAACATAAATATGAATTCAGCAGGTTTTTATAAAGATCAGGTCAAGATGACCTGACTACAATTTGGTGGTCAAAGGATATTGTGGTGATAAGAGCCGATGCTGAATCGATGTGCTGCAAACAAAATCCCAGCTGAATTAATAAATTACGTCTGTCTGAAGGACATGTCTGAATACGGCTTAACAATGACGAGGAGATCATGATGTTAGGCTCAACATTGTGTTGACTGTCAACCATTGGTGAAACTTAACTGCTACTTCAGAGTGATATGTTTAACTTGATGCCTAGTACCATAGATCTGTTGTCCATTCCAGATTGTACCCTGGTTACATCAGGGGCTGGGAGTGGTGGTTTCCACTCCCCCATCTTATTCTCCCAACTAACCTTTGAAATCCAGGAACCCCACCGCCAGACATTTATAAGATAAGTAGAATGACATGGGCTGAGTAACAATTTGTGTCTGAACAGGTGTTCCCATTGTCTTCATCAAAGTTGTGTATCTGTGAGTATATTGTAACGACTTAAAACATTCATCCTTACCCTAATCATTTTGATAGAGAAAGGACAAAATCCGATCCTATAGGAGTTGTTGTTGTTGTTCTCTAGTAGCTGTGTTCCAGATGGCTTTGCCAATGAGGTAATGTGATTTAGTCCATCTCCAAGGTGAGATGGATGCCCATTGCTGAAGAAGGAATGGGGGGATAACAGGAAGTACTTTGTCTTTTGATGCAGCTGTATTAAAAAGCCAGTGTTTGATGTGAAGTGCCGTCTAATGCAGGGGCCTGCTGAGGGCCACTGTTGGTTGGTGTCGGTAAAGTCGTATATTCTAGAAGTACCTCTTAGTTTTCCAAAGCAGGTTCCTGTAATGTGGTTCTGTGTGGTCTGAAGAGAGAGGCCTGTGTTGGCACGTGGTGTTGGGTCATTTCAGGTCCTACGCTCAGTGTTGGCTCTACCTCTCTCCTCCTGCCCCATTCTCCCCACAAAGGGAGAGAGATGAGGGGCCCTGTTTTGTCCACCCTCATAATGAGAGACGGAGACTTCCCACTCTGTCTCCTCAGGGCCACTGGTGTTGCTGCAAGAGAGCTCTGCAGTGTTTCAAGGTAGATTAAGACCTTGTCTAAAAAGAATGAAAGAATTTGGGCAGACTGAAGAAAGCTTGAATCTCTGCTTGGAAATGAGAGAATGCTTTAAACCTGCCATGCTGTGCCTTTCAGCACGGTTTTTAATAAGGCTTGTGAGTGTGTGGTGGGTGTGCACATTTGCGTGCATACACACAAAGATAAACAAAGTGATGAGTTTTCATCTGTAAGATTGGGGCATCTGTGCAAATTAGGATTCAGTAGCAGCGCTCCTGTTATTTCAGTAATGTTTTAGTGCATAAACCTACTGAATTGTCTGTGCTGTTGTGTAAAAATAGGATTCATAGGGTTTTCCCCATGCAGGTTATGTAGTTTTCTTTGGTGATATAGCTCCAGATCAGACCTGATTTGAAGGCTTTTAATTACAGAGACCAAAAGTCTCTTGCCTGCTCCTTAAATCTGCTTGAGGCTAGTGTCCCTGGATCTCCAGGTAAACTGTTGACGCTTGATTTGGGTTGTGTGTGTAATGCTGGTGCCAGGTTTAAACAAATAATGTTAAAAAGTAAAAGGAACTTTCTTGAACTCGAAAATTCATGACTAGTTTAATGCTTTTGATAATCTTTTGTAATGTAATAACATCAGATTTGCACACTAAAAGAAAAGGTGCAATGTGTTAAGTAATAAATTCTTGCATACCACACTACTCGGATTTCAGCATTGTGAGTCTAAATGACTGAAGAAGCAGTCTGGGGAGCTGACTTTAGCTGACCAGTATTCAGTATCAGAGGTGAGAATGTCAGAGGGGGGAGAAGAAATGAGGGCAAAGAATCTACAAATCCTACAGCATTGTGCTTCTTTGTGTGATATTGCACTTCTGTTTTTTTTGTTGCTGTATGTATTTAGATTTGGCAATTAAAAAGGTTTGTGTTGATTGTGACCTACCACAATATCAACATTTACTGTCACGCAATGATCTTCTATTTCTTTGACCTACAATTTGGTCAAATTGGTCAAATGTTCGTTCACTGTAGAGCTGATGTACCAACTGACAACAGACCCGACTGGTGTAGATAAACTAGCAAATTGGAGCACATGGGAAATCCTGCTGCATCAGTGAGCTGGTGGAAGATCAAAAAATCTGGTCTGGTCACTCTGTCTTTCAGGATGCACACAAGAGCATGCTGCGTGAGGAGTGGCCTCACTGGCCAACCACAATATCTAATCGCCCTTACTGAGTCACCGAGGAAGGTTATGTGAACCCAAATGAATGTAGTGCTTTTCTCAACATAACACAAACGATTGTCTGACCAGTGTTAATTTGATCAGATGAAAACACAGGGACTTGAGCTTGATTGTCCCTGATATTGTCAGCTCAACCAGTAGTGTCCCCCAAACTGCCCTTGGTGTGTATGTGTCAAATTACTAGACACTAACAGGGAGCTGGACACAACTGTAGGATTTTTATTCACTATTGCAATGTAAGTATTTGTAAGATTTCTGGCGAATGCTGGTTTTAGGCAGTTAGTTGTTTTGTTCTCTTCTTATGACTGATTAGTCATTACTGGGAAATGTCACTTCTTAACGCTCAATACAATTCAACAAATAGAGATTTTACAAGAGTTTTCTGGATGGATTGTTTGTAGCGCATATTTGCTTAACGTTGGTGCATTCCTGTACCTGTGCCAAGTCGGTTTTTCCTTTTGAAAGTTGTGGACCAGCAGTCCTTCTGCCTCTGTTTTATTTAAATCTGGGACTGCAGTGGGAACTCAAAACGGTCTGTCTCATCAAATTTTAATTCAATATCCCTGTACAGTCAGTTTGAGGGCAGGCTTATTATAAAGAGGGAAATTCTGGAAGCCCAGCTCTAAAAATAGCTGTGTGTGTCTGTGTATTTTTATGCAACTGCGCTTGTGTCTGCAGATAGACGGTGGGCTGGCTGTTGTTGCTGCGTAACAAGCCACAGACTTAAAAACTGAATGTCTCCGGTTGCATACTATAAGCTGATGTTTTAGAGACATTTACGACCCCCCTCCTTATTCCGCCTAGAACTAACACCTTTTTTTCCTTAAGGAGTTACCGTATATTTGGATCTGCTCTGTTCTCCAACTGAAATCTGCTCGAGTCCCAGCTATATCCCTGTAAAGTAGTGTGTGTTTCTGTGTATCTACAAGGATGTCCATGTGTTACATTGAGAGGCAGTGCTTGGAAATCTCCTCCTGCCCCTTTATCAAAGAGAAAGTCTGAGCACACACCAATATACACACGGCATCTTTTTGCACCGTGGCAACCACTTGGCTCTAACCAGTTCTCCTCATACTCATTATGAAATCTGTAGCATCTCTCTGTAGCTCTCACTGTCCTGTCAGGAATTTTAGGGCTCAGGATTTCAATGTTTGCTCTATTCATTCATAATTCATGAATTCTCATTTCTCTTCAGTGGAGTTCTCCTTTCTTTTGCAGTTTATCCTTATATGGCCAAGAATAATCTGAAAAAAAAATGTCACAGTTTCTGGTTTCAGAACTGTTTACTTTCATAATGAATTTGTCATTGTGAAGGAAGATTGCTATGGGAGGGTTTTAATGAAATGAGGGACTGCTGAGGTGAATTTGCTGTCAGGAGGTACTGTACACTTCAGTAACTGGTCATTTCGAAGATCGGGAGATCATCCAGAGTTCAGTGCATGCATGAAAGCAGCTTTAGTGATCAGCTACAGAAAGTTGCATGCATGCCTGCATGTGTCCTAGTAACTGCAGATACCCTGAGGGTCTCCCGCTGCTGGTCACCGTCCATGCCTGTCAGTGTTCTCCCCCTCTCCTCCTCTGTTGTATGCAGCCTTCACTTTCCCCCTGTCTTCCGCATTCCTTTGTTTTCCTCGACATACTTTAACTCTTTCAAGGGTTTTCAGGAATGCTCGACCAAAGTGGTTGTTAATTTAATGATATTTAGAAAGCAGGGCGGCAATGGCAAATGTATGAATACTGTTAAATACTATAGATGAGACACAAAAACGTGAATTCAGAGTAACATTTATTGTGCGTTGACTCTGTGCCCTCTACTTATTCTTTGAATTTGAAACTAATGTCGACAAGTTATTAACCACAAAATGTTTTTGTTAAACCGCCTCGTATGTGCAGGCATCGGCAGATACAGATGTTCTAAATGCCAGATATCTGTGTGATGTTTCTATCACCAGCTTTTACTTTCTTCCCTTGAATCAAATCTGCACCTTGTTTCATCTCACTCCCCCCATGTCCCTGTTTCCCCTCCTCCTCCACCTCACTCTACATCTTCCGTCACATTGTCCTGAACTGCCTCTGCGGGAGAGCTGCTGCATAGCACACAGAGAGAGAGGGAGTGTTTACAAGTGGAGCTAGTTTGGCCTTTGCCCTCATACCCCCATACCCCTCCTCGCGGTCCTCTTCAATTCAAAGCTCCACACTCTTCTAAATCCCCCCTGCCCTCCACAGCACCCTCTTCTTATATTGTACCCCCATTCACTTGCATTCCTGAACATTAGGATGGTGGCAGTCATTAGTGAGGGCAAATTAAGACCTTTAATGGGGCTGGGGTAGTCCAGGCCATATTCAGTACGTTTTTTTTCTCTTAAGCTTTCCTGCTGAGTGCTGCCATAACACAGCCCTCCACAGACAGTTGTGTGGGTACTCTTCTATTCCGGGTGGATTTGGTATTATTTCTTTCTGTCTGTCTTTTCTGTCACTCTTAAGCAGATTACCAAAATATGGAGGAACTGCAGAGTTCACTGCATGTCTAAAAGCAGCTATACATGATGTCCATTTACCTTTTTCACTTCACAACAATATGTTTTGATGTGAGTCAGACTCCAGACTCCTAAATCTATACTTTAATGTACTTTTAGTATTGCAGCTTAATTGGATTTCACTCCACTTGTTTAGAAAGGATTTCATTTTTCCACATTGCATGTTGGTGCAGCCTAATTTAATTAGGCTCCTGCTTATCCTCCTGTTTCCAGCCCCTCCTCCTCTGTCTGCTACACTCTCTCTTCCTGCTGTCTTTCCTCCCTCATTCCTCCTCCTCCTCCTCCTCGTCATGCTTGGCTGCAGGACTCAGTCCTCCACCAGTGTGTGTGCCTCCTCTCCTGGCCCTGCCCTGCCAGCCCGAGGGCTGTGCTTGGCCTACGCTGATGTTCCCCATATTTCTGCACACCACTCAGCACAACAGTTGTGCTTTTTTCCTCCCTCCCTCTCTGCTCTGAGGAGTCGGTCAGCTGAGGTAATATGGGAATACAATGTCCTAGTTCACAGGGTTCTTCCTGTAAACTCTCAGACTGCTAATTACACTCTCACTGCATGGACTGCTCTTTTCTGTGCTGTAGCTTTCTATGGTTGCTCACTCTTCCTCTTTCTCTGGCCCAGACAATTGCTTTTTCCTCTCTTCCTTTTCTCAGATTATTTCCTCTCACTCATGCTCTCTCTGGTCTTCTGTGTCTCTCTCTTGTGTGTCCACACTGAAGTACAAGTCTATGTTTTTTACTCTCTAATAATCCCTTGCATCCTACCTCTTTACTCTGCAGCTGTTTTCCTTCAAATGTTGCACAAATATGCAGTGGATTTCCAAAATGTTAGCAAAATTAAAAGCACAGGACAATATTACATAACCAGTATATATTTGGCACATTGGCATTTCTCTCCTCTTTTCTTCTTTGCCAAAAGTCTGCAGCTGGACTTAATCTGCAACAAGCATCCTGGTGGTTTTTAAAAATATTGTTACATACTGTATACTGTAGGGTGCATGTGTTTGTATACTCCATTGAAATACAAAAGTATTAACTTGGCTACTATAATTTAAGATTTTACCTGCTGGCTAATACTCTCCCACTGAGCAGTGAATGCTAATATGCCCTCGAGTAAGTCACTTACTTCCTGTGACAACAGAGCTGGTCAGCAGCCAACAGTGTAAGCCTGGGACTGTGCAACTCTTAGGTTTGAAGGAGTGAGAGCAAAATGAGTAAAGCGGGTCAGGGCGGAGAAAGAGCATTTCTGCTCAGTCAACCTTTGTGCGATAAAAGAACAAGAAGGTAAAACAATCGTATCATGTCAAACAGATCAAAGCCTGCAGGTCTCCAGTCACCCAAGCAGGAGTCATACGAAGGGCAGACAAGGTATGAATCACTCACAATCAGTGCAGAGACACTGGAGAGGTGGCAGAGAGAGATAGATAAAGAGTCGTTTTCAGACATGACCTGCGGGTAAAATCCGGAGAATTGGCTATGGAGTTCACCTGCAGTCTGCCTTTCAAACATGTACAACACATCATTTCATTTTTGCATCTGTTGCGCATAAGTGTCATCAACATGCACACTTGCTTGCGTTGAATTCAGTGGGGGATCCCCTGTTGTGTTCAATATCAATATCCATGCAGTGTTGAGCAGATCTAGTGAAGAAAAGTGTGAAACCTATTCAGCTTTGTGTCCATCTACTCCACAGGGATTGAAGTTCTCTGTCGCACAAGTGGTTCTCAGTCAGATTCCAGAGAGACCATGTATGATATAAGTGAAGATGAAAGTATGATTTCAGCCCCAGAGGACAAAACCTAGAACTGGCTTCTTCACAAACAATCCATCCAATCCATCGTAATTTGTTGCTCACATTGTTTGTCTAATGTCATGTTATGTCCTTGTTACTAAACATTAAACATTGGTTTTATCATCGCAGTTTTTTAAATTATGTTAAAAGGAATATTAAAGGCAAATCAGCTGCTGAATCAGGGCATATGTGCTGAAGTTTTTCTTTGCATTGGCTAGTTAGTCAAGGGCACTGTGATGAATGTTTGGCAGATTAATTAACAACTGTTTTGTTGAAGCAAAAATGTTTTTTATTGGACAGATTTAATTATGTGAAACCTACAAAACTGCTTTGATTAAAAGTAAGGGTATAACATTGACTGTGTATTTTGGTAAATCTTTCAAAGTCTATAAGGAGTGCTGCAACAACTAATTGATTTAATCGATTATAATTAATTATACAAATAGTTACTTAGAAATCAATAACTCAGGGTCTGTTATAATGCATGTCACACACTGTTGCAATGTCTCCTGAGGTGGGGTTTAGCCAATGCATTGCCTTATGTACCACAACGGCATCCCCTCTGGGGAGTCAGTGATTGAAAAATGGCACGGATGGCTAAAAAGAGAATAGGGTTTTTCCTCTGCAAAGAGTTAAGCAAGAGTGGGCTTCATAAATCAAGTCTGGTCTGATTGGACTGCCATTTGTGATTCCTGTACATCCCAGATTGTAGGCTCTTGATGTTTTAAGAAGAAAATAATTACTGTTCCCCCAATTATTCTCCTGGTTTTGGTGTCATTTCAGTCATGTCCCATGAGTTGCCTATCTTGCTTTGAATTATCCCTGACCCAGTCCAGATCTGTGGAGTCTGCTGCCACCATCTGCGCTGTGTTCTCACAAGCCAGGCAGACATACCGTTATCTTTAAAAAGAACAAACGGCAGGAAGACCAGCCTGCACAATCACAGCATAGGCTGGCTAACATCACACTATAGCCACCCTCAATTTCAGTGGTCATATTTATGAAGACTGATATATCTTTGCTTTGTCTGCTTAACAAAATGACCATCTGGTCAGTCTCATCCTATCAGCTCAAATGACTTGCTCTACTGTGCTGTCTGTCTACTCAGCCAGGGACATGCCAGGGATGGCTGGCGTGAAGGAACATCCATGCCTGCCCTCTCCTCCTGCAGCCTCAGCTTGAGCAATGGGGAATACTGGCAAGAAAGTGGTCATTAAGGAAAAATGGGGAGGTTATTGTGTTCCCTGTCATGAATGTGGGGCAGGCAGACAATGAATTGGTTGTCATTCATCCTGTCCATCCGTCCATCTGCGTTAACTTAGACACAGGTGACTGAATTTAGATGAAACCTAGGTAAATTGTGCACTGTGCAAGTTGGGTCTTTTTTAGTCCAAATTTACACAAATTACGACATGTTCATGAGAATTGTTTTTCCTCATGGATTGGTCTATATGTGGTGCTATCAATCAATCAATCAAGTTTTATTTGTATAGCCCATATTCACAAATCACAATTTGTCTCATAGGGCTTTAACATGGTGTGACATCCTCTGCCCTTAACCCTCAACAAGAGGAAAAGCTACAAAAAACCCTTTTAACAGGTAAAAAGAACGTAGAAACCTCAGAGAGAGACACATGTGAGGGATCCCTCTCCCAGGATGGACAGAAGTGCAATAGATGTCAAGTGTGAAGGGAAACATCATCAAGGTTTTAACAGTATTGATAGGGGTAGACCTTTCTGAAGCATAACTGAAGGTCAGTGAATTGGTGGATTAATGTCAAAATGTGTACTGTTGTCTCACGCATAGTAAGGACTGGTCACAAAATTTCTGCGATCAAAAGAAAAAGTGTGAGAAGAGGCATCTTTACTCTGCTTGAACCAGAACTAATAGGTTAAGGGAGGCACACACACACACACACACACACACACACACACACACACACACACACACACACACACACACACACACACACACACACACACACACACACACACACACACACACACACACACACACACACACACACACACACACACACAGAGCAGCTGACTCAGTTTGTGTGTTACCTTTTCCGCTCATAGTGATGAAACTGACTCGGGACAAACATGATCACTAGAAGTTTGTACATAAAGCTTTAAAGCTTTAACTCAAAATGCACTTCTGGCAAGAATGAGTGTTATAATATGGGAAATGTATTTAAGTGTGTCAGTATTCATAATTGAAAAGGAGGTGGAGGCATTTTCCAATTTTCAGGGTTCTCTCTATTCTCTTTTTATTCTCTTCATCCAACAATGATTCATTGGCGGAAAACCCCGCACCACATTAATGTGCACCTGGACCAGTTAAAGACACAGAGGGCTTTTGACTACATTCAATAATCAGGACTACATTTTTATAGAAAATACTTGTTGGCTGATAATGTTTTAAATCTTGTATCACTTTAAAATACTATGAACAGAAGCAGTGTAAGAAGTCCTCTCGCTTATTTACGAATAACCTGGCTGAGGCGTCATCTCTCCTCAGCTCCTGGCTTGTTGCCCAGGCATCCAGCCAGGACAGGGCTGTCTGGCTCAGGAGGGAAGGCCCTACCTTTTTTCTCTGCTAACATAGCCCAGACACAGTCACAGAAGGAGACATTCCCACCCACCTTCTGGCTTGGACAACCTCTTTGCAGCTCTCCCTACTGCCATGTTGATTTGTGTTTTAGAAGATACTTTGTTAGTAATAGTGCAGCCCTAATTGAAGTCATATTGAAATAGAATGAGGAATTGACCTTTATCTATATCATGACTCTATGTTGTATGTTGACTTGATCAGTGGTTGTTGTTGTTGGAATGTATTCAATTATAATATGTCTAACAATTAAATCTAAGAAACAAAGATAAGTCATTGGGAATGTGTCAGCTGTGTCTGTCATGAGCTGCTTTCAAATATGCATTAAACTCTGGTTGCTGGGGCAGATTCAGTGAAACATCAAATATCAGAGTCAGAGGCTCAGTGAGCCCATGTGAGAAAAGAGTGGGTGTGTTTAAAAAAATATATAAATAAAAAAGAGTGGGTATGTTGATGATGTTTCTGCATGCGATGGATGCAAAACTAGAAAAACAACTGAAAAAGAATACAATTAAAATGAATGAAGTAAAAACATGTGCCACAAGAGTAGAATATGCTGACTAAGATGTCAACTTGAAGAAACAACAACATTCAAGATTCTTAAGTGATAAGGGCCGATGCCATGTCAATGTGCTGTAAACAAAAACACTACTCTGCGGTGGCTGGCCTAACTCCTTTGCAAAGATGCAAGGGTGCAGTTCTGCCTTGCGTTATTTGTTTCTAATGCAGGGAACATAAAGTCCTCTTCCACTCTCATCATTCATATGCTGACTGCTCATCTGTATCTTCCATCTCCTCTCTCCTCTGCGGCTGTAAATTCAAGGAGTAGATGATTGCCGTAAACACAACAGAGAAAGTGTTATTTCGAGGGTTGTCACGATCTTCTGTTCACTCCTCTTTTTAATGCAGTCATTCTGAACACACACATCAGAACTTTCCTCATGTTGTGGCTATATCCTTGCATTTCTCACATCACTGACATTGTGATGTTTGTTTCAATGTTCCTCTGTGGACCGTTCTATAAGCATCTTAATGTGGGGGCTGTACTTATATTTACTGCAACCCATTTGGAAGGATCCCAGAATCATGGGGGACATTTCTTTATTAACTCATTAGTACATTTACAGAATATGAAAGATGGTGCCACTGATGCTACCCTGACAGGGGAGCTAATGATTGGCTGCTCTCGTCATGCAGAGCTGAACTATAGTTCTAGATTTGCAGGACAAAACACTTCCAATTTCTTGCTGGCGACCTGTCCAGAGAGTGCCCTGCCTCTCACCCAATGTCAGCTGGAATTGGCTTCAGCTTAAAGGATAATGAATGAACAAATTAATCTCTGGCTCATAAATCAATTTGATTTTCACATAATTTTGTCTTTTTTTAAACTTAATTCACACATCTGTATTGAAACCAATTCTTTCAGAACCATGTTGCTTTGCCTCGCCCCTAAGCATCTCTTTACCTCCTACTATACCACTACCTCTCCTCCCTCACTGTGTGTAATGTGCTTGGCGCTCTACCAGGCTGCTGAGTGAGCTACATACTGACTTGGTAAATCTAAATGTCTCTCTAAACCATGTGTATGCGTGTGTGCCCTTATGGACCCCCATTCTGGTCATTTAAGTGTGTTAACATTTTGACATATGATGTGGGGCCTAAGGGAGAGGCAAACAGTTTCTGAACTTCTCCACCAGCACCATGGCTTTGTAAGCACAAATTCTACAATCCTGATGTTCTATCTCCAGGCGGTGGGAGAGCTCAGTCCTAGATTTCACTCAGCTCTCCCTGGGCCTTTTTTAATTAACACCAACACTGGTTTTATTAACATGTTCCTCCACTTCTCCCTGTGGCAGCTGTCTGATTACAGAAAGCCTGACTGCTCCACCAGACCTAAAGCAGACAGATATGAACTCAATGCTCTATGCTTAGATTTATAGCACACCATGAGTGACTGCTGTGCGTGGACGTATCCTTGCTCTTTTCAGGACAGTTTGAGCTTGAAGATAACTGGAATTGCCAAATGCCACATTCTAAAGCAGTAAAAACTATCTGCAAGGCAGTGAATCATGAACAACAGCAGCACGATCTAAATCTCTTCCATGTTTACTGTAGTTGAGTGTTGCTTGGATTGTATAGTGTCGTTGTTGTATAGTCTTCTGCATTACCACTGCCTGGAGCCATCTGCTATACACACATCACATACAAACAATGGTCTGCAGAAATATTTTACTTACTTCAAAAAAGTTTTTGGGACCAAAGGTTCCCCAAAGGTATTTTTCGTCAAAACGTGGCTTTGGATCGAAGTTTACCTGATTAATGGCAAACTAACATAGCCACTTATACCTCAATAACAGGGAATTCCAAATAAAGTTGCTTCTCTTATACAAGCCTGCCTAAAATATAGGCCTGTTACCATCTGCAGTTGTGGCAAGGCCCTCGTCACTATTTAAGGGAATAAGTTAATAAAGTCGGCTATTTGGCCTACAGTCTGTACTTATCAAAACTCTACTTCCTGCTTGGACCTTGAAGATATTCTGCTTCTGTGTTCTGCATTTTGAGGTTGGAGTAGCGGCTGCAGTCCTGTATATGGACTTCGTACATTCACCAGCTCCAGAGTAGAAATGAAACCAACCTTCAGCACCATCTTTGACAGATTGTGACATTAACCAGGAAATGTGCATGTTTTTTCCATAAAAAGAGAGACTCTCAAACTGGAACTTTATTGGAACTGGAACTCTAAGTTTTCATTGGTTACCAGGCAGAGCGCCCGACAGACAGACTTTACTGCCAAGGAAAAGGTTAGCAGCATGACTGATGAACAATGTTGACTCTCAGAAATGCGTGTTACATCTAGATGACCCAAGTACAGGACATTGCACACACAAAATATGTATTTGAAATTAAGCCAGAAACTGTAAGTTAACTTAACACATATGGTACACAAACAGTTCACAACTGACACAAACCATCAGCAACACATAAGTTGGTTCAGTGTACATTCTCTCCAACCTCTGTTTAGTCATTTGGTTTCTTTTACAAATACCAGCAGATAAAAAATACAGTAGAAAATGATAATTGATTTTATGAAGTGATTCCATCACCAAAACTTTATTGGCCAGCTACAGAGGAGAACACAGCCTCTCACTTGGACATTTGCATTCTGAAATCCCCCCCCCCCCCCCCCCCGGACAATGAGTTTAGTGCATGTCTGAAGGCAGCTTATATCACTGGTAGATTTTTTTTTTTAAAAGCACACAAACATCCAAACCATTTTAGGAATACTTCAAAAGATAATTCTATTATTGCAACAATTAAGATGCAATTTCATCAACATATTGTCATTTGTTTGGTATAATTTCATTCTGCATTTTACAGTTTTTTGCATTTTGTCTGTGCAAACTCAAGCTGTACACATTGTTTGTTTTGTACACTGCAGCTTATGTCTGATTACATAGATCTCAGGTTTTCTCTCTATGGCCCAGCATTCAGCAGCACCAGGTTAACAGCTATCTGCTTGGCGAAAGGACTGCTTTTCTAACTACGCTTCAGGCAGACTGCCTTACTGACCCAGTGGGTAGGGGCTCTTCCTGCAATGGCTGCCGAGTCATGGAGTCCTGGTGCTGATTACCATCAGAAAGTGGGGGTGGGAGGAAGAGAGACAGAGAAAGGCACTTTGCGGAGTGGACCTCCTCTGCCTCGGTGCTCCTCCCATCTGAGATAAGTCCCTGAGGCTGGAATAGCCCCTCCCTCCCCCATTCACAAATCCTCCAACAGGAAACTGCACATGTGGCTGAGGAACAGTGGGAAAAAAATGGTCCTCTCTTACACACACTGCAGAAAAGCTTCAGTGAAACTTGATCAACACTGATAATCCGTTTCATTTAATATTTAAGTTAAGCAGCTGCTGGTCCACCTTCCCAGATGTCAGGATGCATTGCTTTTCCCTCTTGATCATCATTATAAGTTCAATACGTTAGGACTGTTCCAGATAAATCACGTAATTTGACACCTTGGGCCCTTTCACAAGTGTTCTCACACAGTACAGAGGAATTTTAAAAATAGATCCCCTCCTGAACAGAGCTGAGTAAAGAGTTTTAACAAAGACATAAAACATCCTTCTTTTATATTGTAATAATGCCATTACATCATTTCATCATCATGATATAATTTATATCTTTTATTTTTTTTACCTAAACAATCTGAAGGTCTTGTCTTTTTCTATAGGATGCAGATACACCTTGCAAATACCTTGTTTTTTACTTATGCATGGCATCATTTTCTGAGTTCTTTGTGACTCCATGATGTCATACGACAATATACAGTGTTCGGAGGGGAATCATTTTATGATCAATGTAAGCGTATTTGCAATGATATATTGGGAAATGGGTTTTTCAGACCATGTTTTTGTTGATCTTGACCTTGACCTTTTGAGGTGTCTAAGAGTTATTTTGCACACACACACACAAACATTTTCTCCCTCTGTTTCTTTCTGTGGCCTGACCAGCAGGGTGGAAAGAATCCCCCCCATCATGGGCTTTTGCTTTGCTGGCACTGTTGCCTAGCAACTGCAACAGAAGCCAGCATAGGCTGTTCACAGTGTATGTTGGCGTGTGCGTGTGACAGGAAAAAAATCCATGTTGACATTAAAGGCTTAGGACGGACACACAAATGTCGTCCTTGCTGTTCCCTAAATGCTGGAGTAGCTGCCAGCCTTTGTGTTTCTCACAGTGGATTCAGACACCTTGGCCTTGTTCTGTGGAAGACACACAAATACAGCCTGTGGATGAGAACCACTAATGACACTGGCAATAATCCTTAGTTGTAGGCCTCTTCAACTGTTTAGTGCCTGATTACGGAGAATGCTACTGTAAACATCACCAAACCTCAATCTGAATATGACAGCTTGGTAATACTGCACAGTCTGATCCAGTCCACAAAGTGATCAGAAAACAATGAAAATACCCATCACAATATTTGATCCAAGCAACAATAGAAAACCCTGAGATCTTCGTTTCCCAATAATGTTGCGACAAGAAAAAACTGTCAAAAGTTATTACAACTGATAATTGTGAAATGGTCACAGTTAATAGTTTATTTAGTTGTTGATTACTTTTCTACTAATGAACTCTTCACTGCAGCTTTTATATGCATATCAACACATAATGAGATACAACAAGTATGTTACTTAATTTAGTTCATATTGGTATATCTCACTTATGGTGAGATATACCAATTGGCATGTTGCATCCAAACAGGGGATCTTTGTTCTGCTGGACTATCAGGATTATTATGTCAATTAATTCCAATTTTCTAGAAATGAATGTGACTTCTTCAATTGGTAATTTTGACTGGACAATAAAGATTTATTTTACTAAATGATATAAAAATGTGAAAAGTAGGTAATCCTCACATTGGAATGGCTGGAACTAGTAAATGTTTGACCTTTTAAACTTAATAAATGGCTGTTATCTGACATGTCGCCATCTTATTTTCTCATAGGATCTGTCATCTGGGTTCACACTAATGTAACACCTTGGCCACCAGTGTATAGTGGACTTCATAGATTTTTACACAGTTTGACTTTGATCTTATGATGCAGCCTTCATTAAGTTGAGTACGATGCAAATAAACAATATTTCTCTATCAAAAGCAGGAAGACAAGTTTGATCTCAAAGTGATGATGCTGTGTGTCTCCCCCTCACACGCTGCCTGCCACAGGGAGCTCTGCCTGTGAGCTTCAACATATGCCGCTCCCCTCAGTCGAAGCAGTGCAGCTTGAGATTCAGGCTCGCACCAGCTCATTGTCTTTCATCACCACCTTTCCTTCTTGCATCACCCTCCCCTCCTGTTTGGAGGCAGTCGTATGTATTATTGTGCAGAGAGATGCAAAGAACATTTCTTCCGCTTTTGGTGCCTCTACTTTGGATCCAGCAATCATACCCGTGGCACTGCGGCATTGCGTCGCACGCAGCATCTGTCAAGCCATAGCATGAAGATAGACAATTGGCAAGCGGCTCATGTATGTGAGTGTGTGTGTTTGGAGTGGAAGAGTAGTGCCAGAAACCCCCTTCTTGTTCCTCTCCTGAAGATCGGGGATGGTAAGGAAGGCAGGCATCTCTCTGGGCATGTGCAGACAAGTCTGGGCAAGAGTGGAGCTCCTGCTCAACACTGCCTCCTCCTGTCCAGCTGTCTGTCAGCCTGTCACTGTTGCAAGAAGAGAGCAGAGTTAGAAGCTTAGATTTGGGTGAGCCTCAGCACCCCTTGCATTTGTTGTCATCATTTTTACAGTGCTCTTATTATCCCTTTTATATAACACAACTAAACACCACACAGCCCCCTGCAGCATTGTATAGATACAAGCTCTGGCCCATGCTGATAATGGTATAAAGGGAATGAATCATAGCGTGGTGTCTGCAGCACAGTTCACCTCAGATGACTCTTCAGCAATGTGCGTGTCTGTCTGGCAGTGATGATGTCACACCGACCCTATTATAAATACTGTATCTCCCACTCTCCACTCTGTTACACCCACAGTCCACAGCCATGTTCTTCCACTCTGTTTATATGTAGTTATTTAGCTAATTGACTGGTATAATAGTCTGCATGTACGTCACGAATCATGGAGTTACAGGCTTTTGTCGCACTCATCCATCCGTGCTGCCTCAGAATGATTGGAGAAAAAACTTACTGGTGCTCAGCACATTGGTGTTTGTTCAGGACTGTGTCACTACATGCTGGCAAATGAATGTTTGATCAGAGTGGGTTGATTCATACGGTCCTGCCAGGCTGCTGATCTCTTTTGCATTTGAGTTTAATTTCTTATTTCTCTTGGGCTGGTTATCAAACCTCAGTTGCTTGGCACAAATCGATAGCCGTAGGACCATGTGCGCAAAAGCATTTCTTGTGGCTAATATCGATCTAATAATCAGTAATCAAGGATGGTGAACTAAATACTGGTTGTATTTTGAACCAATATACTGTACATGTAATAAAAATTAAAATCTTGGTTTAAATTTTTGGGATAACATGAACTTCAACTATAACACAGACTGTGGTTTCCAATATTTTGTCCACTTTATTTATGCCAATAAAGGTAGGCTAAATAGCACAAGTATAAGTATTTCTGTATAATGTAATACTGTTCAACAGACTGATAATACATTTCAATCAACAACCCTCTCAAACAGAGGGTAGATATACTTAATAAAATGGCAACTGAGTGTATGTTTGTAATTATCAATTGTATATGCAGGCTGGAATTTATTGGTTGCTAGATGTACTTTTAGGTCACATGGTAGGCTGATAATTGATCAACCTCCTAGTTTTGATGTTTAAGAATATTGACTTCTATTCCTTGTGTTTAAAATGTCTAACAAAGTAAAGACTTGCAGTACAAAATAATAACTTTACACTTACACTCAGATATTGATTTAATTTTTTAGCTGCAGCTGTCAAGTACTCAGATACTGTATACACTGCCATATTAATGCAAAATTAAACATGTCTACAAATCAGAGGGGAAGATGAATGGAATGGATAAAACTAAGTAAATGGTAAATGGTTTTGTATTTATATAGCGCTTTTCTAGCCTTGATGACCACTCAAAGCTCTTTACAGTACAGTTTTACACACACATTCATACAGTGCATCTATTAGCGGACACTTCGGCATGCAGATGGGGAAGACTGGGGATCGAACTGCCGACCTTCAGGTTGGAGGACGACCGCTCTACCCCTCAGCCTCCCTGTTGTTGTCTATTGTTGAATTTGTTTGTTGTTTTGTTTTAGGTCAGAAGACGTGTCTTCACATTCATGGTGTGTTCCCTTACATCTACGTGCCATACGATGGCTACGGGCAGCAGTCGGAGCGTTACCTGCGGCAGGTGGCCTTCAGCATCGACAGGGCCATCAATGTTGCCATGGGAAACCCATCCTCCAGCACCCAGCATGTCTTCAAAGTGGTGCTGGTCTCTGGCATGTAAGTGACTCATGGTCATCAAATGAACTGAGCTGACGAAGTAGAGAATTGCCTGAAATTTGCAGTACAAAACCATTTAGAATTCATAAAATAACAATGAGGATAAATCCTTTCAATGAATGATGATGGTTTACATGCAGTATGATGATGTAACCTGTCTGGATGTGTTGTTACAGGCCTTTCTATGGCTACCACGCCAAAGAGAAGCACTTCATGAAGATCTATCTGTTCAATCCTCAGATGGTCAAAAGGTAAGACTGCTGCCGATCGATGCAGCTTATGTGAATAGAGATAATTCCAGGCTCCTGCTGTTTGATGTTACTGAATACCAGGGTGTGGGTGCATGAATCCAGCTTACTAAACTGAAATCGATTGCTGCATAATCAGTTGTACAAATTGATTGAACGAGGGTGTATTTGCATGGAAGAATACAGGAAGAGGCTCGAGGAGAAGACTGAGCTTCGGGAGAAAAAAGGAAAGGGTAAGGTAGAGATTTTGGGAAAAGATAAGAGAAGACAAGAAGAAAGTCAGCAATTCAGAGAGAGAGGGTAGAGAGACCACACTTGTGCAGCATCAGGTATCAGATCTGACTAGTTATAATAATATAAAATAACAGTGTAAAGATGTTATTGATTATTAATGAGTATTATTGTTAATAAGTGTTATTGTTTATAGTAATAATAATAGTAATAGTAATAATAGTTGTTATCCTGCAGCACTGGAGTCAGAGATACATGCAAAGAGAGAGAGAGACTATGGGAGGAAAAAGACACGTAGTTAGTTACATGTATCAAAATATATAAATGAATGAATGTGGGGGCAGATAGTCAGTCAGTCAGTCAGTCAGTCAGTCAGCAGACCAGCCAATCAGGCACTCAGCCAGCATGGTGCTCTCACCCTTAAAGGGGAGACATGACTCCAGGACAGACCTTAAACAGTCACTCAGTGAATTGCTCCTGCTTCATCTTAAAATATCAAGCAAATGCTGTAAATGCACGGATGGTCCTTGAAAACATTCTGGGCACAGGGTTAAATGAAAGGACTACTGTTATATATTTAAAGGGGCACTCTTGTATTATATTATGTATGTATGTGTGTATATATATATATATATTTTTTAATAGTTTAATGTTTAATGTTTTTTGCAGGGTGTGTGAGCTGTTGCAGAGTGGGGCAGTGATGAACAAAAGTTACCAGCCCAACGAGGGCCACATCCCCTTCCTGCTGCAGTTCTTTATAGACTACAACCTGTACGGCATGAACCTGGTTAACTTGGGAGCTGTCAAGTTCCGCAGGAGCCCGAACAAAGGTAGGGGTCAGGACAGAAGTGACTCTGCATTTTGAGCATCATCCAAAATTAAGGATTTTCCCCTTCATGTCAGATTTTCTTTTCCTTTTTGTGATTATAATCATCTAATCAAAAATGAATATCATCATCACATTTTCAACACTTAACCTGATTTTACACAAAATAAACAAATTAGATTTGACATTTTCTCTCACATCCTACCTTCCTCTTTGGGGAAGTTCCTTAGCTACACGTGTCTCTAGGTATTCCCCAGTGCTGTTGAGTGAGTGGCCTACTTTAGCCCTCTCATCAGCTTCCCTACACTGGACACACTACTGTTTCTGTCTTCCCTGGACAGTGTGGGCAGAGCTGGGCTACTTCGTGCTCAATGCATTGTTCCCTGTGGCTCAGCAGGGATGGAGAGTGGGCGAGGTGGCTGCCATGCATTGTGTCATATTGAATCAGTCCTGATCTCACCTCAGCCTCAGGATCTCTCTGTGGTCTTTTGAAAGCTCTCTCTGTTTTCCTCCTTCATGTTGCCATTTCTCATCTTTTCACATGTTTGGTCTTGTGGTCTCTTTTTCTTTTCTGAGTCTTTGCTTTCAAATTTCTCCCTCTCTTTTATTAACACTATCTGTCCTCAATTCAGCTTGTGTGCCCAAAAAGTTTCCCAATTATGAAAGGACAAGAACAAGCAAGCATATACTAGAGCTGCTTTCAGACATGCACTAAACTGTAGACATTCTCCAGCTGCCTGTATGTGAGAATGCACCCACATATTTCTTAATCCTTTGTGTTCTAAGGTTGGGTTGAGTAGGGTTCAGTACCATTCACTTTTCAACCGATAAGGTGTTGTTTATAATGTTGTTGTCATCAGCACTACCGTGCTTACTGATTGCATAATGTTTTGCCATAAATAATACCAACTAAGAAACTATTGGATTGTATCCTGACGTTTAGGACATACTAAGAATGTCACATACTGTATAAATGTGCTACATAGCATGTTGGTCAGGAATACTTGATGCAGCTATGGCTGAGTTTTGGCAAGTAAAAGTTAATTTCAACCATGCTAGTGAAACAAAACCATCAACAACTCAATCCAGCTAATTAATTACCTGAAAATGTTGTAGATACCTCACTTTACATTTAGTCTTCCAAATACAGAGTTTGGTACTCAATCCTAATTGAAAGATCCCTCTTCTCCTTGTTCTCGGCCTGCAGACTTTTTAAATAGTTTGGTCACTTCACCAGTTCAGAGAAATGAGACCCACGACTAATTGATTTTCTTCTTTCTGAATTTTTCTTCACTATTGAGTAACACTTACAACTTCTGAATTTGTCTATTCTTGCTGCTCTGCTTTGCCCTTAAGTATTGTTCAAAATTAACATCGGTCACTAGCTACAGCAAATCATTTGATCTTGGTGTTGGTGGGGATACAGATTGCTCTTCAGGCACATTGGAAGTCAACTCCATGGTCACTTTGGCCTCACAGTGAGAATGTCAGACTGAGGGGTCTTGTGTGAACCTGACCCTCACAATTTCTACTGCAGAGACTAAACCCCCGACAGCCGACTCTGTTTGATCAGAGATTAGTCTTAATCTCAGAGCAGTACCTCTGTCTCATCATCACCTCATCATGCCTATCAGAGCTCTCTCCAAACTCTCAGAGAGCTTCCAGCCCGGCAGAGCTGCCTTCTTGTGTGAGGGCATTAATGATTCAGGACAGGAAATTCCACACTTGAATTTAATAAAGTTCCTCTTTCAAATTCCTCACGCTTGACTCTCCTCTGACAAAAGCTGCATTCCCATGTTTGATCCACCTCTACACTGATGCAATCAATTGAAAGGGGGCTCCATTGCCCCAAACAACAAAGAAACCAAAATACTCCAATAATGGGTACATCGGTTTACGTTTTCTTCTACACTCAAGCTCAAACTTGAAAGCAAGTTCTTAATCTGGGATAACAGGGAGAATGGTGGGCTGGACCGGAAAAATGTGCCACTTAAAGATGAATAGAACTCTTAATGTGTTTTTAAAGTCACCTCCAAAACCCGAAAACACCCTAGTGGAATTTATCTTTGAAATGTCTCCTTTTGTCAAATGATGGTGTTTAGTTGTAATTACCTACGCCAACCTAGTTTACTGCATTGTTGCAAATATAATTTTGGTTAGTTATAACTGGATAGTATTATTCACAACTATTGCCATCATTCATATCATTAACAACATTGAGCTCATCCTGTTAGCGGTTTGAAACTGGGAACAATCAATCAACATTACTAAAAGTTAAACGGAGGAAGTAAAGCAAGCATTAAAACGATTAGACAAATCCCCAGAGAAAATATTGGTGGACAGTGAAATTATTTCCTTCCATAACATCCATCATAGTTTATAAACCATTTCAAAGTTCAGCTTTAACTCATCATCCTTGCTGTAGGAGCTTGTGTACAGTTTCTCTCAACAGTGAGTAATTGTCACCAGCATTTTGCCTGCATTGACTTCAGAGGTAGCTCGTCTTTTCATTTATCAGTGTTGGGAAGACAACATCAAAATAACTTTTTTTTGTCCATTATAATACATATATTTAATATTTTCACTTGTTTAAAGCAAGTGATGAGTGTTATGGTATTTGTCTTCTATAGTCTCCTTACCATTCAAGACCTCTTGGCAAATCCTTCCAGAGAAGCACTATAACACCATTCACTCTGCTCTGGTGTTTGTTTTCCAGTAGCCCCAGACAGGCAGACGCCCAGAAGTTGTCCCAGCATTAGCCCCTGGAAGAGCCCCTGCACCTCCAAGCTCAACGACAGCACTCTGGGGGGCACGTTTGTCCGCTGGGAGGAGAATGCCCTACCCTGGTGAGTCCCACTTGCACAGACTCTGCTGTATTTATCTCTCACTGTGAGTATACGCCCCGATAGCAAAGATTGAATCCAGTACTTTTACTTATATCCTTCCTTGCTACATGGGATTACAATTCTATATATCAACTACATCCATGATGCATTATATTTGTGTACTTTATATAGAAATTCATAGAACTTTTAAAGTTTTTTGAGGTATTTAATTTGATGTCAGTTGTCCATGAATTCCCTGCCTGTAGCTCATTAGTCCTGGAAGAGGTGGAGAAGCAAAGCACTTGTGAGCTGGAGGTTGATGCTGTAGCTGTAGACGTCCTCAACCGCCTGGAAATTGAAAGTAAGTTCTGTCAGGTCCACATACTCACATGCTGCATCTCCTCCACTCATCATCTTCAGTACTGTAGCCCACACTAACACAGTTGCAGGAATAAGACACAGGAGAGAAGGAAAGTTGAAAGGTCTTCTGCTTAATCATTTGTTCTTAAGGTGCAACACGTTTGGTTCAGAGTGCAGTTGGGGCATTGCTGCTCAGAGCAGCTCCCTCTGACTGTCTACACACATCCCACCCATTAGCAGCCTTTAACATGAAGGCTCTGAAGCTGACCTAACAACCTGTCATGGGGCAGTGAAGAGTGGGAGACATTAGCAGAGGCAGAGAGGGTGTCCTCAAATCTCAGGATTTAGTAAATGTGTCTTTGGGCTCTTTGTTGTATTTTACATTTATTTTTGATCATTGAACTTGCCATGGTAGAAAGAAAACCACAAAGCTAAACTAGCCGTGGTTTTGTATTAAAGATATGCATCGGTCCTTTCAGCCACCTCCTTGCGAACTGGGATGCCAAAGATTTGCCTTTTTGTGGTTTTAGGTGTAAAAAAGAAAAATATTTGCCCACAGTAACAGTCAAACTGATCAATGGGCCTAATTTACCAATATCTTAAGAATTTTCTTAAATTTGTTCTTCAGAAGTTTTTTAGGAAAACTATATTGATGAATGCCATGTCTTCATAAGTTGAAAGCTAATGTCAGTCTTCCCAATTAGCAAAGGTTAACTCCCCGTAAATGCCCATATAAAGGCATGAGACTGCAGTGCAAACACAGAAATCACAGAAACTGAAAAGAACATTTAAGAAGCCAGGAATGACTCAATAAAAATCTAAAGATGGCATTAAAAATGTTGCTGTATTTCTTAGTGTCAGCAGTGGAGCAGGTGTAACATCATTGAAAACATAGCACTGTGTTACCACCTGGCTCAAGGCTGGCAACAAAAAGGGAGATCACACACAGAATGATCAATCAAAAGTTATTTATTCCACTACTCAACATCATATTTACTAACTAGTGAGGTGTGTAAGTATGAAGGGCATCAGTTGTGTCAGAAGTGTGTGGATGAGTGAGAATGTTGTGTGATGCATGTGTGTTAGTGCAGCAAACCAAACAAAGGATCAAGGTTCAGGCTGGTGCAGCAGGCCCTGCTGAGAGAGAGAGACAGACACTCCCAGAAGAGCTTCTTATATGCTTTCTGGGAAGGCCCACCCAGATGGGAAGGTAAGTGCTGTAGCTCCACCCACCAGCACAGAGCAAGGCACACAGGCAGGTAGCATAAGAGGGTCGTCACAACTGCAAGTGATTCGCAGCTGAGCATCTGTGGATACACTATTGAGCCTGACTGGACCCATCCGGACCTATCCGGACCCATCCCTCCTGAGCCATCACTAGTCTCAGAACAGAAACAAACTTGGTTTTCAGAATTAAATGGCCACACTTGGACGTAACATTTTAAATGCAAGCTTGTGAAATACATCACCTTGTGATGCACCTGGACACATCGTCAGTGATGTTATCTGGGGTCATTGGGTGTTTCAGGTCATCCTCACCCAGGTGACCCAACCGGGGTTGCTCAAGCCCCAGCTTGTGTCCAGGTAGCAATACCCTACCCACGGCTCTCCTCTCCTGATCCACAGCCACCTTGATGCAACTTGTGCTGCCTCTTGTGATGCCCAGCTTCGTTGAACTGGAGACACTCCTTCTTCTTGTTAGGTTAGGCCCACTTGACCCGCCGATGTTCTGTTACTCTGGGCGGAGCTGGGCTTGCGTCACCTGGAGGCTCTGGGCTCTGTGGGTTGACTCCAGGCCTAGCACATTTAATATGGAAACACCAATGTATTAAACCTAAAGATTGGTGACTATTTTTGTGACACTTCAACATATTCATGTGCTTAAAAAGTGTTGTCTTTGCAGTATAGACCAAATATTCTGTTAAAATAATAAAATATGATGGTAATTTAAATCTTATACAACTGTAAAATTAAATGTAAAAAAACACAATAACTGATTATTATACAGAAGCAGTTGTCAAGTGTGCATAAGAGTGCAATTCAGTGTGCGTACATTCTGTTCTTACATAAAAACAAATCCCAGATAAAAATTGGTGAATGTCAGAATCTTCATAAAAACGGCATATGTGGGTTTTAAGAATAGATTTCTTCTCAAGATCAGTTGGTGAATGAGGCCCATTGCTCTTAAACTAAATGGAAAATTTGAAGACACAATTGGTGTCACAAATGTAGGATTCTTTGCCTTTTTATCCCATCCTATTACAGTAAATGCATACTGAAGATCAGGCGGAAAGAGAACGGTAAGCCACATTAAACATCCGCCTTAGGGTGAAGAAAGTAAAGGGAGGCCACTCTAGGACAGGCAGTGCATGTGATTTAATCCGCTCTTTAATAGTATAATAAATCTGCACCACACAAAAATTAGAAAGTTCTGATGTGGATTAAAAGACAGTCATGGAATATGGTGGTATCATTTGCTGACACACTGTGTTGTGTCTTTTATCTGTCCAGATCAGATTGGCAGGAACCCCGGCCTTCAGGCTATCTGGGAGGATGAGAGGCTGAGGAGGAGAGAGAAGAACCAGGCCACCCAGATAGAAACCCCTGAGTCACAAGGTGAGGAGATCCACAATGAAATCTCTGTTTTGTTATCACTTCGCACATCTATCCTTATTCTCACAGTAATAGTGACCTGTCCTGAATACAGATTTACAGGAAACATCATTATCATTAGTCTCTAAAAGTGCTACACAATTGCTTATTATTCAGAATTTAGAGGAAACAGTTTGGTGTATTATAAAGGAATTGTTTTTTGCCATCATCTTCATCAATTATGTTACCACTGCTACAAGTTGACCATGGTCATACCACTGTCTGAAATCAATTCACTCAAATTTTTTGTACAGCCCACATCCCAATTTGCCTCATAGGGCTTAACAAGGTGCGACATCCTTCCAAAAAAACCTAAATCCTTCTCCCAAGACTGGACAGAAGTCCACTAGATGTCTCGTGTAGCACAGCTTATCAACAAAATAACAATATTAACAACATTCACAAGAAAGGACATTGTCTAGCATATGTTGAGAGGTGAATCAATGTTTTTATGAAAAGAAAATGTCTGAAGGACATGAAGGGAGCAGTGATGACAATTGTAATGACATAGGTATTGCCAGTAATGATAGTATATGTGAGTAGGCATAGTTTTATATAAACAATCTGGTTAGTATATTGGTTGATCAACAAATACTGCTAGTTTTCAAATGAATAAATACTTTAAAACAATTGACTGATATGTTTAGTTTTATTTGCCCCCCTGATATTTGGAAGTTTGAGTAAATTTTCAATTGAAATAAATAACTTCTGAAGTTTTGAGGCCGGTGACCTCTTCCTCTCTAACTCTCCATACTAGAAAAAGGTAATCAGTGTAAGCACTTGATAGCATTCAGCAGTACATGGGAGAGCACTCTGCTGTCTGTTTATGAAAGAGAGTTAGAGAGAAAGTGTCTTTATGCTTTCATGTTTTCTTCTGAAAGCAGACTTAGTTACAAAACAAGTTTGGAAGCCCGTGTTTTATATAATCTGGCTAAACATAGGCTTTTTTAGGAGCGGGATGCTTTAAAATATCCCCGATGTAGGTACATCAAATAAGAAAAAAAACGTATTATATAACAATGCGTAGGATTCATACTAAAAGTGTAACGATGATGATGTTGATGTCTAGGTCTGACACAGCTTATACCAGAAATATGACACGTGTGGAAAGATCTTGTTGTTTAATCGTGATACATCGATTTACATCCAGTCCCATTGTATTATCGTGATGAAGAGCTCTAGTTTCACTGACAGCAGAATTACCCAGTGGCACCATCAGCGTACTTAACAGCGATTACTGACCAAATGTTTTAATTGTAGCTAAATTTCGAGGTCTGGATAAACTGGAATCTAAGAACAGTTTCCAGGAACGATGAAGGCAGTACTGAAGTTGTTTGTCTGATGTGTTCCAGATCGTGGTTCCGTCACTTCAACAGAGAGCGAGAAAATCTTCATGAAGAGGTTTAAGGAGATCCTGAAAGAGAACGAGTTTGACGTGTAAGTTCCTCATCTTTCCTTCGATCTGTTGTTGTAGTGGTGGTTGGGGCACGAGCAAGAGGCTCCTCAGACATTTCAGAACGAATTATTTCTGAATGTCATTGCTGGACAATTATCCCATTTCCCTGGGCAAAGCCAGAGTTGCTGGCAAAGAGCTGGAATTCATGGTAACGAGAAACAATGTTTGAAAATAAGTACAAGATGTTTACAGTCACAATAGTGGGACTAGTTTCCCACAATGTCAGACCACAATGAGCTCAAGTTTCTCTCATATTTCATTCTTTGTGTTGAGCTATAATGAAGCTGATGCAGTTCCCCAGTTTCCCTGTGCATCTCCGTTTCATGTAAGCTAGTCCAACTCCTGTGTCCTCTGAGGGCAGAGAGGGAGGGAATGAAAACACAGGTTGGAAGACTTGGAAAGAAGGGATGGAGAAAATGAGTCAAAACAGATGTATTGAGGGGGTGGGAGCAGAACAGGCGTATTGCAAAGAAAGGGGGAAGGAGAGAGTGAAATGATGTTGATGAGGTTACACAGTCCTCCCTCCTACTCCCACAATGTTCAGGCTGAAACTATTTCCTGTTATAAATAAAAGTACAGTTGGCTGTGCGTGCATCTGCATCAGATCCAGATGGCTTCCATTCACTGTGATATCAAACAGGAACAGAGGGGGGTAGGGTGGGGGAGCAGTGTGGGGTTTCCATCTAGAGTGGGGCTTGTCTCAAGTGATGGAGCGCACACACAATTTGCTGGCGGCACTCCCAAGGCCTGGCCTTCTCAGTCACTCGCTCTGTGAATACTCACACAGTCCGTCACTTGTTGGCTTTCCTTTTACTCTCATTATTCACTACTGCCGATCTGCTGTTGCTGCTTTCTCCAGGTCTTACTTGGTGCTGCAGATCAGTTCTTTTTTTTCTCACCGTTACAAAACTATCTTAAGTTTTAAATTTTTCTAATGCAAGAATTGTTATTTGGGTAATTTGCATAAATAGGTATATGTGATTTTTTGTTGTTGTTGTTTGAATCAATGTGAAAGTTGGTTAACTTTCAGGTTATGTGTAGAATTAGATTTAAATAAAGCTTTGACAGATAATGCAAAACTTCCCACTGTTAGCTCAGCTTTTGTTGATGACTTACAAACCCCAGTGACTGTACAAAGGTAGTGTTGGAACAAGAATGGAACACAATCTGATGTATGATTAGGACAATGCTGTACTGCAGGAAGTATAACTGTATATTATGAGATAGATGAAAAGGCAAGTAGCCACCGAAGTCAAAGTAGGTGGTTGGTAATCCTGAAAAAGCTAGCAATAGCAGGCTGTTCTTCAAATTCTGTGCTACATCCCACCCCCTCCCATCGGCCCTCTCGTCAAAGCTACGTCGCCAAAATCTGGTGAAAGTGCACTGCCTAACAACTGCTAGAAGACAACTTTTTCCGTGACTCGCTTGCTAACTTCTGGCTATTGACTCAGCCTTTCTAGCTTGTGAAGACTCTAGTCATAAGCACCAATAGCACAGCATGCAGGCAGGTCGATTGCCAGCTAATCATTTAATTTGGTGAGAATAGACCTCGGCCTGAATTAGAATTATGGTCCCCATGGCTAGAGACTGCTTTTTAAGTTAAAACGTTTTTTCAGGGTAGAGGTTCTGCATTAAGTTGTTTGTTAAGGCTCGGGTAAAGGCTATTAAATACATTGAATCAACGAGTGTAACCCACAGGGATCATGCAGATGCTTGTTTACTAAACAAAACATTTAATTGTCAAAGGAAATTGTTCTCCCCAAAAACATTATACCCAGTGTAGGTCCTCATTTGATTTATTAGTACCATGCCATCAGATAAAAATGTAAATATTTAAGGAAGAATGGGGTCATGGTTAAATAGACCCTGTTACCACAACAGTATACAGGAGAGGGTTGTCTTTTTCTTTCTTTTCTTCTTGTCTTCTCTCTGTTTCTCTTTGCTCAGCTCCATCATTAAAACTCTCTTAGCAAAGCAGAACCACTGAAGCCAATGAGGGAGGTGTGTGTGGCTTGTTCACGAAATGTGTTAATCGCAGCCGTAATCTCCCGACGCCTGCCAGGCTCCCTCCCTTGTCGCCTCTAAAGTCGTTAGCTAGCTGACTAATTAAGAGACAGCCAGACAGTGGCACGTGCACGTTGACTCTCTGGAGCCCTTTCCTCATACAGCCCAGCAGAACAAAGTCTCTGAATGACAATGAGACTGCAGTAAAGTCTCTGCTGATGTAAACTCTAAAACATTGATTTCATATATTTACAGCCCTGTTATCATCATTCATCTCCTCTGATAATAATTAATTATGTATCAGCTTTGCTTCCGGGTTGGGATTTCTCATGTAGAGCAAGCAGTGTATGGCTCATTCATCATTTATAGCAAGTGAAGGGATGACCATGTGGCTGTGACTTCTTGGTAAATGCTCTGTGGTATTTGTCTGAACTGTTTTTGCCTTATCCCTCACCTGTGCTGCACAGCTTCACCTGCCGCCTTCACTGTGTTTCGTCACAATGTGGTTCTAAGCTTGAATTCATCCAGCAAAGTTTGACAGTGAATGCTTACCATCAGTAGGAACATTGGCTGATTCAGAAGCTTGAGAGCATTTCATATTCAATTTCTCCTGCTCATTGTGGGATTTAGACCTACAACCTTTTGGGCATGATGCTCTACTCTTCAGGGTGTAGCTGCTCAGTCAGATATGAAAAAACATACTCCATACAGGGTTTGGAGGTCGAATTCCTCCTTACAGTGGAATCAGGTTTTTCCTTTGTTTGACCATTCCTGTGAAATGTGTTCCACTTACGAAGGCGACTGCCTGCCTGGTCTACATTTCAATATTTCAGACAGTTACTAAGTGGTGAGTTGCTAGGCGATGCAGAGGAGGGCAGTATGGGCAGAGGAGCGTGATAGCCAGCTTGTAGCTGAGAGCGATCTGGAGGGATACAAAGCCAGGTTGGCTTCCTGCCCATTTTCCATTCATATTGCCTCTACAACACACAGACACACACCACTTAGCTGCTCTTATATGCTCACACAAACAGACACAGCCCCAGCCCCCCACACTCGCACACCACCTCTGTGTTCACATACAAACAGAGTAAACAGATCACTTCCCCTGATTAAGACCCACAGTAAATAGATGCTAATAAAATATGACTGCATTTGGGCAGATACCAGAAAGTCGTCTGCTCTGTGAGTCAGGTAAGGGCAGCCCAACAGGTCTGCTGACTGATAGTGCTCATTTTCAATTAATATGGGAGAATTAGTCCATCATTCTTCTGCAGTTGTAATGCATGGTTAGGGGGTTGGGGCTGATCTTTATGCTTCTTTTGAACATGCTAAGGTCCTGGGTTTTACACTTTTCCCATGTTTTTTCCACCTGAAGTCAAGATATATTTGTGGTTTTAAGTACCAAAAAGCATTTTAAAGTAGTTTAAAATCTCACTCATACTTCTTTCTGGTCATCTTGCAAAACAGGTTGGTCAGGAGATTTTCTCTAATTGATGCACAGTCATGCCTTGACAGGGACTGGATAGCAGCCTATGCTTTGTAGTCTAACATGTGACATGTCCTTGTCAAACATAACTCCAAGGATCCTCACAGTAGAGCTGCGGGCCACGCTCATGCCATCCAAGGTAACTACCTGGTCAGAGAATGTTTCTCTTTTGTGTTTAGGGCCAATCACAATTTACTCTGAATTTAGAAGTAAAAGGTTATGGGTCATCTAGGCCTTCATGTCTTATAAACAAGTTTTACCAAGCGATTAGATACATCAGGGTTCATCGATAAGTACAGCTAGCTGTCATTAGCGTGATTGTGACTTGTGATAAAATTGTCGAAAAGGAAGCATATACAAAGTGAAAAGTATCTGTCCAAGTACAGAACCTTGTTATGCTGTGCCACGGTGCGCAATGCCCGGCAAGACGCACACGGAGCGAGCGAGCGCTCCTCTCCACTCACTTGCCGAGTATTTGATGATATTCAATTTTTCCAGCGTTACAGAGATCCCAGTGCCTGCCCTGTCAAGATCACCGTGTCTATCAGGCTTATCTCTCTCTTTCTCCTTGCATCTTTCTCTGTCCATCTCGCTTGGGCCAGAGAGCCAGGCAGAATGCACAGGCTCCACTTGCCGAAATCATGTAGAAATTTAATAATAATACATTTTATAATAATTTTCAGTGTTCTGAATTATTCTGTGTGCAATTTCTGTGTCTGCTCAGGACACAAGCTTCATCCATGGCTGACGAGGAGGAGGATCAAGAGGATTTTCTCGGTGACCTCACTCTCCATTCAGATGACCCGACTCCAGAGGGACTACCGTGTACCGCTGCTAATGCTGTGGCGGTGCACAGGGACTCTCAGCCAGGTAAGGAAACCCTGCTGGGATGAATGAGACCACCCCCAATTGCCTCAATATATGTATGAGAAGGAATGTGGTAGCTCTGGTGTAGCCTGCTGCAATCCTCAGTATTCACTGTTCAGTTAAATCTTAACTCAGTTGGACTTACCATTGAAGTACAGTTTTATTCTTGTTACGATCTGGGTGTTCTGTGTTTGGCAGAAGAGGTAGTTGGTGAGACAGACATTTGTTTTCCTTCTCCCCATCATTCCTACAGTGTCAGAGGTCAAAATTGTGATGCTGTTTGATTAGCAATGGACTAATCTGCAGGCGCTCTCTCTGCCAAGTCTATTGCAGGAGCATAGCAACATTAACCTCATTCTCTACTAGAGGGCTCCTATCTTTCTCTTTTTTCAATCAAGGTTTGTCTGATGCATTGCAAAGTGTTATTTCTGCTTCCCTTCTTTAGACTCAGTGAGAAGCAGTGGTAAAATCCCTGAGGAGGCTGTGGTTGATGAGGAGGCCATCTTGAGTCTTCTGGAGAACAGTCAGACCTTCCTCCCGCTCTCCCAAACGTCCAACCACTCACCTCTGTTAGGTACGGTAGACATCCTATTCAGGTCCACACACAGCTCTGGGGTCTCATTTATAAAACAGTGTGTGGGATTCATACTAAAAGTGTACGAGCAAAAAGTGTACGGAAATGGCATACGCAAAAGAAAATTCTGATTTATAAAACCTTGCTCACGCACACCTGGACGCAATGTTCACTTTATATATCACAGTCCACCTGGAAATGTTCATATGTGGATCTGCCTCATACTCCGCCCTCTACACGCCCACAATCAACCATACATGGTTGTCACCGCAGTATTTATATATTTAGAGCAATCGGACCGATTACCTCACATCAGTGGATCCTAACCTCAACTCTGGGATATTATTTGGAAGTGAATAGTTTTTATACATTTTTTCAGTGATCTCCAGTGCACTCCTGTGCGCCTGACTGGCACAGTCACGTTTACTGCAGCGATTTGATGATACACGCACAGTGTTAGAAGATATTATTAAAGACTATTAATGACTCGGCTCTGTAACTCTGCTATTTAATGGAATCTGAATGTAATTTGCTGTAAGTTGTTTTATATATTTTGCAATTAAAAGGTTTGTGCGCAACAGATATGTCATGCGAGCACAACTAAAACTGTTGGTTTTAATGTCAATGATGAAGTGGATCAATAGTCTGGCTTCAGTTCACCACCTCATGTCTGCATCTGCACTTTTCTGTCTCTAAAATGTTCGTACTGCATGGGTCAGAGTTTGCGTGGAAGATACAGATATTTTCCCTGTCAAGTTTGTTTTTACAAATCCCAACGTTTACGTGAGAACGTACGCACAAAATGGGGCCTGAAACTTAAGTATGCAACAGTTATAAATGAGACCCCTGATCTGTTGACTCTGACAATTCAATTAAATTTATTTGTATAGCAGCCAAATCATAATATACATTATACACATTATATATATACCTTGTCTTTTCTATTTTGTACTGTACTCATTCACATTCAAAACCATATAATATTTAACACACTGACTTTTTGCAAAGACACTATATAAACTCCAAATTGATAGTATTTCTAAATAGGTTATCCCACCCTATCCTGAAGATATCAATAAATGACATGTCTTACAAAGACCCATATCAGACAGAGCCTTTATTTAAGCCTTAAAGAAAAGAGCAGTGTGGTACATTTTTTATTATAGCAAGGCAACCGCTGAATCACCTGTCCCTAGACAAATTGTGATTTTGTTGTGCAGTAAACTAACCTATTTGTATGACAAGATGTCATTTCGATTCACAAGCTACAGCCTGAGGGCTCTCAAGGGGGTGATAGGCTGTAGGTCTCTCAACTTTCAATTGGACAATGTGAAAATACTATCAATGACCACCTACGCAATTTTAATTGAATCAATTTTATAATTTGGGGGCACACTTAAAGTTGTGACTTGCAGCTTATTTATGTATGCCATGTTTTTTGTTGTCTGTGCAGACAGCAGCCAAGACCATGCCATCATCGATCTGCTGGCAGGCCTGGAGGACGATGGTTTCTCCATCGGGCAGAATTCCCAGTCTCTACCTGGTGCCAGAAGTTACCACTGCAACAGTGATGAGGAGGAGGAAAGTCCGGAGTTGGACAAAGAAGAGGCAGAGCTCAGCATGATTATGTCACAACGATGGGACAACAAGGCCCCTGAGAGTTCATCATTACCAAGGCAAGTTGTTTTGGTCATACACATTGTCTCTTTACAAACAGCCTGCCAACTTTCTATTCTTGCTCAGGTAATACCTTAAAGTCTTAGATGACCACAGTGTACTGATCAGTCATACATAACTGTGTAATAAGTTCTGTTTTTTGACAAATCGAGGTGGTTGCATCCTGGAAAATATTCACTAAAGCATTTCTGACCCACCAGAAATCCACTTGATTGTCTGATTGTCAGATCATTTGATCGTGAGGAACGATCTGGCAGTCAGGCACAGTGACCCATCAAAACTAATCTAACGGAAATTCAACTTGACACTCACAGTAAAAAATCTGCCTTCTTTTAGCCAGTAAAACACTAGCTCTTGCTTTAGCATAAACACAAACAAGTCCATGACAAGCAGTCAGATGTAGGTTATTCACAGGGAGTTGTACATGTGCATTGTTTTATCAGGGGTTCTGTCTTTTCTGTCTGCACAGGCCGGGTGTGAAGGAGGCAGAGGAAGGCTTCAGTGAGGAGCAGCAGGATTCCTCTGATGAAGACATGGAATGGAGTGGGAATAACTCTCTGTTCGCCAACCTGTCTATTCCCCAGCTCGACGGGGCGGCAGATGAGAGCAGCGGTGAGTCATCTCATGCTGAGATATACCGACACAGTACTTAAATGTCAGTTTGCTTTGACGCTTATCTTACATCTCCTGCTGATTCATGTTCCATAAAGCATATCAGAAAGTGGATCTTACAGCAGCTGCATAAGAAAAATTGGGTTGACACCAGGTTTTAGCCATATGATCTGATATCTTTATGACAGAGATGTGATTTAGTACTGAAACCAGTCTGCTGTTTGAAATGATCCCCTGGAGTTCAAATTATTATCAGTCAAGTTTTCAGTGGCTTTGAAAGTTTGTTGCATTGTGAAAGCAAAGTTCTTATTACACTGTAATATATTTGTGTGTACCTGTCAATTGACATCTTATTGGCAAGAAAAACATTATGCAGGTCTACCGGAAGCATTTGCTAGAGGTTTTTGCTGCCAAAGGTGGTTTGACCAGCTATTAAATCTAAGGATTCTCTTTTTTTTTTCACCAGTACTGTTAATATGGTTGTGTTCAATAAAGACAGGACAAATTATAATGGTTTGTGTATTATTAGCTTAAGCACATTTTTTTTGTCTAAACTTATGGCAGAAAACCAGGATATTCTAAAGGGTTCACATACTTACCACTCAATTGTTATCGGCGGCTGTGGCTCGTAAATAGATCATGTCGTCGATGTTGTTGATGTGTGCTTGATGTATGATAGAGAAAGTGCTGCACATAAATTAACTATAAATATTTGTGAAAGATGGATGTACTGTAAAGCACTTTGAGTGGTCATAAAGACTTTTTACCTTACACCATTTCTGTATGTAAGTTTCATGTTTTTGTAAATGTTCTTCAATGTTATGACCCTCCTGAGCCACAGCTCAATTGCACACACTGAGGTGAGTGTGTGCAATTGTTACTTCTTTCACCCGTGTTCATTTCCATCCATTTTTAAATATACCCCTCCTAACATCATCATTTTGCCCATTACTATTACATTAAAAAAAATATTTGTTGGAAAAATTAAATACTGCAGTGTTTGCAGGCCTAAAGGTCAAGCAAGTTATATACTTTGCATTAGGCCTGGGGGATATGGCCTAAAACAAATATCTCTATTTTTATGCTATATCGCGATACACAATATATCTCGATATTTTGAAATGTCCACAGGAAGTGGCAGCTAGCAGATGTTAGGATTTCCGACGGCCCCTTAATGCACCTCGTCGGAAAAGATATCAGCGGACATTTAGGCTTGAAACTCGGTGTAAATTACCTTGTTTCGCGTCCAATATAATTGTATCATCAGCTCACCTGAGCTAAAGATGAAACAGCCACATCATCAATACGACCGTGCTGTGTTCACTTATAATTATGTTTATAGTATATTATATGAACTTATGTCTTATAATTGTCTTATATTTAGAATTTAAAGAGAAACTAAGTCTTAGTAAAGGAAATGGGATTTTAATCTATTTCTTGCATCTGTTAATTGTAAATGAGACATTGCTTCTTCTCTTCTGTTGTATCCATAGATTCATCCTTAACGGAGAGTAGTCCGAGGTCCCAATCATCTCTCATAGTCACAGAAAAGATGCTTGGGAAAAGAAATCCCTTCTCTGGGGAGACAGTCTGCCTGGAGCCACCTTCTTCGGCTAAGATCCTTCTGGAGTGCAAGCACCCTGAGCACAGACCAGTTCATATGCTGGACACAGAGCAACCTCTTGACAAGCACTTTCAATCAAAAAGCTGCCAGGACAGCAGTAGTGAATGTTCAACAGGGTTCAAGGTTAATAAAGGAATCCCCTACATCCCACCAGTCAAGCACCCTATCCCCTGCAAAATAGTAAATCACCCCGAGGTGTCTCCTATCTGTGTTAACAAAGAGGACATGCGTCCCATTTACTCCTATGACAAGGAACCCTCTATAGCCTTGGATAATACAGATCTAGAAAGTTTCACATTTGGTAATGGAAAGGTGGCTAAAAGTAGGAAGAAGTATGACAGCATAAAGAATGTAGAAACCAACTGTCTGTCCATTCTTCAGAACCACAGGACCTTCTCTCTTTGTTACTCAGAGCTGAGAAACTGCTCCTTGAAGACAGATTTGGAGTTAAGCCAGAAGGACAATAAAAGCCCCATCATAAGGAACATGTCCTCAGCCCCGTCACCCATGGAGGAGGATGAGTTCCTTGATCCTCAGCAGGAAGAAATGGGCCAGGACAGTGAGGAGGGAGATGTTGGTGAACTCAAAATCAGGTACGAGGACTATCAGGAAAATAAGACGGAGAGGACTATTGTGGCCCAGCAGGAAGCACACTACAAGTTCTTTCCCAGTGTCATCCTCTCAAACTGCCTCAGTAGGAAGAAAGTTGGGAACAAAAAGTTGACTGATTCCTGCAGTAAACTAGTGGAGGCCCAGCCTCGCAGGTCTAGGCTAAAAGTGACAAAAAAAAGGTTAGGAATGACAGGACAAAAGAATACATTTAACATAGTTGAAAGCTCTACCTCTGACAGCCAGATTACCACTAGCTTCACCTCAAACACGTCTGCTTGTACACAGACTGTGGACACAGAGATGCCAAATTCAGATGAAAAGTCAAAGGCTGAGCCACTGAAAGATGGGCTCATCACAGATGAAAAGCCAAACACAAAAGATGAACCAGAAACAAATGAGAAGTGTATAGATGAAATGACAGAGCAGTTTTCACAGCCGCCTGCAACCAACTCCACCACTGTTTCCTGTTTTTCTGAGGAGAGTAGAGAAGCTGCAGAGGATAGGTTAAGCCCATTGCTAGATAATGTCACCTATACCACACCTTCAGCCCTTCCCGGGAGTAAATACACTCTGAGGGCCAAACGGAAGATGATTTATGACAGTGAGGATGGAGAACAATCAAGTTCAATTCCTTCTAAAAATGCAGCTTCAGTCAAGGGTAGCAAGCTCAAGGGCAGCAATGTCTGCAGTGGGCCGGAAGTAAAATACCAGAAACGGTGCAAGAAAGAACCCCCTGTCATCATCAAGTACATTATTATCAACAGGTTTAAAGGACAGAAAAATATGCTGGTGAAAATGTCCAAAATAAATCCCGAGGAGCAGTTGGTGTTGCTGACACCAGATAAGCTACAGCTGTACAATAAAATGGCTCCTCTCAGAGATTTTTGGCCCAAGGTGCCACAATCCACTGCAGTCAGGTTTCCTATCATTGAGCCAAAGGCCAAGAAACAGCCCAAAAGAAAAGCAAAGGTCAACTCCACCAGTAAGAAAACAGTCAGCATCTCCACTAAACCTAAAGTCAGGATGGGGGAAAGTGTTAAAAGGACTAAAGGTTGTCAGAGGGGCCCAATTCTATCCTCTCTACTACCGCCAAGGCCGTCTTACTGTGAGCAAGTAGATGACCAGGACATTGAGTATACAGATGTCATGGCCGAGTTGGGTTACCTCTCTGATAGATCCCCAAGCCCTACAGACTCAACTCCTCCACGTTGTTGGTCCCCAAGTGACCCTTTTATGGACAGCACCAAGCAGCTGATAAACCCACTCAGTGACCCATCTCTTAGTTCTACTTTTCCAAAGTCAATCACTGTGTCTTCAACCAAACGAGCACAAAATAAGTGTAGAACTGTCAGATCTAAGAAAGCTGCAGATAGTAAAAGAAAAAATAGCAAGTCAGTTACTAAGCCTCCAGAGGAACAAGAGCCCCAAAAAGAGAAGCTAAGGCAAAGGAATGTTGGAGCTCCAAGGCAGAATAAAAAGGCTAAAGATGTTGCTGAAGGCACAGTCAATAGTTCTACAACTACCACAAAACCTAAAAGGTCTCGCAAAAAGACGCCTGAGGAACCCAAAAGTCATGAGTTAAGTAAAGACAGCTCGCAGCTCCTTTTCCCAGAAGATGACCTCCCCCCCTCTGAGAACTCCTCTCAGGAGGTCACTTCATTTCAGCAGCCAGTGAGCACAGATTGCAACAACCTGGGCACTTCCCAGCCAACATCTACATCAGACTCCACTTCAGTTGCTCAGTCATTAGAACCAAAGGTTGAGGACTATGAGACTTCAATAACGGAAGTAAACCAAAGCTTTTCACCACCTGTTCAGCTGAAGCAACAAAGTTGCCAGACCACTGTGGTAAAGGCAGAAGCCTCACAGGAGGAGTGCACAGCTCCTACACCTCCTCTGCTTGATCGACTTTTACCGGAAGACAATAAAGATCCCCAACCAGCAGTAGCCTCCCCACACTCAGGCCTTAAAAATGGGGAGACCCCACCACTTCATGAGAACCCTTCTGGCTTAGCTGTTCTCAAACAGCTTCTCCAGAAGAGGCAGCAAGCACAGACCCTTCCCCTACAAGTGGTTGGTACAGAGAGCCACTACACTGCCATAGCTCAAGCTGCGGCACTACTAGATCCTACAACTAAACAAGCTAAAACCAGAAAAGCTCCCTCCACCACTAATCGTAAACCGAGGGTCCCAAAATCTACCATCCCTAAGGATAAAAAGCCCAGAATTAGTAGAAGCAAGATGAGCAATACTCAGCCCAATGTTACAGACAAGGACAGTATGTCAGATGACTACCCCCTCATTATGTCAGACCCAGGTCTGGACACCTGCAACTTAATAGAGGACAGCTTGTCACCAGAGCTCCCACACAACTATAACTTTGACATAAATGCTATTGATCAGACTGAATTCTCCAGCCCTTATAGTGGTAGCCAATTTGTCCTGACTGATAAAAACTTACCAGTGAAGTTCCTAAGTGATGTTAGCCAGGAAGCTGTATCAGCTCAGACACTGGACATTGAGAAAAACAATGATAGGTTGTTTGGTTATGGAGATGAGCTCCAAAGGAGCTCTGATTGGCACAAAGCAAGGCCTGCCAGTCCTGACCTCTTTGATAGATCTGAGAACAGGGTGCCTGTAACTAATCATCTCACATTTCTTGACTCTGAGAGAATCAAGAGCAAAGAGTGGGACTTCTCTTTATGTAAAGCCCAAACCCTCAGCCCCTTTCAAGACTTTCACTGTGAGAGAAAAGAGCTGCTCTTCTCAGTTTTTGATCCTGTCCTACCACTACCTTTAAGTTCAGCATCCTTTCTTGACCATGAGGGCTCACCAACAGGGGAATTTCTGGAAGGCACTGATGGACTCACTTCCACCACACCTAGTAGCTCCCCCCGATCCATTGGCTCAGTGTCCCAGGTGAGGGCAAGCCAGCTGCCACGGGGGGCAGGAGGTGGAGCCCACATTCTCAAGCCCCTCATGTCCCCTCCAAGCCGGGAAGAAATCTTCAACACTCTGTTGGACCTGGAGATATCGGAGGCTACCTTCCAGGAGCCCTTCTGCAGTGACCCGTCTGATGCCCCTGGGAAACCAATGTAAGACTATCTACACCAGCGCCACAAGTTTAAATAATCATTATACTGTTATGTGTGAATGAAATATGCATAGTGGAAAAACATATCTGAAAAGCGTGCTACATGTCAAAAGGAGTCCAACCAATTAATCAGCATAGCTGATATCATTGATCTATTTTATCATGTATATGTCCCACACATACCTGTCTTCTTTAAAAGAAAAAAAATAGGAAAATTAAGTACTTTGATAATCTGCACCAGATTATATAAACTCTTAGATCTCAACACCATAAATACAGTATGTCTTTTTTACATCAAGATCCAGACATTGTTTCCTGAGAAATGTATATAGTTTTTAAGAATCCTGGATCTGTCTCTAGATTGGCACAAACATGTTATAGGTTCATCTATGGCCCATTCCCATCTGTTCACTTAGTTTAATGCAAATTGGTTGAGTACTTTTTGCATAATTCTGCTGATTTAATAAACAAACAGACGCTGGTAAAAACCATTATCTTCATAGTAGGAGTAACATATGTCTTGTTTTATGAGAAATTAAATAACTGTATATAACTATAATATATATACTATAACTAATATATTATAACTAGCATACTGTGGATTTTAGTGAGTAACGCAGAATTTAAACTAAAATTTAGTTTGCCTACAAAAAACCCCCACAGGGCACCTTTAACCTTAATAACTAGAATGGCACTTAGTAGAGTACATACCTCCACCAAGGCCCAACAGTCTCCTTATCAGACCACATTTTATTTCACTAGATCTAGATTTTTATTTGGATCTGCAGCATATTGCAGACACTCCCCTAAATGTGCCTGGTTTCATCAACATCCATGAAGTATTCTCTGTGATGGACAAAACACTGTCAGATGTTTTTAGACTAAATTATAGTTTAAATGATTATATGAATTATATGATGAATATGTTCCATGTCATTTATTTTAAGGTTTTGCATAATTCTATTACAGTAATCAGATCACAGTAATTTATGAAATATAAATGAGTCAATCACATGCCCCTGTGTTTTCTCCAGGGAGGTTGGTGGCCGTAAACTAACGGTGGGTACCAGACTGGCAAAGGAGCTATCTGAGTTCAGTGGAGACCTGTCTTTGGAGGGCCTCCATTTCTGGAAAACAGCCTTCTCAGTCATGACACACCCTCACACCACTATTACCTCATCTTCCCAAGCCCAGGGAGCTGAACCCTCAGTGGCAAGTAAAGATCAGGCTGAGTCTGACCCTTCCTCAGCCAGGGACAAGAAGGTAATTCTCCTGCCTTGCAAAAACCCACCAAACCGAGAGCATGTGTGCCAGTGGCTGGAAGCCAAGAAACAGTACGAGTGTTTACAAAAATGGCGGAGAGAAACAGGGCTGCTGAATAACGACAGGGCTGGGTTGAATGTTGAGGCGGAAAACCCAGAAAGTTCCGTGCAGCCGTCAGCTTCCTGCTGCTCTGCAGTGAAGTTTGAGCTGTGTGGGAACCTTTCCAGCATCAGAAGTCAAAGGAGAAAGAAAAGGAGCCTGTCCCTAATCATACCTCCTATGAAGAACACAGGCTGTCTAAGTAAATCCTCAGAAGAAAGTCCAGTTTCAGATGAAGGTGCTGTGGATCTTGAGCGGGAGGAGGAACAAGGAAAAGACGATGATGATAATAAAACTTCATCTCCAGAGTCACCAGAGCTGCCTCCATGGCAGCAGTCCTGTCAGCCCAGCCCCTCAGGCCCAGAGCAGCTCAGCGAAAAAAGGGAAAGTGAAAACTCTCCAGAACCACTGTCACCGAGGCTCTCTAACTCCCTGGAGAGACTAGGAGTCAACTTCAGTCTCTCACCCCTTCATCGTAGTAATACGGACGAGGGAAGGACGAGTCCACATCTTCTTCACAGTACCCCCTTCCTAAGGAGGAGACAAAGAAGAGAGGAAAAGTTGGAGCCAGTGTGCAGTACGCCCATATCTGAGGGTAAGAAATCCAAACCTTAATCCTCTAATGAACACAGGGCAAAGAATTGTTATCAGTGACTACTTTATACTTTTGTTCTTGATTTTTACTTTTTTGCTGCTTCATTTGCTGCAGAGAATCCAATTTCTGAGAGACTCCAGCAGAAGAGGAGAAGCCAGACAGGCGCCCTGAGAAGAGTGTTGCTGACCACACAGATACAGGTCAGACAACAAATGCTAATTTTTCCAACCTCTCACCACAGCAGCTGGCATTTCACCAGTCCAGCCTGGTCAAGGAAACATTGTTAGAATGCCAGTGTGTACTGTTGAGCGTAGTCCCCCCCCCCTTTTCAGTTTGCTTCATGAATGGAACCTCAATAGGTGTTCATCTGTTGCGCCTGTGTTGTCTTGTTCATGTAGATATTTCTTGTTGTCTTCAACAGAACCAGTTTGCTGCTTTGAATGTGCCAAAGAAAGAGAACTCTCAGATTGAAGGGCCCAGCATTGCCAACTCCTATGGCTTCAAAGTCAGCATGCAGAACTTGCAGGATGCCAAAGCTCTGCATGAGGTGACACAGACTCTTCTTTGTAACTGCACTTGTCTCCTATCAGTATTTAGGTTTTTTGTTTGTTTTGTTTAAAGTTATTTTAAATCATGCAGAACTATCAGTATTTAGGTTTTTTGTTTGTTTTGTTTAAAGTTATTTTAAATCATGCAGAACTTGGGGATGACATGTTATCTTATTTGTAGAGCATTGAAGCTCAATATGTTTTGGTAGCAAAATGTGTCAACTACTGAAATCTGATGTCAATTGTGGTCAACTTTGTGTGTTTACTTATTCTAAATGTGAGACCATCCTTCATTTAAATTGTCTCCAGTTTTAGCCAGACTTTCTTTGGCCAAGTTGTTGTGTGGCTGTTTGTAGTTAAGTAGCATTTTGAGATTGGCCTCTTACTATTTATTAAAGCTTTTTTTTAATAAACACTAAGAGCAGTGGCGAGGAATTCAGTGGGTAGTATCTGGAAGAAGTCTGAAGATGTCGTAACTACAAAATCCAAGTCTGAAGATAGAAGCTTCAGAAGGATTTTTCTTTTTCAACACTGTTTTCCCTCCTCAGGTCCAGTACCTAACACTGATGGGCATGGAGCTCCATGCAAGGACCCGCCGTGACCTCGAACCTGACCCTGAGTTCGACCCCATATGTGCCTTATTCTACTGCCTCAGTTCTGATGTTCCCCTGCAGAGTATAGAAAGCACCGTTCTAACTGGTGCCATTGTGGTGGACAAAGATTGTCAAAATTGTGATCAAGGTGAGGTCTTTCATTGCACAAAGCCTCCGTTGGAGCCTTTAAGTCTTTGTATTCGATTTTTCCGTATTTTCTTCCCTCTGCACTGAGATTAAAAAATATTTGTGTAACCAAATTCAGCCAAATTTAAATGTTGCTGTGAGTTATTGAGGTGTTAAATATTTTGCCTACAATGTTTAAAATTAAAATAATGAGTGCCTGTTACCAGTCTGACTGATGAGTCTATTTAAATCCCCTTGACAGGTGACAAACGAACAGCGCCCCTGCTGGTCAGGTCGGGCGTCTCTGGGCTGCAGGTTAAATATGCCACCGATGAGAAGATGCTGTTTCAGGAGCTGATTTCTATCATGAGGAGGTGTGTGTATTTAGTGCTCTTATTGAGTGGAACTGAGCAGGTTGCTACAGCTTTGTGAATAGACCTGATCCTCTGCTGTGTTTTCGTTTGCTTCCATCCTGAATTGGATGGGGGCAAAGCCAGACACTAATATGTGATTCTTTAAATCCTTATTATTTATGAGAATGTGTTAAAATGCTTTAACTTTCAGTGATATAATAGGAGCATTATGTGCAGTATTTTGATTTGAGGATATGAAAGTGAACTTTCTCTGCTTACATGTCTGTGTTCTGTCAGGTATGACCCTGACATCCTGCTGGCATACGAGGTGCAGATGCGCTCCTGGGGCTACCTGTTCCAGCGAGCGGCGGTGCTTGGTGTGGACCTATGTCAGCAGCTGTCACGTGTGCCAGGTAGGGCTGGCTGTCAAAGCTGGTGCTAAGAGTTAATTTAGAAGCTTAAGTATCGACACAAGAACACAATCTGTTCGTACAGTTTTCTGTGTGTGAATGAATGTAAGTGTGTGTATTTGTAGCAGCTGAATAGAGAGCCTCTGGCAGCACTTCTGTAATCAGCTGTCTGTCTGGCTCTGTGCGTGTCCTCAGGTGACTCCGTAGAGAACCGCTTCACTGCAGACAGGGACGAGTACGGAGCCGACACCATGACTGAGATCAACATCATCGGACGCATCACCCTCAACCTGTGGAGGGTGATGAAGACTGAGGCAGGTGTCCTGGCATGACCTCCACCCAGCTCACACACACTGCTGTCAGCCAGCAGCAGTTGTGACTCATGACCTACTTTCTCTCATTCCTTCTTCCAGGCAGGATTTTCTTCTGCCTGCACAGTGCAACAGTGTCTGTTGCTTTTGGCTCTGAGTCTATTTTTTATTGTGGCCTTATCTAATGAAATTATAGAGTTTGAAATACAGAGGCATTTTCTCTCATAAATGTTTGACCCTTGATTCCAGTCATTAGTAGATGTTTCATTTTAACAGCTCACCAAACAAAAATGTGAGGAACCACAGTCATAAAAGATTCAGATGTCATTTTACAAACTTTACTCCATGTCCGACTACAACGCATATTTTTTTTCAGTTGATTTTCACCCAGTATTTTATAAAAATATATTACATTTAAAGTCTGTTCACCACTCCAGTGTTTGATCGACATAAAAAAATTTGCCAAAGTCTGACTGGACTTGATAAAGTCCTGTAAAAGTGGTGCTGCCTGAGAGAAATATTCTGATTTTCATATTTTCTTTCCCAGGTGACATTGAACAACTACAGTTTTGAGAATGTGGCTTTCCATGTGCTCCACCAGCGCTTCCCCCTGTACAGCCCCCGCACACTGTCTGACTGGTTTGACCACAACACAGACTTATACAGGTTAGTGTCACACTTCAACATAAATATCAAACATCACATTGTTTATTCTATTTTATCTTTTTTTTTTCTATTTTTAGTTGAAGCAGCAAGACAAGTGGCTTCAGCATTGTTTTTAATGAAACATGAACACACACACTTTAACTAAACCAAATATATATAAATAAACTAAGTGGTGAGTGTCTGTCACCCTGTCCAGTCCTCCTGTACTAATTGTAACACAGTGTCACAGTGAATCTGCTGATGTGTGTCTCATTATAGGTGGAAGATGTTTGACCACTACGTGAGCAGAGTGCGCGGCACCATGCAGCTTCTGCAGCAGCAGGACATCATCGGCAGAACCAGTGAGCTGGCAAGGCTGTTTGGGATTCAGTTCTTCCATGTTCTGACCCGAGGATCCCAGGTACTAACCCACACACACACACACACACACACACACACACACTCCTGCAGACAGGAGTGAAGTTCTTCCTGCAGATAATGACACAACGCAGCATTTTATCTGATGTGATGCCCCCTTTATCCTTAAACACATGAATATGAGTTCAGTAGGTTTTATAAAGATCAGTTCTATATGTGAGTGATTAGAAAGAGCAGAGGTAAAATAATCGTTCATTAATTATAATTGAGGTAAACGTTTGAAATAATGGCGATATTGATTGAAGTGTATCGCCCTATCTTCTGGTTAGTGGACGACTACACAACCACCCCAAAACAATTTATGTGATACGATGGTGACGTCAGTTGTTTATCAGGTTTTACCAGCATTTTGCCCCACAGGGTTCAAATATGTCTGTACCCACTGCTCCTAGTGGGAGTGTCCTCTGTTTATAGGTGGGTTCTCTTCTCGTCCCTACAGTACCGCGTTGAGTCCATGATGCTACGTGTGGCCAAGCCTCTGAACTACATCCCCATCACACCCAGCGTCCAGCAGCGAGCCCAGCAGAGGGCGCCTCAGTGCATCCCACTGGTGATGGAGCCTGAGTCGCGCTTCTACAGTAACTCGGTGGTTGTACTGGACTTCCAGTCACTCTATCCCTCCATTGTCATCGCATACAACTACTGCTACTCCACCTGCCTGGGCCACATGGACAGTCTGGGAACGTAAGGTCCACACACCTACAGCACACTGCCTTACTTCCCTCATTATTTAAATGCAGATGTGCTGAGAGGTCTGTGGGTTTTCACTGCAAGGAAAAATATCTTTCAGTTTTTTTTCACAAGGATTATTGTAGTTGCATAGCAACAGCAGGAGCCATGAACCTCCAACATGCATATTTCTACTACTCTAACATACAAAAAAGAGGAGACATACACTGGCTCCATGCCTTTCATTCTCAGCAGAGCAGAAAGTGACAAATTAGCTCAGGGGACAGATGGAAATTGAATCTCCTCAGATTTTTAAATTAATGTTTATACAATTACTTATTTTTTCACTAGTATTGGCAACTTGCTACATTTGTTGGTAATTGTATCAACATGAATATAATTATGTAAAACAGCTCTGAGCTCAACTCTACACACGATCATTTTGATCGTGAGGCTGGAGCTGCTCAGTGACATGGAGAATGACACTGCATCACAGGGACTGTGTGCTAGAGGGCTCTTTTCAGTTGGAGGTCTTTTCCACTTCAGAATCCCCTGAAGCTGACATCAGTGCGTTAGAGGACCATGGTGGTCCCAAGCAGAGGTGGGAATACAGTACAAATACTTTGTAACTGTATCGCAGCACACGGGGGGGCAGCGCGAGACCCTAAGCGTCTGGAGGTTGGTCGGGATGCCGTGGTCGACTGATGTCGAGCGGCTGTACCGGTAATGATCCTCCTGCAGGTTCACCTACGGAAACCTCGTTATGATTTTACTTCTTCTAGATAGTCAAGTTATATCGTCTTCTCGGCGCTGCACCAGGGCTGTGACTGACTCCAGTGGGGCCGATCCGAGGTCCTCGCTAAACCATCCAATCGGTGACAGGCGGTGTGTACAAAGGGCAGGGACCTTATCAACGCGAGCACATTCCCCATCCATTTATTCCCTGTAAAAAAGTATCCAGGTGCTCATGCAGGAACTCGGTTCAGTTCACTCTTTATTATTCTGTCTGAAATTTGGGTTGCAGCAAAACTAGACTGTCCAGTGATTTTTGTCTCTCTCTCTGTACCAGCACTGTGCAGGTTGTTGAGAGGAAAGAGGAAAACTATCCTATTTTGTGTTCCAAGACCTTTTTTCGTTTTGCCGAGTTATCATGAGGGGTATCGTGTATCATTTTTACTTTTTACTTTTGCGATGAAGTACATTTCAGAGCCTGTACTTTCTTACATTTACTTGAGTAAAGACATTGAATCAGTCAGATTTGTACTTCTACTTAAGTAAAGAATGTGAGTACTTTTGCCCCCTCTGGTCCCAAGCCGTCTGCTCCAGCCCCAGTAGTGTCCAAAGATTGAGCTCTCAGACCCGAAGCTGGCTTCTTTGAAACTGAGCGCAGTTTTACAGATACACATTTGTAATTACATTTATAAACATAATTTTTTTTATGTTTTCAATTTCTGATATAAATTGTCAGCATTTGCCTTGCAAGTTCAGGATGAATTAAATAGTTGATGGTTTTTGAGCCACTTCTTTGAACCATATAATGCAGATTTCTTTTAGAATTATAGGTAAGAAATGTCCACATCACCAGCATTGATGTGTTCCATGATAAGACAGTCATAACATTTACTTTACTGTTGAAGTTAACAGTACCTCTATAAATGATATTGAAAGTATATTTATCATTACAATTTTAGCCTTATTGTAATTTCATCTTGAATATTTTTCAGATTTGACCTAATCCATAGGTGATGTTAATGGATCAATGGATGTTAATGGACAAACCTGCTGTCACTGCTGTAGCTTTGTGCCTCAGTGTGACCACTGCTAGTCATGTTTGGCTGATTTAGTGGTGGTTAGGTGTAGATGCTGGGGTGCTGGCCAGCAGCCTGAACTAAGTTCTGGTAAAGCATTCAAATGTATTTTCTTCATGATATTCATGCACTTCTGTCTCTTTCTCAGGCCTGATGAGTTTAAGTTTGGCTGCACCTCTCTGAGAGTTCCTCCTGAGCTTCTCTACCAGCTCCGCAACGACATCACTGTGTCACCCAATGGCATCGCCTTCGTCAAGGTACAGCCCCTTCTGACCTCTCCTCAGCTTCCACCAAGGTCTTAATGTTGTCCTGAAAACCACTTGGCCCCATTATGAATCATGTCTCTGAGTCCTCCAGCGATGCTGATTTATTAAGCTTCATTAGCTGCTGTGAATGCTGAGCACGTCAACACAAAGCCCACTTCATGCTCTGCATCCCTCCATTCAAGCTTTTCTTTGATTTGCTTATTACTCCACACTCCACACTGGCTCCTGTCCCACAGTCTCATTACATAACACACACACACACACACACCACAGCACAGTGAACTAGTATTTACTGAGGTTATAATAAGACACAGAATGAATCCAGATTCAATTCGTTTTTTCTCTACAGCTGGATTTTGGCAGAATCCAGCCAGATGTTGCTAAAGCAGGCTAACAGGGTTTTGCCGTCTCCCTGTTCTTACTCATTTGCTCATGCAGAGCCAAAATATTAACTTGCATAACATCAACATGGAATGTAAATGTGAAACAGCATTACAGATAGCAAAGACGGCCAATCAAAAGGTTGGGTGTTTATAATCGAGGGGTCGGGTGCATCCATGAACGCAAACACCCTGACAGTGGAGAAAGGGGGAGGAGAGAAGACAGGGGGACCAGATACCATTGTGTAACTGTGTTTCAGCACCTTCACACTGGTTGTTATAATGATAAATAAAAGTTGTTAATTAATTAAATTAAAAAAGAAATACATCAGATCCTATTTTGATGCATTTTTACAGTTCTCTTAACAGGTGTGTAGATTTGTTTGTCTATGACTTAACAGTGAGCGTCATCACATTATCTGACAAAAGTAACAGTTGGTTTATTTTCCCTGTTAACAGTAAGCATAAGGTTTTGAAGACTTGTAATGGTCAGTCACAGTAATTATGAGATTTATGTCAGAACTGTATTTTTGAATCAGTTTATTGTCGTTAATCATTCCAAAAATATTTATTTCAAAACAGATGGGCTTTGTAACCTGAGATAAGATGGTAGATTGACTGTCTGGATCTTGACCCTTGATATGTAGATATCTATATGTCAGGCGACACAAATCAGATTGGGAGCCTGTTCCACTGCTGGATTAATGCAGCCGTACACACTCATTCACACTGACTTGGAAGGTGCCTCCACTTGCACACATTCTCATATGTTTCATTTTCCTGTTCAGCCCTCAGTGCGTAAAGGAGTCCTGCCCAGCATGCTGGAGGAAATCCTCAACACAAGGATCATGGTGAAGCAGTCAATGAAAAGCTACAAGCAGGATAAAGCCCTCATGAGGCTGCTTGGTGCCCGACAGCTTGGACTCAAGCTCATTGCCAACGTCACCTTCGGCTACACTGCAGCCAATTACTCTGGCCGTATGCCCAGTGTTGAGGTAAGCAACGGTCACTTGCGAGAGTGAGGGGGGAAGGAGAGAAGGATGAACCTGCAGATTCATAATATTTAAATGATGCCAAAGTCTAACAAAGCTTGCATCAAAAATAATAAACAAGGAAGAGGGCAACAGATTTGTTTTGGTTATTTTTTCAAATTCCAGCTTTCTGTCCAAAGCCCTTTCTGCTTATTTTAGTGTAAAGAAGCAAAGACAAATAATCGGGGCCATAGTTGAACCACTGCACCAGTGTTTCCCAAATCTTTTCCCACAAGATTTGTTCATTGGGTTCTTGTCATCTGTCGTTTCCAGGTTGGAGACAGCATCGTTCACAAAGCCAGAGAAACCCTGGAGAGAGCCATCAAACTGGTCAATGACACGAAGAAATGGGGAGCGCGTGTTGTGTATGGGGACACAGACAGGTTGGCAGCATTAGTACTTCCTATCCTGATTTACTGACACTCCACTGTCTCTCACCGTGTGTTTACACAGTGAGCAGTTCTGTTCATGTGTCACTATTTTCACTGATGGCACCTGAACTGTGTTTTCATGCAGCTCCAACATTTTCAGTTATCAGACACTACAGTGTTTGCTGTCATCAACGTCTGTATTGTTTTAACAAATAGTTCAAAGGTCCAAATCAATTCTCTGTGTCACAATGGCTGCAGCTACCACATTCACAAAGCTTTGATTTTTTTTATTCTTGCTGGGATGTTTTAAACTGCGAGAATAAACTTTTTGTCTCTGTTTGCACATCAGTAATGAAACTAAATTAGATCGGCAGGAAAACTGAAAAAGATCTGTGCCCACATTTATCAAGTGTCTCACAGGAATCTGTCTACTTGCCACACTTCATGTCAAACTTCTTCATATTTTCAGTAATGTCTTCACAGCATGCGTTCAGGCACAGTATTGAGTGCAGGTCATTGCATTTTGGCAGCAATTAGGGAGGAATCATGCCCAAGAACGCATGTGCTACATGCTTCTCTAACCACTTCAGATGCACATAGCCATTTGATGGAGAGTCTCAGCTAATCAAATTGAATTTTTTTACCCTGAAATGTCATATAATGAAATTCTTGCTGCTCTTTTCTACAGAGACACAATGCTGTCATCAGCAGGAATCATAGGCTGCACATATATCATGGTACATTAAGACACAGGAGAGAAGTCAGATTAAGTCTTGATGACCTACTCAATAGTCGTCAGAAATGTCAGACCTTCCTCTGATCACTCAGCTCTGTGGCGACTGGCTGAATTCATGGTGACAGCAATAAACGAGCTGCTCTCTGTTCTTTGCAGCATGTTTGTTTTGCTGAAGGGAGCCACCAAAGAGCAGGCGTTTAAGATTGGCAACGAGATCGCTGAGGCAGTGACTACAACCAATCCCAAACCTGTCAAGCTCAAGTTTGAAAAGGTAATACTTCACCACAGGACCCACTACACACACACACACACAGACAATATCTGTGCAATTTGATTTGGATTTGTCAGTCTGTGCCAATTATCTTTCTCCATCTGCACACTTAAACATATTTAGAGGTACAATTAAATTCTGTGTCTGTCCGTCTGTCCCAGGTGTACCTCCCCTGTGTACTACAGACAAAGAAGCGCTATGTGGGATACATGTATGAAAGCCTCGACCAAAAGGAACCCGTGTTTGACGCCAAAGGGATCGAGACAGTGCGCCGCGACGGCTGCCCCGCTGTTTCCAAGGTAACAAGCAAACCATTTCTCTGTGCTCTACACCAATCACAACCATGCCAGCTTTCTTCTTGCTCTCGTCTACTCACGCTTGTCAATCAGGAAAAATGCCCCTGGTATTGTGTCTAGACTGAAATGTACCAGTGTTAATGCCATTCAGTCTGAGTCACACAGTCACTGCGCATAATTCTATTTAAATATCAAATCAGTCCTATTTATTTAGTTTCATCCCTGTCTACCGTCTTCTTTCTCTCCTCATGTCTCATGTGTTGATTGCTTCATGTCCTCCTCAGATTCTGGAGCGTTCCATTAAGCTGTTGTTTGAGACGCGGGACATCAGCCAGGTGAAACAGTTTGTGCAGCGTCAGTGTGTGAAGGTCCTGGACGGTCGGGCCAGCATGCAGGACCTGACCTTCGCCAAGGAGTACAGAGGCACTGGCTCGTACCGACCTGGATCCTGTGTCCCTGCACTGGAGCTCACCAGGTGTGTGTGTGTGTGTGTGTGTGTGTGTGTGTGTGTGTGTGTGTGTGTGTGTGGTCATTGATCATTTACAGGCAGACACACTTCCCACCACAGCAAAACAAAAATGGTTTGGTTAATGGTTTTGTATTTATACAGCGCTTTTCCAGTCTTGATGACCACTTAAAGCACTTTACATTACAGTTTGCCACACACACATTCATATGGTGCATCTATGAGCAGCATTAGAAGATAATGAATGAATAAAGTTCTTAGTTTTACTTGGGCGTGTGTGCGCGGCCATATGCAGGAGAGTGAGGAAGAGTGTGTCAACTACAGTTACAGTACTCAGTGTGAATCCAATTACTCCCTCCCCACAGTGCTCGTTGTCTAACTGCACTATCCTGCATGTACAGTACCTGAGTCTGTTGCTAGGCAACCCAGCTCTTAATGGATGGGGGAAAAAATCTGATTTCAGAGGCACGGGTGAGAGGGAAACACTCAGCCTCATTCATGAGCTCTACCACAGACAGTACAGTGTTTGTACAACAACACAAAGCAGCGGCCATGTTGATTTCTGATGTTGCTGCAATGTTGTACAATATTAATTATTTGAGTGACTTACAGTCAGATGTGAGCTCTGCATAATAGCATGAGTTGATCCGTTTTGTCAAGTCTTCTGTTTTGATTGATCTCAGGCGTATGATGGTGCATGACCGTCGACTGGAGCCCCGCGTGGGGGAGCGGGTGCCCTACGTGGTCGTGTACGGGATGCCCGGCTTGCCCCTCATCCAGCTGGTGCGTCGGCCGATGGACGTTCTGCAGGACCCCAGCCTCCGCCTCAACGCCACCTACTACATCACCAAGCAGATCCTGCCGCCGCTGGCCCGCATGTTCCAGCTGATCGGAGTGGACGTGTTCAGCTGGTACCAGGAGCTGCCCAGGGTGAGAGGACACACTGTGATTCTTATGTTACAGTTACAACTTTGAGGCAGCACAGATGATAATTCTCTGATCTAACAACATGAAAACCTTCTGAACAAAAGAAGGAAGCAGAGAAATTCTAATAAAAACTCACAGATCTGAATGAGCTTGAGTTTAATTCATTCTTGATTAATGAGATAAAGGTACTTGTCAGCTTTCTGCTGAAGTGAGTAAATGTTTCCTTTCCTGTCACAAGCGTGTGTCTTTAGTGGAGAGAGAACAAAGGCTGAGGAGAAAATGTCTCTCCTGCTTCCTGCTGAGGATCGAATGAATCTCATCAAATCGCTGTGCTGTTGCTTCAGTCTGTGTCAATACTGAAGTGAAGATCTGCTCTGATAGAGCACACACGCCACCTGCTGGTCAAGCTGATGCAGAGTTCGTCAGAGCAATGAATGTGACCACAAGCCAAACCTCAACTTGGCATCTTATGACTCTGCAGATGTTTAATGGGATTAATAAAAAGAGAAGACCCGACCTTCAAAAATATCACAATTGTCTGTAATTTGTGTACAGACAGCTTTATTTCATACCCTCATCCTCCACATTAGTAGGTTAACATGCGTCCTTCATCTCTCTCCAGATCCAGAAAGCCTCCTGCTCTGCAGCTGCCGGAGGAGAGGAAGCAGGGAGGAAGGGAACCATTTCTCAGTACTTCACCACGCTCCATTGCCCCGTGTGTGACGAGCTGACCCAGCTGGGCGTGTGCTCGCGGTGTCGTGCTGAACCCCAGAGAGTTGCTGTCACACTCTACCAGGACATCAGGCAGTGGGAGAGTCAGCAGGACCAGCTGCTGAAGGTGAGAGGCTGGACCCGAGGGGACGGATCCTCCCGCTCAAGATCCAACTACTTAGATAACATGGAAAATTATTATTATTATTATTATTATTTTGTATCTACTTCTCCCATATTGAAAAATAGAGAATACTTTTATTTACAATAATTGACCTGCTGAAAATGTTCAGGTTCATTGAAGGTTTTCGCATCACCCTTGTGCATGTTGCATAGTAGACTTTGATTGGCTGCTAAGTCAGACATGCACTGAACTCTGGAGATGTGTACACACACACACACATCTGCACAATGAAGCACAAACATCCAAACAAAGGAATAATAAATTAAACACACTCTGTATTTATAAAGCACTTTTCAAGGTGTCAAAGTGCTTTACAGTACAGTTTTTGCCATTCACCCATTCATAGAGTGCATATTTATGTTGCACTATTGTGGGACAATTTTGGGGTTCAGTCTTCAGTCATCTTGCCCAAGGACACTTGGGCATGCAGAATCGGACCTTCTGGTTCGAGGATGACTGCTCTACCCCCTTGAGCCACACTTAAAAACAAAGAGTAGCAAGTGTCCTTCAAGCTCTGCTGCTGCTGACTGGACTTTATACAACAGGGTTCGATATGAATAGAAGTCAATCAGACACAAAACCCTGCACCTCCACCCTCACACTCTGCTGTCCATGTCCTATCATTCTTGTGTAAGTCATTAGAGTCTGTGTTTTACATACAGCATTTCTGTCAGAACACGGTGGGGGAGAGGACAGGATTTGATCATTACGTGGGACTATAACTGAAAGTTAAGTGTTTACAATGTTAGTGCATAAACCAGTTTTCCTCGAACCAATCAGGGAGCGAATGTGGGTAATTGCGTCATCGTTTCCAAATGTTTCATGTAGCAGAGTTTTCAAACTAAAGTTGGGCCAACAGTTACTCCAGACTTTTCTATTTTAGGAGCTTAAAAACTCCAGGATATTGTGAATATCAGGCGTAAACTTAGCAGCAGTGATGCGTTCTAAAACTAAGACGTAGTGGTAGATGTAGCCTCAGAGTGGGATACAGCAAGTGTTTTTAGTCTTTGTTCTTACTGATCTCTGAGCCCATCTCAGAGGGTTGTTTGGACAGTGGTTTGGATGAAACACCAGTAGAACTGTGGATTCAAACACCTTTCAGATCTATGCGAATATATAAAGTGGAAACTTCATCACAGCCTCTGGAGTCCCACTTCCCTCATCGAGTGTGTATGTGTGTGTGTTTTTCTGCAGGTCTGCAGGAACTGCAGCGGCTGTGCAGAGCGGCAGGTTCCCTGTGTGTCCCTGGACTGTCCTGTCCTTTACAAGCTGGCACGGGTCAACAGACAGCTCTCCAAGGCCCCCTACCTCCGACAGCTGCTGGAGCAGTTCTGATTGGCTCCTGAACACAGTGCTCTCTGCTGATTTGGTGCTAACTGTTGCCCCCCACCCCATCTCAGTGTTTGATTGTTAATTCAGTTGTATAGTTAAAATGGTGCTTTGATTAAACCCTGTTGGGTTTTCATCGTCTTGTAACTGTTACTTGCTATTCAACAGTTTTTCTGCGTCTGCAGACCGTCTGGTTTGAGCCTCCTGAGTGTGGGAGGGGCTCCCTCCCCCCTCAGGGTTCTGTTCGTCTTCATCCTTGTTTGCTGCCATCTCCATTAGCTGCTGTTGGCTGAGTGAAGCTGATGTGTGGGGTGACACAGCTGCAGACTGCCTGTCATGGAACTACGTGCAGTCCAGTCAACAATGACTTGTTGTCTCTTGATAGCGCAGAAGCAGTTGGAAGTCTTTGGTTTTCAAGGAGCTCCTTACAAATCTCAAGACAACATTCTGCTTTTCTATATGACGACTGCAGGCATGTAAATACTTCCTGTACAGCTCCATCTATGACCCCACTGTTCACTAGCACCAGAGAAACTCTGGCCATGAATGCAGTCAAACTGTCTTTATGCGTTCTATTGTTCATTCATTTCACTTCGATTGTACTGATGTCCATTTTGACAGATTTGACACGTCAAACTCTCTTCAGAGTGGAAACTGATACTATTTCAGTTTTTTTAAATCTGGGACTGTTGCAATACTGTATTTTGATAATGTATGTCATGAAGAGTCTATTATTTCCCTGTGCATATGGTTTTGTGTACATTACCAATTTTCTGTGCAGAAAAAAAGCTGTCATCAAACTCTGTAAAGTCCTGATGTTCAGTTCTACATACAGCCATACACGGGATCTGTCTATTTGTATAAATGTAAATAGTGATTATGAAGGAGGCGTTTCTGTGTTTTTAATGGACATTGCTGTAGGTGGAGGTTTGAGATTGATATAATAAAAAGTCAATGTATCTGAAAGTCTTCTTTCCATGATTTAGTTCATTAAAAAACTTCATGAATCACAGTAACAACACATGATTGAAGAACCACCAGCCACTGGACACTTAACAGGACATAACAAAAACTGCCAATTACATAAGTGCATACAACTTCACATACACAACTATCACCATCACACACTCGATGCAGAAGTGCAAAATCAAATTCCAGTTTTAAGACAGATCAGTTTTTGGCAGCATGAGGATGAAGAGGATAAGTGTCCATAGCTCAACTCATTCACTCATCTGTCCTTGAGCAAGGCACTGAATACCTACCAGCCCTATGGCTTCTGTTCTACAGCTGACCCTGACCTTTGACCTCAGTCAAGTAGTGTCACAGACTTCAGAACCTTCATCCAGCAGTTTTAAGACGTGAAGCTGCCTGTGTTCTGTGAACGATCAGTCTCTCTTCTCTCTGTCTGAGAGCAGCAGCTTGCGTCTGGGGGAGTCTCCTACCAGCGAGGAGGAAGAGGAGACTGCCCCTGCGGACAGAGGCTCCATCACACCGCTGACATCGGGGGGAGACGGAGCCTTGCTGGGTGAACTCAGGAGACTCGCTGTGTCGTCCATCTCAATCACCTCAAAGTCTGCATCATTCCACTGATCCGCCTCGATGTCTGGCTCCTCCTCCTCCTCTTCATCATTGGCTCCTGAATCCAGCAGCGCCTGTCGGAATTCGCTGTCGTCGGCTTCGGGTCGACCCGTGGTGCGAGGTTTCCTGCTCTGGCCATTTGGGGCAGAGGCCAGCTTGTACATGACAGGGAAGAGGATGGAGGTGAAGGTGGCGGTGATGAGTGACAGGTACATCAGTAAGGGGTAATGGTAGAACTTCCCTAGGTAGCCTACAAGAGCGGGCAGCACCATCTCACCCAGTGCTGAGCCCACCACAAACACTGCTGCTGTGTTGCCCGTCACTGTGGTGTACTGCTCCATCCAGGAGATACCACTGGGGAAGGTCGTGGCCATGGAGGCTCCATAGAGACCAGTGCAAACCCACAAGACCACTTTCTCCCTGCTGAAGAGGCAGAGGAGCAGCGAGGAGATGGTGGAGCCCACCAGGCTCAACAGGATCAGGGTCCCCGGGTACGCACACGCCGCAAAGAAGATGGCAAGCCCTCGACAGGCAGCAAACGTTGCCCAGAACAACGAGTTCAAACCGGCTGCCTGCGACTGTTGCATGTGTGCGTAGTCCTTGGCGAAGTTGAAGATGAAGGTCCCATATGCCACCTCAGCCCCTACGTAGCCAAAGAAAAAGAAGAAGAGCAGGACAACAAGAGCGGTGTGGTGTTTGGCCACCAGGGGCTTTCCTGACGACGAGCGAGCTTTGTCACGGGACATGCTGCTGCGGGTGTAGAGGAAGAAGAAGAGGAACGAGATGAGACCGACAAAAGAGCCAATCACAATGTAGGCCCACATGGACTTGAGGGTGATGCTCCTGCTGTGGATGAAGCTGCCGAATGTGTGAGCATCAGAGACGGTGGAGATTTGTTCTGTGGTGGCAGGAGGTGTTGAATTGGTGGGTGTGGGTCCCATGCTGCTGTTTCCATCTGGCCCAAACAGCATCTTTGCTATGATTGGAGACACAAAGGCCCCAGCAGCAAAGCTGAAGTGCAGAGCCTGCATGTGAGGGCCTCCCTGCTCACCCCAGGTCTTCAGGATGAGCACATTCCCACCTGACAGACAGACAGACAGAGAACCACTGGTTATACAACATCCACCAGAAGATCCACCATCTTGCTGCTGCTGTTTACTTTCGTTGTGCGATGTCCTTTGTTAGGGAAAAACAGGGTGTGACCCAAATACCAATCAGCAGGGAGTGAAGAACGAAACACAATGGATTTGGCCTCACACAAGCACTTTGCCATTGCCACAATCAGGTCCACACTCTCCCTTTCTCGTGTGGTTTTGCACTGTGACCAAAGCTTGGTCATTGTTTTGCTGCATTTCCAAATCACAGCACAGATGGATGACATGAACGTGTCTCTGTTGATGATTCACCGGGCTTTTTACTGCACAACGTGATGTGTTCTTGATTTCATATTTTACACCCTTCCCACAGTGTGACAAACAGTAAACTTATAGAATCACTTACACAACCTGTTTTCCCCCTGGGGCCAATAAAGTGTCTATCTATCTATCACTCTCTAAATCTATCTTACCTTCTATCCATCAAAGAATATCTTGTCGATCTATCAATCTAAGTGTTGTCTTACCTGTGTCCAGAACACCCATAGACATCCCAATGCTGGACATGAGCAGGGTGAGGAACAAGGCCTGCGTACAGAACGGGATAGCACACATTCCAAAGGATGTGACCAGCATCGATAAACCTGGAAAGACAGATCATTTCATTTCAGATCAAGTCCAAACAGTCAGAAGAAGTGTGACGTGTCCAACATCTATCAGCCATGTGGATGTGAGGACTGTAGACACGTGCCACAGTGACTACGTTTACATTTACTGCTTGATGACTCATTGCCTGGATGTAAACAAAGTAAAGTTGTACCTTTTGCAGAATTAGAAAGAAAACATCTAAAATGGTAAACAGTGGCATAGTGCACTCTTTCAGGTTGAGGTTTTACAACTGGCGGAGTAACGTTGGACAGAATGGCATAATCTGGTTATGCTCTACAACATTTCAACCGGAATATGAATGGAATATTCTTGTTCTGAATAAAGTCAATAGAGGGAATATTGATGTCCATGTAGAAGCAGTCAGTGTGATCCCCCAAGCATATTGACCACCGTGTTGGAAGACTGACAACAAAGGATGATGCTGCTCACTGTGGGAACTGTTTAGTTTCTCTATAATTTTCTATAAGTCTCAACCTTATTATGTAAAGTGGCTTGTGATGATGTTTGTTGTGATTTGGCTCTACACAAATACAATTGAATTGAATTAAATCAATGCCTCATCCTACTGCAGCCTGGAAAGCACATGAGCTTCTTTCCAACATGTACTGAACTCCTGGAGATCCTCCGGGTCCGAGTGAGAGCCTTTCTCCTCCTGACCCCGAGTAACTCCGGAGGAGTCGATATGTGAGCAGCAAAAGATCCTCCACAGGATTCACCGCGAGAACCTCCCACATTTGAGAAAGGAAACCTCTAGACCAGAGTTCCTCCGGAGGTCACGTCTGAATACAGCTATGAAGTCATGGTCACACAACTGTAGAGTTTTAAACTCCTCCAACAGGCAGCTGTGGTTAGCAGGTTGCCTTTGAGTGGCTCTGGGTGTGCAGCTCAGACTATCAACGCTTCCTTCACCAGCATCCATTTGCAGCTACAGCACAATGATTACAAAACCACATAGAATAAACACATTTGAAGGAGGGGTTACCAAGCAGCAGGTGGGGGCTCATGTAATCGAAGAGAAGGCCCCCTAAGAGGGATCCTCCTATGTATCCCACAGAGCGACCGACGAAGATGTAGGACAGGTTGCTGATGTTCTTCTTCACATTCACAGCCAGGTCTTCAAACGTGGGGCCAAGAACTGAGATACTCATCCCCTAGAAAAACAAGAACAAATCTGTCAGGGAAGGTCATGTGACTGGTTCTCAATCGACCATCTGAAATCTCATGTATCTGAGAGGTTTGTACGCAGCACTCCTTCCTGTTAATGACCAGTGGTAACCATGGTAACATGCAAAATGAGACTTAACTGCCCCTAAGAAGATAAACTGAGGCTAATATTCATATTATTTGCATATATCAAGCAGATATCATGTAGACTCTCTTTGCCCTCTAGTGCTCTTTGTGTGGATTTTAGTTATTGAAACACCACTGTGCTGCAGTGAACCTTCAGTGGGAGCAGCTGCCTCACTCCCATGTTCAGTAAACAAGTGAACCAGGCCTGCGTGACCCAGAGGATTGATTTGATCTGCTAAAACCTTGATGATGTTTCCCTTCACACTTGACATCTATTGCACTTCTGTCCGTCCTGGGAGAGGGATCCCTCACATGTGGCTCTCTCTGAGGTTTCTACTTTCTTTTTACCCTGTTAAAAGGTTTTTTAGTAGTTTTTCCTTACTCTTGTTGAGGGTTAAGGGCAGAGGATGTCACACCATGTTAAAGCCCTATGAGACAAACTGTGATTTGTGAATATGGGCTATACAAATAAAATTTGATTTGATTTTGATGATTTCTCCTCTGCAGTTGGCCAAATTTGAATGACATGGGCAGACACTCAGATGTATGCAGATTAATTCTAGTAATGTGATCTAGGTAAATGGGCTGAAAAGCAACTATGTAAGTCCTGTGTGTGGAATACTACAGCAGACTCACTGTAACCTGACAGTTGGTCAGTACTAACCCTGAGCAGTTAATGATTAAAGATGTCTTTTATTACTATACCTTTGTAACATGATACATGAGTCAGAAAGAACGTGTCTGTACAGGGTTCAAATCAACTGGTAATACCAATAAAATAAATATCCCATGATAGCTCAGCATTTATGTTTTGCTTTCCCCTGTCTACCCAGATTATATCCTTTTTATATTTCCAATTACATTTGGCTATACAGGCTGTAATTTGAATGAACTCATACAATAATGGATTTGGAGGAGAACCCATCAGGAAGGATGGGCCTCCTTCCTTTTAAGTACTTTGTTAGAGTATACACAGACTGCTCTGGATAATCTAGAGACTGGGAGAGAGTTTGGAGAAATATCTGATGGTCAGAAAACCTACATCAAACAATAATGAGCCTGGACTCATATGTCCAACTTAACTGACACCGAAGAAGATGAAAATATCTACTGCTGCAAACTGGACCTGAACTGGATCCAGCAGTTAGAAGTTTTTGTGAACAAATAAACATGTCTCTTGGTTTAGGAGACGGACCGCTCTCCAGAATGTTTGCTCTTGAAGGTTGATGGTGGGCAGAATTTGAACCATACTCACAGACAGTAACTTTCAGTTGCTGCGGCTAAAGAGATTCTGGTGGATCGATGGCAACCACCATGTGATTCTTAATGTGTCTCTATTTCTCTCATTATCCTGCATGTAGAATCGAATTGAGATCCATGGGGACGGTGCAGTTTGAGGTTGGGAAGTAAGCAAGCAGGGGTGAATCCAGGGACAGGACCGGGGGGGGCATGGGCCCCTGCTGGGATCTGACTGGCCCCTGTCCTGTCAGTCATCTAAACTTACTAACAACACAAACTATATTATAAAAACATGGCCATTTGTTGAGAAGTTCCATTTTCCACGTTGTTTTTAATGACATATTGAGCTTGAAGAAGTAACACTTTTCAAGATATATTTAATGATGTGTGGCTTTGCTCAGAGAACTAACTCACTGAATAAGGAACTGGACAGGGATGTTGACATATGACTTATAAATGTCATATCCTCTGTGGATATTCTGGATCCTTATTTAGAAAAGCCCTTGATCAGCCACTGAGTTATTTTACTCAAACGATGTTTCCTTTATCATTAAATAGTTAAATGTTGTGAATGTATTAAGAGAAGAGGGGGGATGTATTTGATTTACATGCCTGTCTATCAATTCCATATGTGACCATGGACATTAACAGGAGTATGTGGATACTCAGCTTGTTATTAGATCCCTATGATGAACTGGAAGTGTTGCACATTTGAAAAACCTTCATTCATGAATGTACCAGGCCCAGGAAGGAAGCGGAGAGAACCAGGGTGACCATCCAGCGGCCGCACGCTGCGGACCCGCCCCTCCCTCCGCCGACCACCTGCACCCGGTCGTCGCATCCCGGGTTCGTCGCCCTCTTGGCCGCCTTCAGCGCGCTCTTCAGTCCCCGCCCGGAGCCGCCGTCCTTCCTCTTGTCGAACAGGGTGTCCTCCTCCTGCTCGTTGTCCTCCTCCTCATCCATGCTGGCGAACCGAACGTGCTTCTTTTTCCCCGCGGATGAGGACATACCTGTCGGTGTGTCACTCCGCTGCTGCTGGAAACGTCGCGGCCGAGCGGACACCGACACACAGCCGCTGTGGTTCCCCCCGTCAGACCCTCTCCTGCAGTAGAAGCGTGGGGAAGTCGGTCATGTCTGTTGTCTGTGAGTCAGTGGACAGCAGCAGCTTCTTTATTTACAGTCCGCGGTCCTGAGCCTTCATCTGTCACAGCTACTGTCAGTATGGCTGCTGGAGCCAGAGATCGTCTATTCGCAGTGACGTTCACTCGGTGTGGGCTATATAAAGAGAGAAGTCCCCGCTCTCTGGTTGTCAGGATCTACCAGAGTCCAGCTGCACGTGGGTCTGGTGGTTTGTATCTGTGTCGTCTCCTGACGTGCCTGTGGGTCTGTATCAGCTGGTCAGCAGTGCTACAGAATGCATCAGTCATATATGCTTCATGTGAGTTGACTAATAATCTGAAAAAAACCGAGCAGCCTCCGTTATGACAGGTCATGTGACACTGTGTGTAAAACAAACCCTTTGGTAGCCTGGAGTTAGAGCAGAGGGAGACCTCTTGTTTTCGCTTTCTCTCTGGTCCAGCTGACGCAATCGAAACTAAAGGATACAGGAAGTGGTGTAAATTGTAAAGCATTCAGAGGAAATGGCGCCCTCTAGTGGGACATAACAATAGAACCTTCCCACACTCCAGTAGGTGAGAGTCTGTACAGACTGTGTGTGACCATAAAGAGCAAGTTCAACCGATATAATTCTACTAATGTACTCTTTGTTCAGTGTAATAATACATGGAATTAATATTACATATGCAATAGTGAATACAATGCTAAGTTATAAATAAGTAATAAGTAACAAATAAATAACACTAGCTGTTATTTGTCTCTGAAACTTTACACTCTAGTGACAGAATAGCTTGTAATGAAAATATTTCAAATATGTACAGAACTTGGATGAATGTGCTTATTTTTAATATATATTACATTTATTTTAAAAGAAATTTCCCTCAGACCTCAAACTGAACGTGTTCATATATCAAAACAGGTTTATCTTCATCTGGGACTTTTGTGTCCAATCAGTTTTGATGTTGGATTTTATTTTGTGAATAATCTAATAAAAACTGACATGAGGATTGGTTCATTCTAAACACCCCTGTGCACTCACTTCATCTAATACTACTTCTCTGCAGACACTTGACGATGATGTTTAGTTCTTGTTCATATGGAGGAGGTCTGCACTCTTTAAACGTGGCTTTAGATAAAAGCATCTGTCAGATGAATCAAATCTGATGAAGGGTAGAATGAAACATATTGAGGGTCATCCTCTCTTGGGGTCTTTCAGATATTGATCATCTATCACCTGGGTTCTCCCACATATTGTGACTATTTTCTCTGCGTTTGTTCCATCAGACATCACTTCCTCTCAGACTGCTTCCAAATGCATAACCATAAGTTTAGTGCACCCTGGTAAAGTGTACAGAGAACTGAAGGGGACACATGGCATGGGATGAGTCTTTACACATGACATCTATTGCACTTCTGTCCGTCCTGGGAGAGGGATCCCTCACATGTGGCTCTCTCTGAGGTTTCTACGTTCTTTTTACGTGTTAAAAGGGTTTTTTAGTAGTTTTTCCTCACTCTTGTTGAGGGTTAAGGGCAGAGGATGTCACACCATGTTAAAGCCCTATGAGACAAATTGTGATTTGTGAATATGGGCTATACAAATACAATTTGATTGATTGATTTAAAAACAAGAACAAATTCAGGTCACAAAGGTCTCTAATTCACAATCTACTCACTTAATGACACACATATGGGACAAGAGACCAGAAAGTTGCAGTTCATTCATCATCTTCTTTCTTTCAGCCTGTTTGCCTTGTACTTACGTCTCATAAACATTTCAACTAGAATTCTATCAATGTCCAATAACTGCAGGGCTGAAGCTCAGTGATGTCGATACTGTACCAGGCACACACACAAAAACACATTACACAGAAAGTCACCAAAAGTGTAAACCTATTTTTTTTACTGTCTTGATAATGTTGAAATCTGATTATGTTTACATAAATTGCATATACTGCAGCTCACCACACATCCTGCAGTAGATAGAAAAAATATTTAGTTCACTGATGAGAGAAATTAATAATCACACATGCAAAAGAGAGCAAACAACACATATCTAAACGGAGCATTAAGGAAAGCGAGCAGAAAGAAATCACGCAAACATAGAGCAACAAATCCGCAGTCTTTGCAGTCAAATTTTAAGGAAGGAAAACTATCTGCACTTGAAGCAAAAAAACATGCATACACATAGAGAAATGTTCTGGACAAATCCAGTGGTTGGATTGGATGTGATCGAGCCAAAAATAATAAAAGCAAACAATAAAATGCTAATAAACACTGAGGCACATAAGCTCATCCAAAAAGGCAAACATGGCCCAGGAGTCCTGTTTGCCACAAAGTCCCTGTGAAGACACTATTACCATAGAAAACAGGTTGAACATCAAGGCAGTTTCAAAAGGCTGTGAACTAAAATCATATCTAGATAATACAACTTTTTGGACTTTTTCTTTGGATGTCACAGATCCCTTCAAGAAGCAGATATAAATGACTCAACTTAGTGAGCCAGTGAGCGTAATAAAACAAAGAAGGTTACAATCAAAATTCAGAGGTACAGATTAAGTAATTTCTCTGACAAGAAATTTCTTGAGGCTCTCATTGGTGAATATCACAAATTTTAATCAATCTAAAAATAAACTATCAACACAGAGTGTGCTTTAAACAGTCATACATTTCATTTAAAATAGAGGCTTGAAAAGAAAGGCAACTGATGTGATTCATAATAAAAATATAGATTTAAAGGAGAAACGCTGCCTAAGTTTCTTACACGTAAAATAAGATATTTCATTAAAGAGCAAAGCTTCAGGCAGCAAGATCATGTTCCAAGACGTTGTGTTTTATTTGCGTTTCTCTGGTCACACCGCTCAAAAACAAACACTGGGGCAGCGCCTCTGATGGAAGAACAGGACGGTCCAGGATGGGGGAAGTTCTACTCTTTCACAACAACTGAGGTAGAGTGTCCCAGTTCTGCAGAGGCAAGACATCATCGCCCCACAGTATCTCTGTAATGGTGTATTGTCCTCCAAAGGGTCTCTGGAGTTTTCCATAGACATGTGACATGTTAGGATGGTTCGCTGACACTATCTGTGAGCTTCAGGGTGACGCATGACAACAAGCAAACAGGATTAACACTCAAATGTCAGCTATTTGCATTTCAGTACATTTGGTCTTCAATAAATGAAAGTAATGCTTTACAGCATTATATTCTCCACAAAATCTAAAAAACACACATATATATAAAACACTTTTCTGTTGAAGGTTAATGACATGGACATATATAAGAGATTCAGTCTCTCAAATGAAAAGATACCATAAATGTGTAATAGCCTTTTTATAAAGAAGAGAACTACAGTATTTGTAGTTCTTTGTTGAGGTTTTGAGGTCATCCATCAAAGCTCACATGTTGTTAACAGAGTGAAGCTTGTTTTATGACCTGGACCTCAGTAGATTGTAGTAGAGTATAAAGTAAAAAGTGAAAATGTTCGGGCCAAATAACAGAGAAAAAAGAACAAATCAAAAAAAGTAAAAAGGAGTCCCACCACTGTGTGTTTTAAAAGAAATACTGCTTCAATTCACTACTACAATCAGTGAACATAGACCTAACCACTAACACAATGTTAATATGTTCCTCATTTAATGGTATGTTTAATGTTTCATTAAAGCTGCTTCCCTTGAAGTGTCTGAGCACCGTTACAGCTCAGACGAGCCCAGACCTTCACAACACTGACACAAACTATGTCTGTAACTTCTCTTCTATGAAGCCATTCTCTCTGTCCCTTTAAAATACTATGAAGTCCTCATCCCTGGATGTGACATTTGGCTTGCTCTAAGTGTACACTGGAGATAATGATACATGTTTCCGTAGAGATCTTTAGCAGAACTGCTTCCTTTAAAATGAGGCAAAACAAAGATGTTGATTAAAGCAAAATCAAGTTTTTTTCCTACACAGAATTGGTTTCATTTCCTGTGTAATCTAGTGTGATGTTTTATTCCATATATACACATATATATATATATATATATTATATACTGTATGCATGTATCCAAATGTGTAAAAAATGACTCCTTTCCCTCATGATTGTCATCTTTGGCAAGACTGTGTAGCTTTCACACTGCATTTAAACTAATGCATACTACAGCATGTCTTCCTTCCCCTGTGACAAATATGAAATATGCATAATTTCTTCCCATTTTCATTTAAGCTCATAAAGTTCATAAAGTTGTCCTGTTCTAAGATTAGATCAGTCCAATTAAAATGCATAGTTCTTCAGGATCACATTCATACACTTCAACATGTTACTCTTTCTGATATGTTTCATCGCTTTGGCATTTTCTGACATTCTCCTACTCAAGGCAGTCTCTATAATGTGGGCTGAACACAAACACACGGAACCACACACACACACACACACACACACACACGGTATTTTAAAGCTGCATGTCTCTCTCTCAGTCTGTTCAGAGTGACACTTAGAGGACAGACTCTCCAGTTTTGCTTTGTGCATCGTCCCGAGCTTTCTCATGCTCTATCATCGTCTGGGTGACGTCTTGCTCCTTGCTCAGGACTTTCTTCTCCATCCTCTTGCGCCTGGCCTCCACCCAGGGTATCAGACACAGCACAGCTCCTCCGAAGATCGGTGGGATGCCTGCCAGGTAGAAAGCCACGTCGTAGCTGCCCAGTCGGTCCCTGAGGAAGCCTGCAGCAAATGAGGAAAGAGGAAAACAGGGATGTTGTTATGATTCCAACAGGGGTAAGAAAAACATGGATGAGGTTTCAATGTTTGCAAAGTTCTTTGTGAAACACTAAAACAGCTGCCTTTTCACATTTGATGTCTTTCAGTATCAGACTTCACTGTGCACTCCACACATGAAGCTCACGTTACTGATATTGGTACTTATATCTAGAGAGCCTGAGCATGAACACGCACAATGCAGCTTTAGTCATATATGTCTCAAGATCAGGCCTTTCACAAACAAACAACTTTTGCTAAACACAATTCTTAATCACAGTGTTTGTTTCCAGCGCACGCACTGCAAATACAAGGTGCCAAAATGAACACTAGATGGCGCTGAAGACCTGTGAATATATGTGGGGGGAAAAGATTGGGTTTTTCTTTTTTTCCAGAATGTCTTGCCATGTGTTGAGTTCCATTTTAAGCATAATAAAATGTGTAATTTTAGAGACTTTTAAGACTTCCCATTTTAAATGAGATTATATTATATATTTTTGAATGAGATTATGAAATTATATATAGAAAATTAAAACTTTGCTTCACTAATAAAAATGGTGTATTACTTTATGGTTCAAAACGGTTTCAGTAATTTGGTCTTAAATTATTGAAGAGATTTGTGATAATTATGGAAAAATTTATTTTAACAATGACTGTTGGTTTCCCCTCTCAATCAGTTGAGTAGTTTTTTGAATATCCAGAGGGATGTGGCTTTGCGAAACCTCCTTTGGCAGAGCATTCCACAAGGCTGGGGGAACCACGCTGGAAGCTCTGTCCCCAAAAGTCTGCAATTAGGGTTAGGGTTAACCCTAACCCTATGTTGGGAATAGTGAGCTGACTCTGGTTAAAGGATCGTAGATTCCTGGACGTATACCCCATGTACGCAAATCACAGTTTTTCTCATAAGGCTTAACAAGATGTGACATCCTCTGCCCTTAACTCTGTCCTCTGTCCTTAAGTAAGAAAAAAACGACCAAAAAATAAATGCTTTTAACATGGTGGGAAAAAAAACCTCACGTGAAGACACATGTAAGGGATTCCTCTCCCTGGACAGACACAAGTGCATAAGAGTAGTTTATATCCAAGCAATCTAGTTGTAATCATATGCCATGATCCCTAATCCATCACTACTCCCCTCTCTTCTTCTGTAAGAGTGAGGTTCTGGTTCACAAAGATTATGGTTCAAGTGCAATTCAACATTGGTTCATTTATGGTGGAAAAAGAGTTGGCTGTGTCAGAGCCATGGTCTAGAAGGATTGTACCTCATCTCTTAATTCAAAGTGGTGTGTTTAGGGCGAAACGCAAAATCAATCAATCAGATTCCCTTTAAAAGTCAGGTGAGCTTGTACTTTAGTGGATTGGTATTATGACAGTGTTTTTTGTGATAATAAGAGAGAACACTTTAGTTTGTGCACAAGCAGATAATCTGTGACAGATTATACACACATTGTGTAGCTACCTATGTAAAGAAATATCTTCATAATGAGCCTTAAAATAACAATGAAATACTGAGCCACTGACTTCAAATCATGTATGACTTGAGCTGCCATATCTCTATATTTGATTTGATGGTGAGAATTGCAGCAGTTTATATTACCTGCAATGGGAGGGCCCACAGTCATGGGCACGGACATCAGACCCAGCAGGAAGCCGATGGCCTGAGACACGTCTTTATCCCCAACCAGCTCGAACGCGATCGGAGCCATGATGCAGATGAAGCAGCCGTCAAACAACCCCATCAGCAGGCACACGGCAATCAGCCCACCAAAGATGTTGCACAGGGGGATCATCATGGACATGAGGCCAATGACGAAGAAGGAAGTTACCTGAGAGGAGGGGAGAAAGGGCTTCTTTTTATTTCTTATTTACCTTTTTTAAAGTTTAAATATCAAGATAAATTTTCCTTACAAGGAGCTTGGCTTATCTGCCCCTCACAGCTCTTTACAGCAACACTTTCATTCAACCATTCACACAAGCAAACACAGCACTTTTATGACACACCATTCATACACATGCACAGCCACCACCTTCCCACCCCCCATTTTTTTAGAGAAACAGAATCATATCAATCAAGATTTTTAATATTAGCATTAATGGTTGAATATTTGCAAATTTAGCTTCACGAAACCCATACTGGTAGAACATGGCACACCATGCAAACTGGCTAGTATGAGGGAGACACATTAGTTTAGCATTAGTACTGATAGTTATTATAAGTATTAAACATGTCTTTGTGACAGCTGATGCCAGGCACTCACCTGCAGGTACACTTTGTTTACTCCATTAACGTAGTCTGCCACTCTGCCAAAAATGAGACGGCCCACACCGGACGTGATGCCAATGCACATGAGTAGAACCTCTTTACTGGCATCTTGTCCAAAACGTTCCTCAACGTGCTTCATCTGTGAAAAGAGGAGAATATTTATATACAATGATTTATATTTGCTGAACACTTGTCATGAATGGTATGGTAAGTATTCTGCATACTTTTTGAAAGTTAATCTCGGTGTAATCATAACTGAGGTTTTGAAGTGTTTGGCAGAGCTGAGGCCGACTTAGCAATTCCAGGAAGTTCCCAGTTTTCCAGGCAGAGTGGTGCCTCCCCCTGCTCTGTCCACAGGACACTGCAGTTGTTATCGATGACTGTATATAAAGATGGAGATGAACGCTGCCAATAGTGTGTTTAAAATTCCTACTGCACAGACCTTTTCTCCAAACAACATCTACCTAACATCTATATACAGTACCAAGTTACAACACTCATATCAGACTTTCAATGTTCTTCATTTGTCCTCTGTGTTTAATCTAGTTTCCACTTCAGACCGTTAGAAAAGTAGTCCAGGTGTTCATTTCCCTAACAGATTACTATATCTGTGTCCTTCCCACCCCACGGCACCAATCTGTGAGGCTCAGAGTTTGTGAGCCACAGGGAAAGAGGTGCCGGCTGTGTGGACTACTGCTACTTCTACCTCCAGGCAAATAGTGTCTGTCCTGCTCAAGGAGCCATCTGTCTCCAGCACTCTGTGGTCCCCCTCACCACCCTCTATAACCCCTGCAAATCACAATACAATGCTGTGTGTTCAGAAGTGTCCTGCTCAGAGGGGATTCTCTCATCTGTATATGTGCATACATGCATCAGCATGCGCATCAGCAGAGTGACGGATGATACACATGATCTCAATCGAGGCTGACCCCTGCAGAGGTTAGAGGCCCAAGATATGACTGGCATTCTCCAAGCTGAAGTTTGGTCTGAAAGGTTCATATTTATTTTACATTAATAATTGTATTTTATTTGTATTACTTGCACTATGATGTATTACATTTTACTGTCCTTTTGTTGTACCATTACACCTGTAAAGCACTTTGGTCAACCAAATAGTTTTAAATGTGCTATATAAATAAAATTGACAGGCATAAATCTGTGAATCCTGAAATCAATCAATTGAGTGTATTATATTTGTATAGCCCATATTCACATATCACATTTGTCCTTACAAGGTGCCACATCCTCTGCCCTTAACCCTCTGCAAGAGTAAGGAAAAAACTACCAAACAATCCCTATTAACAGGGGTCAAAATGTAGAAACCTGGGAGAAAGCCACATGTCATATTATCCTGCATGGCAGGTTTAAACCCAGGGAAGCATCAGTGCTAATCACACTCTCACACATTCCTTACTATTTCTTCACCAGCACTGTCAAACTTTGTACAAATGTAAAATGTATGACTTTGCTTTATCTTAGTTTTTCTTCTTGAGAAGCAGTTGGATGGTTTTTCATCTGTAGGAGTTCACTATGGTGCCATGTGTTGATAGTGTAAGAGCTTCAGCAGACCATGATAGTAATGAATCATCATGAGTAAAGACCAAGCAAGGCAAACATATGCAACCAAAACAGCACATACCTACTGCCTTCATGATAAGATCCATCTGGTCAAGCCTGGATAAGACACAGTGTTCCTCTGCTGTGACATAACACTGCTTATCACTGTGCAGACATGTAATCTATTTAACATGGCCTCTGTGCCATAGTGAGTAGCTGAGTATATGCTACTGGGTTTTCATGCAGACACAAGAAGACATCCCTTACTGAATTCCCTGGCACATTCACACACTGCATCAGTTATGTCTGTTATGTATTCAAGGCTTCCTGCAAGTTTGCAGGATGGTGCTGTGTCACGCGTTGAGTTGTTAGAAATAAAATGAAGGAAAAACAAAGTGCACCTTTGCTCCTCCTCATCTTTAATGAAATCAGATCTTATAGATTGAGCAGTGCTTGCAACCCCCAAGCTCCAGTCTGATGTTTATCATGAAGCTTTGGCATTAAGACACAAGCTGATCAAGCCTGACCAACTATCAGTCTCCAGTATCCAAACACTACAGCACCCTATCTTACACCAACATTACAATACACTGACACTGATAAAACACCAGGCAAAGACATTGATTTAAAAAGTCTGCAAATACTTATAACAGTATTATATTTGAATTGACTGATAGCACATGATTGGTTGTCAGACCAGCATTAAAGAGCACCTAAGACTAGAACAGGATGTCGTTTGGTTGTTTGCTTTTTGAGGGCGTGCGTGTCTGTCATCATGTTTTCAGGAACCCAAGCTCACTCTCATGTGATGCAACGTGCCAAGCAGAGGGGCTTGTGCCATAGAACATTATAACCCTACACACATATTGGGACATTGTCATTTTTTACTTTTTAGTTTGGTCATAGTCTCATTTTGAGTCTATGACCAAACCCAAAAAATGGAAAAATATAAAATATCACCAGACTTGACTTACACAGCAGTGATCAATAACATTAACAGTGCATGAGTTTCATTCTCATGTAGCAGTTCTTGGCATTTCAGTGGTCATTAAACATGTAGAGCTCTTCCAGTCCACACACCACAGGCCTGTAGGTGCTCCTCATTAAACACAGTGAATCAAGCTTCCTCTGCCAACAAAGGCAGCTTTGTAAAGAAAATTACCTTTGTGTTCTACTAATGTGAATACTTCATGATTCAGACATACTGATTCAGCAGGGGACATGTTTTATCTAAGTGGCTGATAAGATCAAACTTTCTCATATGCTGTTCTTCAGTATGTCCATTATTTTTGCAGAGTAAGCATGCAGCAGAGAGTCTATTCATATTCATTTAGTACTCTGCCCTCGGCAGTGCCACACCTTTAATCAACTCTTTCACAGAGCAAACAGTCCTACAACGCACACAAGTCAACATTATCTGAAATCAGCAAGACCCCGAAAAAAGTGTGCGTGCGTTGCAAATTGGACTTTACTCTTTTATAGTCTTCAGGTATGTACAGCTTTATGAGGAACGAGAAACACACAGAGTTGGGGCCATGTTCCTCTGAAAGGCTGCACTAAGCATTTTGTTCAGGAATACACACACACACACACACACACACACACACACACACACACACACACACACACACACACACACACACACACACACACACACACACACACACACACACACACACACACACACACACACACACAGACTTTGGTTTGACTTACTCAAAACCTCATACCTAACCTTAATCATGACCAATTCATGCCTAACCCTACCCTAACCACAACTGATACCTGACCACTAACCTTAACCAGGATCTCATAAATTAAGTTTTGTCTCAATAGGACGGGGCTTTGGTCCCCATAAGGGACTGCTTGTCCTGACAAGGACAAAGACAAGTATGGAGCTTTCGAGGGCCTGATAGGACTCCCTTCCTGAGTGGTTGAACAATGTGCTGTTTGACCCATGTTTTTTCCTCCTCGCCTTAAAGAGCAGAGAAAGGGGTTGGGGGTGTCTAGGGGAAAGAGGCTGCTGGCACTGAGGCTTTGCCCCCTGTAGTGCCCAGGTCGAAGTAGCAGACGAGGGAGAGAAAGTGTTGAGAAAACAGGCTGGGATCCCTGGGACAGGCTGATCTCCCTCCAATAACAGAGTCACCTCATGATCCCTACCAACACATCCATGCTCTCCTCTGCAGCCCTCTCAAGAAAATGTTTTCCAAAGTCACAGTTTCACAGTTTTAAACCAAAATACAGGCTACTTCAGGAAAGCGACACCTGTTTACAGAATTAACTCTTGACTGAAATGAGAGCTGCAGATTCCGTCTTCCTGTGATATTGGACTACTTTCTCCAAGACTGCACAGGTAGTATCCAGCTATGTCATGTTGAGACATAATCCTTCTGTGAGAGAAGCTACCAATGTGAACAGTTTGTGAGATGCAAACATTTAGAATGGACATAAGAGTCTCTGCTTTTGGCAGATGTCTTATAAATGTCAAAAGCCAAAAAAAATAATATTGGTGAGTTGTTTGTTAGGTTAGAATTGGCTGTTAAAAAAGGATTCCTCAATCAACCAAAAAATATATTAAATTGCAAACAAATGTCTAAGGCTGTATTAATCATTTCATAAAAGATTTGAAAGTTCTTAAAGTACCATTGCCTTACTTCATCATGGGCAAAGACAACCTTATATACAGTGTATACAGTAAGTTCCTAAGTACACTTTCATAATAATAAGCCATCCAGTGAAAAATCCTCACCCAGGTGGTAACATTCCAAACCATCTCTATGCCTGGAAGACTCCAGCTGGGGTTTCAACTTCCCTTCCTCTCACCTTTCACATTGACAAGACTCACGTTGCTTATATGTGTTTTGATATCTGTGTTGTTGAAGCTTGTTAGTTGACCTCTGGCACTGACTCCACTCACGTGCCAATGAACACATCCTAAACATGGGAGTAGGATACTGGGCAATCATTTATGTGCTGTTATTTGTCATCACACTGACATTTGGCCAAGAGAGTGAGGTGATAATACCCAGTAATACAAACAATATATGAACATGCACTATGTGTAAAGGGGCAATACAAAATGTAATGAATTTAACGGAAAGGAGAAACTAGCAGAAAACAAAAACTTGCCAGGTGAACGTAGGGCACAAAGTAGCCATAGAGGGCGGCGGGGATACCGAAGGCCCAAATGCGATATCCCAAAGACTTCCAGATGTTGATGTTGAAGACCTTGCTCATGGGGGGGAACTTTCTGCCAGTCTGTGTGTTAGTGGATCTGACAGGCAGGAGGGGCCTGTAGGTGAAGCCAGCCAGCATCAGCACAAACATAAGGATGCAGAGGACACGCATGGTGTTCTGAAGGCCCACTCTCTCCAGCAGGCCCGACAGCGCAAACGGTAAAGTAATGGTGAAGATGCTGCTGCCAGCAGTAACGATGCCATTTACCAGGCCCAACCGCTTCTTGAAATAGTGGCCCAGGATGACCAGGCTGGGCTGGTAGGCAAAAGAACACCCGCAGGCAAACACTATGCCATAGGTGAAGTACATGGGACCCAGGGACCTGCGAGGGACAAAACAACAGCATACATCACTGTACAGCTTTTCAACTCCTTGGTGACATTAATATTTTTCCAGGGCAAAAATTCATTCAGAACACATTTCACAGCAAATAGTAAGAAAATAATTTGCATCAGTGGTTTTCCTATAGAATATAGAAAAGAAGAGTTGTATACTCACACATAGATATGTCTATATATATATAAATATATATATATATATATATGGCAACAATTTAGCAACATTAAATTAAGCTGCTAAAGTCTAACTATTCATTGCAAAACTCTTGTTAATTAAACTGCTTTCCATTGGTTCTGATCATTCCAATTACAGCTGTAAATGATAAGATCATATTTTTCAAGGTTAATTTGAACAAATGGATTTGAAACAGAATAACAGATGGTTGATAAAGGTGTCCCTCAAGAATTTATGTTGGGCCCCCTGATATTTTACAAAGACAAAGTTTATTTTCCAACTGAGCAATGAAATTTCAATTTTAATATCATATTTTATGCAGAAGATACCATCTTTGTGTCACTGGCTCTACACTAACCAAGACTTCTGCAGGTCAGACTGCTTTGGACAACATTCAGATACTTTTTTATCAAGTAGGCTTCTTTTCAACTGAAACTAAAGTAATAGACACATATATTGATTGATTGATTGATTGATATTTGATAAGCCAATTTTTGGTATATTCTCTTGGTATACACTTCTGTCCGTCCTGGGAGAGGGATCCCTCACATGTGGCTCTCTCTGAGGTTTCTACGTACCTTTTACCCTGTTAAAAGGTTTTTTTAGTAGTTTAGTAGTCTTACTCTTGTTAAGGGGTAAGGATAGAGAATGTCACACCTTGTTAAAGCCCTATGAGACAAATTGTGATTTGTGAATGTGGGCTATACAAATAAAATTTGATTGATTGATTGATTGATTGTCGTCTACTGGTGTACATCCAAGTACAGGTACAAGAGCTCCCATTGTTTTTTTTTAAAGTCTTGTCTGAGGTATAATAATCCTGTATCTGCTGTATTTGTATCACATAACTAAGACATTTTGCACCAGAACGTGGTTGTCACCATGCCAGACGTTTATGAATGCAACTTGTCAGTTACTTGATGAGCGGTTTACTACTTATATGTTGCACATGAATGTGATGAAAACGTGGCAGTGACAGACTTGCTGCTTTGCTTGGATCAGATATTTTTGTATGTAAGTGTTAGTTACACACATGTACTTCTTCACGTGTAGAAAGGTATGGGTTTCAAGGAAATTATCAAATTTCCTTGAAAATTGTTTAGACGACAGAGTGCTATGCGCAGAGCCTCTCAACAGCAGAGTAATGTTGAAAACCATTTTGGAAGCCTGATCATTTCCCAAATATAGAATGAATAAATGCCTCTCTAATGTAGCTGTAAGCAGATATGAAGACTTTTTTAGAGTTCCACAACTATAATTCAACATTTACGATGTGGAAATGAACAGATAATAAATGTTAGATAACAAAACATTGTTGTAGATTTCTGGGTTTTAAAGCTGCCGGAGACATTGACGTAGATTGTTATCTTAATGTTAGAGTTAATGTTTTGTAACTCACTACAGATTATGTTTCTCATTATATGTACAGGGTTTCATGCACATCTGATCATGATCACATGAACATGAACCTCCTCCTAAAAATGTCAGTCTCTAGTTTGTTATAATGAATTGTAAGCCATGTTTATAACGATTGCAAAAAATGCTTCTAAGTGAGAATGGTGTTAAAGATATGTGTTATAGGTAAACTCCTCATTTAGGAATCACGTATCCAAACATAAGTTTGGATTACTTAAATTAAGTAAATCTCTTGATTTGGTAGTATTAACTATGAATAGTTAACTAAATCTACTGGCTGACTGATGTCATACTTTATGTAGTTATAGTATGATCTTGCTTGAATTAACAAATGTATTTGCTTCCTTACGTGACAAAGGAGCTGGCCAGGAGGCCAACCAGGCCGACCGCAGCTCCGCCCACTGCAGTTATCCTGCAGCCAAAGATGTCGGTGAAGACGCTGACGATGGGAGAGCAGAAGAAGATCATCCCCATGGAGAGTGAGCCCACCCATGCTGCAGGAGAAACAGAGTGAGAGCAAGACAGGGTGAATGAATGAGGAAATCTGACATAACAAGCTGTAAGATTATCATTCACATTCAAAACGGAACTCTGCTAAAAACACAAAACAACTGTCTGCGGTAAGATGGTTTTAATGACAACAAAACAAAGCCCAATGATGCAATAATATATCACTGGCACTCTTGTATCCATGCACACATTCACTCACACAAACATATACACTGTACAGCCTGTTTACTCAGGAAACATTCTTGGGCATTAATTCTAATCAACATTGTTTGTATCTGGATCCATTTTTCTGTGTAGCCTTGAAGAAAACAGTTATAGAGCCGCCACTTGGCTTTCCAAACCGGCAATGACTAATACCTGCACCAGCAGGAAAAGACAGAGTTGAGAGGACATGTAGGAGTGGTCAGAAAAACACTTAAGCCTAAAATATCACCACAACAACAACACAAAGATAGCATGGAGATATCTTTTACCTTTTGGATACATGATAATGAAACACCTCAATTATTCTCCCCATTATACTTAAAGATAATCGCAAAATAAACACTGTATATATTACTATAAAGAAATCCTGCTCTTATGGCAAAAACTGTACAGCACAATCTACTGGCTGACACTGTCTACCTACATGCTAATTTTTGTACATAATACGTGTAAAATTGACACTGAAAAAATGCTGTGACGTTTGTTGCTCTAACAGAACTTTTTAAAGTTTGAACTAGAAATACCTCACAGTTGTATGTCTCATAAGTGAAGTGAGAGTTTACTTCCACGTCTGTCCACCGTCATATCTAGACATGTTCCCAAATAGTGACATTTTTAAAATAATAAATACATTTTTAGTAAAATTATAATTTACAAATAAATTCATATATGACTTCATATGGAGTCAGCTGGCGAGAATTCAGCTAATATGTTGACATATGTGATTGAGGGGTATAAGTGAGAAACCTTGCAGAGGAGGAGTACAGAGGATCAATGGAGAACTTTGTCATGTGGTGCAATGACAATCACCTGAAGCTCACTATCAGCAAAACCAAACAGCTTGTGCTGGGCTACCAGAGGAAAAGGAGGCCCCCGAGCCTGTTCTGGTCGCTATCTGGGAAGGAGGAAGTGCAGAGGGAGGACTCCTAAGTCAAATTCCTTGTTTGTGCTCACATGCCAGTAAAGGTGATTCTGGTTGAACACACAGTTGTAGTCATGGCATTTGACTTCTTCAGACTGCTTCAAATTTGGATTATAATGTTAAATTATAATGTTATATTATCTACCATGAATTTTGAGTTATGTGCAAACATGTCTTTAATCACAGTGATGTGTGACCTTTGACCACCAAAATCTGATCAGTTCATCCTCAAGTTCAAGTGGACATTTGTGCCAGAAGTTTGTCCTCTCTAGGCTAGAATGGGACAGATGTGAGGTCACAGCAACCTTGACCTTTGACCTCAAAAATCTAATCAGTTCATCTTTCAGCCCAAGTGAATGTTTGTGGACAATTTGAAGATATTCCCTCCAGGTGTTCTTGACATATCACCTTCATGAGAATGGAATGAATTTAACAACTTATATATTATATATACACATTCTACTCCATTCAAACTTCTCTTATAAGGTACATCTATTTTTACATAGATTATAATGTTTGATGATTTAGTTATGCCAGAGAACAGTCGCTCTATACCCGCTACAGCAGCCACTTAAGCTAAATGCTTTTATTGATGAGCTCCTCTTTATATATATATTTTATACCCATATATAACAGAGCTGTTATCCTTGGTTATTTTTTAATATGCATGCATGCTATCCTTCTTATCCCCTTTACTCATGATTTCCTGGATACTATTAAATATTTTAGCTTAAATCAAATTGTTAAAGATGCTAGACATTTAAAAGATTGTACTTCAACCACCAGTTATTTTCTCCCCATAAACTGGAATATAATTGACTTTTATGTCTCAGATCAAAAATCTGTTGTTTTTAATATCCCCTCATCTCCACCCACTGTTTATCGCTGTGCCTCTGTCCTGTCACGAGTCATTACTGATGACTCGGCAGGAAATTCTGCAAAGCTTTCTCCAACCCCTTTAACTCAATCTCTCTTGTGCAGCAACAGCACCCGGGTGACATGGTTAATTCATTCAGCAATATCTGCCTCTTTATCCATGATATAATCCTCTCAGACTCAGACAAAAACTCATATGAAGAAAGACTAAATGTGAATAGAAGTCTGAGTCTATCTTGACATTTGGTTCCCTAAAAAGTCCCATTGTCTGATATCACGCTTCCCAAAACCTCTTGAAAGTTTATGCTGACGAAACAGAAATCCTGATGTTTGCAACACTAAATAATGTCAGTCAGATAGACAGGCAACCTGGGAGCCTAATATTATTATTATTAATAATAATAATAATAATAATAATAATAATAATATTATGCCAATTTCAAGACAGGGTGTTAAAATGCATTCTGACCTTTTACTTGATGACAAGTGAACAAGGTTCAATAACATCTTTATAATAGAAAGCTTACCTGCACTGCCTTCAATCAGTTGCAATGCTGCTACTAGAATTATGACTGGTTGAAGTAAAATAATAATATATGTATGATAAGATCATATTTTTCAGGGTTAATTTGAACAAATGGATTTGAAACAGAATAACAGATGGTTGATAAAGGTGTCCCTCAAGAATTTATGTTGGGCCCCCTGATATTTTACAAAGACAAAGTTTATTTTCCAACTGAGCAATGTAATTTCAATTTTAATATCATATTTTATGCAGAAGATACCATCGTTGTGTCACTGGCTCTACACTAACCAAGACTTCTGCAGGTCAGTCTGCTTTGGACAACCTTCAGATACTTTTTTTATCAAGTAAGCTTCTTTTCAACTGAAACTACAGTAATAGACACATATATTGATTGATTGATATTTGATAAGCCAATTTTTGGTACATCTTGACAAGTGGTTGACTTTTGTGTTTTCTCTCAACCTTAGAAATTACATCAAATAGAATGTCAAGTTAAAAATGACTGTCGTCTACTGGTGTACATCCAAGTACAGGTACAAGAGCTCCCATTGTTTTAAAAGTCTTGTCTGAGATATAATAATCCTGTATCTACTGTATTTGTATCACATAACTAAGACATTCTGCACCAGAATGTGGTTGTCAACATGCCAGAAGTTTATGAATGCAACTTGTCAGTTACTTGATGAGCGGTTTACTACTTATATGTTGCACATGAATGTGATGAAAACATGGAGGATGACACACTTGCTGCTTTGCTTGGATCATATATTTTTGTGTGTAAGTGTTAGTTACACACAAGTAACCAGTTTGGACCACTAAACTCAGGAATGACCTACCAACTGAGATTAGATTTGCTGCATCTGATACTGCTTTTAAACCCCTTCTTTTTTTGAATAGGCTTTCATCTCTGCCAGGATTTTAATTTGATGTAATTGTTTAATGATAATGATGATGGTTGCTGTTGTTGTTGTTATCATTGGAAATGTAAGCAGATTCAGATAACATGTATATTTCTGAGGCCTTATCCAAAGTTGCTTTTATATTGCTTAAGACAAAAGGTACAACATAATGCGCTTACATATGCTAGCTGGAAACAACATTATTTACTCTGTCAGTGCCAGATACATTGTTTTTGGCTTTTGTTCCTACAAAGGAAAAGAAAGAAACATGAATATGGAAAGGAGAAAACCTTTTAACAATGCTGACAAAGCACACAAATTGTGCAAGCCCTAATGGAGCACCCTTTGACCATAAAGAGGATAGAGAAGTGGCATGTGTTGCTGGGAACCCCTGCCTGCCTGGAGCACTTTAAGGTCTCCAACAATATCATGATCTGATACTAGATAATAGTATAGATAGGATAAAAATGACAAGACGGGTGAGGAAAAAGTCTGCACATGTGGCGCAAGATATATAGACTGAAGTGCTGAAGTTGTTTTTCTCAATTCTGAGGCCGGGTAAGGGGAAAATATTGGGAAAAGGTAAAACAGCTGGAGTTTCAGTGTTTTTGTTGTCTGTTTTTTACATGAGAGAGCACTGTGTCAGGTTTCAGAGTTACTACTGGTTTTACCAATGTCTTTATTCTCTCTAAGTCCTCATCTCACGTCATGCTGTCAGAGTATTACACACTCTCAGGTTTCCCCAAGAGAAGCAGTGAAGCAGCTTAGAACAAAACACCCTACTATCCTGATACGATTAATCACAATTGTACAGTCTAGCCAGTCAAGTCAACCTATTCACAGTTAAGAAAATCAAACTGCTAAATGAATAAAAGTTGATGTTCAAAGTCTTTATTAATTTGCAGTACAAGTATAGTAAATTTAAAGTGCTCACAGTAACAATGTTAACATGGTAATGTTTAGCAAGAGATTACTTTAATCTTTGTGTGTTATTTGCTAACATTTGCTTTTTGTGCAATACACACAAAGAAAAGCTGAGGTTAATGTTTATTAGTTTTGTAAGCATGTGGTTATAACGGGACACATTTAAACTGACCTGATAATGGTGGTACATTAAAAGTAAATAGGGATCACCCAATTTATTTAACTAAATTCTGAGGGAAGCATTAACATCTTTAATAGATGAATCAGAAGGTCAAGTCATTTCTTCACTAAAGGTAGCAGGATTCATCCTTCAGGTATGTCTGTACCAAATAACGTGGCAAACCATCTCTTACTTTTTGAGACATTTCACTCCAAACTAAAAACTACAAACTCATTGTTACACCAGGGAAAATGTCAGGGGATCACCAAAGACAATAGGATTCAACCTCTGGTGATTTAATGTCAACCTATCTAATATTTTAAAAGAATTCCAGTTTGGACCAAAGCGGTGAACCAACTAACTGACTGACATCGACCTATGCCTTTTGTGTGGCCAAAAATAAATCTCCAGGGAATTCCAGTTTGTTTCAAGTAACATTTTTTTCTATAGATATTTTGCACAACTTTGTCACACCAGAGAATGTAAAAAGTCTGAGATATTGAAATGATCCGTAATTATATAGAGCTTTTCTAGTCTTGATGACCACTTAAAGTGTTTTTACAGTTTTGCTATCCACCCATTCAAGCAAAAATTCATACAGTGCATCTTTGTACTTTCTCTCATACGTCGCTCACTCACAGTTGTCAGGGGCAATTTGGGGTTCAGTATCTTGCCCAAGGGAATGGGGGGAAAGGGATCGAACTGCCGACCTTCTGGTTAGTTTACGATCCGCTCTATCTCCTGCCATAGCCTGCCCAGTCAGGCATTTTTGTACAGACTCTTTGGGACCTTTCCTTCCTCTTAACCACTCTGCTGTAATTGATATTAGTTGTAGTTTTTACACGCATGGTGATTATTGGGTGGTTAGATACAATTTTTTTCTATGGCAAATACAAAGCCAAACTCATGGGATTGTTGGTGCTGGAGGGAGTTGAACTTAACCTAATGTGATGAGCAGCGATATCCCTTTTCTCAAAGGCTACACATATTTATACTTTCACATGTAAAAACACTGATGTGTAAGCTACATATAGTTTCCATCCTCTTGCTAAATACCACTGTAAGCCAGCACACTGCCAAAACTTCATAAGGTTTCTTCCAGACACTGTGGTCGGAAGAACGCCCCAAATTCAATGGGATCTGCTCTGCCTGGTCACATATTTGTGGGGATAACAGCTCCCTTTAAGCAACATAATGTAATAAATGGCAGTGGACAAGAAAGCAAAAGAATCCCTCAAAGACAACAGGAAATTGTTGTTATGGTTTCATCTGCTGGCTTTCTTGATTTAAAAAGCATTTACGCTTCAGACAAAGGAATTCCACATTGAAAAATGTAATTTCAGGATTCTCTCTGTCCCAGTGACCATCCATTGGTAGCCGCGGGACACTGACAGATGAGGCAGAGTTGCCTTAAGACGTCTGTCTGCTGGAAAACCCCTCTGCTCTGAACTCGATCACCCCACAATGAGTCAACCTACAGCAGTGAACACTGTGTAAAACACAGTGTTGTTAAAAACCTGAAAGGATGTATTCAAAAGCAACTGAAATGACACTATACTGACAATTCGTTGGACTGTACAGATGTAGAATGCAAATCCTCGTTGTCCAGTCGTATCAGCAGCTTACACCTTTTCTGTCTGGTGCACCTAATAACCCTCCAACACACCGAATATGACTCCCATCATATTCCAAATAGGTTTTTTCGAATATATTACATATGATTACAAACTGCTATTTTACTATATTAATTGCATAATATGGATATTGTTACAGTTAGGGCTGGGCAGTTAACCTAATAATGTATAGAAACTGACATTTATAACCTCTAACTGACTTAACTTGTTCATGTCGGTTAGTTCGGTTACTATTTTCCCCAATGCGTGCTTTCAAGACCTATCAGGTTTCTGCTGTGTTCATTTTGCAGTGGCGGAGCGGGTACGTTGTGTCGTGACGTATTATCCTATCCTCCCTCCTCTGCTGACCTACAGTACTTGAACTTTACACTGTGTTTGTTTGATTCGCTCTAGAGTTTATGAGACCCGTATGTAACATTGAACAAAAAGTCCCAAATTCCAGACGTAATGTGACACACACAGCCAGGACATAAAGTTACCTGAATGATCCAAATTTATGATCCGATGCCTTGGATTAATAACTAAATAAATGTGATTGTGTGAAGAGCAAGCAGACACACACAAACTCCTGCAGACAGGAGAAAAGTTCTTCCTGTAGATTATGACGCAACTTGGTGTTTTAACTTCATTGTTGCAGAAGAAGTGATGTCCTGTTTACCCATTAACAAATATGAATTCAGCAGGTTTTTATCAGTGGGCATGAAATAATTTATTTTTGGCATTTCACCAGTTTCTCCATTTGCCTCAGTGAACCATTTCGAACATTTATCTTTTTGACACACACACACTTAATCACATCACATGGTGTAACTGTGTTCCAACTAGGGTTACAGTAATGTCATGGTTTAACAGTTTACCATGGTGTAAAAACTGATAATTATTATCACTCGTTTTTTGGTTTTGAAAACGTGTGCATATGTTGTTTTCTCCTCGACGGCCTGTCAGTCTCATCTGGTGTAATGTAAAGGCACTATCCAAATAATTTTCCACATCACAAATCCTGGCAACGTCTTTGTTGTCCGTTCTGTCCTGACACCCAGACACAGGTAGGGAAAGGATTAGTGTGTGGAAAATTGTGGCAACTATGATTATCATGCATAGAACGTGTGACGGCATTTCTGACCCTTTTCATAATTTGTACAAATCAAACAATCAATAGATTCGTGGAGAAAATAATCAGCCGATTAATCAATTTTGAAAATAACCACAAGTTCCAGTTAGATAGAAGAAGAAAAATCCACCTAAGACAACAGCTTTATTCACCTTTTACATTAATCCATGAGTAAAAATAATCTGATGATATAACATACAATAGTACAACGGTCACAGGGGATATTTTCCTTTAAATACTTAAGTATATAATTCATACTTACATACTTAAACAAATAATTATTCATATTCCTTCAAATTAGTTGAGCTTTCCATGTATGCAAATATCAACAGGGGTAAATTAACCATTGGTAAACAATGGACAAGAACATCCAATAAGACCAAATGTGTAAAGCACAGAGTGGCCCTAATGGATCCCTGATGATTTGTGAATAAATTCAGGAGTGCCTTAAAGCAGCTGGCTGGAGTTATCTATTTACCAAAGTAATGGAAACAACTAATGGACAAGCATACCTTGGCTCATATAACAGTTGTGGGACAGGCCATTTTCCTGGCTTGGTCAAATAAACAGCTTGTTCCTGTAGCACATTCTAGGAATCTGTTGACTAAAGATGCTCTGGGTAAAATCTGGTTCCAACATGCTGGAGAATGAAGGCAGGCTTCATTTAACACCAGAGACCACTTAACATTCAGGCTGTTACACTGGAACAAACACAAAGTGAGGAAAAAAGGTGTTAATAAATTAACTGAAAAACACACACACACAACCAGATGTCCTGCTCAACATGGAGCCTTGAAATATGGAAATTGTCTAGTGGGTGTTACACATCTGTGCACTTTGTAAACTGCTGAAATGACCATTTTCATCTTTTATCAAGATTTGACAACTTCTTTGTCTTTCTATTGCAACAAATATTAAGTGTGAAATTGTTTTGTTTATTTTAGATAAACTGCTGTTGCTCCTGCTAGAAATACATAATTTCCTGTGGTGGAAAATAATTCTCCTACAACTCACCTCACATTCTTTCTTCCAGTGTTACCTGCAGGGAAACTAACACCTCTGGCCTTTCCTGCTGGATGGGAACACACAGTACACAGCACTCACTGGGTCTGCACTGACAGACATTACGGATGGCGCAGCTCAATTATTTCTGAAGTTGCTGCTGCAGTAGATCCTCCACTCAACAGCCAGCTCACTTTTTAGACTTATATGGGTCAGGAAGTGAATCACACTGTACTTGAACTCACTTTTGGCTCACACAGGGCAGAGTAAAATGTCCTTGGGTTAAGACTGAGAGTAGAGGACAAAGAAAGAAAAAAAAAATAAAAAATTTTTTTTTAAAAAGCCCAAAAAAAGTGTAGCATTGTGTGTAGCGAGCTTTGTGTTTCCCAGCTGACCTTGAATTGCATCCTGCCACAGCTTTGTTTCTTACCGTTTGTCTCATTAGAAAAAAAATTGGCACCGCACTCTCCCTCTAAAACAACCAAAGCAGAGCGAGTGGCAGGGTTAACGGGTTTACAAGCTGTGGCCTATGACAAGCTGAACATGTTTGGCACATAGCTGAAACTCATTACAAATGACCCCTACTGAGGGAGTATTAACAAAAGAACCACTGGAACATCTCCACAGCTGACTCCTGTCTGCTCTGAAATTTGTATCCATTGCCATGATAAACCATAGATGAAGTTCTTTGAATATGGATAATCTGGGCTGGGTTGGACTTCAAGACAAAGAAGCACTGAAGTTGATGTTGAATCAAATGTCAAGATGATGCATGTGTTGTCAGGACAACAGCTCTCTCATTACTACTGACAGTTACAGTAAGTGGGAGGACAATATTAAAAGCAGGGGATGTGTTTTTGTTTTTTTTTTAGATAACAGGATTACATTATTAGAAAAATGTGGTGCATGGCTGCATGCACCTTGGTGTTACACTGATCCTTTCAAGCCTTAATCAAAGAAGCCCAGGTTATTACTTTACTACAGATCATAATTCATCCCTAGCCTAGCTCAACAGGAGGTACACTACAAAAAATATTCAGCTGGATTTTAGAAAAAAGTCATGAAACAAATTAAAGAAATGTCCCATGCTTCATAACGGCACAAACAAAGGTTTTATTGGAATTAAATGGAAAGAGTACTGAAAGAGTTAAAAATCAGAAAGGTCTTCTTGGCCCTGAACGCACAATGAAGCATCACAATCACTACTCCATCTCCTGCTTTGAGCAGCTGGAAGCAATTTGTAGAATGCCATTTTTTGTGTGTGCTTGCATCCAAAGTTGCTCTTTGTGTCCCTTGTGTCCCTCATCCGTTTTCTGGCCTCACACCACAGGAAGAGAAAACTTCTGCTTGATGATGCAGCTAAAAAGTCAGGGGATCAGGCGGACAGTAATTTATGGCTGCGTATAAAACAGGGAGAATACACATCATATGTAGAGAATGCTTGGAATGACTTCCCGTATACGAGAGGTCCATAAGAAAAATGGGAGTTGTGTTCTGTGTAAGAGGAGAGAAAAAGGGGTGGTGTGTCAAAGCCGGTTGGTGATTGGGGGAGCTTTTCATCTACCCCATTTTAAGTACATAGTATAGAAATGGCAACAAGCCATTTGGATTTGCCTTAGGTTGCCACAATGTCTGCAGAGCCTGACTGGTCCAATTTTGTCTGCATAATGTTTGAAGATGGAATAGCCTCATCAAAGTTATGAGTTAAGTCCTTCATTGAGGTTACTGAACTGAAGACAAAATATGACTTTAGATAAACTAAACACAATAGAGAAAATAAAATCTTTGCATATTGCCAGCAGCAGTCCACACATACTTATACTCTAACTTTAAAATACAGATATTCCCAGTGCAGAGGCTGTCTGTACTAACTTTATAAGCTCATTAACTGAGCTGACTGATCGTATGCCTCTGATGGTGCTACATGTGTTTGATGAGGTCTGAGCTGCCATTAACAAAGTGAATTACCACCAAGACAAGACACAGAAGAGATTCAAGTTAAATCAGAGTTTGCCTCATCTACCAATTATGGGCTTCAAAGACGAAAATTAAAGCTTCATTAATTGCTATATAGCTAAAAGCTTGACTACTACAAAATAAGTGGCTGTATCTTTGATAGGTATCTTTCTTATTTTACACATAAAGGATTGTAAAAAAAAAAGCAGAACTGTGATGGAAACACAGTCAAACACCTTAAATCTCATCAACTGAGTCTATTCTCATTGATTGCATCGACTTTTCAATATCAAACTAATACCTAGGGGCACTGACTCAATGACTCCAGCTGTAAGCTGTAGAGATTCAGTGCATCCCCCACCTTTTCAGTCATTCAGAGGTTGCCTGACAACAGGCCAACATATCAATCTGCTCATGTTGTCTTCCAGCACCTCAGGCTGTGGTCTGATGATGTGTGTCATCTGCAGAAGCTCTAACAATTGGTTCCTTCTGCTGCCACTGAAGGCCTGCTCCAGGCTTTATCTCTTGGCAACCTTCACTCACGCTTACACTCCACTGAGATCAAACAGCCAGTTAAATATTAACCTGTGTGTGCTTAAAACTTGTCATGGCTTTTTGGACTGCTTAGATCCATATAATGTTGTGTTATTATGACTTAGGTTGCTCAAACAGGCCAGCAGTTAGAGCTCCACACTCAAATGTTCTTAAGTCTGTAACTGTTAGATCTACTTGAAATGAAATTAACAGAATGAGACTATTACCAGTTGGGTTTCTGCTGGAAAATGACACAAATCTACAAAAAGTGATTCCACACAGCAAGACTATATCAAATGAGGAAAACAAAATAAGAAAAAGTCTGGGGAGGCATATCCTTGGAGGGTTACAAAGACCTCCATATCATAGCCAACGGTACCCTGACTGCTGTTAGGTGCCGGGATGAAATCCTCAGGGCATGTATCATTGTAATCGATGACGCCTCCACAGACTGTCCAGGAGCTCACTGATGCCCTGATCCAGGTCTGGGGGAGATGCCCCAGGACACCATCCTCCGACTCATAAGGAGCATGCCCAGATGTTGTCGGGAGTGCATACAGGCACGTAGAGGCCATACACCAGGGGTCGCCCACCGGTCGATCGCAATCGACTGGTCGATCTCAACAGTCTTCACTGTTGATTCCTGTAGAGCTCTGGAATCACCAGCTACAGTTGCGTGGCAGATCAGCTGTGTGTCGGTTGTCTGTTGATCACATCCGCAGTGTGTTCGCTGCTTGTGGCGAAGCTGCTGGTTTATCTCCTACATTTCCTTCAATACAACTCGGATTATTTACTAAACTAAACATCAGGACACTACGGTATGAAGACCTGCAGTTTCAAACTCTTTGAGCTGTAGCTTTGGAAAGTTACGGAACACTTTTTGGATATCGTGTGTTTAGGTCCTGTAAAAATGTGAAGTTGATGAAAACATTCAGACGATCAAAACTTTATTTATATGATTTTTTAGAACCATACTGTTACTGTTAATTATTTGAGTACACAGGACTACTCAAATGTGTTTTTCTTCTCCTGGATATTCTTTATAGTTTGGGAATGGCTGCCTTAGTGGTTTTTTTTGTATCAGGGTGGTAGATCTTGGCTTACGTTTGTAATTGAAAGGTGATCTTGGGCTCGAAAAGGTTGGTGACCACTGCCATACACAGTACTGAGTCACACTACGAGTTGCTGTGATGAAATTCCTGCAAGTTTGATCAGTCTGTGATTACAGTTTTCTTACCTAGATTTTTCGTTGTGGTTTTGAATCCAGCTCTCAATGGGTTGCTGATTTTGAGAATGATACAATATACATCAGTAAAGCTTTTGAACTTAAAAAATAATTTGTTCATCAAGATCTATTGTGTGATTTATGTGGTCCCCTAACTTTTTTGAGCAGTGTACTATTATCCTCTTACTTACTGTCCTTACTTATTATTGGTATCATTGTAACCATCAGTCTGACAATGCTTATATACAAAAGTTACACTATTGTTCCTAGTTTATGTCTCTTATTTCTCCCCCTCTTTTTCTATCTTCCTCGTTTCTCTCCTGTCTTCACAGCTAGTTGAGGCAGATGTCACTTCTGATTCAACAATGACTTCATGACCATCTTCTGCTATTGTGACACTAAACTTGCACTTCCCATTATCCTGTAATTGTAAAAGGCCAGGCGGTCTTACAGCAGTACATCAGCTTATTGCATTATGGAAGAATGGCATTTATGATCTCTTGCGACAGGAAAAGAGTGCACGAGCAACAACGAAGTCTTAACATCGGTCTGAGTTGCAAAAACACACTACGGTCAGGGTCAGAGTTCTTGTTGATGGATTTATGGCTGCCACACTTAAACTACCTTTCATCTAATGCTGGCAGGGGCGGGTCAAACTCCAACCAATTACTGGAGTGTCAGCTGCCTCGCTGCAGTGGAGCCTGTTGTTCTCATCATACTCAGCGTGGCGGCCTTCACTGACAGTGATACTGAAAAAATGTTTTCAGCTTAACCGATGGATGTGCCAGTTTCACATCCAGAGACAAAATAGTAACTCCAGCTTGATGTTTTACTTGTGTTCTGAGTGAAAATGATATTCAGGAAGACTATGGGCACCTGACTTATTTTTACTGACCTTAAAGTATATCCACCACAAGAGGTCAGATTACTTTAGATTCATCAAAACAGCCAAATCAAGGACTGTAAACCCTGTGTCTGGTCCAAAGGTCTTGGTACATACTTGGTAAGTGGTTATAATGGCATGAGGCCCAGGAACAACCTCCATCTGGCATTCCCACAGGGCGAGAATCAGAGTCTGGAACACAGATGTGAAGGCCACTGGCCTCAGTTCAGATCAGTCTATGAGATGGACCTCCCTGCCCCAGCATTGTGCATCATGATTGGTTGATTAACCAAACTAATATCCCAGGTTTGTGTGCATTATCCGTGGAGCCAGAGAAGAAAACACCTGTCATGTGAGAGCTGAGGATGTCAAGAAGCCTGTCATGAATAACTGGTCTTACACAGAATGTGCGTTTGGAAAGTGTATTCATGCCACAACAACAAGGATTTGATATTTTGTCTCATATAAGGTTTTACAAAAGGATGCTTTTTAATAGTTTTCTTCAGTTTTGATGTCACAGGCTATAAGAGAATAAAGTATTTCTTTATATGACGAAGGAGATCCTGCTGAAATAAAATGTTTGCAATTTGCTTTTTGTGTTTGAATCTCATACATTAAATAAATAAATGCACATTAAAGAACATTAATGAATTAATGAGTAAATGTTTGTTTAGAAATGGAGGGAGTTGGTAATTTCTCCATGTTATGTGGGAGGCTTTCATCTGTGTTTTAATGACTGGACCTTTTCATACATACTGTTCAGTCAAATTGCACCCACTAGTATAAATAAATATAATAATGATAATATTGTCCCCAAACAAAGTGACTAATGGGACCATGAGGCAGAATGTGGAGCTGTGTCCCAGTCTGGTAGTTGAATCCAACTGGGTTGTCCCATTTATGTGGCGTTTTTTTCCAATGCGTCCTTCCTTTCTTCTTAACAATGGATCCAAGGATGGATCCTTCTCATGCCAACCTGTCCAAGGATTATTGCTTTTCAAAAAAATCAGTCCCAGTTTAAATTGCAAGTATTAGGATTTAACTGACATTAAATGTTAAAAAACCAAGGGCCCAAAAAACCAACTGTAAATGCCACTTGTGCCAAAAACAACCTCCTTTTATTGAAGTCATGCTCTAAACATGCCCTAGTATGCAATGAGAAACATGCTAACACATCTGCTAAAAAACAAAGCTGTGGTCATAAATCTTCACTCGGCTCCAATTTCTCCACAGCGGTGCATAGTTTCCCTATAGAACCATAAGTGCAGGACACAGAGGGAGAGGACTGTTGGTTGAAGCTGCTGTGTTTAAGTAGATGCAAGGCAAACTGCTGTCTTAAGATAAATTGAGGGTGTAGATATATGAGGTCATCTACGGAGCAAATTAATCTGAGTGTAGATCCTCTTCCAACAGTGTGAGCACAGCTAGTTCCTTCTGAGAAGACTAACTAATTGTAACTTAAATGCATGTTTAACTTAAAAAGTAACACAAAATCCTAATCAAACCTAAAATTACTTGACAATAATAAAAAAAAGATAAACAAGTGATCATTTAATGGCTTGTTTATTAATTCCATTTTTGACATTTTATAATAATTTTCTGTCAAATCGGCCTTGCTGAATTAAACATAATTGAACTAAAGTCACTATGCATATGACATCATAAGTAATAAAATGTTGTCATTTCTAAAAAGTTGGGTAAAAATAGGGTAAACACTATTTTCTATCATAGCAGCACAAAGGAAATCCTTCTCAATGAGGATGATAATGAGAGATCAAATGTTTTGTCCAGCTGTAAGTCATCACCAGACCTCTGACAAAGATAATCAAATCAGTCTGTGCTGACTATCAGTCTTTAAACTGCAGGTCTTATCTTACACAAACACCAATATTAGAAGGGCAGGGATCCCATCATAATGACAGATGGTGTTTATCAAGTCCTGTCTGGCTTCTCATTCTGACTCTCAAAGTGACTGGCCCCTTCCACTTCCCCCTTGCCATCCTCTGCACTTCTCTGCCGGTTTCCCACTTCCCAACCATTCAACTGGGTGATTAATGCAGGAAGAGCTGAACTTCATGTTTACTTTGGGAAAATGTAAACAGGTTTTGTAACAACACACACAGATAAATGTGCGCTCAGGTCAGGAGCTGGACAAATGCAAGGAAAAAAGGGCTGACCCTAACCTCCATTGTTATCACAAGAGCATGAAACCTCTATGAAGGATGAAAGCTGTACATCCTTGGTTACACACACATTGTCAGTTTCACCTGCAGATTTTTCATCTTAAAAAAGAACATTGTTATAAATCTGTAGTATATAATTATTAGGTTTTGTGGAGGTTATGATTTTATCAGTGATTTTATCAGTGATGTGACTCTGCACACACAAGGAAAACCTGGTTTCCCAACAACTGCAAAGGCTCATACCAAGGTGGTGATGTCATACAGCAGAAGAGAAAGCTTTTCACCTCCTGCTACCATGTCACAAGGACAACAAAGAAGGTGTGCAGTTAGTGAAATGACAGCAGGTCAAATTTTAACACTTCAACACCAGTTACTAGAGCTCCTTAGTGATTCTAAGTAAATGAAGCACTGACAGGCGGACTGTGAGAGGTCTGGATGGGGGCTGACAGCTGGGTGAGCTCTCACAACAGATTACAGTATAAGAGCAGAGAGAAGAGAAAGACACACTGTGCATGGTACTAACATCGCAAACACGCTCTTACAAACCAAAACAGTTGAATCTGACAGGTGAGAAACACATTCCCACACCATGAAAGGCTAGGATAGCAAACGAAACATATGTTGTAGACGGAAAACAGTAACGATAGTGCTGCGGCTAGAAACAGTTACTTTTGAACACCCAGAGCTCTCAATTTTTTTTAATTCAATTCGGGTCAAGTTTGTAGTATTTCAAAAGATAAATCGGCAGAAATTGAATATGGTTTACATAATGATGTTTTGGAAATCCTTGTATTTTCATTACCTTAGGATAAGCCCTTTCTATCTGCAAGTCCTCTTCGACAGAGTCCGCCAGAATGCACCAACATGTTTTTACAGTAGCCGGACAAACCAAACACTGGCTCTAGAGAGGACCTACAGGTTTTCACAACTTTTCATATTCTAAGCATTTCAAATGGTGCATTGTTATGTCCATATTTTTGCTTGCAGTCTTTCTCTTCTCTGTCTATGTTGGTGCATTGCAGAATTGGCACACTGCTGCCACCAGTAGAGGAATATTGTGAAATCATTGGCAGGGCTGTGTATCACATCACAACTGCCACGTGCTGGGGCATGCACAGGGTAACAGTGCCATAGCAGTCAAAACCTGGAGGTCAACAACTCTACAGGGAACATTTAATCTTCAAATAACAGATGAAAACTAAAATTAATTTCAGTTGTGTGCCACTCCACATGGGAGCCATCACAACTAATGTGTTAACGGAAAATGTAAAGGATTTTGGCCTTATTGTAGTGAATTCAGTTAGGGCTACCCAATCACCAGACTAGAACAGCAATAGTGTTCTAATTCTGCTAAACGCTGGATATCCTAAATGACAATTCTTTTTATTCCAATGCTAACGTATTTAAAATGATAGCTTTTAACATATCAATACCTAATGAATACTAACCACTTAAACACTCAAAATACAGCTGTGGTAAAGATCACATAAATTCCAATACCAGGTTCAAAGGTTTAAGGAGACCTAAATGATTACATAACACGCTGAATTTGAACAGTTTCCAAAGGCACAGTGTGTTCTATTACACACTTCTCTGTAATACAGGCAATATAAAAGCTAACTTATCTGCTTTATTGTTATATATTTTAGATTTATTTCATTGGAAGTATGGAATAGTTTAAATATTTTAACCTTTTAGACTCAACCTATTTGTTTTTTGATTACTGTTGATGCACATATGATCAGTATTATAATTCTGAGTTCATAGGATTAAACTGTTGTCATAAGTCCTTTATGAGCAAAACCCCCAGGATATCACTGGGATGAGCAAAATGCTATGTATTGATCACACACACTGCTTTTACTCAGTAAAAACAACCTTTAAGTCAACACAGATGCTGCCTTCAAATGGGGTCATGTTTACTGATTTCACTAGAAAAGATCATATGACCAACCTCTCACTCTTTTGAAAGCTCAGGGTTCACACGTGGTGACGTGTTTGCTGTTTTCCGAAATGACGAACACTATGGAAATTCGATTTTTTTAATTATAAGTTGATATCTTGTCGTACATGTCTGAGGAACATATTTATATTCCCAGAGGCATAATCTTTTACCCATGTCATTACCTTTGAATTCATTGCATTGTTACCCAATTGATTGCATGCTAAACAGTTAGCGTCTTTGATAGACAAGGGCAGTAACATTAACATTAGTGTCCATGATTCATGTTAAGTTCACCCAAAAATTAAAATCGACTCATTATCTACTCCCCACTATGCCAATGGAGGGGTGGGTGAAGTGTTTCAGGGCTAAACAGCGTTGTATTCAAATCCAATACAATTGAAGTCACTGGGGACCACTTCTTAAAACGTACACAAAACAAAAGAAAAAAAATATTAAAAGCCTCATTTACACCAAGTTTTTAGCCTAAATGTCAGCTGTTATCCTCAGCCTGGATCCACGTTCACAATACACGCAAGTTCTCGCAATAGCTGCAGTTACTACTGCAGCAATCATGATAATCAAGTAATAACCTTGAGTTAGAAAGCCAGTGTGTGTGTGCGCAATGCAGCTCCGCGAGTATCGTCAGAGCTGCTTGTGTGCGTGTGAACGTAGATCCACACTGAGGATAACAGCGGACATTTAGCCTAAAAACATGTTGTAAATGACGCTGGTTTGGGTAGTCAGGGCTTACAGACACTTGGATGACACCACAGGAGCAGTATGGAGGCATTTAATGTTTTTTTTCTTTTGTTTTTTTGTGGTCCCCAGTTACTTCAATTGTATTGGCATTGTATTGGCTGTTTACCCCTGAAACTCCAAAAGTGTTTTGTGGAATCAAACGATCAACCCTCCATCGACATAGTGGTGAGTGGATAATGAGTGAATTTTCATTTTTGGATGAACTATCCCTTTAACCACTTGAATACCAATCATTCTGGGTCCAAAGCTTTCCACGTTGTCCCCACGAGCTCCCAAGCTCCATGTGAGAGCAGCAACAATCTTTCCCTGAACTGTTTAAAGCCTCGACAAACGGTGTCGCTCTGCTCTTACACGCTCAACCACCAACAACAGGTGGTTACAATCAATGCAGAGCAACACATGGTCGTTACTCTTTGGGTAAGTTTCTTTCTTTCTCTTTCCTCTCTCTCACACACACACACACACACACAAAGCAATGAAGACTTTTTGGGCCTTTTCATTGACTCTGAATCGCCTCCCTATCTTAAGCCATCTTTTCATGGAGGTGAATCCAGACAAAACAATCCATCATTCATATTCACTGTGAAGGAGATAAACTGTCAGCCCTTTCATCATATCCAGTCAAATGTATTTACAAAGGTATAATACCATATAAATACTATGATCAATTGTGGCTAAAACCTACCTACGTAAAACCTTTTCTCAACGTGATTCTGTTTCAGACGTTTAGAATTTAAGCTCCACAGTGAATTACTCTCGAGAAAATATGCAGCAACTGTTACCTGCCAACACACACACACACACACACACACACACACACACACACACACACACACAGTGAAACATGGTTTAATACCAGGGGTATCACTACTCTGACTCCAACTGCTGCGTCACTCAGTTTCATTGCTCCTTCCCTCTCACACCAGGAAACATATGTGCTGTCACTGTGGGGCGGCTGCATGATGAAGTGTCCTTAGGCAAGGTACTGAACCCGAATTGCGCCTTGAAGAAAAAGGGCTGCTTATAGATGCACTGCATGAATGTGTGTGTGAATGGGTGAATGTCAACAAACTGTACTGTAAAGCACCTTGAGTGGTCATCAAGACCAGAAAAGCTCTAAATGAATACAGACCCTGTACTTGCTAGCTGACTTTAGCTGACTTACAGTTGGTGGTAAAAGCCTTTGAACTTTTGTTGTAAAGACATGACATAGGGCAACAGAGTTACTTTGAAGCACAGAAGACATGTCGAGGGGTCGAAGGTCGTGGTTCATGTCTGCGCCACTAACAGTCGAGGACACCTCTTGCTCAGGGAGTTAGCGTACAGCAGCACGTTGTTCACCACAGTAAATCATTACACGCTCACGCAGCCCACGTCACCTGAGGAGGGAGGCCACACGCCGCCCCCGCCCAGCCCACTGCCCGCTCACCTGTCTTGAAGCGGAGGTCGTCATCGTTCTCGGAGCCGAACTCCCGGAGGAGAGAGAGGAAGAGGATACCGAACGCGTTCTGGATCCCGAACACCGAGCCGTTACACCACATGGCGGCCAGCATGACCACCCATCCCCAGCCGCCCTCGGGGTGCACAAACTCGACCTCCTCCGCTCCGGGAGCCGCCGCCTGCTGCGGGACTGTCAGTTTAGTCTCCCCGTTCTCCTTCTTGTCCTCTTCCGGCTGTCTGTCCTCTGCGGGTGCACCGGCGGCCCCCTCACCTTTACCGGCGGCATCAACGTCTGGCATATTGTCCCCTTCTGTCATTGCTGGCGTTTCTAACGGTGTGTAGGTCAAACCAGTGCTAAGCAGAGAGGTGGGACGCTCGGGTTGTGTGTGAGCAGTGGAGCTTCAGGTCAGGGGGAAGCTGTCTCCATAGAAGGGAAGCTGCAGTGGGAGGTGAGCTGCTGAGACACGAGCTGTTCTTACTCTAACAGATCCAATGCTGCTGTTGCAATATTATATATAGACAGCAAGGAGGGGCGGGGCTCTGCGGCACACGGCATCTGATTGGACACTGTCATTAAGGCTCAAAATGAGAAATGGTATTTGATCAATATGACGCATGTACGACTAGTAATTAAATACTGATAATAAATTCACAGGTTACCGCCCATACCGTGGCGCCTTAATGCTGCTATGAACGGTCGCACTTCCTCTTCCCTGCGGCTAAAAATAGATAAGCGCCAGACAAGCAGTCAGCCGTGTGCATAGAGATGTTTGAATTTTTTTGGGAGATCACGACCGAAATAATCCAGACAAATACACAACACTGACATTTGAGAGAACCCTAACCCCCGCCCCCCTGAAGGACCTCCACTTTATTTAACATCACTTCAGAGGTCAGCAGACATTTGTTAAACTGCTGTACGTTGATGTAAAAACCAGGCTATAGTCAGGTTAATCATTCCTTTAGTATCAGTGTTTTATTTCCACATTTTAGAAAAAAATATGTTCTGTGGTTTCAAAGTAGCTGGTTCCATATTAAGATGGATTAAAAACCTACATTGAATCATGTTCTTCCAATAATTAAAAGAAATGAAGCTTGTTTATATCTAATTTTAATTGCTAAGCTCTCAAATTATGAACATGGCCCCTAATTGCTCATCCCAAATCACAGAAATGCTAAAGATTGAGTCCCCCTTAAACACATTTTAAAAACATTTTATAAGAAGCACTGCATCCTGATCTAGTCCCTGGGCAGTCAAAGTAGCCAGTTGTCTTTAATGTATGTTATGGTCAATTGTGTCAAATGCTGCACTAAGATCTAACAGAACAAGGACAGACACAAATCCCTGATCTGAAGCTATTAGAAGGTCGTTAGTGACTTTTGCCAAGGCTGTCTCTGTGCTATGATTGGCTCTAAACCCCGACTGAAAGTCTTCATATATATTATTTTCCTGGAGAAACTCACACAGCTGATTGGCTACAACTTTTTCTAGGATTTTAGACAGGAAGGGGAGGTTAGATATCGGTCTGTAATTGGCTAAAACCTCTGGGTCTAGGGTGGGTTTTTTGAGAAGGGGTTTGATTACAGCTATTTTAAAAGACTGTGGTACATATCCTGATGATAATGACAGATTGATTGTGTTCACTAATGTAGTATGAATTAGGGGCAGAATTTATTTAAGTCATTCTGTAGGAATGGGATCTAAGATACAAGTTGTTGGTTTAGAACATGAGATTAGTTTGGTCAGCTGATCAAGGGTGATCAGAGAGAAGCTGTCTAAATAATTGGTAGGATTCTTAGCCGTTTCTGAGATTTCTGTTCTTGGTAGGGTATTAGTGCAAACTGAGGGCAGGAGATGTTTGATTTGATTTCTAATAGTTAGAATTTTATCATTAAAGAAGGTCATAAAGATATTGATATTTAGGGATCGAGGAATACTGGGTTCGGTGGAGGTGGACTCTCTGTCAGCCTGGCTACAGTGCTGAAGAGAAACCTGGGGTTGTTTTTATTCTCTTCTATTAGTTTAGAATAGTAGGCAGCTCTTGCTTTGTGGAGGGCCTTCTTATATGCTTTAACACTACTCTTCCAGTCTAGGAGATATTCAACACGGTTGCTGGAGCGCCATTTCCTTTCTAGTTTTCTTGATACTTGTTTTAACTCATGTGTCTTGGAATTATACCACGGAGCTAATTTACTATGTTTTATGTTTTTTAGAGGCGCTATTGAGTCTAGTGTTAATCGTAATGAGTCTACAGAGCTATCGACGAGATGGTCAATCTCAGTGGAGCTAAGGTTTTTAATGAATTTGTTGTTTATATTGACGGATAATATGGGTTTAAATGTAATCGGAATTATTTCCTTAAATTTAGCTACAGCACTATCAGGTAAACATCTATAAAATGAGTTTATTATTAGTGGCATATATTCTGATAGTGAAAAATCGAAGGTTATTAAATTATGGTCTGATAGAATTGGATTGCGCGGAAGTACTGTAACATGTTCAATTTTGACACCGTATGATAATATAAGGTCAAGTGTGTGGTTACAACAATGAGTAGGTTGGTGTACACACTGACTGAAACCAATTGAGTCTAATATCGAAATAAATGCTACGCTAAGGCTATCTTTATTATGGTCAACATGAATATTAAAGTCACCAACAATAATAATTTTATCGGTCTTTAGGACTAGGTTTGATAAAAACTCAGGGAATTCCGTTAAAAATTCAGTATAAGCCCCAGGAGCACGGTAAACTACAGCAAATATGATTGGCTGTTGGTGTTTCTTAGATTGGCGTGGAAGACTAAGAACAAGACTTTCAAATGAGTTGTAGCTTAGTTTAGGTTTAGGATTAATTGATAGACTGGAGTTAAAAATAGCAGCAACTCCACCTCCTCGACCAAATTCTCTGGGAACGTGTGAATTTACATGACTGGGGGGAGTAGATTCATTTAGGCTGACATATTCATCAGGATGCAGCCAGGTCTCAGTGAGGGACAATAAATCAATGTTGTGATCTGAGACTAGTTCATTAACTAAAATAGCCTTTGATGATAATGATCTTATGTTTAAAAGACCACATTTAAAAGTCTTTGTTTCCTGAGTTGTTGCAGAGGTTGTGTTAATTTGTAATAGATTTTTTTGTGGAATTCTCTCTCTGTTATTGTTTGATTTAAATAATTTAATGACACGGTGGACAGACACAATCTCTATGGGTTTGTGGTTGTGTGACTGATCCAGAGGGAGCACAGAGAAGTGTTTAGCACTGCAGCTCTGCTTCCTGGTCCCAACTCTGGGTTGTCATTTAATAGACTGGGTAATATTCCTAGATAAGAGAGATGCCCCATCCCAAGTGGGACTAACGCTGTCTCTCCTAACAAGACCAGGTTTCCTCCAAAAAGTTTGCCAATTATCTACAAAGCCCACATCATTTACAGGACACCACCTCGACAGCCAGCGGTTAAAAGACAACATGCGGCTAAACATGCCGTCACCTGTTAGGGAGAGGGCCAGAGAAAATTACTGTGTCCGACATCGTTTTTGCAAAACCACACACCGACTCAACATTAACTTTAGTGACTTCCGACATGCGAAGCCAGGAGTCGTTGCTGCCGACGTGAATTACGATCTTATTGCGATGTAATGCAACAGTGGCTACTCTGACTAGTCCGACGACTTCCTGTCCCCACAAGTTTGTAGACAATTCTTCAATTAACAGGATTTATCAATACACAAGCAGGTGATCAAAAGAACAAAACCAACGATCCTTAAGGACCAAACAATTAACAGAGGAAACTATTTGTTAAAAGCAAAACGTTTAGAAAAATTTTATTTCCTGCTGGTTAACTTACATTCTGATAATTCAGTGGATGACATTTGTTAGGACTGAACTGAGCTCACACTTTCATGACAAAGAACCATCAGAATGTCACATGGGAAAATACAAGGGGCAAAGAAAAGACAAGGAATAATAGATCTGTGTCCTGACAGCCTGGGGGCAACTCACATGCAAAGTCCTAACAGTAAAATCTGGCAATGATAAGCACATGGTTGGTGTTATAAACACCGTGATTGTCCAGTTCTGGACACTGACCCACATGCACGAGTGACGAAAGCAGTCCATCTCGGACATCAGTTCTCTTCTTTAGCCACTTTGGGTGCCTGTCCAGCCTGCTCTTCGGCAACCACCTCTCCCTTCCTCTTCCTCAGGCCCTTCATCTTGCGTGTATGCAGCTTGGACAGATCCTGCTTCTGCATGTGCACCCGGCCAAACTTGGAACCAAAGGTATCATGGGAAATGTTCTTCTTCTTTTTTGGCTGAAACAGAGAAAAGCAGAAGCATTAAGAACTGAAAAAAATGGTATTCAGAACTTTTTGCCATGGAAATTATACAGAGTATTTTATACAGAGTATTACGACATAAATAATAAATAAGATAAACATTCAATCATTTTGAAAAATACCAATACACCCACTGTACTGCAGGTCCCACTTTTCTACTACCGACACATCAATACTAATCAACCACTCCCGTGAAACTGTTATATTTTCAGGTTTTAAACAATGTAGTTTGAGAATAACCTTGTTAAGGCCCTATGCGACAAATTGTGATTTGTGAATATGGGCTATACAAATAAAGTTTGATTGATTGAATGAATAACAGGCAATTTCTTATCTTATCTCATAATCTTTCAGGTATGTTAGCAGTGTGGCTCTATAGGTGATCATATTGGTAATTTATTCTGTCCATTGTTCTATCATTCAATCATTGGTGCCAGTCTTAGTTTTCACAGTTAAATCCACATTTTCTTACAGCATCTTACATCAGCTTGTTCCATTTTTAAATGTCCCAAGCTAAGGATCCATGACTTTATGGCTTCGTAATTTCATTAAATTGAAATATTAAACAATTTGGTGCTAATAATTTTAGATCAAATTTGAAATAGTAAGAGAATAATGTTTATAAATGGGAACTGTACAGAGGTTTACCATTTTTAAATCTAGGTAAAAACATGGCCTCTCCTCTGGCGCCATCTTTGGAAGAAAGTATGTTTCAATTTCCATTTCAAACCTTCCAACTATGTTTTTTTGTTGTGTAATAAGCAGTATCATGGGAACTTAAACCTGTTAATAACAGATTTTTAGTGACTGGATTATGTGCTAAAATGGACCAATGTTAAAATAAAATATGAAAAACTAAGTGAAGCTCACGAAAATTCAAGGCATTTTGTAAAATGTTGTCATCCAGCGCTGGAGCCTCTAATTGTAGTTTGTTCCCATTTTCAATAAAAGAAAGACTGATTTAAAAAGGACATACAGGAATCTTATCCAGGTGACATTTACCTTTAGGGCCTTAGGCTGTCTGTGGGCCAGCTTGTACAAGTCGTCTGAAGCCAGATGTGTTCTTCTCATGACAAAGTCAAAAGACGGCCCAATCTCCTCCAGCTCTATCCGTGGTGTCCGACACCCAGACTTCTTCAGCAGACACCTACAGGGACACATTACATCCGTATTTCTGTCATGGTGGATGTTAGCAGAGAAAATAAGAGTGGATAGTGGTGCATACCAATATCTAAAAGAAACGTACTGTTTTTTCAAACCCATTTCTAATAAGGATTGAAACACGAGCTAGACACAGGCCAATGTGACAGAGTCGGCAATGTGCTCCCTTTTACCCAAAGCCTAACTTCTCTGACCAACTGAGATGCAAAGAGGATTTTAAAGCGACTTTAGTTTCAGTACCTGTAGCTCCGCATGAATATTTTCCCATCCAGGGCAGTGAAGTGTAGAACATGCTCTAAACCTGCCAGGCGCACTGCAGGCACAGTGGGGCCTCTGAAGAAGTCTGAGCAGTGGGGAAAGCAAATGGACAAGGGCCAACATTAACAGACATAATGTTCACCTAAAACAACTACAGGGACAAGTTTATATCCTTTGTGTGTACCTATGAGCAGACTCTTCAGACGTTTGTGCTCAACTTCGGTATCAAAGGCCTCTCCAGCAAACACAAGCATTGGTTTAGTTCCCTCAGGACATTTACTCACCTGCAACAGAGGAGAGGATTAAGAATATTTTAGCAGACTTAAGTTATTATAAGTGAAAAGAAATTCAACACGATTAAAGTTGGCTGCATTTTAAACAATCTTAGACAAGAGGACACTGTGGCCTTACGTTGTCAAACTGGTTTGGTCGTTATGGTAACGCTACAGTTGAGCCTGTTCGCTGGTTTAGAGTAATGCATTGTTAACTTGAGGTTTTGTTACTTGATCCTATGTGGATGATATACTGTGGTCAACCAGTACGGAAATAGTTTTACAGCCTTAACAGGAGGGCAGGTCTGTTCTCAGACAAGAGTTTATTAAAGTCTGTCAAGACATTTATTGGATGACCATGCTGCCCTAAAGGTCTCAAATAACACTAAAACTGTATGATGTGTTTATGCAGGATATATCAGTGTAAACTTTGTTGTCTATTTGGATAAAATATGATGTCACATTATAATCCATTTGAAATAAAAGCACTGAAACGTTTCACTTTATTTGTGGTCACCTGCTGCCCTCTGCTGGACATCAGTCTTCCAAGGGACTGAAGAAAAATATAATGTAGCTGTGTCTCAATTCAAGGGCTGCATCCTTCGGAGGCTGCAGATGTAGACCAATTGTGTCACAGGAACATAACTTGGTAGTCTAATTTTTAAGGTTCCTTCGATTGTGGCCAACAAATGTCCTTCCATCACCGACAAACAAAGGCCCCAACTGGTGGATCCTTCCCAGCCCAACCTATCCCGGGGTTCATTGCGTTTCAGTGGCAAAACGTTTGTCAAAGGGGAATGGCGGCGGCAAACAACGAGACATCTAATGCTTGCATATCACACTTCAACTTAACCTAACAGCTATTGGTACACATGTTTAAAAAAAACAAGGGGCATTAAAACTGTCTGTTCATGTCCAACTTCACTAAGAAGGCCCCATAGACTGCGTCCTCCAAAGGATGTAGCCCCTGAACTGAACAGCAGACGTATCACTTTTATTGTGAGTTCCAGACTCGGGCACAGCAGGATTTTTATGGTTATTTCAATTTCATTGTTTTTCTGAAGAAATAGTTGTGATCATACTGCTCTGCTTTAAGTGGTGGAACAGGATTACCTTGTTACAATTTCAGTCGACACTTTCTAAGTATAAAAAAAGGTGAACCCTTAAGAATTATCTTCATTTATGTATAAATGTGTCTTCAAACATGGTCATCTTAGTTTATTGTCTATGCTTAACACATGGAAAAAGCATTAATGACATGACTGAATCTAACTCGAAACCAGCCAGCGATACCAGATTGAAGCTGTGTGCTACATCTACGCTGACTTACACATATTTTGAGTTTGCTGTTCACAAAAATTCCCTACGCTACACCGACACGAAGAGTAATTATTACTTTCACATGATCATAACCTCATGAAGGCTCATTTAAGAGGCCACTTAAAACAAAAGAGGCAAACAACATCAAGCAGCAGAAAAGTATTTAGGCTGACAGAAACTCAGCTGGAACACTAGCACAACAAAGCACAGCAGATTCAACACATAACCGAGGAAAGAGGAACCAACTGTTGACATCAGCTGATCAAAATTCTTTGCTTTCCAGGCTCAGAATAATCATTATAATTATCATAAGGTAAAAGTTTGCAATAATCGTGATTATTGATTTGAAGTCATATCGCCCATCCTTATCATGCTATTCATTCCAGGCTTTCCCACTGCTTCTAGTTATTATGCTAAGCTAATCAAACTGCGTCCTGACTCCAGCTTCACATTTTAGGCCCAAACATGACTGAAATCAATTTCAGAAATAATCTATCCCTGTAATGTTAAATCCTACATAAGACTATGGCTAGAAGGCATTAATGTCAACTACAGATGTATGTGGGGCCACCTCATATGCTCTATGTGACATGGTAAAATGAATAAGATTAATGTGAAGGTTTCATCGCCAGCTGGTTTGACTATGGAAAATCCAATTTCTTTGACAATAACAGAATAACTGCAACGGTTACCTTAATCTCACTCAGCGAGACAAATTTCTCAATCCCAAGTTCAATCATGTCCAGCACATGGAAGTCAAAGAGACGACCTGCGAACAAAAACAATTAGCTTTTCAATCCACACAACACACACTCTTCCATGTTGTCACATATTTAGTGTTTAGACAGGTTTACATATCATTGATTATTATGCTGACATCAGACAGATTCTGGGCTACATGAATGTTGACTATAAATTACCTGGTTTATACATGTTTACTTTACAAGTACTTGAGAGAGTGAAAGAGAATTTACCAAATATGAGATTATTGGGTCGTTTCTTGTTGTGAGAGCCAAACAGAAACAGAGAGCTGTCTGTCTTCTTGGAGAAAAATTCCTGATGGAGAGTTCAAATGATTAGTGATACACCTGGAAAACATCTGCACACATTTAACTGTAGTTCGCTGCATTTGCAATGTTTTCTGTACACGTACCAGTGAAGTGGAGTCCTCAAACGGCCGAGTTATGTTCTTTCTGAGAAGAAGCAGCAGATTTTAGCCACTGCAGATGGACACTCAACATATCTGAAGTTAGTTTGTTATGATTGTTTCACTAGGTTAATTCAATATTGATTCTGTTAGACTGTTAAAGAATATCATCAACCCATGCTTTGGATAAGGTTAGGTTACTTTATTTGTACCCATAGATAGATTTATTTTGCAGCAAAAAAAGTGGAGGAATCCATCCAAACACAATTCAAAATTATAATACGCTGACAGAAGACAAGACCACAAAAACCATGACAAAAAGTGCTAAAATGCTTCGCTATCAATAGAGGATTGGATAAGGCCAACTATGCAAATATAGCTATAACCTGTTCAAATAAACAATTGCAGCTGGAACAAAACTTTTCCTCTCGTGTTTTGGCCAGAGGGAAGAAGCTGAAATTTCCCATGCAGAGGGTGGGTGCGAGTCATCACTAGTAACGGAGCTGGCTATCTATCCTAACTGTCTGGTGAACAGGGACTCTAGGCTCCTCTGTGGCTCATCAATCAGCCAACTGGACCATTTCACAACCTGACTCAGTCTGTTTCTATCCTTCAAAGACAGGTTACCAAACCATGACGACAAGGAAAATGATAAAACAGACTCAATAAAAGCATGATAACAGTGTCAGCATGGTTTTGTCAATACAAAAATGACATTTTACTTAAGCAGTACAAACACTGGTGCCCCTTTTTGCACAAAGCTTCACTGTTTGCTTCAAAGTTCAGTCTGCAGTCAACAATAGTCCCAAAGTATTTATAAAATTGCACACATTCAACAGTTTGATCTTTGATAAATGTGTACTCGTGTGTGGGCAAGTTTTCTAAAATCAACGACCATATCCTTGGTTTTTGATATGTTAAGTTGGAAGAATGACTCCTCGCACCCCTTAACAAGGTGCTCAACAATCTTTAAAAGAGCTCTAACACAAGGAGAGAGCCTGCACCCTTGATAAAAATCCATTCACTCTGACTCTTTGTGTCCCGTTTGTTAGAACATCTAACATCCAGCCCAAAAGACTAAAACTTAGGTTAAAAAGTTCTAAAAGCCTAAGGGTTCAAATGTAAGGTTGAATTGTGTTAAACACAGATGAAAAAGAGATAGTTATCATTCTGTACGTCCTGCAGCATAACAATCCTGATGTGAAAGTCATGGAAATGTGACACCAGAGAATAGAACATTTAGGAGAAAACATAAATTATGTCAACCATCCACCTCTGCTTTCATCATCTCTCACTCAGCTCTTAGAGAATGCCATCAAAAATTTGTTTTGTATGAACAAATAAATTAACACCCACATGCAGTAGGATTGTCATGGTCGTCATAACTAATATTTTTACTTTGAATATGTAAAACTATTAGTGAGGTTGCATAAAGTTATATCACACATTTAGTCATTTGCAATGCACATATGAAGTTATCATCTAATGGCATGAAGGAAAATATAAAATGCGCCATTTTATCTGCACTTTAAGTTTTCATCATTCCTGAGATACAAAGGCCACTTACTTTTTGTACAGCACAGCATTGGGTTTCTTCAGGGAATACTGCAGGAACACATTTATTTAGTTTCACAACTGTCCCAAAGTCATCACTTCATTCACAAAGGACAAAAAAAACTCTCAGTCACAAGTTGGACTGACAATGAATGTGAGCAAATAAGGGTGTACCACTCTGCTCTTCTAATGAAAAATACAGTCCAGTATTTCACAATGTTATTACCACCATATTACCAGTATATACGCTGTGGCCTGCACAGTCATCAGATCTGAACCCAAGTGAATATCTATAATGGGAGAATTTAGACTGATGTGTTAGACAGCGCTCTTCACCACCAACACCATTAAAAACACCCAATAGGGAGAGGAGACTTTGCTACATCTTGTAGAATCAATATAAAGACTTCCGCATAGCACTCTTATACTTCTGTCTGTCCTAGCAGGGGGATCGCCTCACTTGTGGATGTCTTTGAGATTGCTATGTCCCTAAAAAAAAAATTCAACTTCTAGTCTTAATTTATTTGTTTGTTTATCCTTTATTGGTGAAACCTTACTTGAGTGTGGCCCAGAAAATCTCACCAGAGTTTGAAGGACAGGACAGGCAGGGTAGCGGAGCTCTCCTCCTCTAAGCTTGGTTCCCATGCTCTGTGCAGTGCCCGTGTGTTACAAGTAAAGTGCCTTCGGATTTTAATTTCATTTAAGTTTAGAGTCTGCATTGTCGCGGATACAGTACTGAGTGTAAAATGCTGATAGGTGTAGTTACAGGACAGTAACATAAAATTATTACTATATGTATGTTGACCTATATGCCTACATTTTTCTTTTCTCCATGTTCTGATGTCAAAGTCGCTAAATTGGCAACACTGCCTGACTTCGATGTAACTGGATTACAAGACTCTTTGTAATTTGTCTCCAGGATTAATTTACATATTAGTAATTTCGTATCAGAATTACACATTAACTACCTTTATAAACAGTTAAGAGGAGGTGATGAGAGCTGCTGTCAGGGACCCGCAGACACAAGTGATGCTGTTTCCATGTTAACCTGCTCACGGTGTTACGTCAGGAGGTTGACTGTGAACAGCAGCCTCCCTCAGTGAGTGTGTCGTGTGCCTCCTCACGTCCAGCCGCTCTGGACGCTGTCAGGAGAAGATGTGAGAGCAGCTCAGGTGACTTACCACGTCCTTGAGAGCCTGTGTGACGGTGAGACTGGTGTTCCCCCCCTTCATTATCATGGCACTCTTCAGGTCCTCACTCAGCTTCGGCGCTCTGGCATCTAAGAAGCGCTTGGCCCGCTTTGTCTTGGGTTTTCTGAGGACACACACGAACACACAATGCCAGTGTTAGCAAAACATATGTATCCTAAATCACACTTCTGCCCATACGTGAAGCTAATGTTGGCCTGCTACAGTCTTCGATGCTAGGCTAATAAAAGATAGCTTCGCTGGCACAAACCAAGTTAATTCTGTAGGAAATAAAAGCGTAAACAGGGTGATGTCCAGAGGATAGAGTGTCAGACTTACACCACATTGTTTAGCTGCGTCATTTCTGTGTCTTAGTTCGTCTTCCTCACAGAGAAAGCAGCTCCCACGTTGCTCTTCTGCCTCCACGTGATACACAGCAAGGCTATGGGCGGAAGACAACACTGGTGTTTCTTCCTCTATGGCCTTTGACGGTGGTTGACATCCTGCTCTAAATCTATCAGCGCCATCTAGTGTCACAGTTACACCCCACAGTACCCACTGTCCACCAGAGGAGCAACAGACCAAAATAACTGACACGTGATGAGAACCTGAGCACTGACCATGGCACTGACTTGCGGTGCTCACCATCGAATGATAATGACACTATATGGCAAGCCATTTGATTTATTCCATATCCTTGATATCACATGTCAGTCCCCTCCACTAGTCAGTCTTTGTCAGCACTAGTTGGATATTTGGTCGCACTAGTTCAGCATCTTGTTGTACTAGTTGAAGAAAAACTCGAACTAGTCACTCTTTTTCAGCAACTAGTGTCCAACTTGTTTCAACAGAAACCTTACTAGTAACACAGCTTTCTGACACACTAATGGCCCCCTGGACAGAACTAGTAATGCTGAAAGTCTTACTAGTTAACTAGTGAGTTGCAAAATATTGTACATGTTAACTAGTCAAACATGGATTCAGCTCACTAGTTAACGAGTGACCTACAATTGTCTGCACTAGTTAACTAGTTAGAGTTTTGTTCAACTAGTACTATACGATTGATTTATGAAGTCCAGTGTTGGAATCAAATGTACACTGGGTCACTACATCTTTATCTGGCACACTTACTCTGGATGAAACATGATTTTAGATTAATATTAGCAAAGAATAGATAAGTAATTGACAGTAAATTGCCCTGTTTGCATTTCAATTCAAAGCTCCTGTTTCAACTACAGTATTCTACATGTAGCCTAACAACTTGTCTGTGTGGATATGTCCCGTTGATTAGTAAGAACAACAACGTTTTATGTGCTATGTCTCAAGACTTGACTCAAGATACTGAGTCATTTCTTCAAACTCCACAGGTTTAGCACATAAGCATTACTAACTACTACTTCAAGACTTCTATTGTTTTTCAAGATGAGAAATAGTTTTCTCGAACTTAAAGAAATTGGATCCAATCTGCAGCAACTCTCAAATAAGGTGTAAAGACTTAATTTGAATGCCCATTCAAAAATCTTGATTGTCACTTAGCCCAGCTCCTTAAGTATTTTGAATTGAAATTTGATTTTTTTTTTGTATTGTTTCCTCTATAACCTGTCCAAACCTTTGAGTTATTATTTCTGTTACAGTCAGAAACAGAAACAGAAACATATTAAACTATAGAACTGGAACAAGTCCAGAGCAACTCCTTTTATGGACTGACCCTGGAAACGTCTGCTCTATATACAAAAATCATTTAGGATGTGTAATAAGGCAGAAAATTGGTCCCTTCAGTGTGGCGTGTACTGTGTTATTTTTACAAAATAAATGCATAAGTGTGCATAAATGCATAGGAATGAGTGGGATTATTTCCACTTTAGAATAAAATCACTAACTGAAATGATTGATGTCATTTTTCTGTCAGTTTCAGGGTCATGGTGTCGTCGATGCCGGCTCACTGTGTCACTGCCATGGCTCACAGGGACACTTGAGCAGAACAGAGCCATCGTTCATGTTGTTAGTTACACCAGTGTTTTTCCATCCATGAAAATGTCTCCAGTGAAAGATGACCATTGCAGCCGAGCAGAAAAACATTTTGGTCTGTAGTGACACATGTGCACTCAGGAGCACTCAATACTAAGGTGCAGATGTTATTGGCTCAAGTAGCTGGAGACCATCATTTTAGATAGAAAGTAATACGGTTTGTGTTGTTTTCCTACGTTATTTTAAAAACAAACCTCTGACACTATGCTCATTTCTTTCAAAGCAATTTGTTGTCGTAATTGGCACGTTGATCAGACAAGTTCACTCACTGGCCATCAGATGGAAGCACAGTCTAGCTCATGAAAATGAAATGTCATGATGTCACTGATACTAATTCTTCTAATGCTGCTGTCATTTATTATTATTGGTCTTTTAGTTTTTATTTAGACTCCACTTCTCCCCAACCCCTGATTCCCATTCAATTGGTTCCATTTGCCAACCTTTTCCAAAATGGCAGAGGCCATGAACATTCATTTTTAAGCTTAGCGCATACATTTATATATTGTTAATTCAATCTTTCAAAGTTTTCTTTGTAATTTAATTATCTGACTGAGGAAAATGTTAATGTTCCCAACAGCCTCATCTTTTCTCTCTGTTGTTAAGCCTTTGTATAACCTGCATTATGTTGCATGACTGCTAGCTTGCTGAGGTGTTAGCCTCTGTAATCTTTAAAGGTGACAATATGTCCATGTTGCCATCGCAACAGCTGCGTTCTCACGACTTAACCATTTGAAAGCCAAGCACACCGTGTACACAACCCTAAGGTCACAGTCAAATGTCATTTAGTACAAACAATAGTTCACCATCTGCTTCTAGAAAATTCCTGTCATGTCACTGATAAGGTAGACAGCCATAACAACAGCCAAGATCACCAGTCAGTCCCTTAAAGTCTCAAGGTCATGGATCTCTTAGTGGGAGAGACGTAACTGTGAGCTACAACATGAGTCTGAACCTTGTGAGGATACCCAGGTTTAAATACAGTAGAGAACAGCCTTCAGAATCAGGCATCATTACACAGTGTTCACATGTTCTGCTAATCTCCCTTCTGAGCATCAGTAAACTGCTTCTGCTTTACGAAATCCGCGTCTCCAAAACCCTCTTCCAGCAGCTCACTTTTTTATTTGTCCAACTAAATTTGGTGTAGCATGTGCAAATGAAAAGTTTATCCTTGCTGTTGCCTTTGCCATGTCTTTTTTCGACGGGAATCTGAAGAAATTGTGTACAGTTTCCAACATTTGGCTGTGAACATCATTTACAGTCAAAGTTGATTTGATAGAAAAAAGAGAGAGTCCATTGAGCTTGAATTTGGATCGACTCAATGTAGTATTAGCATACATTACTCAACCGTTGGCACCTTCCTCTTCCTTCCAACAGTACTGTTGGAAGGAAGAGGAAGGTGTGGTCAGCTGTGTTTTTTAAAATGATGGTGCATTGAGTTTAATGCTTTTATCTTGATGTATGCGAGTCAACCGCATTGCTTTTGCAGAGGACTTGTGACCAGCTCTGCATGGTCACTACCACTGAGGCAAAGCGGCCTGGCTCAGTCCATGAGTCTTGAGGGAGTTTGCACTTTGCCACAGACTGGAACAGGGTACTGCAAACAATTGCTTTGGTAAATTATCTAACTGCATTTGGTAACACTAATCATTGTAATATTATTTTTTATCTTCAGGGGTGTTCAGTATAGTGCTGTTGGGGGACAGGGGGTACGCCTGCCAGCCCCTCTTAATGACGGCCTTTATCGAACCTTACGGAGGGTCACGAAATAGTTTTAACGTGGCCCTTTGCAAAACCAGGGCCAGGATAGAAATGACATTTGGTCTTTTCAAGGGATTGCGCTTTACATGCCTGTGTATGCCAAGAGTAGGCCCAGACTAGACTTGCAGGATAATTTCTGCAGGTTGCACAACATTGCAACTACACAGAAGGAGAGGGCTGTGGCTGAGGGGTAGAGTGGTTGTCCTCCAACCTGAAGGTCAACAGTTCAATCCCCAGTCTTCCCCATCTGCATGCTGAAGTGTCCTTGGGCAAGATGCTGAACCGCATGCACTGTATGAATGTGTGTGTGAGTGGGTGAATGTAAAACTGTACTGTAAAGAGCTTTGAGTGGTCATCAAGACTAGAAAAGCGCTATATAAATACAAAACCGTGTAGCCCCTATTTCAAACAACAACCCCCTGATGTTGTGGATTCAGTCACCCTAGACCAGGGGTGACAGTTACTAATACTATTTTTATCTGCAGTCAATTTTGATAAGCTTCTACTGGTAAGAGTAAATGTTATGATTAGTAAAGAAAAATGTAGTCTGTGTTGGGCTTGAAGAAGTGCAGTCAGGTTGAATGTCTGAGGTGGATATGCGAAGGACAGCTGACAGGTGATCGACAGTGAGAAAGGATCTGTATCTGGATCATCACGGAAAATGTTTGTTCACATATGTAGGTAGATCCAAAGAGAACCAACATCTTCTGAGCATGCCTCCTCATGTATGGAAAGTTCTCCTCCTTGAGAGAAGAATAAAACTCCAACAGTGATACTGACCTAAAGTGCTCTGCTAGTAGTGTATCAGACTGCAGGTCAATGAGTTTCAGCTGAACGCCACTGGGTGCATTATCCACACTGCACATGAAGCGAAAAGATATCATGTGCATTTCACTTTCATCTGTTTTGAAGTCTTGAAATCGCCTTGAAAACTCACCATGCAGTGTCCCTAACATGGATGAGTATCTGTGGAGATGATCAGCTGATGGTGTGGCTTCTTTCAGTGTTGGCATGTGGGTGAGTATGTTACCCTCCAACTGGTTTAAAAGAAACTGCAACTTTCTCATGAAAGCCTTCACCAAGCGTGCGAATAGGCCCTTGCCTTGCAGTTTGGTGTTTAGCTCATTCATTAGTGCAGTGACATCAACAGCAAATGCAAAATCTGCCATCCAGTCTGCATCTGAGAGCTCTTGGATGTCCTTGCCTTTCTTTTCACAAAACACTCAAATCTACGCCCTCAGGTCCCGTACTCTTTTAAGCACTTTGCCCAGGCTGAGCCGTCCGACAGCTGTGTGGTAGCCTATGTCGCCATGTTCAATCTCATGCTCTTCCAAAAGCGCAACAAACTGTTTGAGATTCAATGCTCTTGCCCTGATGAAGTTAACTATTTTAGTTACAACATCAATAACATGGTTCATTTTTAGCACTGACTTACACAACACCTCCTGGTGTATAATACAAGGCAAAAATAGCAATTTCAGTTCTGGGTTCATTTCACTTCTTTATCTTGCATCTGCTTCAAAAGTCTCCCGCTAGTTGACTTACCCTCTTTCTCAGTTTTTCTACCTCCAGCGTCCACTTTTTCAGTTGTATTTTTTTAAATTCAATGTTTTTATATTGTATATCAATTTCCAAGGTCCTCTTGTAGAGAGGCCTCCACCTGAGAGGATAAGACATGAAAATGTTTTAATCCATCACTTATCCCCAATGACATGCCAGTGCATGACAGGTTGAAGTCACTGTTACCTCTGTGTGAGCAAGGGTGGTGGCAGCAACACCAGTGTCTTACCATCAACTGCAGAGAAAGTAAATACAGGTTACTCATTTCCTCTAATGATTCGTAAAATATAGGCTATTATTATGTTGGATTGGCTACATAGTAGATTTAACACTGACACCTACCTCGTTCTTTTGGGAGCTACCACTTCCACCAGTGTCTGAGTAACCCCCCCTTCCACCCCATGTGGGCTGCAGAAGTGACAGTCATTTTATTGTGCGTTCATATACTGATATCAATATACAGTACAAAAGAGTTGTACCTGATTTATTCTAAAGATATGCTAATCAGCCTACTTACTGCTTTGAAGTATATTATTATGCTTAATTTTGATTTACTCCAGACTTTTACTTAAAAGAATAAGGCTAAAATTATCATACATACAATGAGAATACATGAAAATAAAAGCACTAATGTAATGGAAACAAGTGAAATGTGTTAGATTTACACTTGCCCTAATGATAGGACAGTTTTACTATAAACACATTAACTTACGCATTCAGGTTGTCCCTGTATTTAGCAGCTTTAACTGTGTTTCTTTTAGTCTGGATAATGTGTTCTTATACTCTTCGTACCTTTTAGTCCTAGTTGGTATTTCTGCTGCCAGTACACTTGTCAATGTTAGTGATTGGTCACAGTAAACCCCATCCCTTTCATGTGCACGTGCTCATATCTAGATGAGGAAATCCTGGGTTAACTTAACAAGTTGATGACCAGCGTAGAGTGACCGCTTAGCCTGACTGCGTTTGTTAGGTTAGGTTCAGCCGGATAACTGAGAGATATCCTGGGTAAGTTGAACTCACTTCGTTGTACAGGCCTATGGACTTCAAGCAGGCAAAACACACTAGCCAACAGCAAGACTTGTGCCAGATACCACAAGGTATCTGGCATAATGGTGGTGTTTGAGCCCGTCCTTATATTCTACATCAGGTGAGTGTAGATTGATGTGATGTGAGTGAGATGGTAGGAGATAACACACAATCATTAGAAGAGAATATCAATCAGTTAATCAAAAGTTATTATGTAACCCATATTCACACAATTTGCCGTATAACTTTGAACAAGGTGCAGCATCCTCTGCCCTTAACACCAACTTCTACTACCAAAAAAAATCCCCTTTTACCAGGAAAATGCCTCAGAGTCACATGTGAGGGATCCCTCTCCCGGGACGGACAGAAGAGCAATAGATGTCACGTTTACAAGAACAGGTAAAGGTCACAACACACATTCAGAAGTGTCCACAATCCTAACTGAGGGCATCTGACAATTTCAAGCACAAATACAAACTAGGGTCATTATATTAAATCTTTTTTTACATGGGTCAACACGGCCACAGTTGCTACGGCAACCTATTAACCCTATTATCCCATTAATGAAGGCTTCAGATGAACCACCAGCATACTTATCAGAGGGAGTGACTTCAGTGATATGGCTTTTTGAGGCATTTTTCGCATTGGCTGCACTTCCTTTTGGAAGTTTCTGCCATCTCCTCCATGTAAGACCTAGTTCTTATAAAACATACATCACACAATCTTCTGAGCTCCAGTCAGAGTGACCACCAGGTTCTTGGTCACCTGTGACCAGCAGCAGCCTGGGCAGCCAGCTTCAGGTTGTTCCAAACTTCTGCACATAAGACACAGTGGCTTCATAGAATCCTCAAAGCACATTTCATTTTGTAGCCTTCCCCAGACACATGCGACGACACAATCCCGTCTCTGTAGGCAGCTCCTTACACCTCATGTCTTATTTTTTGCTCGGATTTGAATTATCAGCTAAGGGACCTCAAATAGAAGGTATGTCTTTAAGTCCACTCAACTGGATAAGTGACTGGCAAGGTGCAGACACGTCAAGAGAAAGGGAAGCATGAGCCAAAGGTCAAGTTTCACAGCAGTGTATGAACCTTAATGTGATAACACTTATTCCATTAAGTTTGCAAAAACAAAATTTGGATAAACTAAAAAAAATAAACCTTTAAAATGGTTTCACTGCACTGTTGAAATAATTTCACATTCTTGTCATACAAAAAAAAAAACATACTTGACCTGTAGTGCATTTATTAAAAGTGTAATATTACAATTATTTCAGTTTAAGTTCTCTGAAAATGGGTAATGATAGCATACCTACATTGTATATGCTTGCAGATGGTATACTTTGAGTATTTTTTACAGTGTACTACTAATACTGTGACTATATCTTTGAAATATTCTTCTCCCCACCACAGCAGTTTTTTTGTATACTCACTAAAATACAAAATGTCTACGTTTGTTAATCCTAAAGGCTATACAAGTTCAAATAAAGAAAGACAGCATTTGCACAGATAAGTATCTTTTATTGAAGCATCAAGCTCGTAGCACAGATATTTAGCACATCTTGACCATCCAAAGAACAGCAAAAGAAAGAATTAGAACAGCAAAGTTTCTCCTTTAGTACATCCTGCAACTGTACCCTCTCTCACCCGGGGGGGGGGGGGACCTTTCACGTTCCCTTCCTCTGGAATTTTTCATAAATTCACAAAGGAAAGGAAGCAAAAGAAAAAACACATGATTTAGTCAACTCTGAAAAGGATCATCCCTTAAGTTCATAATAAACTAGTTTTGAACATTTGTTTTTACATTTGGACAAAAATGGGGGAAGAAAAATAAAGATTGGTCCGCAGCAAAAATACAAAATATATTTTGTATAAAATTCTGTTACTGTTGAAACTGCAAAAAATGCTTTGAGTTCACAGTATATATATATAAAATAATAAAAAGTCGCTATGATCCACACCAACAAGGCTAAAATGTAGTTAATCCCAGAGCAGTCGGCATTTAACTTAGTCAGTAGTTTTAAACAGTGAGTTTAAATGTGACAGTAAGGAGTTGTTCATGTAAGAGCAGAGATTGGTCCTCAGGAAAAGAATGAAACCACTCCAAAAAGCCATGACGGACAAACTAGAGCGAACTATTCCAAGTGCCAGTTCTTACATGAACTGTTCCAACCTTAAGTTACCATAACACTGTAGTAGGTAATTATATGGAGAGAATGTACTGCAGGGCTGAAAGCAGGTTAAATTCCCACTGTGTCTTCTCCAATTCAAAATTCAAACTGCATTCTCTGGCAGAAGTGTCAGGAACCACCACGCAGCTCAACGGCAGGCGGAGGAGACAAACCTTGGACGTTTGACATCAAGTCATAAATTAGGAAACCTAGCCTGCTTTCAGCACATGTCCACAACTTGAAATAAGATTAATTACAAATTAACCCGACCTCTTTGAGAGAAAAAAAAAAAACCTCCCCACTTATCGAAAATAAATCCAGATGCGGCAGTTCCAACTCCGATTTCAGCTGGTGAAACAAGAAGGTGAATGCACACAGACCTACTGACAAATTGGGAAGAAGAGACGGCGCTACACTACACTGTCAAGCAAGCACGGCACTAGTAGTCACATGCACCATAGTGTCACAGATTTTCCCCCTCAATGAACAAAGGGCACTGATCCAAACAAAAAGAAAAGAAACTGCTACTCGACCAATTCACTGCAAAAAATGTCTGGACACAATAAAATTAATAAAATGGCAGTTTATGCAGCGGTTACATGTGGAATGATCCGGGATCACCCTGGCATGCTCAGACTGGTGGGCCTCTATTGTGCATTTACAGATTTCTGTATGGGGCGGAAAGAGACAGAGAGAGGATGGATATTATGTGGGAAAAAGAAAAATGCTTTGCTGGGCAACTAAGCAAAAAGTGTCTGATTCATTATTTCCCATTCAGAGTGGGGCGCAGGCGTAGCCAGGAGCACCGGCTCTCGTTATGTCACGGTGCTGGGGCCAGCTGACAGTCTGACTCTGGCAATGGGAGACCTGCTGCGAGTTGGACAATGGCTGGTCAGCAGAGGGCATTGTGAACGCTCTGTGTGGGTGGTGGTGGTGGGGCGCAAACCTGGAGTTGTACATTCAGCCTGGTCCAGGCTTTTCTCTAGAGAAGTGTACATTCGAAAGATGGCTGGACCGGCCACTTCACATGGACTGTGCTACATTCAGTTTGAAGACTTTTACCATTTAACCAATGTGAATGTAGAAATTTAGAGTTCAATGAAATTTGGGGTGGGGTGGGGGATTAAAGACCCAGAAGCTTCTTGTAGATACAGCACACTGTAAAACAAAGAAGCCTGGGTGCCAAAAAGTGCGTATATCTTAAATGAGTCACACATAAATACACATTTTCCAGGCATACAACTTTAAAAGCTTGTCCATTTGTATCAACACAAACTAAATGATTGTACAGGTGAAGAAGCACGAATGATTGAAAGCATGCAGGTGCACCGCTTCAAAGCCCAGCAAAGCAAAAATCTGCTCTAGTGCAGTTTACAGCAAGCAAGGACCACACTAACCAACATACTACAAACCAATCCAATGTTGACAAACAGCAGGTATGGCATTCGTTTTCAACAAAACTCTAATATGAAACGCGACAACGATAATGGCCAAAAGCTTACCATGACTTATACATTCAATAACACTTGAGGCAAAAGTTTGGCCTCATTTTAGTATCATGAGTAAACTGATTTTAAAGTGCTCGCAATCATTGATAGTGATTCATTAATAGTCACACTGGAAAGCAAACCAGTCGGCACGGGTTGGGTTCATAAAGAGGCAGACTGATCTGAGCATGTCAGGAACCTGGCCTAGTGCGGGCGGAAGCCTTGTCTGTGGGGGATGAGGGGGGAGACCTGCAGGAATGGACCATTGTACTGGGCACAGGTGGACAGCCTCAAACAGAGCGTGTTTAATTCCTCTACATGCACTTCAAGATCACAGCAAGAGTGAGCTAGAATATCGAAACAGAGAAAAGAGCTTTCATGCAAGAGATCTAAGTCACAGGTACAACAATGCAAAAAACTCAAACTGGAGGTTAAACTAGGGCTTGTGACTGCATCAGCACCAGCAGATTCTGAATGATGACGGCAGCAGAGGGGGAGGACGAGAGGGAGGGAGGAGGACAACAAGCTCTCTACTGGGGGATAAGGCCGGCTGCGGCGGGGCAGCCCCTTGCGGCCACCTTTCTTTTTACGCCTCTTTCTCATCCTCAACCCTCAACTCTGTTGGTTCTGCTGCCGGTTCTTGGCGTAACTGGTGAAGACAAAATTGTAATCATTGAACTGGGCCAACTGGCGGTCGAGACGCTTGTAGCCCTCAAGTTTCTGGGCAGAAGTAAAGACACTGCGACATTTGGAGCTCTGCAGGGGCAAACAGAAGAAATGACAAGATCAGTTACACTTCAAAAACCCAGTAAAAACATGATTGCGTTTTATACAAACCTGATTGACGAAAAGGGTAGTCACAAATTTTCCTGGCTTGAACACATCTACCACCTTCCGAACCAAATCATCATACGACGTTGCGGAGAGGTTGGTTTCGAAGCTGACATAGGAGAACTCCGGCTCAGGAGTAATGTGGATGGTCCAGTATGTTCCCTACAGAGAACACAAGCAGAGGGCAATTACAAAACCATACAATTAATTGACACGACATAGAAACAAGAGATTGCGACGAAGAGTCACTAACGTCAGTCTTCATTCCATTCATTGAGTATCCACAAGGGTTGAACATTGTGGCGTCGATCACAGAACCTGGTATCAGGTCACGAATTCCACTCATCTACAAGACATGAAATAACCCCGTCAACATTGATTGACACTTCCGTCCAAGTACCAGCCAGGCCGGATTCTCTCAGAACCTCAACCACACACTTGGCTGAGAGCAAGCACAGATGCCGACGGTTAGAGCTACTCACACGAGTGACATCACTTGCAGAAACACCATCTTTCATGTAGAACTGGTCCATAATGGCTGGATCAAGGTCACTCATCAGAATTTCCAATGTCTGATCTGCATGCTTGTTTTCCCAGAACTCTGGCAAGTCCAGGGTGAAGAGGTACCTGTGGGTGACAACACAATGAAGATCTTTGTGTCTCTTATCAAGGACACAGACTTAACAAGACCATGGAAGAGGAATTGAATAAGCTCACATTGAACATTAAAATATTAATTTTCAAAAGGTTTGACTGCGCCAAAGAGAAATACACATGTTATTGACATGCCACTGTTCATTCTGATTCATATGATACAGTATTATTCATCTGTGTGCATCCACAGATATATAGCAAAATTAGGAAATACGATACTATTTTATTTGTATAGCCCATATTCACAAATCACAATTTGTCTAATAGGGCTTTACACATCAATAACACCTTTGGTCCCGTTCATGCAGACTACGGTTGATGTTAGTGACATATCTTCATTTGTGTATCTTTGTGTCATCAGGTGTTCCAGGCTTTTAATTGCAATAGCGTTACAAGCGAGGGTACACTGAGGCCAAAGGTAAATCTGACTGTCTACTGGCTTGTATGGCAGTACTATGAAAGCCATGTAGCCCGCTCAGTAGATCAGACTGTGCCTATTTGGCACAGAGGTAATGATGACTCCATACTGCTCAACATTCATGTTTGGCTCCAAACAAAGTGATTTACAATGTGTTTTAAGCCAAAATGTCCGCTGTTAACTTCCGACGAGGTGCATTTAGGGATCGTCAGAAATTCTAAGGTCCACTAGCATCGCCACTTCTGGTGGACTTTTATGCTTAAAACTTGGTGTAAATGACCTCGTTTCAAGTCGAATATGAATGTTGGGGCTTACGGACAATATGTTTTTTTCTGTTTTATTACGTCTGAAGATAAGTCACTAATGTCTTCAACTGTTTACCCCTGAAACTCCACAAGTGTTTTGTGGACTCAAACACTTCACCCACCCCCCATAAGCATAGAGGCGAGTAGATGACTGAATTTTCATTTCTGGGTGAACGTTGTGGTTGCAGTGACTCTTCTTAAAGGCCGGATGATTAATCAGGGCTCTGCGTATCTAGAGTATCTATCTATCCATCCATCATTATTATTCACTTTGTTACTACAAATTAGACTTATAATTGTTGTCATTTGCAAGGCCCTTTCCATTCTTCCACACAATGTGGATGCAGGAAATGCACATGAAGGCAACACAAACAAACATGGAGTGTGAATGTGGTAATTCTGAACAGGAGAAGGACTCAGACGAGTCAAGACTAAAGAAGGAGCTCTGACACATACCATAAAATCCTCACAACTGACTCAAACCACCACAATGCCCGTTTAGCAACTCCACAAGACTCATGTCCAATAGTACAGAGTATACGGTTTAGAGAGACTAAATGACCATGGAAAGCCCAGAACAAAGCCCTAACTACAAGATGTTTCACCTCAAAAGAATCAAAACAGCTGCTGATACAACTTAACATCTACAATCACCTGGACATCATGTACACATCAGAGAAAAGCTGAATACAAACAAGGTGCATCATTATCTAGTGATGAAATGCATATGGCACACAGGCCTGGCCACTGACAATACTGTGTGGACAACACATTCAGTTTCAACTAATACACAAGAGGTGCATGATGCTTACCAGCAGTCAGAGTTAATACGCCCCATGCAGTAGGCTGCACCATCTGGAACAGGCAAAAAGAAAAATTACTTCACTTGTGGTTTCAGTTCAGATGCAGATTGAATTCATTGTTATGAGATTTTCTAAAAGATCCAGGCAAAGAGTCAGCCTTCAGTCCTCTCAGACGCACAACAGAAATGCCAGATTAAACAAGACACAGTCATCAGGGTTTCTGCAGATGTTTAAGACACATTTAATAGCCAATAATCATTAATGTATCTCTTTCATACTGGCCACAGTATCAAATAAATCAGTTAAAATCAGTGAGCATGATGAAGCCCAGAATTGTTCACAAAGTAAATCAATCTACTGGTGATACTGTCACTACATTCTAGCAGTGAATAAATCCTAATGATTTAATGTATTACTCACTGAACAGGCAATGGGCTGGATAAGGAGCAAAAAATGGGGTATTTTACAGATTGATCGAAGTTATTATTATATTTGTTTAAAGGATACAATTCTGATCAACAGGAGCTAGGTGAGTTTCCAGTCAGTTATTTGATAAAAGAATGTAACAAGATTTTAAACTTCCAATTGCTTTTTGAAGTATTAGAACTGCAGATAAAAAGGAAGGAAAACTCAACTGACAAAGTGGATGTGATACATACTTGGGAAAATCTGGCTGAGAAAGTCCACCTCTTCCTGGAAGTTTCGATGAGGGAACTCTTGATGAGTTGGCTTCATAAAGTTCTTACGGGAGTAGAAGAAATTCTGAAAAAAAAACAGGGTCTGATCAGTGCTGTAATTACTACACCCATCATATAAGAGCTGCAGAAATCATGTTAATTTGAATTTAAGAGGTCACATGCACGTATTAGAGTAACATATATGCAAATAATGGTCTGGGTCCAACCTCGATGGCATCAAAGCCACAGTACTCCCTGGCCAGTTCCAGCAGAGGGACCAGTGCTTGCAGCAAGAGGGTGGTTCCGCACGTCTTCAAAATGAAACGTCTCTTGGAGACAAACATGCTACTCTCACTGTGGAAGGGAAAACAGGACAAGATGTGAAACCTTTGTACTGAAACTGTTTAGGTGTCACCACAATTTATTATACAAGGTGATAAACTGGTGGTTGTCCATCAACTCAGGCTATATACACTCAAAGATCAGACAGCCTCTGCCAAACTGTACATCCAATTCGCTAACAGGCCTGAACTAAGAGAGGGGAAAACAAATGTACAGACTGTTTTGACACATTTTTATAACTACATTAGACAAGGATGATTGCAACAGTTCCAATACTAGGAGTTACTAGTATTGGAACTAAACTAAATGAAAGCACAGACTAAAATCTATGCTTTCATTGCACTTGTGAGTCAAATTAATTATCAGGGAAATCATCAAGAGGAGCTGAACCTCTATATTTTAACATGACACACAAATTCTTTAGTCACATAGTAAATCAGTAATGACAGAAGGCACTGTTTGGAAAACGTGGTATATCCAATATATGCCTGTAGCTGGGCAATACTACTCACCTGACACCAAAGGTGGTTTTAAGAAATCAAAAATTTAAACGAAGGGCTTGTTCATTCCAACTCAGCCTGGTTATGAATCAATTGTAATGTACTGCTTGCAGTCAGTATTGGACAAAACAATAAATACAAAATTAAACCCCATCACATGAGTTGGGCTGTTTTGACAACAACAAAATGCAATCACTTCTTGGTTGCTATGACAAAAGGTTCAGTTGTTGGCAACTGTGGTCTCGGTGCATGCTCCAGTTTTATAGGCCCATCAACTCTTTCAACCTAGATTCTTTTTTATACACAACGCTTAGGATTTATACAATTAGACTGCAGCAGGTAATGTATGTACCCATAGTTAGTAATCATCTGCTGAGACAGTGACTGTACTGTAAATAACAAGCAGCTTACTGGTGACCTCTGTCTAATCCTGCCCATCTTCTAGCCAGTAGGAAAACAGAGGAGGTGAGTAAAGAATTGTGCAAGTGAAGACCGAAAACTCACCTGAGTATATAAGCTTCCTGCTTGTCAGTCTTTGTCACACTTATGATCAAACAATGCACATTCTCCAAAAGTTTGTCCCACTCAAACCTAAAGGAAAGATGAAAGGGTAACCTTTAGTGTTTAATATACATTTATTTTAAATGACCATGTGGAAGTGAATCTCACCACAAGCAAGAAAAAAAATGGATTTGCTGGTTGACTACCAAAAACTACATACTAAAAGTAAGCAGACTTGTTTTGACTAAGTCTTTGTAAGAAAGGCACACACTCTTCTGCAGCAATGCCCTGTAGGGAACACATAACAGGGAGAGAGGGTTTCTGGAAATCATGGTAATAAGGGGAAAACAAACAATCGCGAACGAATACAGAATAGATATGTAGTGGTTTGTGGGGGGTTACTACAATATAGTACTCCAGTATGAATTCACCAAAGGAATGGTTCTGCCTGACAGAAATCTGGTTCTTGGTATATGCAGTGAATCTGCAGGGTTATGCACATTAGCATTTTGGACAATTTGTAGGCAGACTGAAAAAAAAAAATAAAAAAAAATCACAGGCTGGGGTGGACAAAACAGACAGCTCCCTCGGCAACAAGAGGGCTGCTGCTGCCGCTGCCCACACGCGCAAATACTGCTGCGTCACACTCTCACTACAACCTTGGAAGGGCAGCATGAGCCTATTCAGAGCGTCCTGTAGGAAGCACAGCCTGGGTCAGTAGAGTAAAGAGTGCGAGAAGCATCTGGCACTCAATGGGGAATTTTCCAGCAGCCGTTGCTGCATAGTTTGCCCCCTGAGAGATGTATAGGGCTATGTGGAACAAGGGCATTTTTTGAGTAGGAACAAGGAATGAGTCTCAGTGACCAACTAGACTGTCAGCAGCTGTCTCCACAGAGAGCAGGTGATAGCAGTAAATTAAGAGATTGCTGGCTTGATTTCCATTTAACTGCATAATGTTCTTTCACTCAACTCTGATGCTTCAGGTAATTATTCTGTAGATGTCTCACAATACATACTCCAAGTAACCAAAAACCTAAACTAACCAGTTCACATCTGGTTGGGGAATTTTTTTGCATGCTAGCCCTGCTCCATCCTTATAGTAACCAGGCTAAATCTCTGCATGGGACACACACATGGGTCCGGAGATTAGATTGACACACCAACATAACACGTAGTGGTTCATTTTCGGTAATGTTTCTCTAACAATCACTGACATACAGATTTGCATCATCTCTGCAGCCCTCATACAGTTTGTCTAACATTTAGAAGGATTACACCGACTGACAGATTGGTGGATTTCCTGGAACAAAAGTACACCGTAATGCAAGTGGAGAGAAAGCAGGTTTTTACAGAACAAACTTTGACTAAACAGATAATCAGTCTCCTGAATTTCTAAATGAAAATCACAATCTGATGATCTTTTAGGAATACTGACAAGATTCTGGTTAGTATATTTTAGGCCCAAGTCTGGTAAAGCACATGATGAAAAAGAGGCACACACTAACAGTTTGAGAACACCTCGTACAGGGGTCCCTAGACTGTGTGCACTACAAGAGCTACAAAAAAAAAAAAAGCACCGTCAGTGTACAACACCACAACAAACACTGCACGTTGTTCCCTCTGTTGTCTCAATTCAATCTGCTTTCAACAAAGAACATAATATTAGCTTTGTAGTACTACACCACTTTACTTCTCACCCTTGGCCAGCATATTGATAAATGGGAAGTGAATTAGAACCCGTTTATACATTAACATTGCAGCTACTTCAATAATTCTTAGCCCTAACCATGATATTTTGATTTTCCAAACGATCTTGTTCATTTTTGATGGAAATGTTCATTTAGGTCTCAAAAGCTGTAAACAAATTTGGTATAAACACCTAAATCCAAAAAGTTCTTCATATTTAACATTCTGCAAATATAGAGAAACTATAGCTCCACAATATCCATTAATGCTTCTTGGGTGATCCGAGTGGACAGTTCAACATACAGATGTTCAAGACCACCAAGATGCATTGTGATCCTATCACACCACCCTCATGCCAAGATGGTCAGGAACACATATCATTAGTACCGTAAATTCTTCAGTGTCCTGATGCGTCCCCAACAAGGACCTAACAGAAAAATCAATGGAGGATGTTTCGGTGAAAGCATTCCAGCATTCCCCAAAAAATGATGAAGGGGAGCACTGATGTACATAGCTAGAGTGTAAGCAAGGCAAGACCCCCAATCTCAGTCCAAAGAAGATGTAAGGCGTAGGCAGTAATAAAATCTGAAGTGGTCCGCTGAACACTTTGAAGATGCATGAAGGTCACAGGTTTAAACAGCAATGCATTGCGGTGGGGTCTGGTTGCCAAAAACATATGTCCATCAGGTGATAGAAAATGCCTAGAACATCATTGGTACCCATATCCTGAGCATCAGTCATAAGATGAGGTTCTTGAGCAGCACCCATAGGATATTAACAGATAATACTGACAAAGACCAGCTTAGTTAGCTTTTCTTTTTAATTTTTTTTAATGTGGCTTCAACATCAATTCTAGCTTAATGGGTATTGTGGAGCTATAGTTTCTTTATTTGCAAATTGTTAAATATGAAGACCTTTTTGGATTTTGTCATTTACACCAAATTTGGTATACAGCCTTTGAGAGACCGAAATGAACGTTTCTATCAAAAATGAGCAAGATTGTTCAAAAAACATGGCCACCATCAATCAAAATAACATGGTTGGGGCTAAGTGACGATGAAGAATTATTGCAGTACCTGCATTGAAACTGTTTGGCCTTTTCAAACCTGAATGTTGCCATTTGTGGTTGAATTTTGGCTGAGCCGCACCTTTGTAGGACAAAAAGGACTGGAATCCCTAAATGACAGCATGTGACTACAAAATAGCTTGTTTTGGTTTCGTATATTCAAGGGACCAAATGTAAACTTTTATTATACAATCTTGTGCTGCACAATGATAATTAAAAGAGTCTATGATTCAACACCAGTCATCATAACTTGCTTTGTGCTACCATTAAGACATATCATTGAGATGATATTCATAAATAGCAAAGATATTTTCTGCTCCAGTTTGTGAAAACAGTAAATCAAGCCAATTCTTCTCCTTTTAATTTTACTGCCTAAGAAAAGCCAGGGCCAGTGTTTGACTTCTTCTGGGCAAAATGTGTACATTTTGCCCTCATGCATTTTATCTGAGCTGATATGACAAACATGTTACCCCTTTATATGAACAGAAAGATGCACAGTTTAGAATCTTAGGAATCACATTTTTTCCAACAACTTCCAAGTGACTTCATAGCTGTTGCAACATGCAGAGAGGCAGCGTTACTGGAGACCTGGGGCAGCTCCCGTTGCAGAGTGAAATGCACACCACAGGCTATTTCTGGTCACTCAGCAGGATCAGATTTTCCTCAAAGAAAGCGTGATCTCCAGGAAAGGACCCGATCAGACTGCTAAATACTACTGAGTTTAGCCATACACATACGATAGGGACACATGGTTAACCAAGAAGATAGAGATTCATAGAATGTTGATCATAGTTGTCATTAAAATAAAAGCAACCAGTAACAAAATATTAATTCACAAATGGTAATAACTGCAAAAAAATAATTTGCAAAGCCAAGCAGACACAGAAGACCACTTCTTGACACGTGCAAATGTTTGACTGACAGGCCTTCAGGACTAGTTGCTTGACAAATACTAGAAGATGCAAGTGTCCCCTAGGCAGGGACAGCGAAGGTAATGCGAGTGAGCTCCACATTTGTGAATCAGATGCCCTTGTGGACTTATTTGGACATTGGCTGACGGCCAGTGAGCCCGGTTCACCGACGGTGTCCCTCTGAGCCTTTAATCTGCCCTCTGGCTGTAAATTAATGCCGCTTCTCATTCATCCAACTGGCCACACACGTCTTAAATTGACCTCAGTGATCTGCTTGGTTAGTGACGAGAAAAGTCACTCAGTGCTGTCAGATTGGGCAGCAGGACTACTACAACTACAACAACAGGTGGCAGAACAAAGTGGTAGACATGTCCAAAAAGCTAAACCTAAGGCAATTTAACTGAACATGAAGATGACACGTTTTTAAACCCAAGAGAGGGGGGGATGTGTTGGGGGTGTTGATTTCTATTCAGCTGTTGTCATCGTAAATCATTCTGGACATTTTTCAATCACCTCCAGTTGCACAATGTTAAACCACCTATGGTGTATTTCATTCCTTGCAAAACAATGGCATGATGACTCACCTAAATAACTGTAATCCATTCACTCATGACTAAATGCTGGGCTTGGTACAAGCTCCTTGGTGCTGAAAGCACAGTAATAAATGGATTCTGTGGTGCTGAACGAGGGCAAAGGTCTTTAGACCACTCACCTCCATTTCTCTGAATGTCCTCTACCCAGATGGACCCTTTTCTTTGAATGCAGCCAAGTGCCTCTAAGCACAGAAGGGAGATCCTCTGACCAATCAGAGTAACTGGGAGGGGAGTGCCTGCATGGCTGGGAAACGTGACCGGAACAAGGACCACTAGCAATTTTAGTGAATAAGCAGCTCTTGGGGCTGCCATGCTATAGAGGGAATAGCTCTGGAAGGACACCTCGTCATCGACCATAGCATCTGCTCCCATGCACTCAATAATAACTCTGCGGCTCTAGTAAGGCTCATGTCAAACCAGTCTGGTAGCATTTGACCTCGACTCTTTCCTGCCATCAACAACCCCTCATTAAAAAAGGGAGAAAGAAACCCTATCATGGTTGACTGGACATTGAGCTTCCAGTTGTCTGGTTTGAATGTGTGCGTGTAGCTGGAGCCGGGGCAACACGCGGTGACTACGGGCGACCACATGCTTGACATCCACAGTGAAGTCCCCACGTAGTTGAATTACTCAGATAAAAACACGTCTGACCACGTAAAACAGGTCATTAAGTACATTTAGACCCATACGTGTAATTTATTCAAACGACATTTCCAAACTGATGTGGGTGGTAATAAAACACCTACGCACCAATAAGGGGTTAAAAAGGGATCGAGCCCGGCTAATGCAAGCATCTAAGTTGAGTAACACACACACCGACCAATAGAACAACCTGAGACAGATTTCTTCTAGGAACTAGCTAGAGTTAGCTAGCTAGAAACGGCCTGCCAACTTGAAGTCAAGGCGGCTTTTAAACAGTTTACCCACTACGCTGTCGCCCACCGGAACCATACGAGGGGTCATATTCATACAAGATTATTTGCACTTCTATACATTTCCAGGGTGAAGAATGAATTACCGACCTCAGAGGGAAAGGGGGAGGTGGCCATTTTTGACTGACGACGTTAGCTAGCTTACTAATAATGTGCTCCGGTGTCAGAAATGTGACTGGCCGGCTAGCTAGATATGGATGAATGAGTGATCACAGCGAGGAAACGACCCATCGAAAACAAGAGTTAATCACATTTAGACGGTTACATGTCACGTATGAGCTGAGGGGAAAGAGGGCAAGCATGTGGCCGACAACGTTTCAATATGCTGCCGACTGAGACCGAGAGCAGCCTAGCCGTCCAAATGACACGAACCTTGGGATGGTACGGAGGTCCCCGGTTCCTTTGGTCTCATCCTGCCGAGAGAACCACACCTCCAACAGCTTCTCGGTCCCCTCGAAGAAATGTGCACCGTTTTCTTCCATCATGAGACAACAGACACCCAACAAAAATATTAAACGTCGTTTGTAACGTTTACAGCTTAATAATCCTTCATCGATCAGTAATAGTGAATTGAGGTACAGTCCTTTAAACAATCCAGGTGTTGATTTTCTTGAGTTGCCGTCTTCCCTTTTGCAGAGAATACCGTGAGCGAGTGCTAGCTAATATCGCCGGCCATACTGTGTAAAGCGCTGAATGCAGATGGCGCGGGGGTTTTATATACCAGCCGCGGCTACGTCAGCCTTACGTTGAGCAAACCCATTCGCCAGTCTCTGTCTTGTGACATTTGTTTGGTCCGGAGAGCCGTCAGTCATTGTAAAGACAAACCTTGCCTCACGTGACTTTTTGTTTTCCGGTCTGCACGGGACGTTGTTGATAAGAATGAAAGAACGGTGTCGTAAATTACATTTTAAAAGTATTACATAATGACATCACAGTTATTCATTTTAATTCAACTCACCGGTTTCAAAATGTGGGACTATTTGATCTGCTTGTCGCGTAAAAAAAGAAAGCTGCCCCAATCATATTGGAGCGATAACATACAATATTTATGCATCTGTCCACATGGGTTACTAACTATATGTTACCACTACCACCATCAGTACATGGTCACTATGCATTCATTTATTGTCTGTACTTTTCGCGGACATAAACTAATACACAAGTTTTAATCAAACATACGTGGAATTAATTTCACTACACATAGAATACAAAGTTATATCATATTTTTAGGACGGGTTTCAGTAAAGGAAAAGAGAAATCTGAATGCATTGTATGAAACACATGCCGGATATTCAATTCAGTGACCAAATGTAAAAATATAATAATAATAATAATAATAATAATGATAATACAAACATTTGTATTTATTAAATTGCCATTATTAAACAACAACAATAATAATCAGTGATAACAATATTATAAATACATATAAATATACATAAAATGAAGGTCTCACGACAGCTGCAGCAATTTGGCTGTCTATTTACACTTTGTCAGACAATAAAACAAAACGGTATATTTTATAGAAACCTTCGTTTATGTTTTTCTGTGAGGACCGATTTAATTTATTGTATTACTTTGATTATAATTGGGGTGTGTGCTATAAAATCACTGACAATAAAGGTTTAGGGATCATTTCAGAATTTCTAAAAATGTATTTCAATATTCAATATATTTCAGGTATTAACTTTGAAGGAACAGCTCTGGACTCCATGAAATTCAAACCGCCGATGCCTGCATGTTTGAAGAGCGTTCATGAGTACGCACAGCGCAACAAACCGCAGCGAGAAACGCGCGTTGTAGTTTCCTTCATCTTGGTTTCTAAGCTGGCAAAGCAAGGCGCCTGCTCAGAAAGAACTACACTACCCAGTGAGCCCTGCGCGCCAATTAGAAACGTCAACGAGCCAGTGAACATTAAGCGGAGCAGACCAAAATCCCAAACAAGGAAATGGTGGGGGAATAAAACGAGCAGATTATTTAATTAATGCATGTAATAATTAATATTTTATTTTATTGTAAATTAAGACGTATTTATGGGTTAAAATGGATTACGACTTCAAAACAAAGCTGGCGGCCGAGAGAGAGAGAGTAGAAGATCTGTTCGAATATGAAGGTTGCAAAGTGGGTCGAGGCACCTACGGGCACGTTTATAAAGCTAAACGCAAAGACGGGTAAGATAACCGTGGACGTTATTGTTTGTGCTCTCATCTCACTGACCACAGGCTGCATGTGCTCAACACACGGCTCGGCTGTGTTTCGAACGGGGCTTTAGATTGAACCCTGGCCGAAGCGCTAACCCGTGTTTCTGTGTTTTTGTTTTCATGTAACGCACTCACTCACTCACCAACGGTGGCCCCCCCCCCACACTCCTCGTCCTCCTCCCCCTCCCCACCCCCCTTAAACAACACACTAAAGCAGCGGCGGTGGGTTTAATGTTTGGACAAGCGTCTTCTTTACCGTCGCCACTGAATGCAGCCTGATGTTGATGCACGTAAACCGAAGCCACCGCACGTCATTTCGAGCGATAGTGACAGTTCAGCGCCTTTTGCGTGGACAAGCTGCCCCCTCCCCCCCTCATTTTGACACGGTGCACTGCCAAACTTTTTTTCCCCTTACGCTCACAGTGGATAGTGATCTGTTTTTTCTGACACTGTCAAGCATCTTACAGTCTAATGCATGTGCATATAATGTACAGTACATGTCCCTCATGCTGTGCCAGCAGTGTCACTCTGTGCCGCTGGCTTCGAGCTCCCTAGTCACAATAATACTTAGTGCGATTTTCTTTTCATAGCGAAACTGAAATGTGTAAGTTTGCCAAAAGTGTAATCACTCTGCCCTGACAGATTGGAAAGACCGTGTCATTCAAGAAATACTTGGGCCACCGTGCATGAAAAGTTACCTTATTACAGTGATAAGATATTGGCTATGTAGAAACACTCCTTTTTAGTTGTTGTTGCTACACAATTGCAGCAATGCAATATAATTACCATTTGCACTAGCCAAAAAGACTATTACAGGGATCGGGCTAGATGTGACAGATGATCATATGTATATGACCCCCATGAAATAAACACTCTTAGCGGCTTTTCAGCAATATAATCAGTCGCTATCTTCTAGAACAACATAATTCAAATGATGCAGGGAATGGGTACGAGCCTATGTGACTGATGATCAGATGGGATTGAAGAGGTGATGATGTGTAGTTATAGCCTCATGTGATATTGAATATTGTGTGATGTAACATGGAAAAGAAAAAAGAGCTGATAGTGGATCAGTGCTCAGCATTGACTAAACGCCTGAGTTTAACTCTTTGTATTAAAGTGGGATTGATGCCGCCATGAATCTGTGTTGTGCATTTGCTATAACCAGCCGAGGAATCAGAATAGCCTTTGCTTCATTCAGCATTGACTCACAGAGTTGTAAAGCTGAGTCAGGCAGTGCCCTGTTACCTTCTGGATGGATAATAGAGATGTGACGTGAGGTCAAAAGGTGATCACAGGCAGGTCATGGGTAGCCTCTCTGCAGCAGTAATACCTGACAGTGTATGTAATGCTGCAAAGTAACACAATCCTAGAGGGTGTTTGATTCGTTCTATAGATTTTATATAGGGTAGCTTACCTGTAGGGTTTCTTAAAAAATCATGGTTGTCAATGTTGTCTTGTTTACTCCACCTCATTATTGTTAAATGGAGGCACTATAGTAACTGTAGTGGATGTGGCAGTGATTTACTCTGTTGTGCTTTGACCCCACATTGAAGTAAACCAAGCAGTCTAGCAGTATCATTGGATCAGCTGTTTTTTCAGTTCAAAAATCAATCAAAAGATCAACTTGTTCAAGTTTACCGTCTGCTAGCTTTGGGCAGACTCGTCCTGTAAAGCTCTTCCCAATAAAATAGATTAAAAAAAGAAAAACAGCATTCACACCAGAAATAAATCCTGGAAGGTCGTAGCACTTCAAGGGCCACTGTCCAGCTCCAAATGTGATTGAGTGAGGAAGGGACTGATAACTCTTTTCCACAAAATTAGCTCTCGTGCTTGAACCAAACTCGGTGCTACTCCGTGATTGAGCCCTCATGTCCACCAGATTTGAGTGGACCCTGGTCCTTGTGATGGCAGACAAGGAGTTCCTTCAAAGGTTCCTAGTTCCTGGGGAAAGTTTCTGCATCGGTAACACAGCATTTCATTTTCACTATGATGATTTAGTCAGACAACTTTGTGGTTGTAAAATCATGATTTTAGCAGAGTAGAGCAGCAGTGTGTGACTGCTGGTTAACACGTTACACATCAGTCACTATTTCATACAGCTTTTATTGTCTGACAATTGACAAAGAAAAACATGCCAATAGGAACAGCTTAAATTGTATTAAAATACTGTAAATGTGAGAACAGAGAGTAAGAGATGAAATATAAAGGTATGAAACCACCCTTACATTAGGCAGAATGCAACATGATGAGGTAAGCTAATCATCACATTGTGTAACAGTTTTCAACTATGTCCTCAGCTTTGCAACTTGACAAAACGACCACACAGTGGGTTTTGTCCTAGTAGTTTTCAGAGCCATGGCATTTACAGCTAAATTGCTTTAGATCGATACTGTGATACAATAATACAGCTTGTAATATGTACTACTGTGGCTGTTTCCCTACTCAGAAAAATAAACAACACCACGAACGGGAACCTGAATCTGAAGTGCGGTACGATAGCTACATTATATTCTCATAGGTTGTTGGCACAGCATCTAAGGATGGAGGACATCTCATATTAAGAGACAGAGTCTCAATTCAGGGGCTGCATCCTTCAGAGTACGAGGCCTACCTGGCTTCATAGACTGTCTCCTTCGTGGGCTGCGTAGACTGCAAAGGCCGAACCGAACCGAAATGGTCTGGTCTGGTTAACTGAGGCCTTTCATGATTGGCATCACTAGCTCATTACGTTCTTATAACTGTTGCCTAGCAACAGCGCTGAAGCTGGACACTACAGGAACATTTAATGTTTTTTAACATGTGTACCGTTCAGTTGAGTTGAAGTGTGATCCTCAACCATTGGATCTCTCATTGCATGCCAGTGGCATTACCTCTTTGAGAAACAAACTGAAGCACATACAAATCTTGCAATTAACAGTTCTTAAGTTGGATGACACCTTCAGCCTAATAAAAAGCATTTGTTTCCTGGCTAGGAGAAAGTATGCCCTTGACAGTGTGTGAAGATATATTGTTAAATAGATGGACTCTGTTCAGTAATGTTCGGTCTACTATGGGTGTACTATGACAAGAATTGCAAAAGGTTCCAAAAAAAACTGTGTTCAGACATTTGCAGTGCTGCTGCAGTCTCTGGTGGTTTTTAAGCATAGGGTTATGATGCTGGCATTGAATAGTACTCACCGAAAGCCAGTCACCAGTGCATCCGCAGACCACAGTCTTTCCAACTTTAAAAGAGACACGATGGGACTGTGCGCAAACCACACTGGCGTCATTGCTGATTCTGGCACTGGCATTGAAGACACACACTAACCAGCATAAAACGCTATGCAGAGACCTCAAGGGCCCTCACCAACAGAACCGATAGTGTTGCTTGGTCATGTGTGGCCTATCATTGGTATTAGATTTTGTGATGCGTCTCACAAAATCTGGTGGAATCTATTTGTAGCTGTTTTGGCATGTTATGGAAGTACTCTTGATTGGCTGGCTATTCATGAGGTAAAAACAACTGTGCCAAATGAAACATTTTGTTCAGCATAGTCTAAATTTGGATTCTGAGCTTTGAATGTGAGACTCCATCAGATTCACACTGACAACAAAAGAGTTGCCAAGCCTTTGGTCATATTTCCCAGATGTTCTTCGGAGTGCACATACAATTTGTTTTACTAGTATCCATGTCAGGAACATACAAAACAGGTGTTGTTGTGGTCAGCCAATGCCACTGGCTGCAGTGTTTAAATACATTGTGTAGTCATAAAGCAGATGTGATGCAACACAGCCATCTGTCTTTGCAGGTGTTGTGAGGTTAACCTGGTTTGTCAGTGCCTTAAAAGTGCAGATCCAGACCCTTTGCAAAGGTATGTTCCCATGGAAAACACTGGAGAAACCTAATGTTATGTCTTTTTGGAGAAAAAAGTTAAAAATGACAAGAAAATATTTAGCTTTAGATGTTTTTCCCACCATGTTTTCTTTGCTGTTGAATAAACCTTTAGAACTGACAGCTTTAATAATATATTTGTTTACAGACCAAATTATTAGACGTAATGTGCTTTTTTGAGTGTATGTGCAGCTAAACTAGTATTAGAAATGTGTGCATGACAGTTCCACTTAATCCACGACTCTCCAATGACAATAAGCCTGAAGGGGGTTAGATCTTAAAACCATGACATCTTGTTTGATTTGCGCTAACTGCTACCTGAATGAAGTACTGTGCCTTTTTGCTGTGTTTTAAATAGAATGTGCTTCCTATTAGTCCTTCTTTTCTCCACTGCTCTATACTTAAAAAGGATTTCATACACTGGTACACCACATATCTCAAATAATACATTTTCATCTGCTGAAAATGCTAATTCCTGAAGAATCATATTTCACTTATTAGCTGTTTTTAATGCACAAATGGGATTCACAAGGACAAATGACTCCTCAAAATGCAGAGGGGGAAACAACAACAGAGTAATGGCAGGGTAATTTGTCCTGGAAAACCTGGAAAACAGTTGACCAAGTTTTAAAGGTGTAACTATCCTCCAGTCATGGATCATTTGAGCTCTCACTCTTTGAGACAGTTTTTCATACCCCCCACCACCCCACAAAAGATTTCCAGTGTCAGGGTTATTATCTTGAGTGAATTAAACTAACTTTTATCAAAGACCTGACCACTCGATCATGATTGGGCCAAAACTGTCATGACATATGCAGACATGGAAGACAATATCTAATACATACAAAATTACTGTAGCTTGTTCCAATTCTATGTAGAAAAATCATTCGGTGATTCACAAGTGTTATAGTGTTGATTATGAAATGAAAAAAATGTTTTGCTACATTATTAAAGTGATTAGAGCTCAACAGGCTGCACCTACAGCGATGGGTTGGGTTTAGTTAGGGTATCAGGGCTCTGTAATCCATTATTATCATATGTAATTGTGGATGTTTTAATCACAGTTTCGGCCTCAGATTCACAATAGTTTCCTTCCTGCAGGCACATGAAAACACATGGGGAATAAAGACAAAGTAGAAAATGTTGCTGTTGTCAACTTGTGCCGTTTCCGTCTACATACATTTTTTACAGATTCATGTAAGGTCACTGTGACCTTTGACCTCTGGGTTTTTTTCAGGTGATCTTTGAGCCCAAGAGACAACTGATCAAAAGAACCACTGACCTTTTGGCGATCCCTGGCTGTTCAGCTGCATCATCCAAGAACACAATCTCCAGAAAAGAGTGGGAACCCTGAAAATGTTTGGGTGTTTTCTGACGATGCATCTATTTTCTCTGTTTGTCCCTGCAGGAAAGATGAAAAGGAGTATGCACTTAAACAAATAGAAGGCACTGGAATATCGATGTCTGCCTGCAGGGAAATTGCTGTAAGTTGATTGCACATTTATGCATATGTGTTTATTGCTGGGGCAGGTCACTGTTTTATTTTACCGCCCAAATTTAAAGTCCAACATTTTATGAAAAATGCTACTTTACTTTCTTTTTGAGATACACACGCGCACACACACTAACACACAGACTGGCTAAAGTCAACATAATTTGGTCTTCGTGAACAGAATTTATTTGTTTGGAATTCATTTGCCAACAGAGCAGGGAAGTGAGATCTGATCACTGCAGACACATCCAGGATGCATTCTAATACTAGGTGTGGACTAACATACTTAGGTCTCACCACTTGAGATTGGATCTCTCAGGGCGGATGATAATACTAGGTCTGAATGGGGCCACTGCCGTATGCTGAGACGACAAAACATTATTACTTACAATTAGTTATAGACAAAAATGTCAAGTCTTCCATAGCAGTTTTGAGTTTGCCACATGCACTACTCAGCAGGAAATTCTCCACTCAGACGCGTTCACAACAACACTGAAATTTTGAAAGGCAGAATGTAATGTATTACTCTGGAGATCACGTTTTTGTTTACAGCACATCAACACTGGCATCAGCCCTTGTCACTAAAAACTCTCTTGACATCTTCATCTGTGTCTTTTATGTGTGTGGCTCTGCTTTTTCATCCTGAGATATTTGTATTTCTTTGTTTTTTATTTTTGTGTCTGCCACATTTTTGATCAACACGCCCATTCGCTAGGGGTGTTTCCTACGGAGGATCTCCTGCCGGGTTGTCACATCAGCTCATTCAAACTTTCTGCAGAGTTTTAACAAAAGGGCTGGCTGGAGAAAGTCAAGAGGCTCCCACTTGTTGGACGGGCGCAGCCAGTCACATTGTTTCCAGCCAGAACCTTTGAGCCTTTAGTATTTGTGTTGGAGACGGTGCGGCCTGAGGGTGAGGAGTGTGCTACTCAGCCAGTCCTCAGAGAGGCTGCATATATAGAAAGTATGTGGCCCTTCCACTATAACCTGTTTACCTGGACAGGGAGGGATATGCTATGCTATATGAATCCTACAGAGAAAAGTGTTATGTTTAAGGCACACACAACACAGAATGAGATTATCATCTTCTGTTCCACATCATTCCTCAAGTCGGCAAGCTGGTTCTATAACTGTACATAAAATATACATATACAAAACATGTAACCTACATATTACATAACATTTAATGTGAATTTAGTAAATGGCTACTGAAAAGCATTGACAACAGGCTGACCATACATCAGCCAACAGGTGCTGGCTACATCTGCAAAGCTGCTTTCATACATGCACTGAACACTCTACTATTTTCTGTCAAGGAGGTGCATGTCGCAAATGTCCAAGTGAGACACTCCGCAGTTTGTGTGGACTTTCTCCACCGGGCCTCCTAGTATAAAGTCTGTAGAAATCCAGGAGAAGTTGATTTGAGAAGACCACATCCCCCTCTGGTTTCATGGCGAGCAAGTTGGGGGAGTTGATAACATCTCAAACATGCAACAGATGCAAGAATGTAAAAAACAACGAAAATATCTCCCAGTGAAAAAGCAGTGACACACCTAGAAGATGTCAAGAGGTGTTGTCATTGAAGGAAGGCCTCATGACTCTTCATCTCTGATTGGCTGTGGTGATTTGTGCCACTACTTATCCTTTGAACAGCCAGGTTTCCATAAAATTGTATTTATAGGTGAACATCAAAATAAAGAGGTTAATGTGCATTTCTATTCTCTACTGTTTTGAAAATTAAAGACTTTTCATTTGTCTCTTAACATGCTATACATGAGTAAGATAGACGATCTCAACCCTACTTAAAAGAGGCAGGACCTTTCCTGCGACTGGGCGTGGCTTCCATGGCTGACAAGCCTGTACCAGCTCTAACTATAAGCTTTATCAAAAAGGAAGGTTTTAAGACTACTCTTAAACGTACAGATGGTGTCTGCCTCCAGAACTGAAAGTGGGAGATGATTCCACAGGAGAAGAGCTTGATAGCTGAAAGCTCTGGCTCCTACTCTACTTTTAGAGACTTTAGGGACGACAAGTAAGCCTGAATTCTGGGAGCGCAGTGCTCTAGTGGGTTGATAAGGTACTATCAGCTCTTTAAGGTATGATGGTGCCATATTATTAAGGGCCTTGAAGGTGAGGAGGAGAATTTAAAATACTATTCTAGATTTAACCGGAAGTCAGTGTAGTGAAGCTAATACTGGAGAAATGTGGTCTCTTTTCTTGGTTCTTGTCAGGACACGTGCTGCAGCATTTTGGACAAGCTGCAGAGTCTTTAACGACTTACTGCTGGAGCCTGATAATAATGAGAATCTTTTTGAGAAAGAACATTTTTGAGATCTTACATAAGTGAAAGAAGGCGGTCCTAGAAATTAGTTTTAAATGAGAATTAAAGGACAAATCGGGATCGGAGATCACTCCCAAGTTCCTGACTGTTTCATTGGAAGCAAGGGCAATGTCGTCTAGCGCAGCTATATCATTAGATAATGTATCTCTAAGGTGTTTAGGGCCAAGTATTAGAACCTCTGTTTAATCTGAGTTTAATAAGAAATTGCGGGTCATCCAGGTTTTTATGTCGTTGAGACATGCGTCTCGTTTTAGTTTAGTTAATTGATTACACTTTTCTGGTTTTAGTATAAATGGGTCATCCGCATAGCAGTTGCAATTTACCGAGCGTGTCCTGATAATGTTTCCTAGTGGAAGCATATATAATGTGAATACATTTGGGCCGAGCACAGACCCCTGTGGAACACTTTGGTGTGCACAGATGACTCATCATTAATTTGCACAAATTGGAATCGATCTGAAAAATCTGATTTAAACCAGTTTAACGCTAATTAACTGTTCTAGTCTCTGTAATAAAATTTGACGGTCAATAGTGTTGAATGCTGCACTAAGATCTTACAGGACGAGGACAGACACAAATCCCTGATCTGAAGCTATAAGAAGGTCATTAGTGACTTTTGCCAAGACTGTCTCTGTGCTATGATTGGCTCTAAACCCCGACTGAAAGTCTTCATATATATTACTTTCCTGGAGAAACTCACACAGCTGATTGGCTACAACCTTCTCAAGGATTTTAGACAGGAAGGGGAGGTTAGATATTGGTCTAGGGTGGATTCTTTTGAGAAGGGGTTTGATTACAGATGGTTTAAAGGACTGTGGTACATATCCTGATGATAATGAGAGATTGATTGTGTTCAGTAACCCTACTATCAAGAAGATCGCTTTTTTGAAGAAATTGTACTTTCTTGATTCTTGTTGTCCTGGGTTTGTACCCTCATGGTTGAATGCACTTATTGTAAGTCGCTTTGGATAAAAGCGTCAGCTAAATGAAAAATGTAAATGTAAATATAGCTATTCAGGGATCGAGGAATACTGGGTTCGGTGGTGATGTGACTCTCTGTCAGCCTGGCTACAGTGCTATTATTTTGGAGTAGTAGGCAGCTCTTGCTTTGTGGAGGGCCTTCTTATATGCTTTAACACTATCTTTCCAGGCTAGGTGATTTTCAACAGTTGTTGGAGTGCCACTTCCTTTCTAGGATTCTTGACAGTTGTTTTAATTCATGTGGCTCACAGATCGCTACAATATGGTGTAGTAGTGCATTAACTTCTCCAACCAACAACATTCGAGATAACATTTTTATTGTAGATTAACATCTTTGCTGACATCAAAGACTCAAGTCACTTGAGTCACTTGGACTCAAGGATGACCTGAAAGGTCAAAGGTCAATGCCACTGTGACCTCACAAACCACATTTGAAAACAACCTTGTGAATTCAGTATCACCTTGATGAATCTGAAGACCGTATTTAGCAGCGACGGTGATCTCCCAGCAGAGTAAAGCCTCGCTTTACTTGTCTCTTTACATTACAACCAGAAGATTTTAGCCAGAATCTTCTAGACTTGCCCAACAGAACAATGGAGTGTTTATGCCTCCCAAACCACCACCTCGCTTCGTTTAGCAAACTATGCAGTTGGGCAGATGGCATGCCACATGCGGTGGAGTTGAGGCGGGAAGGGCGGAAAGAGGTTGGTTTGGGTGCAGCATGTTTTTTTGTTTTAAAATATTTTCACATTAATGATATTCTGCTTTATGATTGGATACATGAGAAATAAAACAGTCTGTTGATCTGATGATTTTAACAGACATCAAATAGTATATTATCCAATAAGACACAATTGTTACATCAAGTGCTCTGTGATGCAAGTAGTGTATGAGCACCATCAGATAAAATGGAAAAACTAGTAAGTTAATTATTTGGAATCATGTCTATGCTTCTGAAAGAGGCCTCATTGTTTTTGGATTTTACTTTTTGGGGGAAATGTTTGGAATGAATATCCCAAATTTGTTGCTTTGTTGTTGCCACACATTCATGTGTGAATTGTATAGTTTCTCTCTGTGTTTTGATGATAATTATGATTATCACATACCTTGTATCCCCCCAAAAAATGAACAATTCTTATTGATAAAGGTGATGGCGTGTAATTGTTTTCTCCTCCTCTTCATATGGAGGTCTTATTTGCACCTCAGCAGGGTCCTTGTGCATGTTTTTTTTTCTTCTATTTCTTGTCACACCACACTGCTTCTTTTCTCCAATATCCAGGCAGTCAGAGCCCCACTGCAGTCTATATGTCAGCTCAACATTGGCTGCAGATTGCATAACGAGTCCCTCACAGAGACACAGATGTTACATACTATTTGGATGGGGATGAGGCTTCCTGTGTGTAAAGAGGAGAATGTTGTGTTTTAGATAAGTTGTGTTCATGAAGTGCATAGTCCCCTAAAACGGCCCTGCCTCAACTCTCTATTGATCAGTAGCAAAGATGACAAGATGACAAACCAGATTTGTATACAAATACAAATTGCCTCATATCAGGGGTCTCTGCTTATCATCAAGGGGCCCTGAAATCCTTCAGTGTCTCAAGTTTGTATTGTATTGTGTAAGTCATTTTACACATGAGTCCTGAGTCCCTGTTGGATACAATGGCTTTTGTTTCGTTAAATGTCCTGACCTCTTAAATATTCCCCTTTTTTCCCTGTCTGCCATAGAAGAACACGTGGGTAGATACAATGTGAGCACTAGCTCAAATAAATGAAGGGTGATGTTTTTCCATGTGAGGATAAGTGTGCAGTCACTCCCCCAGTCACACTGATCTGCTTAAACTAGATGACACAGTTATAAATTGTGTGAGCGATCCTTTCATCTCCAAAGTCGAAACTTAAAGTTATGCTCCAGCTTTGAGATGAGCCCTCATGTTTGTTTTCTCACCAGTCTCCACGACACAACCTTCTCTGACTCAATCAGCTGCTCATTCCCAGCCTGCTGATCGCTGTGTAAACAGGAACATGTTTTTGTTGTTTGTCCAGGGTGGACGTTTAAAAGCTCAAATGGGTGGTTGCTAGGGAGTGAATGAGCGTCAGTTAAATGGAGGAGTTAACTTTCTTCAATCCTCAGATTACTAAAGTGAAGTCAAACTAACTCTAGCAAATTTTGAAAACCATTTAAAGCAATGCCCAATGCGCCAGTGGAAGTATATATATATATATAGTGTATATATATATATCATAAATTGAAGTGTGATTTAATGTATATTAATAGATGGCCTAAAATATTATGACTATTTTCTTTATATTTATATTATATATGTAATTCATACCAATAAAACCATAATGTTGTTGAAATTAACTTAAGGAGGCTTGTCAGTGAGTGCATGTGTGTATCATCAATAACAATAGATTAATAGGTTGGGTAATTCCTAAATGTGTTTTGGTAATTGCAAGTAATATTAAATGTGATTAAAGTAATAGGGTGTAGCTAGCTATATAGCTAATTTGCATCTGCCATCCTTGTTCAAGAAAATGTAAGAGCTTATACAGTACAATACAACATATAATGCCAACATTAAAAATAGGAAATATGAAAAAGAATTTGAATTTGTTTACAGATGCCTGTATGTGTGTGTGTGTGTGTGTACGTGTATACATTAAATATGTGATTATAAATGGAAATAGGGTAATATGCTAGATGATGCCATAGACATAAAACATGCTAGTGAATATACTATAATATGTATATAGTGTACATGTACATTAATATAGATCGTGAATATAAAATAATTTTGTCAGTAATACATTACTGATTTTATGATAATAATTGTTTGTCTTTAGACGTCTTAATTGATGTCATGTTTTAGTTTTTTAGTTTTGTGTGACCCCAGCAAACAATCGCAGACTCTCAATTAATGTATTAATACAAATGTATCTACTCTTTAATCTGCTTCAGATCTGAAACATCATTGTGTTAGTTCTTTAGGATCCTGCTCTTTACTCGTCCTTCGAGCTGCAGCCTGCAGCCTATCAAAGACACAGCCGAGTCAGCAGTATATGTCTTTGAATACCACCGAGTGGCTGCTGCTGCGGGCGCACTGACGTCTCACTGAGCCAGTGGCCGCCAGCTTTATTCATTCTGCAGGGAGACGGCTTGGCGTATATATGGCCCTGCAGACAGAGCAGCAGTGTTTGTTTCTCGCCAGTGGCAGGCGGAGCCCTGCACACAGCATCCTGTAGTCAGTGTAGTGGATTTATCGACCTGCTGCTTGCCAGCTGCATCAGAGGAGTCATTAATAAATCCCCGGGAGCTGGATGATACAGGGCAGTGCTACTCTCCTTGTTTCTCCTGATCCTTGTCTCCTTGCCTTTTTGCTCATGAAACCTTTGTCAGCCTAATATTTTTGAAACATATACCTATACACTGGTCATGTAATGTTTTTTATAGCTCTAAAAAACCCTTTAAACCTGTTAATTTTGACTTGATTTTGATTCAGTGGAGTATTTTTCTTTTAATATATATATGATAATTGTAAGTTTTAGACTTATTATAATCAACACACAAAAAAAGGATTACATATGTAAACCTGTTATACTTTCTAAAACTATCAGCATACAGTATATGCTGTCCAATATAACACCATACAAAAATAATTTGATAAAAAATGCCTAATTTAAATGCACTGACTCAATTAGGGATACTCTGATCTTGTTTTTTCAGTATATCTCTAAAACACAGCTTATATACAGGGTTCATTATTTACATTGTATACACACATGCACATACATACTGTGTATAGATAGATGGATATTACCCATCCAGACCTGAGTATGAGACATAAGCTGCTGTAGCACATGCACTTGCACTCCCTGAATTTTTCATCAACAAGAGGAGCTATATGTGTGAATGCAAACAGACTTTAATGCCTGTTCAAATGACACATTTTATCATGATTTATGCTCATTAATCATTGAAAATCTCAAATTCCCAGCATAACACAGGCATGCAAAGTTCTGGTTCAAAGACCCAGCTTCACTCACTTAGAAATATATTTCCATTGCTTTCAGCTTTTGAAACTTAGAGGTGGCATCAGATGTTTTCAGTCCTCAACATAAAACCCTGTTTGTTTCATGTCTTCTTTCCAATCCCTGCTGCAACCCAAGTTTAAAGCTTCTCACAAGTGTTCAGTGATTTCAGTGACCCTGAAAGCACATTTGAGTCTTAAGTAGCCTGTGTAGAGGTAGACTGGCAGCCTGGGTCGGACTCAGTCGTAGCTGTGAATATTTGGAGGCTGTCCAGTGCTTTTCTCTGAGGCCTTTACAAAAACATGACCTATTTTACTCAGAAGGGGGAGAAGCTGCCCGTTCTTTTGTACTTGGTATGTTCATATTGCCATGCCATTCTAACCATCAGTTTACAGATAGTAATCTGTTTTCTTTGCTGTTTGGTGATTTTTGTGTTAAAACACTTTGATATTTTGATAGAAAAGTGGGGTATTCACAGCAAAGTTTGATTTTAAACTGTAAATTCTATTCAGTCTCTTTAGTCTCATTGATGATCAGCATCTCAGGCAGCAGAAAACACAACAACATTTGGTCACAGCTCGCCCTCTATCCCTGCACATGTTGAAGCATGGCCTAAATGGCCTTTGCCTAATAGGGCATGAAAATGAGTCACAAGATTTTCTGCACATGGAAATGTTTCCCACAGCACACCCTGCTTTCTGTGGTTAAGGCTGGATTACAGATGTGTGATTATGGCCTGCTGCAGCATTTTCCCAGGATTTTTTAATGTTTTTTTAATGCATCCTGCTAACTTCCAAAAACGAACAATGTAAATCCTTTAAAAATGTATTTGTTTGCAGCCGAGATAATTATATGTTTTACATACAGGACTGCGTCAGAAATTCTGCTTCTGTTTTGCTCGAGTGAGACCAAGCATATTAGTGTTAATATTTGCAATACAGGGAACAGAGATGCTCATTTTGAATGTGTTTATCTTAGTAAGAGCTGATGCCCCAAATATTAACCATAACTGACAAGAATTATAGATAACAACATGTAAAACAGCACCAATACACTTTAGATAACAAGAGGTTAATTTTTATGTTTGCAAATAGCAGCATAAACAATAAAACATGAGGAATCCCACATCATCGGCCACCATCAGCGCTGCTGTAAACAGACTTCACAGAATAAAACAGACCAATAGGCCTACACAGTGTTTCCCATTCATTTCATAGACTGTGGCAGACCGCCGTTGTTTAATTTGTCCGACCACAGTTTCATAATGACCCAGGAAATGGAAATCACCCAGACTTGAAAAGTAAATTTGACTATATTAAAGGTTAAACGGTTATGAACAGGGCAACAGGGAAAAATGTGTTGATTTATTTAACAGACAGCACACGTTATTTACAATGCTGTAAATTCGAGTTTGCCAAGAGGCTATTTTTCATCTGAAGTTTGCTGAAGAGTTGTTCCAAATTAATCCTCGAAGTAAAAAGTATAACATTTAATTGACAAATTTACTCATCATTTATAAGAATGCAGAACAATAATAAAAAGTAAAGATAACTAATGGAAAGACCGTTCAGGATGTGACACTTGATATTAATAATGACAAGTGCAGATATAAAAAGCATGTGCAGTATAAAAACACATATTAGTCTGATATTGACACCACAGCACAATTAAAGACATGAATGTATGTTTTGTCATTTTGTTTACCTTTGATAACATGTTTACCCTATCTGTCATTTTCCAGCATGACTTCTATCCTTCACAACACACTATTGCAATTCTCAGTTTGAGCTGATAAAAGCTTCAGAAAAACAGTGAGTCAACTAATCTGTTCAGTCAATACACAATTTTTTTAATAATTTTGTGTTACAGTAGCAGTGTGTTTGTGTTGTGGTGTGAAACTGCTAAGTCAAACCCAAGTCTAATGTGAACAGAAACAATCAGGAATAAACTTGCGATCCTGTGCACAGAAAATGGGTTAAACACTGCTCATTATCCAGCATCAAGCACTGGGCTTGTGTGTGAAAGTGGTATTTGTGCCACATTGAGTCAGTGATCATATGAGGTCTCAGTGGGTCTGTCTCGTCCAGCCTATGGTCGTCAGAATTCAAAGTGGTGCCACAGAGCTGTGGGTTTACAAGCCCTAAGCCCAGGGCTCATTGACACAATGCACTTTTATATCCTGTGGATTAAGGTTGTGATTAAATACAAACCTCATTTCCTCATCCAAATCAAAAAGCTTGCATATGATTCCTGAGTTATTCCCAACAGTTTGCCCCCACTACCCTCTCTGCCCCCATTTCTCACTTCTCCAACTGATTTGTAGCAATACAGTACTGTTGCTGCACGGTTCATTCAATTCTCACAATGTATCTATTGTGTATTGTTTTGACTGTTCTGGTTGTTTATCTTAGTTCACCAAAATTCACCGGCTTCAGGCAGTGGTGTTCAGATCTATTTTCTATGCTGTAACTGAAAGGGTGTCTCCAAGTTAAGAAGCAGGTTCCTTTGTCTTGAACTCAGTCACCATCACAAGTGTTCAGATCAGTATTTCCTCTTGTTGGAAATTATTTCAACTTTACGCATTAACTCACTTGGTCTTTTGGCTCAATCTGTCAAACCATCTAAGTACAGGTCAGTGTCAAATCCAGTAACATAAAGTGGATTTGTGTGTCATTCGTCTCAATACAATATGGGAAGAGAGAAGATTTTTGTTTGATTGAGTTGTGCAGTATGCTTAAAGGGGTAGTTCAAACAAAAAAAGAATTCGCTCAAGGGTTTGAGTCCACAAAACACTTCTGGAGTTTCAGGGGTAAACAGTGTTTCAGCCAAATGCAATACCATTGAAGTAAATGGTGACCACTTCTTGAAATGTTAAAAAACAACCATAAAATACCTCCATGCTGCTCCTATGGTGTGATCCAAGTGTCTTTAAGCCCCGACATTCAAATATGGCTCAAAACATCGTGATTTACACCACCAGCCTAAATGTCCTCTGATATCCTCCTCTGGAGCTGCTCATGTTCTCACTTGCACACTGCACAGAAACCGCACACACCCACACACCCACACACCGCACACACTGCACACACTGCACACACCGCACACAAGCTCTCACCCAAGGATACGTACAGGGTGCGCAGTAGCACCGCTACTTCTGCTATCATTGCTACCTCTGGTAGCAGACATTTAGAATAATAACATGGTGTAAATCACACACGTTTGAGTCGAATTTGAATGTGGGGGCTTGGATGACACCACACAAGCAGTATGGAGGCATTTTTTCTGTTGTTTTTTTGTTTGAAGAATTGATCCCCATTTTCTTCAATTGTGTTGGATTTGGCTGCAACACTGTTTACCCCTGAGACTCCAGAAGTGTTTTGTGGACTCAAACACTTCACCCACCCCTCCATCGGAATAGTGTTGAGTAGATGATGAGTGAATTAAAATTTTTCGGTGAACTATCCCTTTAAGCACTATGAGACAACTTGTGATTTGTGAATATGAGCTATACAAATCAAATTTGATTGAATGATTTTTTGATCATATTGAAACATTATTGTCATGTATTATAGCGAAAGGACAACAAAAGTTTTCTTTCACAGACACTAGCAAGAAGAAAAGCAAATCATGTTTGCCCACTGATGAAGTGAACACTATGTCCTTTTGTAATCCTTCACATTCCTGTGAGTGATCGCACTGTGCACCACACAAAAATAACACTGATAAAACAAGACTTGTATTGAATTGAATTGAACTACAATTTTCTCATCCTCCCATAACCATCTGGCAAACATTTGGCTGCTTACCAACATTTCAGTTTGTTTGGACATCTGCAGACAGCTCACTGTGTCACTAGTCAGCTGACTGAGTTACTGTCATGCGTCTCTCACTCTCATTCCTGTGGCATAATTATTTTCTCTGACTTTTATAATTTTTAACACTCAAGTCTTTCTGAGCTCATCATCTGTGACCAATCTATCTTTGGCTGAGAGATTTTCTTGCAGTGTCCCTGAGGGTCAAAACACAACATTTCACCATACACGACAACATTTCACCTCACGTCAACATTTGAGAAAATCCATTAACATTTCAGATAACGCAACATCTTGGAAATCACAGTGACATTTCATTTTACGCAAACAGTAGGACAACACCATTTATTTGTGATTCGACAGAATATGATTTAGAGTTTATTTAGTGGATGTGTACAGGTGGATGGACTCTTTAAACTCTCATTGTCAGGTAACTGATGATGCTTTGGTTATGTGTTGACTTGAATGGTCAACTCCACAGACGTCCCTTGAAAGCTTAACTTGCCATCTATAACATATCAACAAAGTCAACCACATAGTTTCAAATTCAAATATCTGTCCAGGTCTGTAGTATGAAGCAGGACAATTATTGAGGAAAGTCCAGGTTCACTTCTACCTGTGTTTATCACCATGGTAACAAGCTGAACCAGAGCAACTTAGTTCACGATACATATCGAAACCTGTCAACAGACCAACTCCTGACTAATCAGATCACTGGAAACCAGAGTCCCTGTCAGGATCTACAAAAGAGTAACGCGAAAAATAATACAGAGCAGCAAATATTTATTTAGTTACAATAAATAAATCCATCACAACCATTAAAGCTTCGGTTGAATTTAACAAAGTTTCTTTGATCGTAAGAAATTATTTAAGACATCTGAATACTTTCTAGATTCCACTGGAAATGATACTGCCCATGAACTGTTTTCTCCACCTTTTGTGTTAAATGAAATGTTAGATTTGGACTAATGTATACACTACTGTTCAAAAGTTTGGGGTCATCCAGACAATTTTGTGTTTTCCATGAAAACTCACACTTTTATTTATCAAATGAGTTGCAAAATGAATAGAAAATATAGTCAAGACATTGACAAGGTTAGAAATAATGATTTTTATTTGAAATATTAATTTTGTTCTTCAAACTTTGCTTTCGTCAAAGAATGCTCCATTTGCAGCAATTACAGCATTGCAGACCTTTGGCATTCTAGCTATTCTGATTTGTTGAGGTAATCTGTAGAAATGTCACCCCACGCTTCCTGAAGCACCTCCCACAAGTTGGATTGGCTTGATGGGCACTTCTTGCGTACCATACGGTCAAGCTGCTCCCACAACAGCTCAATGGGGTTGAGATGTGGTGACTGCGCTGGCCACTCCATTACAGACAGCATACCAGCTGCCTGCTTCTTCCCTAAATAGTTCTTGCATAATTTGGAGGTGTGCTTTGGGTCATTGTCCTATTGTAGGAGGAAATTGGCTCCAATCAAGCGCTGTCCACAGGGTATGGCATGGCGTTGCAAAATGGAGTGATAGCCTTCTGTAGCGTCACGGGTTGTCCCTAGGGGGGGCAGTGCGAAAGAGAGCGTAAAACAGGCACCATCAGACAGTATAAATGAAAAATAACGGTTTATTTGTCCATCCCACTGGCAGTTCCTTTACATTACTACTAAACAAAAGCCCATGAATAAACATAAAGCGTCCCGGAGGAGAAAGTGGTTTCTTCGCCAAACAAACGTAATCCAACCCTGCCAGGTCCCCGGTAGCTGTTCCTCCATGTAGGCGTCCTCTCTCCTCACAAATGTTCTTCTGTGTGATCCAAACACCTCAAACTTTGATTCGTCTGTCCATAACACTTTTTCCAATCTTCCTCTGTCCAATGTCTGTGTTCTTTTGTCCATATCAATCTTTTGTTTTTATTGGCCAGTCTCAATATGGCTTTTTCTTTGCCACTCTGCCTAGAAGACCAGCATCCCGGAGTCGCCTCTTTACTGTAGACGTTGACACTGGCGTTTTGCGGGTACCATTTAAAGAAGCTGCCAGTTGAGGACCTGTGAGGCGTCTATTTCTCAAACTAGAGACTCTAATATACTTGTCTTCTTGCTGAGTTGTGCACCGGGGCCTCCCACTTCTCTTTCTACTCTGGTTAGAGCCCGTTTGTGCTGTTCTCTGAAGGGAGTAGTACACACCGTTTGTAGGACATTTTCAGTTTCTTCGCAATTTCTCGCATGGAATAGCCTTCATTTCTAAGAACAAGAATAGACTGGTGAGTTTCACATGAAAGTTCTCTTTTTCTGGCCATTTTGAGAGTATAATCGAACCCACAGATGTGATGCTCCAGATACTCAACTAGCTCAAAGGAAGGCCAGTTTTATAGCTTCTCTCTCCAGCAAAACAGTTTTCAGCTGTGCTAACATAATTGCACAAGGGTTTTCAAGGGTTTTCTAATCATCCATTAGTCTTCTAAGGCGATTAGCAAACACAATGTACCATTAGAACACTGGAGTGATAGTTGCTGGAAATGGGCCTCTATACACCTATGTAGATATTTCATTAAAAACTTTAAAATTGAAATTATAAATTAAAAACAGACGTTTCCACCTAGAATAGTCATTTACCACATTAACAATGTATAGAGTGTATTTTTGATTAATTTAATGTTATCTTCATTGAAAAAAACAGTGCTTTTCTTTGAAAAATAAGGAAATTTGTAAGTGACCCCAAACTTTTGAACGGTAGTGTACATGTTTAAAAAATCTGCATATGTGCTGGTTTTGGGGTAACATTGTGTTACTATAGGTGAAGTACAGTCAGAAACATGACAGCCTGTATGAATGAATAATTCATCCAGTCAGTGGGATTCACTGTTTCAGTTCTGTCTCCCCCTGAATGCAACGCCCTGTAGACACAAGGGCCTGTTTTAAGGGCATGATTGATTATGGATTGCCTGTGGTGGGTCAGCAAATGGTACAGTGTGAATGGGAGTGGACGAAACCAATGAACCAGTGACAAAGACAGAAATAAAAGGAGTTGTTGAATGATACAACATTAACAACATTAGCCAGGATTGAAGTTCTCCATTATGCATCTGCCTCTTTGCTAACCTCCATGAGGCTTTCAGCAGCTGGTCTAACCAGGGGCTCAATGATAAATGAAAAGAAAACACCCGCCATTTTCAGTCCAGTTCGTCTGAAAATGTCAATGTCTAGAGTGCGCAAAACAAACCTACTGTAGTGAAATGGACAGTGGAAAGCTGGGAGCTGGGAAGTTAGTTGTTGTTGTTTTGCCCTAATGTCGAGAGAATTTGTGTTGTGCTCCAAGCAGAAGTCAGTAAGATGCTGGACTGTAGTGATCCACCTATTCATTCTATGAACCTCTGTCTGTCTGTATGTGTAACGCATATCTTGTGAACCATTCATCTTATCAGCCTTACACTTGGCATGTATCATGGCTCAAGGAAGTAAAGTGCCTACTTTGCTGCGATTTGGACATGCAATATGTTTAATATTAATAAATATGGCAACAACACTCTGTAGTAGCGAGTGATGGTGGAGCAGTGTGCCTTCAGTTTGCAGACCCGCCGGTCCGAGTTGAATCTTCTTCTACCTCCTCAGATACACCACAGCAACTGGCAGCCTGCGGCCCATTATATCTGTCCCACCAGATCATTTTGATTATTTGACTATTTTCATTTCACAATATCGGACTGAGATTCAGTCACGGTTGTCGCAGATGCGGATATTCGTCATGGCAGCAATATTCATAGAATTCCTCTTCAGCAAGTTTTCAGTACATTCAAATCTTTTCTTAAAATGATCCCTTTCCAAGTTATTCACACAATCTTGTGTCTTCCAGCTCCTACGAGAACTGAAACATCCAAATGTGATCGCCCTGCAGAAAGTGTTCTTGTCCCACAGCGACAGAAAGGTCTGGCTCCTTTTCGACTATGCTGAACATGATCTTTGGGTGAGTCTCTCTGAACGATTGATGTGTGTCTCAAAAAGTTGAACTGAAACAAATGCTCATTAACTAGTTTTGTGTTTGGACCATGTAAAGATTATTATTGCTTGAAAAAGTGGTGTATTTTATTGAAGAAATTAAATTCTGTTCAACGTATCTGGCAAACATTTATTTGAGGATTCTGTGCACTGTGTGAAGCTCATTCAAACCTTAACACAATATCCACCAGTCATCCACCTGATTATAGGCTTAACCATAGCTGCTTCTGAGACATTTCTATACAATATATTTTCACATGTGACTAGTCAATGCACTGTGACACTGAAATAATGCTTGACCAGGAAGATATTAAAAATGTACTTTTCCTGTCACGTCAGAGTTTCAGTTTTGTATATTTGTCTGGTTCATTTGAAACCTTGTTTCCAGAATTTATGCCTCGCTAACAACCTGCTGAAGCTTGAAGCTTTATATTCAACACATGGGGAGGAGATCTGAGGATTGAACTCTCCTCCAGAAAACATTTTGAACCATTCCCTTAAAGCTCATTCAGCAAAAAGAGATTCACAAATGTGAACATATGTTTTTTGTAGCTCTTATGAGACTAGAAGTGTAACAGATTGACACACTTTACACACATAATTAACTGTGACCTGCTTCATCTATGACTATATGAATTTACAGTTGTTGCACTGTATGAATGTGTGTGTGTGAATGGGTGAATGGCAAATTGTACTGTAAATCACTTTGAGAGGTCATCAGGACTAAAAAAGCTCTATATAAATACAGGCCATTTACCAGTTTAAAAAGTACCTCATGTCACGTGTCTTCAGAAGTTGTCCAGTTTACCAAACATTCTCTAGTAGCCATCCAGTACGCACAGATGCTCTTCCCTTTTGAAAATGGCCAACTACCAAGAATAGTAATCAGTAAATTAGACAAATCCATCTGACTCCTTGTGTTGACTTTCCAACCTTGTGTACTATAAACTTAAATAAAGGGGAAACATTTTCTGTACCAATGGCTGCCAAAAAGCTTACACAATAAAATCACAATATGTATAAATCACAGCATTATAATTGACCCCTAGTTTATCAGGCACCATCAAGATGTGAGGAAGCTGTTTGTGCAAAGGATGTGGCTACACAGTCTGACCTGACAAGACATGCTTCAGTCCACAAGCACAACTGAGGTGAACCCTTTCTCTGCCTCGTAGCACATCATCAAGTTCCACCGCGCCTCCAAGGCCAACAAGAAGCCCATGCAGCTGCCCCGAGGGATGGTGAAGTCTCTCCTTTATCAGATTCTGGATGGGATCCATTACCTCCATGCCAACTGGGTGCTCCACAGGGATCTGGTGAGTGGCTATATTAGCTTCACTGCTCCAGTTTCTCTTTTCAGACACACTCCAACTCAAGCGCTGACACTGTTGACATCACAGAAACACTATTAGGAGTGCTGTAAGTTTTCTTGCAGCAGTCGTGTAGTGGCATCACACTTAGTGACATGGAGATTAATGGAGACTTGGAGATATATGAAAATATGGTAAACATACAACAACCAGGCCAAAGAGAAAATACTAATACAACCCAATGGCCAATGGCATATATAATGAATAATCATGTTGATAAGTGGAAGTAAAAAAAAAAGAAAAGGAGGGTTTAAGAACCGACTCTGTCCTATACTTTAATTTACACAAATTAAAAATGTAACAGACACAAAGCCCCATGGTTTAGTAAATTTCCATATATTTACTGACTGGTTGTCTTTAGTACTACTCTCATGAGTTTGCTCACAAGATTTCCAGTTGGCTAATTTCTGTATTCTCTCTATAATATCTATGTTCTTGTAGTCATGTCACAAATTTGCCATTGTTATAGAATAACATAGAATCTATCTTAAAGTTAAGGTTGATGGTGTTTGTTGACTTCTGTGAAACTACAATGATCACCAGCGTGCAGCTAGCTAATAATCACTATTCATAAAAGAGACATTATTCTATTACACTGTGTCTCTCTCTGCCACATGCCACATAAGGTATTCCAACTATCAGAGCCGTGTTATTTCAGAGCATGTGTTGTTATGTCTTGGTGTGGTATTACAGTTTCAGGATTTTCGATTGTCTGGAGGAAAGTGATTGTAATTCTTGAGGAGCAGAACGTCCTGAGGTCTGAATGTTGTCTGACTCTTGTCAAACCTTTAACCTGGCTACGATATCCTGCTGGTTCCTGTGAGACTCTCTCCACCTCTGTTTTCCCACAGTGCTTCGGTTAGAGGGAGATTTCATTCTCTCAGACTGGAGCCAGGACACAGCTTCTCATTGTCTGTCTTATTGCAGTTGAGATGGAAGAATGGCAATAATCAAACTACGATTGTTGTCCACAGAAAGAATCTTGCAGCTGAATTAAGTTTTGCGTTAATCTCTACAGTCTTAGTAGGCAAAGCTACAATAATGTCAGTGACCATGTTTTTTTGTGTAATGTCTTTTATGGAAATGATGAGATTTACAAAGAAAGAGTGTGCAGTCTTTTTAAGGCTCCTGCCTCATTTTGACTGTTGTGGCAAAAGCATCAGAGAAGTTCATACGAGCAGTATTGAGGGAGCTATTTTTAAAATGCAACTAGTGAAGCCACAAGCAACTGTCCAATAATTAAGCTACAGCAACACCCCACCTTTGTTGAAGTTACAAGTTACAATACAAGCAGCTCTGAAAAGGTATAACATACTAAAGCCTTTTGGCATCCAGAAACATATCTTGTTAATATAGTATCATGAGCAAATGCAGTCTTTAGTTTATGATTTAAGTTACCACAAACAACACAAAGAAATAGTCTGGATGCCTGCTTGTTTTATACAAAGATGGAGAGGTGTAGAAACTGTGATAGAGCAAGAGATTGCTGGATGCAGTGCAATCGTTTGAGCTATTTTCACACAAAGAAATAAACAAATGTAATTTTAGAATTAGGAATTTAGTTGCATGAACCCTCTTCTAAGTGGAAAGGATAGCCTGCTGTCAGAAATACTGCCTTATTTCAAATGTAGCTACACACTACCTGAACACACTATAAAGATAAATAAAGAAGTCTCTGTCTCTCGCTGTCTGTCGGTCATTTCTTCTCACAACCACTCATATTGCTATTGGGTGTATTGCTAGGAACCAAGGAGATGCTGTGTTGACTTTAGAAGTGTTCTTGGGATGAGTGTTTTCGAGAAAATATCTGATAATAACAGTAATAAAAGCTTTTCGTATAGAACTTAAAAATTATTTGCAAATGGCCTCGCAGAGTCATAAAACAAGAAATAATTCTAAATGGACAGCTGTGAATTCACCTAACATGCATTAGTGTTACAGAAGTCTGTACTCATTCGTACTCATTCAGTTGGTTTCCAGTTGTTTGTCCACAATGTAATTTTTGTCTGACAAAACCATACAGATTATATGCATTAAACATTTTGGGTAATTTAGTTTGCCTGGAACATTCCATGGAAGAGACTTCTTATTCTTATCATTTCTGACAAACCAGGCACAGGAAGCACAATGTCTTCTCCCTTCATTTAAAAGCGACAGCTGATTTGGTTTCTGCACGTGAGAATTATGTATGTTTACTGACATACATAGTGAGATTCCCTCAAAAGTGGTCACTCGAGACACATCTGGAGATGTATTGTTTGATGCAGTAGCACTTAGGCTCTTTTGGGGTTAGAAGGTCAGAGATACAAACAGGGCTCAGCCCCATGGGTACTTTTAAATGAATCATTTTTTGCAGGATTGGAGTGTGCACATTTGCATAGTGTTGGAATCAGGTAATTTCCATAGAAATGTAAACTGATGTGGAGCTTTTGAAAGATTTGACCTAGCGGTGGCATATGCATTGTAACAATAATAGATCAAGGACTGAACTCTGAGGGACTCCATCAATGATACTTTGGGAATGCTGGCTCAGGTCTAGCTGCTAGTTGGTTCGAAAGAATGGCAACTTTGTAAAGTGAAGAGTTTTGGAATCATTTTCATTACAGCACTGTAATGAAACAAAGTGTGATTCGATTCTATTTTGGTGTTTTATGTGTCAAACTTTTAAGATCTTTAATTGTATATCACATTCATCACTGTGACTCCCTGCAGCTTCTGAGATAACATCAGATCTTTCTTTGTCTCATTTATTACTGTGTCCTGTAACTCCCACAGTCCATCTGCAAGTGTGGCGTCTCTGCTGTCGCTTTTAAATGAAGGGAGAAGACATTGTGCTTCCTGTGCCTGGTCTGTCAGAAATGATAAGAATAAGAAGTCTCTTCCATGGAATGTTCCAGGCAAACTAAATTACCCAAAATGTTTAATGCATATAATCTGTATGGTTTTGTCACTCTAGTAAAGGAACATTTGTGACTTTGCTTGTGGATGAAAAGAGTGTAAGTAACCAAACACAACACTTCAGATTCTGCCGCAAAACTTTTATTTGATTGCCACCATGACTGCTTTGACGTCAGATGATCCTGAGAGAGGCTATTTCCAGATAACGATCATGGAGGAATGCATGACTGAGATTTTACAGTTTGGTTGAAAGTTAGCTAAGCCGTTGGTTGATTTCTCTGAATGAACCTCTTAGTGGATGAGTCGGGTTCAGAAGTCGGAGGGCAGAGCACTTACACAGTTCAGGCGCCTATCTATCTATACAGGGTCGTCCACTCTCACATAATCCTTGGCAATCCCCAATGGTCATGTGGTGGATGGATATCACATTATGTAAACCCCCAGGGATCAGGAGGCATGGCCAGTGTTTTGTACTTTGGAACAATTCAAAGGGCATCTCTGCAGGCATTAAATAATATGTATCTTTGCCACTGTCATTTTATCAATTACTGAGCTCTCTTTTTGTTCCATTGCAGTTGAAATGTAGGGTTTTTATTGACCTGAAATGACAAAGTCACTGATTGTCAGCTTGGAGGAATTCAGTCCTATCTAAAAGCAGATATTAGGCCCAGTAAATGCTTAGTATTAAATACTTTGTATTCTACAAGTTAATCAAGGTGAACCACTCTCACTGGCACAGGACTCCAGGCTAATGTTTTACAGTGGTGTCATTGGAGGCAGTGGATTTTTGGATTTATTTTCTTTCTTTCTATGAGTTAACAGAACTACAAATACTAGCAGCTCTTTGAGGTTGGAATTTGGCATATCAGTATTTTGAGCTAATCTTGCTATGCTCTCAATGACAATCCTAGCATATTGATTTTTAACAATAATCGGTATTCTGAGACTGATGGGAATGTCATTATTTTTGCAGGTATTTGGTCATAAACCAACGACAGGACAAATCAGAATTCTAACCTGATGAAGGAGCAGCGATAAAAAGCGGGGAATCATTATTATTTGTACCAAATTTTGTGCCAGTCCATCCACTGCTTAATGATAATGGATATTTTGGTCTGTACCAAAGAGGACTCACTGACTAAAAGAAACAACTGTAATTAGAAAAGTTTCTCAAAGACAAACAGATGTCATACTTTGCTGCGGTGAAAAGGTTTGGGTATGGTTGAAGAGAAGAGCAAGTAAAAACTGATTTGTTTCTAAACAAACAATCTTGTTATGGATGCTTAGCTCTATTTTTGCTACAGACAAACCAGTGACATCTTGCTACCATTGACCATGGCATGCCTCCACTGCAGCAGAAAAGCACAAAATTAAATAATTTCTAGAAAAGTTGGGGACACGTGTAAACATGCTCTTCCTTCCTCAAATAATCAGTAAAAAACCTTACCACTGGATGGGGGGGGGCTTAGTAAGGACAGAACAGACAAAATGTTTCATCTTTTCTTGTCATGTTTCAGTCTGCAACATCAGATCTGTAGTACAGCTCAGTAACCAGTGCCACTTTGAGCAAAAACATACATTTACTAACATATATTAAATTATCTTAATAGTTTAAACCACCAATTTTGCTATTGTCGACCTGCTACAGTTTTCCATAAAAATATTGTTATACTTCTCAGTCTTTCTCATCCATTGATTTATTCGTGGCCAATGTTACAACATCAACCTTGACATCCACATGTGGATTGTCTATCTTTTTTTACTATACTCAAAGAGTATTATTTCATTGCAAAGCTGAGCACAATGCATTGACTCGCTCAGCCCCTCCTGGCCCCCCCTATCACAATGATAACAGAGCCATCTATATAAATCAGACTGGCTAAAAACAACATCATTTGGTTTTTGTGAACAGAAATAATGTGTGTGTTTATTTGCATATAAAGCAGGGAAATTCAAAAGTGGGCGCTGTAGACACATGCAGAGACATAGTCTTATGCCAGATGTGAATTGAAATACTGACAGCTGTCCACATGTGATCAGGTCATGTTAATTCCAGACCTGAACAGGGCCAATGACTCTTGACCTTCTTCTTCTCATGTTATGAAGGTAAACAGCTTTGAGTCACGTGGGGCCGCTGAAGAAAGTGAGTCGCAAGTTATGACCAAATTATCTAGAAATTGGATAGAACATTTTTTACTGTCAAAATTACTGCCAGGGTTTTTTTCTTTGTTTTTTATATGTCTTCAAGTGAATCAAAGATTCGTGACATTTGATGTTGACAGCTAGTATGGGAAAATCCATGGCGGAAATTGGCCAGATTAACAAACAACCAACAGTCCTGCATGCTAATCTCAAGTAAAATCAAGGCTGACATTGTAGGGCTCTGAACAGATGTGTACAGCATCCTACAATGACTAAGTAAGCCGAAATACGATTTTACAGCAAGAAGAGGATAACACTGGCCTCTGGGAAATTGCTACTAAGAGTGCCAAAAAATGTGAAGCGCTGAATGCATGAGTCCAGGATGCTGTTGACTGTGAAACGTTGCAGAGGCACTTATATTGAGGCCAAGTGCAGTCACAACAATCACACCAGAGCCACGTACCAAAGCCTGATGAAAGCTACCATCCCAGGCCTGTCATCCTCAGCTTCTTCAGCTACTTGGTACATGAAAGAGTGCTGGAGAACGTAGAGAGAACATACCGAGGCTTACAGGATGTTGTGTGGAGAGGCAGCAAACTATCTTTCTTCCCAGATACAAACTTAAATGATAAAACACTTAAATGATAAAACAAAGGTACACAGCTTCTTTTATCATGCTTGCTTTTCACCACACCAACATTATGACCTGTTAACAGTATAATGTTATGGCTGAGTGTTGTGGGAATGTGAGACACAAAATATGTCATAATACAAAATAAAATGTTATGTTCTTGACCTTATGTGAATTTGTTAATGGTTGGAGTGAATCATAACCACAGTAATAATGAAGAGGTAACACAGCAATAAGAAGGGGGAGTACCCTCTCCTTTACAACAACATCAATTGTCCCACGGGAGCTGTGTGGTTGTTATGCTCCCTGAAGGTCACACCACTCTTATCAGTGCACCAACTCTTCCGGCCCTTTGTAACTATTTTCACCACAGCCGGATAAAATTCACCGTCAAACTCTGTCTGACTCTGCCCTGATGTATTGCAGTTAGTGCTGTTGTTTTGCTGTCTTATTGCCAGGGCTTCCTGCCATTGTGACTACACTACATGACTATCCTTCTTTTTATGCAAGCTCGCCAGCGGCAGTCAGTGGCCGGTGGCAGTCAGGTTTTCAGTTTGTGTGTCTGTCACCTCCATTCTCGTACATCTCAAGAACGCCTCGAGGGAATCTTCAAATTTGGTACAAAAATTCACTTGGACTCATGGATGACCTGATTCGATTTAGCAGTTAAAGTTGGAAGGTCAAGGCCACTGTAACCTCACAAAGCAAATGTTTTCCATGTGAACGATTATCTCTGAAATGCCTTGAGTAAATCCTTTCACATTTGGTCTAAACATTCACTTGGACTTCATGTTCCTTTGCTTTGTTTTGTGAATGTAATACCTCAGGAACACCTATAGAAATTCTTTAATGTTTGCCATACAGGTTAACTTCGGTGGAAGGATTCATTTGGTTTTATTGGTCAAAGGTCAAGGTCACGGTGGCCTCACAAAACATGTTTTTGGCCTCTTGAATGTGATATCTGCAGACTACCTTCATTGAATTTCTTCAACTTTCGTTAAGGTGTCACTTGGATTCAATGACTAACTTAATAGATTTTAGGTTCTTGTTGTTGGTCAGATTATCATCTTTATGCAGATACCTGGCTTTTTGTCAGTTCTCTCTGTGAATGTAAGTAATAACAATTGAAAAGCAGGGAGCTTTATGAGAAATGTCCCAAAGGCCTTTTATTGCTTTGGAAAAATATGTGAAAGCCACAAGTCTTACCATGATTTATGTTGTTACCATAATACATGTTAGAGGAAGATCAAGGAGACATTGACTGACATTTAATCTGCTGTGGCCTGCTTAGCTGCAGGGGGAAGGTGTCCTCACCAGCACAGCTGTAATGGCTTCAGTTCTTCTGCTGTTACATAACTGTATGCGTGTGCTGGTGTGTAACATGTTCTGCTTCTATTTACTGCAGGAATCAGGCATGTGCTTTGCATTGCACCACTGCATAGTGTTCAGCCCCCACTTGTACTGCCACTCCTTCACTCTTTCCTCCCTGTCCCACCCACCAGAGGGTCTTGCCGTACCTCCTTCACCCTCCCCCACCCCTAAGCGCTGGCAAGGGTTACATAACAGCCTTTAGCTATTACTGAGCCCACCGTCCTCCATGGTTAGCTGAGTCAAGATGCTGATATAGCAACTCTACTGGCCAAAGCAAAAAGCACACACCTCAGTGGACTGTACCAACAGTCACTGTCAGGGGGGGGGGATTACTGAAGGTGATCTGTTGCTGCTGTAAATGCAGACTAATCTACTGTATAAGCACATTACTGTATGCCTGGCTGTTAGGTCCAGGCTGTCTGTCCCACACAGTCAGACTGCAGCAACACCGGGCAGATGATGATGCTGTTCTCACGACTGATTCATGAGGATCGGGGAGGGGCCGCTACTTTAAGCTAACTATGTCAGAATGATACAATTTATCAATAATATACAAAAAAAATATTTTTTCAAGCCTTGCTTTGTTTATCATTTATTTTGTTTGGATACATTATTTCATATACATATATAAAGTAATCACTGATCATTTCAAGTAAGGATTGGTAGAGAGTGCATTCTTGAAATATGATACTAATTTTACTTTTATGCAGGATTCAGGTATATCACCATTTAAGTAAGAATAGTATTGATGGTTATGGGATATTCCGAGTATACTTTTATCATGAGGGATTGAAGTGTGCAGACTTTCACACCTGTAGTTTGGCTCACTTGGTTCTGATTTTGGAAAACGTGATACACTGTAGGATTTCAGTTGTGGTTTGTTTCCTGTTCACATTTATTACAAATTAATTATTATGTTAAATGAGCCAAACTTGTATTATAATCAAACTTAGGCCTAATGCAACAAGATTTTTATATCCTTAAACCTTTTAGGAGTTATGTTCATATGAGCATTCCAAGTTGCGTTCACTAAACTAATTTCAGTCATCTGAATTCTATTATAAAGTCGATGAGTGAACACAGCAGGGGATCCCCTGATGGATTCACCGCGAGCGAGTCTAAACTGTGACAGACCAAAAAACTAAAAAAACGAAAATAATAATCTCCCAGTAAAAAAGCGGTGACACACACGTAAAAGACACCTGTGAAGATGTCTAGAGAGTGTGTGGTGATAAGAGCAGACAACGGTGTCGGGGTGCTTTAAACATGATCATGTGCTCTCAACAGCGAAGTTAAAGAGAAAAATGAAAATTCAGTCATTATCTACTCACCCCTATGCCGATGGAGGGGTGGGTGAAGTGTTAGAGTCAACAAAACACTTTTGGAGTCTCAGGGGTAAACAGCGTTGCTGCCAAATGCAATACAATTGAAGTAACTGGGGACCACTTCTTCAAATGTAAAAAAACAACAGAAAAAAACCCACAACATGCCTCCATATTGCTCGTATGGTGTCATCCAAGTGTCTAGAAGCCCCAACAATTCAAATTTGACTGGAAACGGTGTCATTTACACCAAGTTTTAAGCCTAAAATTCAGCTACCGGAATTAGCAATGATAGTGGATATAGTGATGGTAATGAGCACCAAGCGCCTTCCCTTGGCAAGAGCTTGTGTGCAGTGTGTGTGGGGTACCTGTCTGTCACTAACCAACTTTCTTTCCTGCCCATGCACTCACTCTGCATGACCAGAGACTCCACAAGCCATAGAGGTGGGGAGGCATACACTGCTGAAGCAGAGACGATAGCCAGGAGTTATTGAGTGAGTCTTGGAAAAGTTTGTAGTCAGGCAGTCCACGTTCATGGTTTTTGGGGGGTCGAGCTTTGACTAGAGGGCCAATTAGAGGGGTTGGCATGCCTGTTCTTCTAGCTTTTCCAGGCTTACCACCTAAAAAAAAGGACTCAGTAAATTAGCAAGGCACAATGATATAATCTTTTAACCAGACAAGGTAAAAACGTAGTATATTGCTGAAGTGTATATGGGCGAGCAAAATAGTTGACGGTTCTAGCATTCATAAAATAAAAAAAAAAGACATTAAGTTGGTGTCCTAACTCAGTTATGAAATACTACTGCACCGTGTCTCTCTCCTCTCAGTCTGTGCACGTCATGACACCTGTAGTTTCTAATTCAGCCATGAACTCCCCTGGGCAGACATGCAGTTCAAACTCAGTGATGACATAGTAGTAACTGTTCATGCCAAAACATTTTGAAAGACCAATGGTCAATGAGAAAACTCCAACAAGTTGCCACCCAAACGAATGGGTGATGCTGATGCTACTCACAGCTGGATTTTGCCAAAACAACTTCTTCTGGTAGAGCCATACATGGCTTGTACAGACAATAATTCCTCCCTCATATCAACCTCAGTAGTGATCCCAACCAAATATCAACAAACTCAATGCTCTTGAAAAGTCAACTCAGCCTTCAGACCTTCACATACTGTGCATCTAAGGCAGATGGCCTGGGGGTTTCTCTTCTTTCTTGAGTAAATGTGACTTTCCCAACTCCAAAATGTACCCCTTACCACTTGCTTCAAACTTGACATTCACACGGGACATTTGAACTGAGCTTTTAGGATAGCCCTTTTTATCAACATTCTGTTGTAGTAATCTGCCTCTAGCTGCGGACCTGGCCTAGTTTTTGGGACAAAGATGTAGATGGTTTTGTTAAAGAGGGCCATGTCCCAGAGGAGTGGGTTTGCTGGTCCGCTCTGGGATGGTGTTTATTTTCCCTCGGCTCCTGATCCATTTCTGGAACCAACCGACTGTAACTGATTAATTTCACGAGGAAGTCTACATTTTGAAGCATGAAATACAATTTGGTGCATATTTTAAAAAAATAACTAGTGCATGTCTTAAAATCATTCATTTTATCTGGTTGCTCTTTTCCCATTCCATTTATATTTTTGTTTTTCATGTCGTCTATTCCATCAGAAACACATTGCATGCTCATCTGGCATCTTTAGAGGCACTAACACTCACTCAGGTCTTTTACAGAAAACTCTCAAAGTAATTACTGTTTTTCAAACAGCTTACATGAATACATTCAGGCCTAACTCAGTTAGGAAAGAAGAACTGGTGAGCCTGAACTTGTCGGGCCTTTTAAGAGACGCTTGCCTTTGTGTTTGCCGATCGATGCGTGTCTTGTTGTGGGCGTGAATAATAGACCTCATTATTAGTGCTGTTTCTATAGCAACAAGGCATGCAAGCCAGGAAGATCTGAGTCAAGCGATCCAGAGTGTTCACATTCACACACACACACCCAGGGAAAATCCATAAGCATTTTGACAACAAGCAGACTCTGTATCTGGCTGCGTGATAGAGTCACTGTAAACTTAAAAAAACAAAACACTGGGCTATGACTTTGTTCCTGTGATTAAATGTGCCGCTGTTTGTATGATACTTGTGGGATATTTGGTAAACAACTCTGTACACGTAACCCAAATAATATGGAAGTGTATTTGTTGATTGATGTGAATGAAAAACCCACCACTTCTAATGTTTGTGTGTGTCCATGTTGACCTCATTGTGACCCCTGTGGTGAAAATCTCCACCAATATCCCTCATGTGGCTGATTTGATGAGCAGAGGTTATAGGTTTTTGTTTAACCTTATTTAACAATGATGACGCAAATAATGTGATGATGAGGAATCCATCTATATGACCACATAAATCCAAAGCTATTCTAGTTTTATTCGCGTCATAAAAACTCATATGCCATAGAATATGAGACAACAGCGTTCGCATCATTTCAGGAATTAAAAATGAAATGCAATTTTTGACTAAAAGTTGGAAAGAAGTCAATGATTTGAAGGATTGATTAGATTCTGTGAATCAGCCAACAGTGCACAGTTGTATGTAATGGCACAGCAGATTCATCCGTGTACAATGTTCTTTTTGCCTACAGATGGCTGCAGATATTTATTGACTGAAGCAGATACTTTTAAGTAATAATTATAATAATAATAATCCTGCTAAGAGATGGAATAGTGGAACTACAGCTCTCTGTGAGAATGGCTACAGTGCTAAAGAGGAACCTGGGGTTGTTCTTATATTCTTAAATGAATGAAAAAAAAGAGATTCATGCATTTCAGAGGGCTTTTTAGTTATCACACTATTTTGCCAGGCTAGACGAATATCATCCAGATTTTACAACCTAACTGTTTTACCTGCTTTTATTGATCAGTTGTTTTCAACCACATGTTCTGTTAAACCCAACCTGTTGTCTGCTACGTGCCCAACTCTTAACTGCAAACTCGCTGCTCGGATGGTTGAGCTTGAATTTAGTTGAATGGATGGTGAATTTAGATTTCACTCGTCAGGTGACCAGAATAAAGTCATGAGGACAGTTACAGTCATAACAACCACAAGTTGCTAAAAGCAGTACTGCAGCTTCTTACTTTCTTATATACTCCTCAATTGAACAGACAGGAATGTATGTAATCAGAAACTTTTTGAAACACTATTGTCTCCCTTTGATTTAGTTGCAAAGGTTAACTCAGCTTTTTTTAAGGTTCCTCAACCAAAATGACACGAACACAGCCAGGTGTTTGACCCCGTGCGCAGCAGGATTCACAAGCACTATAGTGCACTCTCACAAAATGTCTGACGTGGTCATGGGGTTGTATGTTATAGCCTAAAGAGGCAGCAAGAGAATCTGTGATATATTGTGTAACAATCAGCTTAAGTTTTAAGTCTAGTTGCTGTAACGATTCAGGAACTATTGTGACACTATTTATCAAGGCCTGGTTAAGTGAGAAAGTTTTGGTGTCAGGGGACTTTAAACCCAACTTACTGTAATGTATTAAACAGAAACTCAAATATATGCCAACACAGCAATTTATTAAGAACTAAAAATTTTGTTCACAGAAAATAATGTCCGCTTTAATGTCCACAAGGTAAATCCAACAAGGGAAAAACAATCTCCTGAGGCAGCTCGCTCAATCCATGTAAAGGTCCTCCCTTCCAAATGCAAAAATGTAACTCAGTAACGGCAATGCATTCGGGGGGGGGGCCTGAAGCACAGTGTATTCTCGAATTCCTCGTGGGTAAGGTATCACCATAACAATGAAGCAAATATCCTTTCTGTCCTCAAATGCAGAAATCCAGGTCCTTTCTTTTCTCTATTCTCCCTCACTAAAAACCTCCTGTTTCCCCCAAACAATTCATCTTCGTTTGTTCTCCTAAGCCCAGCCCCTTTACACCTGACTGGGAGTAGAAATCACCTATGAGAGTGATAACAGCAGGAAACTACACAGAACAGCCAAGTGACCGCTCATGTGATGAGGATAGAGGTTTAACTTTGCAAGGATTCAGTACTAAACCATCTAAAATACATAAAAACTTCCTCTTGTGGCAGTGCTACAGTTGTGTTGGACTAAAATTACACATACATAATAACACTTACATATTACTTACATTCTTACATATACATATTTTGTATGATACACAGTGTCTAATATTTATCTTTCTCCAGAAACCGGCGAACATCCTGGTGATGGGGGAAGGCCCTGAACGAGGAAGAGTTAAAATCGGTAAGGTGGATTGACAAAATATTTCTGAAAAGTGCTTGGCTGATCCTGAGCACTACATGATACAGATACTACTATCTCCATGACAGTGGATCAATGAGGCTTTTGACTTGTTTGAGTGTGTGAAAGCAACAGCGCTTAACCTTCTGTCTGAGAGGTCGACAGGGAGCTCAGATCAGTGCTGTTGCATAAGCCAGTTGGCCAGGGGACTGTTGAAGGGTAATGCTGCAGTGCTGCAGTCTATTTTTAAACCCTGTACATCTAGTAATAGTATAAGGTTTTTGTTTAAGTGCAACTGGACCCTCAAATTGTGCTGATGAGAATTCCTCTGAACTGAGTGGCTCTACTATCTCTAGCTATGATCACTTCACTCTTACACCTTGCTACAAAATTATTAATAAAAGCTATTGTAACATAAGAAATATAAAAAGGTTTTTATAAAAACAAGTACTTTTACCCTCTGAAACATGTTTTTCTGTGAATATAAAATATATCTTTCGACATCTAGTAGTTTGGTGTGAGAAGTGGTTGTGGAGACGTTAAAAATAAAATGAAAAAATCACAATGAAATTGTTATTGTGTTTTCCATATTAATTCCATATTGTAAACCAAAAATTGTATATGTATAAAAATCCAAAGGCTACATGAACCTCAGCTGTACTGTAGTAATGTTAAAACCCTTAAAAGTTTGCAAACCGCTTACTGTTGTAAGGAAATGCTATTAAATGAAGGCCACTTGGGCGACTGTGTCAACATTTGAATCCCCTCTGCTCTTTACTCTTTTTTGCATCTTGGACAGCCAGAGAACACTAAGTGTATTTTGTAAGAAAATCAACCTGAAGCTACAAAAATGTAATAAATAGTACAGAGTTATAGGATTTAGGAAAGTGAGGGGACATAAAAACACTGAGGCAAGGGAAGCAAAAACTCTTCTCTTTTGACTGAAGCTTTGGTGCCAACTTGTTTCAGGTGTAGCTGTCAAATCTGCATTTCAGGTCTCAGGAAATGAGCATGACAATGACTAAAAGGCTTGTCTGGATGGAGATTGTTTGTGTTTTAAAATGCCATTTCAAACTGATTACTGCAGGTGTAGCTTTTGTTTGCTGACTCCATCTACTGTATCTTTTCTTCCTCCTGCAGCTGACATGGGTTTCGCCAGACTATTCAACTCTCCCCTCAAGCCACTGGCGGACCTCGATCCTGTAGTCGTGACTTTCTGGTACAGGGCCCCTGAGCTTCTGCTGGGGGCCCGGCACTACACCAAAGCTATTGGTGAGTGCAGGGTAAAATGTGCAAAGTATGCAGAATATGTGTTTCACTGACTCTGGACTGAGATCTCTGAAAGTTTGCAGAGGTTTGAACTTGTTTCCATAGGGTCTCAGTGTAAACAGGAATGCACATTGCTGACTCACAAAGCCTATATTTATCATTCCGGCAACACAAGACAACACTGTCAGCCTGTTGTCACTTTGGTTCATACAGTTCATACAGCACCTTCTGTGTATCAGGCATCCACTGTATTTAGGATTCTATGAATGTGTGTGAACTGTAAAAGAGTTAGATATTGAAATGGTAAATGGTCTGTAGTTATATAGAGCTTTTCTAGTCTTGATGACCACTCAGAGGGCTTTACAGTTTTTTGCTATTCACCCATTCACACACCCATCAGGGGCAATTTGGGGTTCAGTATCTTGCCCGAGGACACTTTGGCTGGGAGATCGGGAAGACTGGGTTTAAACCACCGTCCTTCTGGTCAGGGGAAGATAAATTGTTTGACATAAATGTGCTTATTTGATTTCTAAAATTAATTGTAGAGATTGATGTTTCTCTTGCTTTCAATTAATATTAAACTAGAGCCAGCAGTTAGTTAGTTCAGCAGAAAGAGAAACAAGTAGAACAGCTGGCCTGTCTCTGTCTGAAGATAAGACAATATGTGGCTTCATATGTAAGAGTGGTATTAATCTTATCAAAAGTCAAAAGTATTGTTTAACTATCCTCAGTCAAGCCATTTGACATCTAATTAATTCCAGTTTATATTTATGTTAGAATAGTTTCAGGCAACCCAAGTTTTTTTTCACTTTACTTTGCAAAACAGTTGTCATTAACACCAGGAAGACTAATTTGCTGGAGTGAATGTACCTCAAGAACACTGTGTGTGTGTGTGTGTGTGTGTGTGTGTGTGTGTGTGTGTGTGTGTGTGTGTGTGTGTGTGTGTGTGTGTGTGTGTGTGTGTGTGTGTGTGTTGTGTACGTGCTTCAGACATTTGGGCAATTGGCTGCATCTTTGCGGAGCTGCTAACGTCGGAGCCCATCTTTCACTGTCGCCAAGAAGACATCAAGACCAGTAACCCCTTTCATCATGACCAGCTGGACAGGATATTTAGTGTCATGGGTTTCCCTGCAGGTCTGCACAAAATACACACAACTAAATCTCTGAGCACTTGTGAACAACGACCAAGGCCTGCTGTGTTAGTTGAGACTTCACATTACAACCTCTGCAGTTACCAGATCAAATGTTTAATTTAAAGATGAGTGAGCAGGTAGAATGCAGACTCACTGATGTATATTAGCTGGACAGGTTATTAAATACAGTTAAAAAAAAACCTGTTAATGAAGAACAGGGCCGGGTCTAGACAGGCATGTATGAGGGGGCAGCCACAAATCTTGAGGGGGCATTGTGCTCCAGCACCTTTTACCATGTCTAATTGACAAATTCACTCACTAGGATGCGGGTACACTGAACAAGTGCCTTGTAAAGTACTGTGGTCTCAAATGCTTGGCACACTTATTTCATTGTAGTTATTGTTGTTAGACTAACCATATATGAACTTGGGTTGTTAGTTGTATGTCCTACCCTCAACCTAAACTGACTGCACTTTGTCAGGCCTCTACCCTAAGACCTGCCCAACTTGGGTGTCCCTATGAAGACTAGCTTCTGTTGGTATAGCTCTTAGGGTCACTGAGGCACTCAAACCTCCTGACCACGATAAGGTGGCAATCCCTCAGGAGGATGTTTTTGTATTTTTTTTGTATTTTTTTGTATTTTTTGATTGGAAGTTGGGCAGACAGCTATCCCTCACAGTGAACCGGCAGCAGGCCGATACACTGAGCAGAGCGAAAAGGGGAGATGGAGCGGAGGTGAGAAGCATGAGATAATAAAAAATATATGAAATTTAATATATTTTGGGGGATTTAGTTTGAGGGGGCACAACATTTATTTGAGGGGGCCAGGCCCCCTCTTGCCCCTGCCTAGACCCGGCCCTGATGAAGAATATAATAACATATTATTTTGTGTTGAAATTGTTTCTAAAGAAGCAGTGAACATAATATTTAGACCATTTAACTTTTAGCACATTTTGTGTTATGTAGATTTCCTTTTTTGTTTTTGATTTTCCCTCTAATTAAATAATTGTTGTGATTGTTAAGCCATAAGCATGGCTGTGTGCTTTTGTATTACACAGATAAAGACTGGGAAGACATTCGGAAAATGCCAGAGTACCCCACACTACAGAAGGACTTCAGGAGGACAACGTGAGGAGACGCTGAGATGATCATCATCACAAAACTATGACACAGCTTTTTAAAAGTATACTGCTGTGTTTTCTCACCCAACAGGTACGCAACCAGCAGCTTAATCAAATACATGGAGAAGCATAAAGTCAAACCAGACAGCAAAGTATTCCTGTTGGTATGTGCACACACACAAGCACACACACATGCACACACGCACACACACACACACACACACACACACACACACACACACACACACACAGACACAATGGAAATATATCAAATGATAGACTGACTGGATTGGTTCACTTTTTGCAGGACAAACCTCCACAAGATGTTTTTGTTGACAAAGTCACAATTACATTTGAGAACAGTTACTCTTCATTGTCATTCAGAGCTGCAAGGTATTCTTGATTTGGAGATCAAGATATAACGTTAAGTATCCAATGTATTTAGCACAAGTGCAACAATTTTCACTTTTTAAAACAAATCTACAAATATTCTCTTATATGGAGAACTTGTTTCCAGACATGACGAATTATGAAAGACAATCATGAAGCTGTGTTATTGTGTTTTAAATGTGAAGTGTTATGCTGTCCTGTCATTTTCATTTATAAATTCAGAGATGTGCAGGCGATGGGTCACACTTTTTGCGTTGAAGGGGTGATGCATACCCATACTTTAGACTTTATTGTCCCCTTAGGGAAATTTGTTTTCACTGCAAGTTCAGTGCAGAACAACACAAATAGGCACATTTGAGGACATCTTCCATTTAAGGGTTCTGTACATCCTTCCAGATTGCAGTAACGTGAAATTGCAGTAACGTGAAATGGTTAGGTGTGAGAAGACATATTTTGATTATATTAAATTATAGGTAGCTGCCCACCATTGTCCTTGAATAAACTACAGCAACAGCAGGCTGTAGGATTTTTATACAATTTGATAATTTTATTTCACCATATCAGACATATACTGGTGTCACCGGTGCAACATTCATAGAATCACTTACTCTTTCGGGGATTTGTCTACCAAGTCAAACCACATGTTTTTGCTGCAATTCTTTATACCAGGCAGAATTAAAAAGCTTTTATTGAGAAAGGTTTTGAACTCGGGTCTGAAGGTTGTGTTACTTGCTTTGCATGTACACTACCGTTCAAAAGTTTGGGGTCACTTAGAAATGTCCTTATTTTTCAAAGAAAAGCACTGTTTTTTTTCAATGAAGATAACATTAAATTAATCAGTAAATACACTCTATACATTGTTAATGTGGTAAATGACTATTCTAGGTGGAAACGTCTGTTTTTTAATGAAATATCTACATAGGTGTATAGAGGCCCATTTCCAGCAACTATCACTCCAGTGTTCTAATGGTACATTGTGTTTGCTAATCACCTTAGAAGACTAATGGATGATTAGAAAACCCTTGAAAACCCTTGTGCAATTATGTTAGCACAGCTGAAAACTGTTTTGCTGGAGAGAGAAGCTATAAAACTGGCCTTCCTTTGAGCTAGTTGAGTATCTGGAGCATCACATCTGTGGGTTTGATTATACTCTCAAAATGGCCAGAAAAAGAGAACTTTCATGTGAAACTCGCCAGTCTATTCTTGTTCTTAGAAATGAAGGCTATTCCATGCGAGAAATTGCGAAGAAACTGAAAATGTCCTACAAACGGTGTGTACTACTCCCTTCAGAGAACAGCACAAACGGGCTCTAACCAGGAGTAGAAAGAGAAGTGGGAGGCCCCGGTGCACAACTCAGCAAGAAGACAAGTATATTAGAGTCTCTAGTTTGAGAAATAGACGCCTCACAGGTCCTCAACTGGCAGCTTGTTTAAATGGTACCCGCAAAACGCCAGTGTCAATGTCTACAGTGAAGAGGCGACTCCGGGATGCTGGTCTTCTAGGCAGAGTGGCAAAAAAAAAGCCATATCTGAGACTGGCCAATAAAAACAAAAGATTGATATGGGCAAAAGAACACAGACATTGGACAGAGGAAGATTGGAAAAAGTGTTATGGACAGACGGATCAAAGTAGGTGTTTGGATCACACAGAAGAACATTTGTGAGACACAGAACAGGTGAAAAGATGCTGGACGAGTGCCTGACGCCATCTGTCAAGCATGGTGGAGGTACTGTGATGGTCTGGGGCTGCTTTGGTGCTGGTAAAGTGGGAGATTTGTACAAGGTAAAAGGGATTTTAAATAAGGAAGGCTATCACTCCATTTTGCAACGCCATGCCATACCCTGTGGACAGCGCTTGATTGGAGCCAATTTCCTCCTACAACAGGACAATGACCCAAAGCACACCTCCAAATTATGCAAGAACTATTTAGGGAAGAAGCAGGCAGCTGGTATGCTGTCTGTAATGGAGTGGCCAGCGCAGTCACCAGATCTCAACCCCATTGAGCTGTTGTGGGAGCAGCTTGACCATATGGTACGCAAGAAGTGCCCATCAAGCCAATCCAACTTGTGGGAGGTGCTTCAGGAAGCGTGGGGTGACATTTCTACAGATTACCTCAACAAATCAACAGCTAGAATGCCAAAGGTCTGCAATGCTGTAATTGCTGCAAATGGAGCATTCTTTGACGAAAACAAAGTTTGAAGAACAAAATTAATATTTCAAATAAAAATCATTATTTCAATTGAAGAAAATAAGGATCAATTCTTCAAGCATAGAAAAAAAGAGAAAAAGTCTGCTACCAGTAGTGATGCTATGTGACAGTTCCGTACTAAGCTGGGACTCAGTTGCAAAAAGGAAGACGGGAGACAAAAAATAAAGTACAAAATAAAACTTTACTTCAACGATCCAAGGGTTATACACGGGTAGGCAGTCAGGAAGGCAAACAAATCCATTCAAGTAAAAGGCACAAAATCCAAAGTCAATAATCCACGCAGAGTCAAAAAACAGGTAAGCAAATAAACAGAACCTAACGCTGGAGAGCATGTACGCACGGAGGAGACAATGACAATCTGGCAGAGGGTGAGACACCGGGTTTATACCCTGAAACACAGGGTATAAATAGGGAAAGCTTAATTACAAAACAAGGTACAGGTGTGTGGGGAAACCAACAGGAAGTAACACAAGACACAAGACACAAGGACCCAGATAACAAAATAAAACAGGAAGTGAAAACAAACAGACACAGACTGAACGGATATTACATGCTAACGTGCAGACTCATGCCCATGCCCTTGGGCGAGCGCTTGTGTGAAGTGTGTGCGGTATTTCCGGTGTGTGCGTGTGAATGTGAACACCGCTCCAGAAGAGGATATCAGAGGACTTTTAGGCTAAAAATGTGGTGTTAATGACACCGAGTCAAACTTGAATGTCATGGCTTCCAGACACCACAGGAGCAATTTGGAGGCATTTTATGTTATTTTTCTGTTGTTTTTCTACGTTTGAAGAATTGATCCCCAGTTAGCACTAAGTAAATCATTGAAACGTATATATATAAACCACACAAGTGAACAGTAATAAAGCAAATTCAGTTTTTTAAGTTTCAGAAAGAAAGCTGCAGCATTACCATAGGCCAAGCAAACAGCCCATTACAGACAAACAGGTTGAGAACGGGCGCTGCACTAGTTATTTCAACTCTAGTTTCATTTGTACTGAAGTAAAGTCCAAACAATAACAACATGGCACTGTACCAATACTTACTTTGTAACACTGTGTGTGTTGTCCTCTCTGTCTTCAGCTTCAGAAACTCCTCACCATGGACCCCACCAAAAGAATCACATCAGAGCAGGCACTGCAGGATCCATACTTCCTGGAGGACCCACTACCAACCACTGAGTGAGTCTTAGGCTGTATCCAAAATCACTCACTGTTCACTATATAGTGAGTTCACCATTTTGTAGTGCTGTCCAAATGTTTAGTGAAATTTGTATACCCTATATAGTAGACTGATTGTTTCTCAAAATGTATTGTGAACAACTGATGGTCACTAACCGAGCAATATATACCATCATGCATTGCGCTGGCTTCAGAGAGAAGAGAGGAGAGAGGGCAGCAGCCTAACAGCACAAACTGCAGCCAACAAGTTTATTTCTACATTAAAAGATGGTCATTAAACAAGCTTCTTACATAAAAGTATTAATACTTAGCGTAAAATGAGGATTCTACATTTACTGTGGGATCTTCCACCTGCCGATATTGTTGTTGTTGTACGTAATCCTGCAACAATGATTTTTTTTTCCCAGTGAAGTGAAGTCAATGTAGTGAAGTAGTGGTTATTGAGTGGGTGGTTTCAGACACAGCCTAAGTCAAATAATGCAGGAAGAATTTGTTTGTTTTGGTCCAGCAAAAGAAAAAAAAAGCTACACTCCTTCACACATGACAAACCACTGTTTCAGGTTTTAAGCTGTCTTCCTATCTTTGTTTTTTGGTATTGTGTTGATAAAAAGATGTTTTAATCTCTGATTTCTCTCTTATTGCCTGTAGTGTGTTTGCTGGGTGTCAGATACCCTACCCAAAACGAGAGTTTCTCAATGAGGATGAGCCAGAGGAGAAAACAGAGAAGGTAATTATCCACAGCCACTGTCTCAGCGAACAAGTCACAGCATGAACACAATTCACAACTCCTCAAAGCCTTAGAATTTCATACTGTCAGTCCACTTCTGCTTTGCTACAGTCCAATCAATCAAATTTTATTTGTATAGCCCATATTAATAGATCACAATTTGTCTCGTAGGACTTAACAAGGTGTGACATCCTCTGTCCTTAACCCTCAACAAGAGTAAGGAAAAACTATTTAAAAAGTAAAAATAGCTATTAACAGGGGAAAACACAGAAACCTCAGAGAGAGAGACACATGTGAGGGATCCCTCTCCCAGGACGGACAGATGTGCAATAGATTCCATGTTAAACGGAGAACATCAGCAAAATAAGAGTATTTACAACATTGATTAGAAGAAACAGTTTGTAACATAATGGAAAGTAAATTAATTGAGGAGTTATTGTCAGTAATGTAATGTAATGTGAGTAAGCATATTGTACATCGAGCAGTCTTGTTGAAAATAATAGTCCACAATCAGCTGCCACCATGATCCACCATCACGATCTCTGATTCTGAAACTGGTAGAAACTGAAACTGGTAGAGGAATTTACATTGGTGGTCAGGTTTGTCAGACAAATTCTGTAAACTCTATGCAGCATTGTGCTCATACAATAAAATCATAATTTGTAATATATACTCATAACCAGGCAGGTTTGTTGAGGGGAGTGAGTCACTCCTGGAGTGTGTGAGCAACGCAGTCACAGAGAAGTGTGTCATATTAGCAGTAGTCATGTTACTTCAGTCAGCTCAAGTGTGTACGTAAGCTCAGGTTGCAGTATAGTAGTGTTTGAAAGGAAAGAGAGCCAGGATAAGAGTTAAGCTGACCTAAGAGAGCCAGGAGAGACCGGTGTCATTGGCCTTTACCTAACTCAATGCCTGCTTAGGCAAGTCTCCATGGTGTCGAATTAAATGATGTATTGGTTGATTCGATTTTTTTTAGCTGTGGTGGGCCACCACAGAAGAATATTACACTAGCAGGTACTGCCAATGGGCAGACACATGCTGGCTCACTCTCACTGATAGGTTTAGCCCAGTACAGTTTCACCTGCACTAAAAATGACATTGTTACATCTCTTTAGACCTTATAACTTTAGAAAGAGGAAATGTTGCCCCTCTTGGTGTGTAAGATGGTAAAAACATAGGATCAGTATCCATAAGTCGCCTTTCTCTCCCCTGTTTGAGGTTCTTAAGTTTTTGTAAAGAAAGCAGCTGTACAGCTGTTTAAACCTGTGGAAATATTTTACCAGGGCGTGGCATATGTTTTCATAGCATATAGGAGACAGAACGGCAGTCACCACAAGACAGAAAGGCCAGACCATTTCACAGAAAACACATAAAGAAACTGAAGAGTTGTGGAGCAAAACTCTATAAACCGATAAAGTGATGGATGCAGAGGTATACAGGAGCATCCTCTGCTCAGATTCAGTCAAATATATCAACATTTATTTGATGATGTTTCATTATTCAGCAGGATAAAGATCTTAAACATGCAGTCAAAGCAACAAAAGAGCTCTTCATGATGAGGATGTGCAATATGGCAGAATCTTATGAATATGATGATTTTGTTTTACTTCATGAACATGTATTATTTCTGAACCCCAAAACTTTGGGCACTATGTGTTCACACTTTCTATATCAACATAAACCTGCTCAAATTAAAGCAGAGACTTAGATTTGTATCTATTATTTTATTTCCAGTTGTATGTGCTATGAAGCTCATAGCCTGAATATTTTTTTTAAATGGAACTGAAACAGTACAAATATTTCTGGCCTTGAGTAAAGAGGCAGTGAGACCTGTGTGTGTCAAGTCTGAGTCTGTTTCCACATTTTGTGATATCAAAGATTATACAGAGGTTATTTTTCAACAATACAACAATGCTGGGGATGGCTTATCCATCACGGCACTGATAGTTTAAACTGAATGAAAATTATAACTGCAAGTATATGAAATTATTTGGATGTAATCCTGTATTGGCATTTGCAGTGTGCGAGCAGCTGCATCTTTACATAGTGACATTTAAATACATCCCTGAAGAATTGAACTAGTTAATAGAATTTATATCAAAGCTAAAAGCTTGGGTGCGACACACAGCACCAGTTTGAGGATGGAGGCCTGTCATAGTGAGTGGTGAGCTCATATTACTGTCCACAGAGAAAGGAGAACACAAGCTGAACAAACATGAGCAGCTGATTCCAGGAAGAACAGGTTCAGTGAGAAACTGTGAACAGGAGTGTTTTTTAGAAATATGTAACCCTTTAGAAAATCCCTCCTCTCTATCTTTTCTCTGTCACTTTTGCTATTTTTACAATGTAAAAAGTCACAACACAATTCTGCTGTGACTTTGCCTGAGGTAGGGATACACTGCATGTGCAGAAACAAAGTGCAGCGAGAGGCTGACCTCTGTATACTGGGCCTGTCACGTCTCATTGTTGCACCATGAGAGACTGTGAATGACATGTTAGAAAAAGGTTTATAGTAGCTGCATCGTCTTAAAAAAAAAAAAGAAGCAAATTTCTGTTGTGCAATCAGAAGGGAATGTGAGCACAGAGGCAGAGACAGATGTCTCCTCAGCTCCTGCATCACATTAGTAGCTGAAAACACCATGTGATCTGAGCGACTTTCAAACTAAAAGTGAATATAACTTGTTTCCCTAGTGGTCCTGGCTCATGATAATGACAAAGTCATGTTCAGATTTGATTCTAGTAGATATCAGTCATTATATAAGTAGCAGATTGAATATAATGCTCAGCACTTCACTCATCTTTCAATTCAATTTTATTTGTTTTGCCCCAAATCATAATATACATTACCTCAAGGCACCTTTCATCTCTCCATTTAAATAACGTTTTTACACCTTAAAAAAATCAGACTGACAGGAATTGGGTCCTTCTAGACGTGACAAAATGTTTCTCTAGCACACCAGTATGTGTGTGGCCATCATACATAAACTCTGTAAACAATGTTTTCTTATTCTTAATCGGTGCCCCATGTTCAGAAGCTTGAGTCCCGCATTAGCAGCCATAGGTTCTGAACCGGCCGTTTGTCTTCCCTGCTCACTCTCCTCCTTTCATACTTAACTGTCCTGTTAAGTAAATAATTTAAAAGCTATGTTTACGTTCAGTGTTACTCACCAGGACCCACAGTGTGTATCCTAGAGCTCCAACAAATGTGTTGAATGTATATCCTTGCTTTTTCTTTGCACACACACACAGAGGAATCGAGTGACATTATTATCAAAACTGTGTCAATCTGATGCATTAGTGCATGTATAAGCTCCCTCATGCACATTTGAGCAAGTAACCAAAATTACTTCACATACTTATTTTGGGGGTTTTAATCAGATTTCCTCTCCACCACTTTGTCTTGGTTATAGTTATACTGAAAAAACTATATGCAATAAAAAGGTGCAGTTTGTTAATCTGTGCTGGTTGCTGTCTGCAGAACCAGACCCAGCAGCACCAGCAGACCACAGGCCAGAATCAGGCCCAGAACCAGCAGCAGACCACAGCCCAGCAGGCGCCCTCCCAACAGAGCTCGGCCCAAACAAATGGGACCGGCGGAGCCACAGGGGCAACCACTGGCGGGGGTTTACAACACAGCCAGGACCAGGGGCCGCCCAACAAGAAACCTCGGATCGGGCCCTCTGGGGCCTCCTCAGGCACAGGGGTGTTACAGTCAGAGTACCAGGTCAGTACTGATTTTTATGCTGGCAGCTTCAAGAAGGAAGAGGTTGCTCATTTCTTATAATCTCTCAACAAATCCCATGTGTATCCAAAGCCTGTTTTACATTACATTTCTTTTAGCTGACGCTTTTATCCAAAGCGACTTACAATAAGTGCATTCAAACATGAGAGTACAAACCCAGAACAACAAGGTACATTTTTCGTCAAGAAAGCCAAACTACAAAGTGCTACATGTAGGTGCCATATAAGTGCTACTAAAGTGCTACTTTTTGTTTATTCAAATTTTTTATCCAAGGTATAGTCGGAAAAGATGTGTTTTTAGTCTGCAGTGGAAGATGTGTAGACTTTCTGCTGTCCTGATGTCAATGAGGAGCTCATTCCACCATTTAGGAGCCAGGACAGCAAACAGTCGTGATTTAGTTGAGTGTTTAGCTCCCAGTGGGGGAGCAACACGCCGATTGGCCAATGCAGAGCAGAGTGGACGGGCTGGGGTGTAACGTTTGACTGTTTTATCATTTACTGTTATGTATGTCCTCTGTCGTACAGCTCTACTCTCATTCTGTTCACCCTGACTGACTGACATGCAAATGTTTGGGCACTCCTGAGAATTTTTTTTTTTTTTTGGGGATTAAGAAGAAGCAAATAGAACCCCTGCAGCAAGGAGCCAAGAATATGTCCAACATTACTGCACAATTCCTTATTCAGTTCTGTCATTCCTTGTTTGCCGTTGGCTCTATACAGCTTTATACAAAGACACCCATTATTGAATATATATTCAGCTCTTTGTTTATTTCAAGAAAATTAACCTAAAAGATAAGATAGAAAATAATAACTTTAGTATGTATTGTTTTTAAACTGGGGTGCATAGGAACAGAATACATATTACACTTTTTCAAATATGTAATACATGAAATACTGATAAAACACTAAAGTGCCACAGTTTGTCATATTCACTCAACTGTGAAGAGTCAGCAGCCAATCAGATGTGTGAGTGTGTGAGTGTGTGAGTGTGTGAGTGTGTGAGTGTGTGTGTGTGTGTGTGTGTGTGTGTGTGTGTGTGTGTGTGTGAGTGAGTGTGTGAGTGAGTGAGTGAGTGAGTGAGTGAGTGAGTGAGTGAGTGTGTGTGAGTGTGTGTGTGCGCGTGAGTGTGTTTGCCTGTTGGCTAACTGATAAGGACTGTACATTCCACATAGTCCTGACAGCAAATCACTGAGGTGCCTACTCGCTCTTGTTCCCGGCCCTGGTGTCTGTTTTATCTTCAGCTCGAGTTTTATCACGAGGCCTGAGAGGGGGGGATTTCTGAGTGTGATGAAATGAGGGCAGCGACGGGGGGAGCATGTGTCAGTAATCGCTACACAGAGCGGTGCAGTGTGATAGAGGTGACTGGTTCGAATGTGCTCTCTCAGCGAGGCCACATGGGGTGACACTACATGTATGTATAGCACACCTAGACATATACACTCAGCTGGTGGGTTACTGGGAACACCTATCTGAAACTCATCTTGCAGTAAGCCCTGTCTTCCTTCTCAGTGTCCCAGAGAGTGCCATTAAACATTATGCCCATTGTGGAGGCTGCAGATTGTGTTGCTTTTGAATTGTGATGCGTTCTATGGACAGATGGATGTTTTTATATCAGTGAATGTGACAAAAATAAGAGTAGCACATCATACAATTCAACCAATGCCTAATTTCAATATATAAACACTGTGTTCATGATGAAGGAAGGGTTTCTGGCAGGACAGCATTTGTTTTAGCTAAGTGTTCCTAATAAACTGCATACTGAGTGTATATAGCAGGGGCTGAGGCTGCATGTGAGACAGCTGGTGACTGTCAGGCTTCAGCAGATGTATAAATAAATCAGTTGAGTGGCATGGCCTACCAGAAGGGTGGCTAGCTGTCTGACTGTGCGTCACTGTCAGCGTCCTACATTTACCCTCATTGATCCCACATCCCACTATCCTACAGACTATCCCACCATGCACCACTCTCCAGTCATTCTCCTGAAGGATGCATTGTTGCACAAGTGTAGACCTAAAGTGCCTATTCCTCACAGGCAGCTTCTTGCCATCCTCTGACTCTGCGGAGCTCTCATATCTGTGAGTTAATGGATCTGGTCCTAGCCTGAACTGTTGGTGTTATTCTTTAAATGAGAGCATCACATTGGGGGACAGAGACAGACTTCTTGAAAAAGAAATCAAAGCAGCAAAGGCCAAGATATTCCGAATTTTTCACTTAGTTTGGGTCAAGCTCCTAAACACTTGATCTACAATTCCCATAATACAATTTAATTTCCCCTTCCCCTAGTGTGCATCGCAGGCTCTCTCTTCATTCATAGTCTCTCAGGTAAAGGTTGAAAAAGCTCCTTGTTATTATATTAATTATGATATATTGACTAAGAGTAAAACTAAAACCAATTACTTTCTTTCCACCAATGCCTCTAAAAGAATAGTTTAAACATTTTTAATATCTCTGTCAAGAGTTCGTTAAGATCGACACCGCTGTAACTTGTTTAGAGCCGAAGTCAGGATGTGATGAGCTGTCCAGAGTCGGTGGCCAAATGCTGGTGACAAAGGATTCCAACAAAAAGCACCAATACTTTATTTGGGGTGTAATAATTTAGTTAATGAATAAATAACAAGTAGATTCTTCATTAGGTGAATCAAATCTTTAATGGCAGTGCCAGTTTGAAACATGAAGTTCTTCTTGTGGTGCTGTTATTGACCTGCTGCAACAGATGCTGCCACTACTCTGTCCACCTGTCCTCAGGGTCATGTGGGGATAAATAACATCAGAAAACTGCTGTAATAGTTTTGCTAGCATGATTAAAGTTTTAGTTGATTTACTATTTTTGTCTTTTATAACAATTATAAAACGTTATATGATTCCCACCCTGTGTATTATGACTCCCTGAGGGGTCCTGATCCCTTGTTTTGGAACCACTGCACTTGACGATCTGTCAACCTGCTTAAAACCACATTATATTGACTACACACACACATGTCAGAGATGAGATGTAAGGTGTCGGTTGAATCGAGTTGCTCACTCCTATGTTTTCTTTCCACCCTTCTCTCTGCCTCTCCGTCAGCACTCCGGCTCCCGCCTTGGTTACCAGAGCAACATCCAAGGTTCCACCCAACCCCAGAGCACCATGGGATACTCATCGTCATCCCAGCAGAGCTCCCAGTACACCCACCAAACACACCGTTACTGAGGCTCCCAGACACTCGTAAACCAGCAGAGGAGTCTGTTCCTCCTTCAGACAACCCTCAACAACCTCAGCAGACGTCAGCCGACGCCCTCGGCTCCCACTTCCTTGTCGGACCTCGCTCTGTGCATTGCATCATTCCAAGTCAGCCAACCTCCTTTTCAACCCTCCCTTGTCTCTGACCTCTTACCCGACAGCCTTCAGCAGCACTTATACATGAAGGCAAACAAACATAGGAACCAAAAAATGTAAGGAGAAGTTCGGCCTCATCAGGCTGGTGAACTTTATGTAACTGAACTGAAAGTAATGTAAGATAGATGTGAAGGCATCACACACAGAGACTCAGAACCATGGCACTTACAAACACAATGCTCCCCACGAGGAACAACCGCAGATGTGTTCATATATATAAATATATATATATATATATATATGAACATTATCTAGCACCTTTTTTATTAGATTTTTTTTCTCGCTTGTTTGCTAGAGTTTTCAAGTTTACCTTGATAGTTGATGTCATTGTACATATTGTTACATAATGGAAACTATCAGCTGAAATGAAACACGGGAGGAGAGGGCCTTTCATCCTGTTATCTCTTGTGAACTATTACCTTGGATAATCAAAAGAAAGGCTAAGCCTGTCCTTTTAAGAAGGAGTCAATGTTTCTACACAGAGAATAATCAGCTCTTTAGCTGATGCTATTGCAGGGAAATAATACATGCGCAATTTCACTTAATCTTATTATAGTATTTCTGTATTTAGAATTCTCTCTATCTAGATCTGGATTTGGAAAGTAAGATTAGTACACAGTTCTGTATATTCTAACTTACTACATCCACTACATGTAGAGATAAGAATCATCAGACAGCCAGGCTTCATGTCCTCTGACCGCCACAGCGTTTTCAGAGGGTTGGACACCGTTTGTCTATGGTCAGCAGAGCTGTTGATGGACACTTTGTTGTGACACCCATCTTATTATGGACCCTAAAGACTCCCAAGGTTTGTGAACACGAATGTGCACATAAACGTACAGGGCAGCTAACAGTACAGCCCCCTATATGCTTCTTAAGACTGTTACTGCCTGATGTCAGATTGTTTTTTTAAGGTTCTATTGTCATTATCATTGTTGCCCTGTGTGTGTCTGTGTGCGCACATGGCAGTATGTTTTTTTTATGTTGTTTATCCTTTTACCTACTAGAACTGCACTGACTGCTGAACAAATCCGCAAAAAGCTGGAACAAATGTGGGGTGAGTTTAGTCGCCTTTTCCACTCTGACCCTCTGGCCGAGCACTGAGCAGACGTTTCACTGAGACTGGGCACATTTAAAGACAGTGGGTGCGTTTTTTAATACAAGCCAGAGGTCAACAATGTGCGCTGCCCCTACAGCAAGATTCTTATCAAGTCCTTTTTTATCATTCCTATATACACACTCCTACATTAATGCTGATTGATTTCATCTATTTGAAAAACTAAACAAAAATATTCAGTGGTAAATGTAAGTGCATTTCATGTCTGTATCCTAAATGTGACAAAACCACCAGCAGCCAGCTAGCTTATCATAAAGACTGATAAAAGGGGAAACAGCTAGCCTGGCTTTGTCTGAAGGTGACAAGATCCACCTACGAGTGCTTCTAGAGCTTATATACACTTGATATTGTGTTTGTTTAATCTTTACAGAAAAAGTGTCGAAACTGGAAGACATTACTTTGCCAATAAATAGGCAGGAATATAACGTGTACAGTGGCAAATTTGGCAAAATATCCCCAAATATTTAAATAATTTACTTATACTACTTGTAGTTCCTTTTCATGCTACTTTTTACGTCTATTCCAATACATTTCAAATATTCTTTGCTCAGCTTTATTTAATTAAGAGCTTCAGATGCTAGAATCAAAACATTCAAGTTTTTTTTTTTAATCAAGTTTTATCTTCATTTTATATTCAGTATATTCTATATATTACACTATGAAATGGTCCACTGTACAATTTTAACTTGGGATACTAAAAGTACATTTCGTTATTAACACATATTTACTTAAAATTGTTACATGTGTGTCATTACCCCGCAGCATATTTGCTTCACACTATTGATTCCCCACAGTGTGCTCCATCCTCACTGGCCCTGGCCAGTCACATGACCGGCCACAGTGCAGGTTGTATTAAGCAACGCACCCAGTGACTCAACTATTTCTGCTCCTGCATGTGCTCCAGCAGGACAGACGTGGACGGAGGGGGAGGCTGTGTTTGTCAGACGTGTCGCCTGCAGTGGGACACACTGACACTCTGTGGCTGAAGAGAGAACTGGACCTCTGTCGTTGGTTAAACTGTAAATGTACAACCAGAGTAAAGCAGTCTTCATCAGAAAACGCAGTTTTAGTATCAAACTGATGTTATTGTTGTGACCAGAATTCCATTCATTTTTACAGATGTGTAAAGAAGCCACGCCCTCAGTCAGACAATGGTTATTTTTATTGGATCTCATCACTTAAAAGTGTCTCAACATGGCTTTTTGTTCCATACATTGATGAGTGTGATGCAACATCTCGTGGGTGACTCCTCCGCTCCTCTACACTGTGTCGTTCTTTGCAGATGCCAGGTGGATCAATTACTGTCCATGTCACAGGTCGGAGTCTCTCCCATCCAAACTATAGAGAGCCAAAGTCCGGCTCCAGGTTCGACTCTTATCCTGCAGCTTGTGTTATTTCTAAAATATGTAATTGTGGTCCTGGGTTCACTATCATAAGATAAAGATAAAAGAGTACTGCAGCACTTGTTATTAGAGGAGGAACCTTGCATGAAAATGTACCAGTATGGATACTTGCATCATAACTCGTTTAAATGTCTACTATGTAGGCAGCTTCACTTTGGCTCTCTATAAAGTTACACAAATTAATGTCATCCAGTGTAAAAATATCTATTAGTGCAGCTTTAAAGACAAACTCCAGGTAATGAAATGTACGTGTAAACTCATTGTTTCATTGTCTCCACTCCTGTGTTGCAACAGTCTGGCAGACACACCCAGGTGAACACAACCCGTTGACTCACATTTGATGGGGACTAAAACCAGCAGCTATCCAAAGGTTTTCTCCTCCCTTTAGTGTGTTTGTTTGAAGTCACTCAGTGAGGATACATTCAGACACTTAGTTGTAAATTTTCTCTATCCACTCAAACGAGGTGTCACAAGTATTATTGAGCACACGGCTCTGTCGGACAAATTACTTTCAAACAACTCCTATGCAAAAATCAAAGTAAATCCCAGTGTAAAGCTTTCACCTGTGCTTAGGTTTTGGCAGTTGACAGGTTTTGTTATATTTTGATGGGTGTATTCATTTCTTGTGTAATTCTGCATTTAGTAGTTCAAGACAACTTAGTTCAGACTCACTTGTGTCCTTTTTTTCACATCATTTTAAAATATTCTCTATATGAACCGTTGTAAAATATATATATATGAATAATATACAATCATATTTATTATTTCCATACATCTTTGTAAAATACCAATTTTTTTAAATGTCCTCTGCCTTAAGTATAGTAGCTATAGAAAGGGACCTCTGTTTGACAAACCAGACATCACCAGACCGTATTTCTTTTTATTTCATGTCCCTATGCTCACATGAAACCTTGTCTCCTTACTGAATGTTTTGATGCTTCCTCGATGTACAGTAGGATGAAGGTGACGTTGTTTTGGATCAGCTTCTTGTGCTCTGTTTCATGCACATATTACACAGAATCACCGTTTCTACAGGAATGATAATTATCCACGTTTTTATTAGTGTGGATGGTGCCTTTTTCACTCATTTACCTTCTTAAGAATTTTTATTTTGTTTTTGTAAGCGTGCATGTATATATTTTTGTAATTTCACATCTCCTTTGTTCGCTCTTTGGGTTTTTACTATGTAGCATATTGTTATTTACACAATGTGGATGATAGCAGATATATATCTGTGTTTTGTTTCACATCATCGTGTCCCACCTCTGAAGACGGCAAACAATCCTGACAGAGGATAATCTCTTGTTCTCTCTGATAGATATCGTCCTCACACATGACTTAAGCGCAGTTATTCTTATGTTTTTGAGATGCTGTACATAACAACACATTTTGAGAATTTTTCATTGAGATATTGATACAAGAATTGTCTTTTAATGCACTGTTGTTGCTAACATATTTAGTGGTAAAATTAAAAAAATATATTTAATGTTTTTTAATGTCTTGCTTTAGACACTAATATTCTGGCAGTGCTTTGAGAGTTATAAGGCAGATGATGCTCCTGTATGTGTAGATATGGACAGACATACATTAGTACACTCCTGTAGGAAATCTAGTGCACAGCTCACCCATTTTCTCTTCCCTCTCACATTTCCTTCCTTTTAATTGTTATGCATGTGCCTGTCTTTTTCCAATAGAGAACAAAAGCACTTATTGACTCCCTCCTTACAGTTTGTACAGACAGACTCTCCATCTGCAAAGCTCAGTTTCTGCGATGCCTTCAAAGCCCCTCATGTCACTCTTTGAAAAAAGTTGTTTGGCTACAAAATGTTACAAACTGTGGTTACATTGACTTCCCATCAGATCATATTTTAAGAGAGCAGTTGTGTAAGACATTTTAGTACAGTGTTCTCAAAAAGAAAAACTTAAACAACTGGTCAATCAAATAGTTCCAATGCCCTTATTTCCCAAAAGCTCTGTGTGAGCTGCATCAGCTGAATGATTTGCAGGTTGGGGTGTCTGTCTTTTCTTCTACATTCTCTCTCTCTCTCTCTCTCTCTCTCTCTCTGTGTGTGTGTGTGTGTGTGTGTGTGTGTGTGTGTGTGTGTGTGTGTGTGTGTGTGTGTGTGTGACATGGCCTAAATGTATTGTCTTTTCATAGCATTTATTGATAAGGCAGCAATAGTTTGACGCAGGAATATTCAAATAAAGAAAACATTTATTTAGTTGCTTTTTGCAAACCTTCACTGTACAAATGACTGTTAAATGAGAAAAAATACATGTATATTTATTTTATATCCTCTATTATAATAAAAAAAACTCTTGTCTCAAACACATTCATTCATACAGTAGTTGTTGGAAGTGTTGCAGCTCTGTTTCACCACTTGATGTCACCCAAGGTTGATGGTTTATTTACAAGGAGGCAGCCGCCTTCTGAGTCCTCCAGCCCTGTCCACTTAAGAAACATGTTATCACATGCACACACACATATATATATATATATATATATATATATATATATATATATATATTCTGCTGACTCTTTTCTTAAGAACACTATATATTTTAAGACAGACCTACTTTTTCTAATCAAATGCAACATTATGAATGAGCATCATTGTTCTGAAATGTACATGTTTCCTGCAAATGTGTCTTTTTAAGCTTTGGTGCTGTGCAGCAAAACATGTCAGGGTTAATTTAGCTCAAGTGTGTATAAAATCATACACACATAAAATATATAGTATGTAAACAATATCCTATCAGCAGCATATATAGTATGATATGGAACTGTGTAGAATAAGAGGATTTTTACGACCTTTAAGTTTAAAGGAGGGGAAAAAGTGGCAAACAATGTTAAGGAAATAAAGGTTCCAACATTCAAGTAAGTAAGTAGTTTCTTTAATTTAAAACAAGCTTAGGCTGTAAACATTTACTGTCTACATCCTCACCAGGAAAAGAGTTCAGGTTAACAATGTTGGAGGAAGTTTATTTTCTCATTGTGTAATCAACACATATCTCTACTTGTTGACTCTCTGGAGCCTTCAGCTGCATCTCGGTGATTGCATTGAGTGGTTGTGGGAGAGACTTCTGACTCTCTTCAAAGATCTTCTCTAGCATTGGATTAAAATGTCCTCCTGATGTGTCTCCAGCCATCATCTCCCTCCAGTTTAATAGCTTTACCTCGTTGTCTCAGTTGTGTGTTGTGTTGTAATGTTTCTAAACAAAATGAATAAAACAGCTATATCAATTTGAAGAAACAGTATCACTGTTACTTTGAATTGTCCACAGGTATCATTACATAATGGGAGGCACTAAAGTTACTTCTAACAAGTTGATTCCATCTAAAAACTATTTGACAGTAAACACATTTTCACTGAAACCTCTTTCCCTACATCTTAACAGCACAGGGTGGTTAAGGTTGTTCATAGAAAACCATGTCACTTCTTTTTTTATTGCAGTTGGTAAATCTCAGCAATAGAACCTGGGCAAAACTACAACTATCTGAATGAAGGATCCCATGAGGGGCAAATTAGAATATGTTAGTGTGTTTTGGGGTGAAACAACCCTTAAATGTTATTTGTGCCCAGTGATAGAACTCTGCACAGAATAAAAGATCAAATTCTTATTTACCCATCCATGAAAGGACAGCTGTTGACACGTTACCTTTTTTTTTCAAAGCTGTAGCCTAATGTTATATTAGATACACAGTTGTTCATGAAACATTTAGTCTAATTGATAGAGAGTTAAAGTACGGACCCTGTTCTTGTTATCACAAACACTATTGTTAGTGAATATATATGGAGGATCTGAGCACTTAGATTCACCATCAACACATTCCAAAAGATGCGTCAGCTAAAGGCTACATGCAGCATAACATTCTTTATGGGCTGGTGGTGTGACTAGTGAAACCAGTGGAGGCAAGCTGAGACTTAGCTCCAGCCTCGAGAGTTCTGGCAGAAGCAGCAGATCGACGGCCCCGCCTGCAGTGTTGCTTCCACCACCTGGAGAAAACGTATGACAAGGAGAGAGCACAGGAGAATGATCCCTTTTTCTTCCCTGTCTGTGCTGCTACTCAGGTCAGCTACTGAGGAGCAGACTGGTGACAAACAGTAGAGTAAATGTCACTTCTGCAGTCTCTGCATGTTATGTACATGTAAACTGCACCTGTCGTACTAATCAAATCTCTGGGGTCCTGAGCTGAAGAAATGCTTTGGTCTATTTAGAATTAACAGCAAAATTGAGTTTAATAAATTTTATCCACAACACTATTCAGAATTATCAGTGCCTACATGCAGGTACATGTGACGAACAGAACATGACGTGACACAGCATGAAAAGGGGATGGTATAATCACTACATGACATTCCAACAACACTCTGATGAGACCGAAGCATGGTGAAAACATGAATGACACGCACTATAGTACGACATGAACATCCAACAATAGAGTTAAACTTAGACAGACACACATTCTGACAATAACTACAGAACAGGTGTTTAAAGGACACAGAATCCCCTTTCAAGGATGAGGTGGACAACATTCTCACTGTCAACAAATCCCATGAAAAGACAAAAAGCAGTAATACGTTTCTGCATAGCTATCTTCCCAGAATCCTCTGGGCTTGGAGTGCCACAGACAGGCTGAAGCTCAGTGACTTTAAAACAGCAGGACACTGTAGCTTTTAAGCAAAGAGCAAACATGAATATATTCCACGTTTGATTCTCTGATCAGTTATGATGGCAGTATGAAAGTGTAAGTGTGGGTTGATGTAATAGTGTGACTTACTAATGCGTTGTATCAGGCTCTGGAATAACATTAAGTGAATTGTTGGTTTGGGTGTTTTTGTTGTAATATAGAACAGAGTCCTTTAAAGTGCAAAGTACATGAGTATCTGATAAGCTTAAAGTTGACCTGAAGGACCAGCCACTGTCCGTCCACACTGTGTCCACACTCCTGACTGAGAAATAAAAATTCACCTTGCAAACACCCAGGTGAATTTTTACTTTGAAGGTACACTCAAAAAGCTTCTTGGTAAAAAAAACCCTAACTTTAACACCATTGCTGAGTGGGGCAGAACATGGGTTAAATCTAATCCATACACTGTTACTTCATTGCCTTACTACTATTAATATTTCAGAAAATAAAGGTAGACCTGGAAGGGACTACGTATCCCATCTGCCCTGGGGATGCCTCGGGCTGGAGAGCTGGAGAGCAGGGCTGGGGAGAGGAATGTCTCTAACATAGCTGGGGGCCTCTGTGACTTGATAAGCAGAAGACAATGGATGGATAACAAAAGTATATTGTATAATACATATTACTTATGTAACTGTGGTAACCAGAGTGTAATGTTCACTTAACCCTAACACTGTTATTAATTTGAAAACTTGGGTGCTGGTAGGTGTCAGCAAGAATGATCAAGATGGATATGTCTTCAGCTAATTGAGTTATTATTGACAGACTATGTGTGGTTTTCATAATGGCGCTGTCCGAACTATGCATCGCTAACTAACTTCCCTCAGCTAAATGCACATCAACAGCTTGCTGGTCGTCCTGAACCTCTCTGGATCAACGGAGGAGTGATCGAAAGGCAATCCAATATACCTAACCCTAACACAAATGATGTATGAGGAATATGGAAACAATACAAAAAGTGAAATAGAAACAATTGGAAGGATATGAAATCACAATTATTGAAAATGTTCAATAAAAACAGTTAAAGTCAGATGAACAATAAGGCCAGGGGACCACACATGGAGTAAAAACAATGCTAGCTTGGTAGAGGTAGGGTTGGTAATTTGTTTCTGAAACACTTCATTTTATTTGTGGAAATCCTCTTCAAATCCTGACAGCCACCAATTAATAAAGCAAATATCAGAGACAATAGCCAGAAGTTGGTGAGCAAGTCAAGGGAAACATTGTTGGTGTGTGTTTCAATCGCTGTTTTTAATACATGTCACAGAATAAGACGACTCTGACCCTGCTATGGTCCCAGGTTACATTTTTACAGAGGATGCTGTCAGCACAAAATATAGGTGAAATGTTCATATTTGCATTCCATGGAATCCTGCTCGTCATCACTGTGTGTTGTTTAAACCTCTGACTGCAAGAGACGGATCCAGACAGTTTGATAATGGAAGAGCAGGAAATGAATGAATCAGCAGCTGGGTCAGAGTAACCCAACCAGCTGTTCATCTGTGACTGAACCTCTTCCTACTCCCTTTGACCCAACAGCAGGAGCAGGAGAAACAGTGTGGTTAAAGAAACAAACCAGCCCTTTTTTTCATGTGTACAAATGGATGCAAAGAGGATGCAAAAATTATCTTAGGTACAACAACAAGGGTCAGTTCTCTCAAATTACACATGCAAAACAAAAGTACTACACAAAAAGACGTAAAACTGACCTCCAGACAGTGGTATCCAGGTATGGAGACCGGCTTGTGTGAAGCTTGTGCTAAAGTGGCAGTTAAAAATAATCATTCACTTCAAACTAAAATTCATTGTCTACTTACTGCTGTGCCTAAATAGAAAAAATAAAATGTCCACTCAAATTGTTTTTGCAGCATAATTCAAGTGTCTCAGATTCAAACACCAAAGTTAATATTGTTAGACTAGAAGTTTGCGATAGATGAAACGTTAAGGAATCACCAACATTATTACCATTTATCAATTCAAACAAAATATCTGAGCTTCATTTTTGGTAATTGATTCTGAGCTAAACTGATTCTTGACTAAAACATAATAAACCTCATAATTGCCAGATAAAAAGTCATATGATCACCAACGTCACTAGACATCATCCTTTGGGGACCATGAATTTCGACCAAAATGTTTTAATCTAAAGTGCATTTACAAAGTATTCAGACCCCTCTACCTTTTAAAAAAAAAAAGTATGTTGCAGCCTCGAAAAACAATCAGGGGAGAGGACCCTCAGTAGAGAGGTGACCAAACCCCTGATGGTCACTCTGGCTGAGCGTCACATGTATGGGGCATACAGGGGATTTTTTTCCTAATGTTCTATCAGCCATTCATCAGCCACAATAGCAGCCATTTTAGCTCTGCCACAATAGACGTGTCCTTTCTATTCACTTTATTTCTAGTGGGAAAGTGCTGGACCCATCCACACAGTGTCAGTTTGACCTCAAGGGTAGGAGATCTGCGTCTGGAACTCTGCCATCTCACCACTCACTCCCAGTCTGCTCTCAGAGCAGCGTCCAAACACAACTTGATGCTTACACTCCACAGACCTTGACATTTCAGTTACCTCTCAATAATAAACTCTCCACTCTGCTCTAAAACAGGCCCAGACTGATTGTGTTGTTATCTGTTACATCCAACTGAGTCTTAGGTCAAGTTCTACAGTATTTCTACAGATATTCAAACATGCATTAGTGTTGAACGATACCATCAGTTGATTTAATATTGTGTTAATATCTTTTTATACGATCCATTCTTTTATCTTCCAAGTTTTCATGAAACTATGCAGCTTATCCTCCCTGCAGCTTACTCATTAATTTGTCTGAAGGAAACTTTCCTTCAATCGGATTTTTCTGGTAAAGGCTTCAGTATTTCACAGTTGCAACTGGTGTTTGATCAGGACAAACAAGGTGAGCAGTACTTGACCAGGCAAAGCTACAATCAGACATCAATCAGAGCATTGCTGAAGTAGAAGTGATATTTCTCTGTACATCTCACAACAGCATTCTACAGACTCATGTGGTTGCCAAGTCAGTTAAAGTTAATAAATGAATACATTTAAAAAGGGAAAAATCAAAATGTCCTGCAGCTTCTTTAGGCTTAAACATAGAGGGATCGCTGCTGCCGAGAGCACAGAGCCTGAGAACATGCAAAGAATGTAGCTCACGTTGAAACTGGAGCTCATTGGTCCACTTTGGTTGGGTGTAGGATACAACACTACATATGATTTAGCAAAACAGCTACTTGTTAAGGTGTGGAATAAAAACCACTAAAGTATACATGGAACAGGATGTCACAGGTTAAAGAGTCAAAGAAATATTATTTATAAAACTGAGGTTTGATGTCGGTAACTTTTCATCTTCCTGATTTTTAATTACTTTTAATGAGCGAGCTAAAACAAATCAATCATTAATTTATTCATAACCTTAACATAATTAAAGAGGAACACTAAGAACATTTATAGTTAATGGTGTTATGGAAAGGTTTGTGTTGACACTACGGTTGATACATTTACGTAGGTACTTATTTTGAGTACATGTTTCTTTACCTTTTGTAAATGGTAAATGGTCTGTATTTATATAGAGTTTTTCTAGTCTTGATGACCACTCAAAGTGCTTTACAGTACAGTTTGCCATTCACACATTCACACACACATTCATACAGTGCATCTATGGGCAGTACTTTCTTCTATGAGGGGCCATTCGGGGTTCAGCATCTTGCCCAAGGACACTTCGGCATGCAGATGAGGAAGACTGGAATAGAACTGCCACCATTCTGGTCACAGTGTTTTCCAATGTTACATAGATTTTTTCGCATTTTTTCATTCCCACTTACTGGGAAGGACTGAGTTTTCCCTTTAAACCGTTCTGAACTTACAAGATGCAGCTGGGACTGAAAATAAACCTGTGGATCAAAAGTCGATGTGCAGGAGCTACTCTCTCAATCAGTTTCAAGGTTCCAATAATAAAACATGTTTTTGTAATCTGTGTGAGTGCACTTTGTTTTTCATTTATATGACACTTTTGGAATTTTGAGAACAACTTCCTGCTCTCTCTGTTGCCCCTGTTCAAAACGACAGTGTGCCGAGGTTGTTAGCACTGGAGTGGCTGCATAACCTGCTCAAAATGACTAGTGGACAAGCACAGAAGTGCACTTAAGAGGGGAATAATGACTGGAGACCCTCTGCAGAGCTAAATCTAAACTGCTGACCCATGACAAGCTGTCCTCAGACTGTGAGAAACAGGCCTGTTTCCATTCCAAGACTGTGGGTGGCCGGCCTCGTTCCTCCAAAAGGCCTGAGGAGTGTAGCTGATTACAGCAGCAGAGTGCAGCAGCAGGTTTTTATGTCTGCTTTCTTAGACTGCTGCTGTTGTGTACATGTTAACCTTTGGTGTAATGGCATTGCTGTGAAATGTTGAATCATTTGAGTGTTGTGCTGTGAGCGCCACTGTATATAATACAGCATTATTCACAAGGTTGAGTCACTGGAAATTCTTAAGAATTTTGATTCTGCTGCTTGCCTTTTTTATTCTAGGTTTGCTTTGTTTGAAACATTATTCTCCCAATGCCACACCAATATCAGGTATTGTCAGAAGTAATAAATACTCATCTTGTGAAAGGACTGGTCAGAGAGGATAAGAGGCTGCCTGTGTCATTCTGTTGCTCGCACTGAAGGGGATTTCTGCTCCCGGGACTTCAAACCTAGAGTCAGGGAGGTCACGGTCTGTGGGAGATAGCAGTTTGTGTGTGTGTGTGTGTGTGTGTGTGTGTGTGTGTGTGTGTGTGTGTGTTTGAGTCACTGCTTTATGCCGACACAAGAGACGCCATATGTTTCCACCCAGTTCACCGAAGAACAAATGCGGCATCCTTTTTCATGAGGGTTCCCACACGCATCTGTTTTCTCCCTCACCCCATGTGTGGGTTAATGCATCCAGAGGCAGTGAGTAGTAGAAGTGGTACACATCAATGTCGTGGGAAGAAAAAGTAAATGGGACACCTGTTGATGGTGCCCACGCAGAATGAAAAAAACTAACCTGATGTCTGATGGCAACCAAACACAATTCTTTGAACACTCGAATCTCCTCTCTTTAGCAGAATGGTCATGACAGATACCCAAACACACATGAACACAGCTCAACAGGCTCAACCCTAACTTCCAGCTACAGACCGGTAAGCCTGATTAATTGTGAATCACTAACCAACAGATTAGAAACTACCTGCTGATGTTTTTTTACTTTATCTTATGCATGATAACTACATTCTAATAGAAACATAGAAGTCTGCTAGGAGATCTTTAACCAGTTCCTGAAATACGAACAACATATACTTACTCCTTTTGATCAAATAGCATCAAAGACTCTCTTGAAACAAATAGTGAAATCCCATAATGCCCTGAGGATTTACGTGATGTGGCCTCAGCAACCAACCACCAGGAAAAAATATCATTGACATCAAATATTATCAAAGCATATTTTTTATTGCATAACGATGTTTATTAGTTAAGATTTTTTCAAAATACAATTCCTCTGTTGCATTGAATTTTGTATTGTTTCATAGTTACAACAAAATCATCACGACAGGGCTTTCACGTACAGTAATATCATTTGCATAAAATTTCTGTTATGAATTCACATTAAAACCAAAATGTACATAATAAATATAGAATTGAAACATAAAACTAGTAAAAGTTCATTCTGACAATGGAACCCTCTGAAAATACTGTTACAAACTCTTAACAGCTTTAAGAGCAGATGTTTGCTCAGTTGTCATCCTACATTTCAGAAAAAGAAATGAAACTTAAATATAAAGTTAATTGAACTGAGAAAAGATGAGAAAGTTGTAAGAACACACTTGTAATTGCTCCCTGGCAGCCCTCCCCCTGAGTGAGTGGATGAACAAAGTGCCGTTAACAATCTTCCAATAAAGAAACACATTGTGTTTTGCTCTCAGTTGCCAGATTCTCCCTCTCCGCTCTTCAGGCTTGCCTTCCAGCACTTAGCCTACAGAGCCGGTGCACATCCAAATCGAATCTTGTCAACTGTTTACAAAGTTGGATAAGTCAAATCAGATAGAGGGTAAAAGCCTCATATTTATAAATCAATCATTACCATTAATCCTGTGGTCTAGCTCGAACAGAATCCTCTCCAGAAATTGGGCTCTGGACATGTCGTAACACCTCTAACACCTCTTGAGAAAGACTGGTAACAAGCCACAGAGATGTCGGAAGAACGAACCATTTCAAAGTATGATTCCATCTCTTTCACTGGCAGTCTGGACCCATAGTGGAACATGAACTTAGAGTCAGAGAACAAAAGTGATTCATCTTTGAATACTCAGGTTTACCAACCTATCTGGACTGTGAGTGTTTTACACAAGCAGGACAACAAAGTACAAACTTCTGAATCAGTTTATGAGCTCCTCTCTGGTCAGAGCACTGATCTGCTGCTGTAATTGCAGTTCACACCTTTCCTTTCCTTTTGGAGAGGAGTTCATACTTTTAGTGATTAAATATAGCAAATCAACTAGGAAGTCAATAAGTGATGAAATAAAATAAAATAAGCTGTTCTCTGACCAGCCCTACTTTGTGAAGTAGGGAATGGTTTGAGCTGGTGTGAACCAAACAAGTCATGGGGGAAAGTATGGAGGCATTTCATTTGTGTTTATTTCTGTATATTTTTTTCTTACTTCAATTGTACTGGATGCAACACTGTTTATCCCTGAGACTCTGTGTTTAGTGGACTCAAACACTTCACCCACCCCTCCACCGGCATGGTGGGGAGTGGATAATGAGTGAATTGTCATTTTTCGGTGAACTGTCCCTTTAAACAATGCAACGACCACAACAATCGTTCTGTAGCTGACCTCTGACCTCCAGCCTCCATGATTAAAGGTAAGATATGATACAGACATATATTTTCCACGTTGCTGTCACTGTCTGCAAGTCAGACAAACACCTCCTTCCTAATATCTCCTGTTTCTCTCACGTACTCCTCACATCAGAGTCCTTCTCACACTCACCTTCATCCACAGCAGAACTCGGCTCACTCACAACTTTCTCCTCCCTCCCACAGCACAACTTTGGGAAAGTGAAAAAAGAAAAAGTCACTCTCGCGATAATAGCGTGCTTATGCAGCCGCCATATTCTGTGACAGTATTTTGATTCGTATCTGCTGGAAGTGAGGAAAAAGAGAAAAGTGAAGGGCCGTCGAGGGGAGGGGGGGCTGAAAAAGAGGAGCTGTCAAAAAGGTATTCCCGAGTCTCTGTCAAGCGGCGGAGGGCTGAGGCGCCGTGTCCCTCCCCTGGCGCTATTTCGAGGACACTCAAGGCCCGGGGCCTCGGTGCAGTTGGCTCTTCGTCTGCCTGGTAGTAGCTGGAGCCCTCCCGGCTACTCCTCTCCCAGCTCCGCGGCCCTCTGGAGGTCCGGCGGCGGTCTCGGGTGTTGAAGGCGGCCCGGGGAGCGGCGGCGGCGGCGGAGGAAGCAAAGTAAGTTGCATTTAGTTAGGCTTAGCGAGTTAGCGACGGAGGAGAAACCCGCTGTAATAGCGTTACTAAGAAATGTTTAATGTGTTTAAGTGTTGTGCGATCAGCGCCGCTGTGTACGGCCCCACGCTGTTTGAGAGGAAAAAGTTCTCAGATGTGGAAAAAGTTTTTGTCTACAGCAGACAGCTAGCTTAGTTAGCTAACTTAGTTAGTGTTGGAGGCTGCTCTCGACTCGGCCGACCTACAAATCAGTCTAAAGTTTAAAACACGTTCGTAATCTTCCACCCTGAGTCTGATTTAACATGAATATGTGTGAATAGACATGTTGTGTCTTTTTATTTTAGTCTGACGCTGACTGACGCTACATGTTTTGTAGCCCATGTTGGGCTAGTTTTTCCATTGAGCTCTTCGGTGAAACGTCGCAGGAGCAGCGGTGGATGGAAACGTTAAATCACAAAACTGTAGCTCCACTAAAACTCCGGCACAGACCGTGTTATTTCTACCAGGCGTCAAAATAAAGCCACTTCAGTCAGCCATTTATTCCTCTGCTTAAACACTGACGCTATTTTGTGGAACATGGGAACTTTCTCATGAGTCGTATCCTAGCAGGCTAGGTGGTCTGGTACTCTGCTCTCCTTTTCATAGATAATGCAAACGGAGCTTCCACGGCGAACATTGGCTTAGATTGTAATGTTGAACTAAATGGACACACTATTCACAACTGCGTGTGTGTGTAATGTGTGAGGTGTTGAGGGCGTCACTTCACCTGTTCACTCTGACCCCATGGATCCGATGATCTGTGTTTGGGGCAGTTGTGATTGAAACTGATGAAGGAGATGCATCTGACAACTCAGTTGTTTCAGTTTGTTTCGTCTGTATAGTTTATATGAGAGATCTTTTTCCTGATGGAAACAGACCTAACATGATAATGTCTTCTCTGTCCTGTTTCTTTGTGTCTGCGAAGCAACTATAAAAGTTCTGGGATGAGCCACAGGCTGCAACATTTGTCCTATTTTTCTGCGAACTTGCTCGAGACATGGAAGTTGTTTCAAAGCTTTGATGGAACATAATCTAGTCCTATTTAAAAACCTTTTCCTGGTTTGCAGAAGATCTTTGTTTTCTTCCCTTTCCCTTTTTTATGTGTGGGTTATTTTCATGCTCTGCCAATCGTATTTAATCATGGTGATTGCAACACAAACTTGGTGATTGTGACACCATGTCAGATTATTTACGTGCAGAGTGTGGCAATAAAGCCTATTACAAATCATTGTGTTTGGTCATTTGTGGTGGTCAACTTGGTATCAGGATGTGTTGATGGTGTGCTTCTCCATGTCATATCACTATGACTGGTCTTCATATTAACATCAGTCTCCAGTCAAATTATGAAAATTGTTGGTTGTGGCTCTGTCGGCTCAACCAGACATTTTGGCAGGTAATTAGCCTATGTTCATACGTTCATACACGGTATTTGATTCTTACAACAGCACTTAAGAAATGGATGTGTCCTTGAGAAATCCCAAATTTGAATTCCCAAATAGAAATTATGCACTCATAGCACTTCTTGACTGTGGTTTTTATAATGCTGGCTTCTTGTTTTACTCTCTACCCTCACAATCATTTCTCTGTCGGCCTCTAAACGCGTCCAATCTAAACTGTGTTTCATAGCTAGACTGTAGGGGTGTATATCATTCATTAGCAGCTTGTGCCTTTCTTGACTTGCAGTCAACATTGCACTTCCTGACCAATAAGCTGCCATGGCCAACTGTTTATAGGTGCAGACCCCTAACTGAAACCATGTGTGCCTGTAGCTGGGCAAATATGTTGCTAGGAAGCCTTGCTGATTTGCCACTCTTTGGAGACTCAGCAACGATTGCTCAGAGCGTGTATGACAAGGATCTTGTGCTTATACAGAATGGCAGGATGCTAATTGCTTTGTTTGGATGTCATTAGCCATATGCCACTAAATCAACATGACGAATGCACAGATTACAGATCTAAACTTTAAATGTGTTACCTAAGTTGCCTCAGTGTTTGTTGATAGAGGTGAAGAAGCCCGGTCAGTAGTTGTGTCCTTTCTTACAATAAATAAGCACGACCAACACTTGTGTTTGAGAGCTTTTACAAGAAGCAGAGTTTGTGGCATGTTGTCGTGATGTCTGTGCCAACATTTAAACAGTCTTTCCTGAAAAACCTGTTTCCTGATCTTTTTATTTGCAGTGTTGTGCACAACTTGTCATCACAGAACGAAGGGGGGGGTGGGGGGGGGGTGTGTAGTTTGTTCCTTACTCACAAGGGGAAGGATAATTACTGCATACGAGTGTGTGTGGATGGAGCACAAATGCTTGTAGTTTGGATCAACAGTGCAGAGCCAGTTTAACCCAGGATATGATTGGTGTACCTTTCTCCTTTTTTGGGTGTCAGAACCTATTCTCTTTAAGAGGCTAAAACCTCTGAATGTATGCAAGTATAACTTCATATTCTCTCAGGCAGCTCTGTGCTCAGTGACCTGTCCACTTAGGTTCGTATTCAGTGTGTGTTTTTCGTCAAAGTAAGAGTGTCAAGTTTAACCCTATAATGCCAAATGGGAATCAATTAGGTGGGAGGGAAGGATCTATCACATTATGCCCATAGCTGTACGTTTCAGAAGAGGGCATGGTGTTTTTAACCCTCCCCCACTACAGTGTGTGGCTGTCAGGAAGAGAGGCTCTTACTGGAGCCCCCTCCCCCTGTTGAGTTCTCCTGACTTCTTCGCTTTGAATGGAGTCCTCCATTACACATACTGCTCATGGTCCTCTTCAGTTCAAGCTTTAAATTGTATGTACTGAGGTGCTCAATAGTCCACTACACCTCTAACTGTTACTTTCTCAGTGCTTGGTCCCTTTGCAGTGTGAGTTTTGTTGACTTTCCACGCTTGCAGGGGCTTCACAAATTATCCACATTTATGACACTTGCACAAGTTAATTTTAAGTTTGTATCTGCAGAACTTTATAGTTGTAAAGACTATGTCTTAGTTTGATTAAATACAGTTGTATTAAGTAATTTTTTGCTACATGGAGACAGAAGAACTTGATGAACATTGAAGCTGGCGGCTTCGACAAATTATAATTTTATGATTACCCATTAACACATTGATGATACACTGCATTAACTGGAATTGTGTGCAAGCCAACTTCTGCAATATCTGAGTCTTTGTGCATGCTTGACTTTCTTGACCACCTAGTCACTACCACCCTTTTTTTCATCGGCAGGTGCATGCCTTCCATTCAAACACCGGCACGTGTATGCCCAGTGTATGTGAGTGTTCATATGATATGCGTAAGTATGGATAGAGATTAAAACTGATACAGAGCTAAAACACTTGTGGGCAGAAGCAATTTTAAATAGAAAACGGTTGTTTTCAAGTAGTATAGATGTAGCCTTAGACGTTACGTGTACATGGTCAGACATCAGGGTTAATAAACAATAGATGGCAGCAAAACGGCCAATGACTTTGTTACAGTGGTCAATTTTCTTTCTTTACAGTCTTTCAGGGTTTTCTCCAGGTTCGTTACAGGCTTGTGTGCAGTAGTTGTTTTGGGTGAGGGTGACCATCCATTTTTTCAGTTTCAGGATAAATAAATTTGCTTATTTTAGGACCAATAAAGTATCCTCTCTCTCCAGAGCCTTAGAAAACTCTTTGCATTGTGACTGAGATGGCTAAGAGTCACAGAAGTCACTGACTGACTGAATTTAATTTGATAAAATTCTTGATGATTCAGTTATGGATCTACTAGTTCCAGGAATCTCTGTCTGTATGTGGAACGCATATCTCAAGAACCATTCATGTTATTGACTTCACACCTGGCATATGTATTGTTAAGGGCCCAAGGAAGAGCAATGTCCTTTGGACATGCAATACGTTCAATATCAATAAAATATGAATAAACAGGCAGCCAGTTCTCTGCATCACTTGGCACCTGGGACTAATCAAAAAAGTGGTGTTGTAAGTTATGACAGGGTGTTCAGGGTGAACAGCTCATTGTGCAGCAGCGGTGGCGCAGCTTCATGGTTCTGCAGACACAGATGGTTTTAACTTGACGTGGCTAAATTACTGCAGGTCACCTGAGCATTTCAGAAAGAAAGCTGCACCCAACATTACCAATGGCCAAGCAAAGAGACCATTCTAAACATACCTGTTTTGCACTGCACTAGTATTAAATATATACCAATTTTGTGTTAAGGGCGTCTCAGGATTTATTCTGAGAATTTAAATTTCTCTTTGCACATTGAAGGCTACACACATTTCCGGTGGGCTGAGGATTTGTTTTCCTTGCAAATTAATGGAATAAATGCATGCTTTAAAAAATGCATGTCCCATACAGACATGAGATTTAATGATCACTTAGAGCACAGACAGGACAGAAACTAATAGTCAGTTCACATATTCATCTGCACTGTTTGTGTTGACAAGACATCAGCCTGATATGTGCAGACAGCTGTTAGCTAGTATTAGCTACACAGCAGGGAGACACTGAATAAAGAAGAATCCACACACTGTTGAGTTGACTTCCACGGTGTCATATCTCGTAGCCAGGGATAATATGTCTTCAGCAAACACAGACCAATAGTCTTGGAGCTGTGTATATTATAGCCAACTTTCATCTGTTAAATTTCAACTTACAATAATATATAATAATATATCTGTGCATGTTTTATTAACTTGGTTTCCACAGAACAGACATTTTTCACATTATTCAGCCGTAACTGAACCACTTGCATCAAGTAAACATTGCATGCACATATCATTTGGAGCAGATGTGCATGTTTACTGAGACAGCACAACTGTGATGAATGATTTGGGGGTTTCAAGAATCGATAGTGGATCATTTTAATCAGAATGTGGATGAATTGGAAAATGTATATGTGCTTTACTCCAGACTGATTTACAGCATGCCTGCCAACAGTTTAAAAATACAAACATAAAAAAGTCAAGCATCAATGTTTAATGTTCTTTTATACTGAAATCACTCAAGTGGAAAACGAGTAGTCATGACTAAGAGTGTAACTAAGGACTCATGCTCATTTTTTATATACCAGACAATTGTGATACCCTCTGCTATGGACACAATATTTTACACAATATTTGACAAGTGAGACATTTGTTTAGCATATGTGATGACAAGCCAAGTTTTAAATGTCAAACTGACTAACTGCATAGATGTTACAGCAATGCACAGGTTAGCTAATGCTGATAAGGAAATGAAGATACATGAAGATTAGGTAATGACTGAGAAAACTGTCAAGGTTTTAGATTATAAAGATATGGATTGATGTAAAAGACAGGTGATGCTCCCATTGCACTAAGCCACTTTATGTAAAACTCAACACTAGGGCTGCACGCTATAGCGAAAATCTATCGTCATCGCCATAGCAACGTGTGCCATAGATATATCGCAAAAGACAGTAAAATTGCAATAAATGGTGTTTCATGCCCCACGCATTCATACTCTGCGTGTCAATATATTTGGCCAATTAGATCGAGCCCTGCTGCCCTGGATAATAAAATATATTAAAACATTCAGATCATGGACGGGTTTTATCTTCAGTGAATCATTATCGGAAGAAGAGAAAACAGAGAATCTGAAAACAGATTTGACAGAGCGATGCACACAGACTCTGTGTGTGTCTGTCTCTCTGTCTCTCTCTTTGCTGACGTCTTGACTTGCTACAGTTGAAATGTTGATTTGTTTTTCACCACAATATCAACACTGAACATCACATAATGATCAATACCTGTAATGAGTTAAATCTTTCTTCAGAGCAGCACATTCATCAGCCGTCCCGCTTGCCCTTTCTTTCTCTCTCTCACACCCCCACACACATACTGACATATACATACACAGTGTGATCGGACACATGTATAAACTCAGTCTGAGTAAAAAAACTTTATGAACTTAGTAAATGTGTGTAGAGCTGGAGGAGACGGCGGCGAGCTCCGTTTGGTTTGACACAGTTGGTGCAACGCACAGCGCGAATGATAGACACGCAGAGAAAAGCATTACTGACAGAGCCGCTAAAAAATAAAAAAATAAATAACTTCATGGTCCAAAATGTAGGAAAAGACTCAAAATGAACACTGTGAGTGGACTTAGTGGAGCTGTCTGCCCCCGACTTGGTGGCGCTGCGGCCGGGCTGTGCACCTTTTCCTTACTGTGGAGCTGTCCATGGTCTCTGGGGCCGTAGCCGGGGATTGTTTATGTTTATTTATCAAAAATCATATCGTCATCGCGATATTAAACAACGTTATTGCACATGATATGTTTTCCTAATATCGTGCAGCCCTACTCAACACATGTTTACCGCTTTCCTGCCTCCCCCTTGATTCGTAAAATAAAGAGTAGTGCCACAGACAGTTTCCTTTTTTACTTTCTGTGAGTCTTAGTGCCTTTTGCCTGAACAGACTGTGCCTGTTAGTGCATGGCATTGCTAAATTACATGGGCTAATGGGATGGGGTCTGGACATCCGCTCGTCCGGAACACTTGACAGTTTACACAGCACATTCTAGGGCCCTCAGAAATACACCTGCCAAGTTGATGGGAGAGGTTTTTGAGGAAATTGAAGGAAAAATGGACTCAAAGACAGATATTTCTGCATGTATTACATATTATTGTATTTTTTAGATGCGTTTACATTTAAACATGGTCCCTCCTCTGAGGAAATGGCCATTTGAAACATTGGAAGTTTGAAGTATTGGAAGTCTAACACTAAGGTGTTTGCATATGTTGATGGACTGTGGTGAAGCATGGGCTCATAAGCTGCTTTCAGACATGCACTGAACTCCTGAGATTCTCCGCACTTTCTCCGTAGGAGTTACATGTGTGAACGCAAATGAGTGAGAGCCTCTTGATTATCTACAGACTTTCTCTGCCTGGCCCCCTAGTATAAAGTCAGCATAAAGTTGGGAGAATCCCATGTGAGAAAACGTCAGGAGTCCCTCTGCTGGATTAACTGCGTGAGAATCATGTGATCAATGCAGCAGAATTAATACTTTGCTTCCTGCCTCTGCCTGCTGCTTCCCCCCCCCCGAATAAGTGCATCAGTGCAAAGAACCTCCCGATGCATTGTGCATGTGTGAAAAGCAAACTTTATCTGCAGGTCATGTCTGAAAACGTCTGTATTGTGTCAAACAATTTTTGTGTTCTCTGCATCACTGTAGCTGTATTTGTCAGACTTTAGTAGCTTACAATTTGTAGATCTACAGTTGTAAGTGAAGATCAAATGTTCATAGAACCGAAGGCATCAAATTAAATGAAGGGGGAAAAAGCTTTTTTCAACACAATGCAGTTCGGGTAAATGTTGCTTCAGGAATCTCTGTATTAGTTATTGTAACACTGTGCACATCAGATGTAGTTCCACTTTGATGGCCCTCTGTTGTCATACATTTGAATCCTTTGCATACTCTGCAGCCTCTCTCTCTTGATAAGTGCATCAGTAAACAGGAGAGGAATGAAGAACCACATCCTATACAAGACTGAGTGTGCATAACCCTCCCCCATCTCTGTGCACTTGACCTGGCCTCTGGGTTTCTTCTCTGATGCTTTTCTTTTCCTGTAAAGTCACTGCCCCAGCTTCTCTGAACTGACACATCCTCTGTCACAAGCAGAACAGACCACAAGCTACTTGGGTTGGTTTAATACCTCAAGACTTTAAAGCTTTACTTTTTGCATTCATCCATTTTTTTATTAGACAACTGCCTCTTTTATGCAGGCACCCAGCTATGTTGCCAGTTTGCCATTTAATAGTCCTTTCATTATGCTGGCTCTGCTTTTTTACACTGAACTAGGGATGGCACAATGAGGACATTTTCCTATGGGGTAATAGACTCACACAATACCAATGTCAAAGATAAAATCATTAAAAAGATGTGTCAATTCAAAGTCTTTCGTGCACTTACTTTGATCTATCTTTGAAAGGTGCTTTAACCTTTCACCTTACCCTTCAGCTCTCCTCATCATGTTATTTGACCCCACTGCTCTTTGTTGTCGCTGCTTTGCTGCTGCACTGAACAGACACGTTTAGGTAGTAATTGTATGTAGAAATTGTATCAGCACAAATTGTTTTGTTGCAAAATGCTACACAGACCTGTCACAACCTGATTTTGTTTGCAATAACTGTTATTTTCAGTGATGAATGCAAGAAAACAGAAATGTTCCCAGTGTCAGTTATGTGTATGAATGAATAATTACAAACTTAAATTGCTAACATCATTATTCATTAGCCTAAGTTTGGAGACAAGGCTACAATATTACCAAAGTTTAATGACTGGTGAATAGGTCAGCTAAATACATCAACTCAAAATAGACTGAAACGCAGTGGAATAATTAAAGAGGAGCTTTTCATGCTAATGAAGTGTTTTTCAAGTTTCCTTTACAGAAACCCAACTATGAAATAGGATAGTAGGGCAACTATCAATTAAAGGAGTATAGCAGAGCTCCTCTGCCGACTCCCTTTGGATGTACCATTTATACTAATTGGAACCAGAGTTGCTGGTGTGTTAAACAGGCATGTTTGGAAAGAGAGCAGTGCAGCTCTTGAGACACTCTGACTTTGTTAGTGGTATCTGTGTTATTCAAAATTTTTCTCTATTATGTGATTTATTGGACAATAGAAGCTGGAGAGCTGTATGATTAGGTTGCTCTTACTTCTGAGTGACAAGAAAGTGTGTTGTCACAACAGCATCATATTGGCATACAATTAGCTGAAGTCCACACACAACTTGTTTAGTTCCTGTTGTCCTGTTTTCATTGTGGTTTATTTTCACATAAAGCAAGATTCAGGAACCATAAGGTTTTAAAATTGAACTTGACAAAACAGGGTCGGTTAGAAAATGGAATTAACGAGAATCAGATGCAATTGATAATTCATTTTACAATCAGCATTTTTACATTTCTCATTTACAAATGATTGTTAAAAGTTAATGTTATCACCATCTTGGTTTATCAATAAAAACTAAAGCTGCCAGCTGTGTCACATTCTTCCACACAAGTTAATAGCTGTTTTGAATTTTCAAGCAGAAAACATATCTCAGATTTCAAATTGGCTCGATGCGACTTTTCCTAAAACCCACCTGCACAGCAGACTAGTGCTTTTTAGCACTGACAAACAGGCATACGTGACCATTCAGTTGCTCATTGACTTTCTCTTCCATCCACAAATCCACTGATCGTTCCAGTGTTATGTGTAACTGCACTGCTGATATTTGAAGTTACCCCCTGAGGAAGATGGTTCAGTGGTTATCTTTGGCCTTTTTGATCTTCACAGTAATGCAGACCATAGCCTCTGTAGCAGGATGTGTGTGTGTGTGTGACAACACTTCTTCTCATCGTGCATTGCTCTGAGAAACACCTCAGTTTGTGTTTTCACATTTGGGGGGGGTACAGAAGCCAGCAGCATATTATTACAAACAAATAGTGTGCTGGTATCAAATGTGGTTTACTTCATAGTTTCTATGAAAGATGTAGTCACACCTCTGAGTAGTGGTAATGTTTGAATTATAATTACATTTGTGTTTGTTCAGTTTACTGTAAACTGGCTCCTTTTGATGGTGAGACATAGACTGTGTTTTCATGCACACAAGTATCGCAGATATGAGTCTTATTCCAGTTGTGATAATATTTGGGATAATGTAGTAACATACCAGTACAACAACACAGCATACCGGCAATGTTGATTCCTGTATGGTGGCTATTGAAAATGAGTCTCATAGCGGGCTTATCTTACTTAAATGCCAACATCCAGTTGCAGATTTGGCTTATCCACCTTATCATTGTACAATAAACATTTTGCTTGAATATCAAAGAAATTCTCAGAGAACTAAAGCTGTAAACTGTGAAAGGAAACCTCTCACTTTGTGCATAGTTAAAAATATTAAGATAGGCCTGTCAGAATAACACATTTGTTGGACCATATATTGTCTACCGGGTACAATTCACATTAAAACAATTGTTGCCAAATTTTGGTAGCTGTGTGTGCATCTGGATAAAGAGAATATGTATATGTGTGAAAGAGAAAGCGCGAGAGAGCAAGACCATGTGGCTCACCCCTGGAACATGATCAAGCCAAGCTCATTTCTGATCAGTGCAAACAGTCAGGTCAATGGCACAGACACACAGGGAGCCATGCACAGTGCCAGGGCACAGACCCAGGGACTGTGAGAGTGCACACTGCCCAGCCACAGCGCCACCAAGGCAGACACCCAGGGAGCCATGCACAGCCCCACGCTGTTTGCTTACAGAGTTCATTTGGGTCTTTTCATACATGTTGGAGTTTTTACCGTAAACTCCATAAGGAATTTACAGGTTTACAGACAATTCTCTCTGACCTCCACACTCATTGCTCTGAAGATACTAGTCACTTCTGTGCTGGTTCAGATTATGCCGGGTTGTAAATGGTAAATGGTTTTGTATTTATATAGCGCTTTTCTAGTCTTGATGACCACTCAAAGCGCTTTACAGTACAGTTTTACATTCACCCAATCACACAGTTCATACATTAGCAGCACTTTGTTGTTCTATGGGGGGCAATTCAGGGTTCAGCATCTTGCCCAAAGACACGTCGGCATGCAGATGGGTAAGACTGGGGATCGAACTGCCGACCTTCAGGTTGGAGGACGACTACTCTACCCCTCAGCCACAGCCGCCCACGAACACCCACGGGATGTGTATTCTCGTGTAGGGTTTGATGAGTTTGAAAAGTATTTGAGTTCTAATGTGATAGGACACATACGCACACACGCAGCAAGCTGATCTTGCAGGTGTGGCATTGTTAAAACTGCAATAAATGGTGTTCCATGTGCCACGATTTCACGCTCTGCATGCCAATACATTTGGCCAATAAGAACAAGCCCTACTGCCCTAGATAGTAAATTAAAGACATTCAGATTATTGACAGGTTTTTCCATCAATAAATCATTGTCGGAAGAAGAGAATAGAGAGAAAACACAGATTTGACGTCAAATCTCGCTTCGCCTCCTCCCCACTAAATTTGACTGTGAAAACTTCTAGTGATCACATTTGTCCCAAGTTAAATGAACTAATATGAGCGTTTTATTATATCAATTAACTGTGTAGCTTATTTATGATCCCAGAACCTGAGGGAAAAGTAACAGCGCACTCTCTCTCTCTCTCTCTCTCTCTCTCTCTCTCTCTCTCTCTCTCTCTCTCTCTCTCTCTCTCCCCCCCCCCCTCCCTAGCTTTCTTGCATGTTTTGCTAATATCGTGCATTTATGTCTTTTGACGTCCAATCAAGTTAATTTATAAAGCACATTTAAAAAACGAAAAATAACAATTACATGAGAGAAGATAAAAACAAAATCATAGAATAGTAAGAGCAACCTAATAAGCTTAAATGCAACTGCGGAAACAAAAACATAACATGCATAAAGTTATGGCAAAATAAGCATCAACCACACTGACCTGATTAGAGCTCTCTAATCTTTCTGCAGACTTTATAGCAGGGGGCCAGGCAGATAAAGTCTACAAATAATACAGAGGGTCTCACTCTGACATTTGCACTCACACATGCACCTCCACCGGAGAAAGTGTGGAGAATCTCTGTAGTTCAGTTCATGTCTGAAAGCAGCTTAAAGGGAATCTCCAAAAGTGTTTTGTGGACTAAAACACTTCACAGAAAGCTGGTCTTATTTTGTGCTATTTGTAAATGCCATTCAGAGGCTGATCTGTCCTTCATCATTTCTCCCACAGTCTGTTGATGGTCTTTCATCTCTCTCAGGTTTTTTTGTACTCACTAAGGATTGGAAAGGGCTTTGATCTAGTTTCCTATCAGAAACAGCGTGGGCCTTAGGCTCTCATACTCCCTTGCTCCCTTGCAGCTTCACTCTGAAAACATATTGTCAGGGCGTGGTGGACAACGGCGTCCACCCAGAAGAAAAGCTTTTGTTTGTTGTGGTTCAGTGTAGCTTTGCCAAGGGCAACTGCCTCCTGTGTGGGAAATTCTGGTCTGTTAAATTAGATTGTACATTTGTCCATGTTTTGCAGCATTTTACATCAACTATCAGACACAACTACCTGAGCAGAGGAAATAGCCCAAAAACTGACTTACCATAACATTTTATAGGGAATCTTATTTTTTTAATCTGCAAATTGCACTGCAAATTGCACAGAAACCTCACTCAGATCAGAATGTCCCTCTTCCAAACTTACCTGAGGCCATCCTCCCTCCAAACCCCCAATCCTGTTTAGAGTTGTTACAACACATCCTTTCTGCTGTGGTACTCTTTAGAGAAATTTGCTGCCTTGGGTTCTCGTGTGTATCTGTGTGTGTCCTTTGGCAGATTTTGGTGTAGCGTATCAGGCAGGCTGGCGCTGGCACCCTCCAAGGCACACCTGCTGGTGCCATTCTAGGCAGAATCACGGCCACTGTGTTGTTCCTCTCAGCAGGCACCAGCCTGTGCACATTTCACATGGGCCAACTGTGGGTGTATGGTAGAAGAGAACCATGTTCGCATAACTTTTTTCATCCTGCACTGTGTACTGAACAATAGTATAATGTCTACTAAGAATGTTTCATAATTAATAGGGTTCTTGACTAAATGTAATCCTGGGAAGCTGCTCAGATACTTTGCCTTGAAACATTCTCTATCATTTGCATTTTCAAGTCAATAACAAAGAAAGATTGCTGACAAAATATACATTTTGTGACGCTACCCTGGAAATCTAGTTCGAAATCTATTTACTGATTCTAGAGATATCTGCTTGTCTGTATGTAGCTTACATATCTCGAGAACCGTTTGGGGGTTAGGGTTATCACACTTCGGATGTGTATTTTTTTTCAAAAGCTCTTTATTTTGTTTTTAAATGCAAACCTTATTTTACTTGAAACGAGAAAAGAGCATTTATTATATTATTAGAGGACACTCCAGTTGAAATATGTATAATAAACATTGTTGAAATATTATTGAATTGTACTTACTTTATTTTATTTGTTAGTTTAGGCAGTTTTTGACTTCATACAGACATTGATACAAGTAGTAGGCTGCAGACATTCTTAGATGTCGAGATGCTGATCTCTGTCATGGCAACAACATTAAGAGAATCATTTCCTCTTTAGCAATTTGTCTTCAAAATAAAAGCACAATGCTTTTGTGCTTTCACACATGAACAACACCGCAAGAGATTCTCTAGTCAGGTACTTTCAAAACATCACAGAAAAATAGTTTTAGCAGGCAGAGGCCGGATGTAACATAAATTCTACCGTGGCGATCACAGGTTTTTGTTTACAGCATATCAACACCAGAGTCGGCCCTTACCACCATTACACCTCTTGACATCTTCGTCGGTATCTTCTACGTTTATGACCCCTCTTTTTCATCTTGAGATATTTGTATTATTTTTGTATGAGGATCTCCTGTTGTATTCTAGTTGTATGTATGTTGTATGGACTCACACGGACATTATCCAGAGTTTTTACCATGGGGGATGACAGAAGAAACTCCAGAGAATGTCTCAAGCCTTTCACTAGGACATTTGTCTTCTCACATACAGCCCCACTGGATAATGCCAAGAGATAATCTGGAGTTCTGTGCATATCTGAAAGCATCTTAAAAGAGGTTGGGAGTAGTTGGCTTTTGTTCACTTTTTGGTGTTACTAATTGGTACAGGATAGCCATGTCAGCCCTGACATTACAGATAAAGACTTCGGTATCTGTGCGAGGTGAGACAGACAACTAGTGTATTTCCCAAAAGTAAAAGCTAAAAGCTCCGTCACAGTTATGTACAGTAGGGGAAAGTCTATATTGTCTAGGTGTTGTTGAATTGTTCTTTCTAAAATGATTTTTAAGTCCCCTCTGTGTTCTTTGTAAGATATCCTACTATGGCAAGCCTCAACTTCAAACTTCTTTAGTATGCATTATTATGCCTTGTTAACCTGCCGCAGACCAGAAGAAGCACTAGAGGAGTTATGAGTAGTGGTAAATGGTATTTATAGTTTGAACGTTTCAAATGTCGCCGAATTGAAAACACCTTTAGGAGCCAAAATATCACTGGATATTATATTTGAATTTCATTGGTTTAAGTGTTTGCTAATTTGGGTGGGGCAAGTGTTTACCTCAGTGAATTGAGACATCTGGGGCCTCATTCATAACCGTTGCATACACTTTTGTCAGACCTGATTTTGTGCATACGCCACTTCTCTGGCAAACATTGGGATCTATAAAAACAAACTTGATGGGAGAATGTGCGCACTTGTACGCGAATGGATCTTTGTGCTGAACTGAGTCGAGTATTGCACAGATCGACCCGATGAAACCGGACCATCCCGGGAACAAACACAAATACTCACCACTGTGGGTTCATATGATTAACAATGTGTACTTTTCACTATTCTCCTTAAAGCCCCTTTTGGTATTAATATAATTCTGTTAAATTTGATAGATTGGGGATATCGCAGCTGTCTCTGAATTTAATAATCCTGCCGTTTTGGATGATTAAAATATGTACAAGCGATACACACCCACGTTCTGAAGATAAGAAACAATCCTTTTTTTTCAGACGCTGTCCTCTCTTTCATTTTCACTCTCAATAACTACATTAACAGCAGCTGCAACACGTTACCATTCAGTGCCTTTTTTTTTTTTTATTAATGACGTCACTGCTGTGGCCACCCAACAATCTGCCGTTCTTCACCTCCACCTCACTAACAAGCACCTCAATGTCAGAAAGTTGCGCTTCTTCTTCTCATCGCTTGAATCCATGATTCACCATAGAAACCGATTGGTCAGATGGTCAATTTAGTATTCATGAGGTGCTTTGCATTGACCCTTTATGGTTGAATGTGAGTGTGTCGAGGGCGGACTTTGAGGCAGATCCATGTACGCAAGTTTCCAGGTGGAGTGATTTATAAAGGGAACATTGCCTTTAGGTGTGCATGCGCACGATTTTATAAACCTGATATGTTTTTGCATATGCCGTTTTCGCTGTTTTATAAATGAGGCACCAGCTCTTGAACTTTACTGAAGTGTAGACAAAAGCTGTCGGTCGATCAATCAATCAATCAATCAATCAATCAATCAAAACACGTATATCTTTGAAATGGTTGGAGAAATATTTTCTATTTAAGGCTGCACTCTCTGCTCTCACAGAGGCACAGACAGGTGACCTACAGGCTCTTAAGTGAGCTCTGATGTCATAGTGAAAGATCCTTTATCATCATTTAGGAGCTGAGCTACAAAATCTTTGGTGGGATTTGAAATGTCTCACAGCAGCACACTATCTACAGACCTTTTAACATAAGATTTTCTCCAAAATGGATCAGATTTAAAAAAAAAAAAAAAAAAAAAAATTGAACTGAACACTCCCAGAGAGGGCAGGTGCTACGCTGTGTTTTTCCTGCCCACTGAGTACAGTGAAAACTTAATAGATGTTTTTACTTCCTCTGACCCACTGACGCATTGGGATGAGAGAGAGAGAGAGAGAGAGAGAGAGAGAGAGAGAGAGAGAGAGAGAGAGAGAGAGAGAGAGAGAGAGAGAGAGAGAGAGAGAGAGAGAGAGAGAGAGAGAGAGAGAGAGAGAGAGAGAGAGAGAGAGAGAGAGAGAGAGAGAGAGAGAGAGAGAGAGAGAGAGAGAGAGATCTTTTCATAGAAGCAAGGGTTTAAAGTTAAGTTAGAGATGTATTATGTTATTGTATTTATTTGCATTATGAGTATGTTTGTATTGTTGTAGTGTGTTTGTATTATAAGAAGTGTGAAAGATTTAAGATCATAATGAAACTGTGGCATGACAAATTGGACTGTGGGCAGCTGCCACATTTAGGCCCAATCCTATTTCACAACTTCTCCATTATCCTTAGCCCTTCCCCCCTGTTTTACGCCGTCCCAATACTTGTTGGGATGGAGGGGTTGTGTGTTAGTGTTAGGGCTGTAAACCCCTCGAAACCAAGATTTTTCAGACCCACACTTCAAACCGAGGGCTACAAGAATTTCCCAGAATACCTTGCGAAACACCAGCAAGATCCTTTAATACGGATTTTAAAATCACAGTAATTGTAATATCTTTGTTTAATATCGTTTTGATGTGTTATGGTTATTTTTTTCACAACAACCTTAAAAGAAATTGCTATCATGTTAGCGTTAGCTTGCTGGCGTTTGCATGCTGGTGTTAGCATGCTGGCGATTTAATCGCGTGATAATCCCGTGTTTTCACAAAATTTCCTGTCACATCCCCCCTCTTTGAAGATACACATTGCAGATGATTTAACCAGCATATAGCAATGATGTTACTGAACTGAACTGCTCCTCTAATAACAAAGCATCCTGGCAGGGCTGCCTACAGACCACTGCTAGTAGCCTGAAGCAGTGTGCTTTTAAATTCATACATGAAATAATGCAGAGCATCCAGGATTTTCAATTTCAAATGTCATTGATTCACCTGCATTAGCATATATGTTATTTGATGATATAGGTTTGTCACTTAAGTAACAGCAAGAAAAAGCAAGATCTCAACAATGTTATTACAGTGACATCCCCTGCTTGGGTTTTCGCAACGACTACTGATGATGTAACAGCTGGAATTGGAATTTGTACTGGAACTGTAAAATACTGCAAAGCAAATCTAGACACAAATAATTTCTGATCCATTTAATAAATGCCAAAAGATAAATTGATCACCAATGGGTAACTTGGTTGGACAGCTGTGATGATACTGGACAATGTTGTATTACAAGTCAGTTACCCTGATGTAGGTGAGAAGGATCTGCTCACTGAGGGCAACAAGTATGACTTGAATGTTTTGACAGGGCAGGAATAAGACTGAAAGGTATCCCAGCAGCAGAGCAGTCACGTGACTTGGCTGCTATTTGTCTTTTGGTTGGCCTTAAGGTGGGGAATGATACTCCTAACAGCTGCTGGAAGCATTTCCGGCTGAGGGTTTCCTCCTCAGCCAAGCACACAGAGGTCCAGCAATACACTGAAGCAGGGATGCATTATTCACTGCTGTTCCACCACTAATAAGTTTGTGCTCTAAACTTAAAGTAAGGAATGTGCTGATCATAGCCAGCCTTTACACCAACTAAACAGAATAATGTATAGATTTGTCATTGCCTTATTTTAGCTTCAACCAAAACCTGGCACAGCTTACAGTGTGGTTAAAAGGACTTCAGAGAGGCCTCGTTTTCTTGTGTTGACCAGATAATGCCACAAGCAGTGGAGCAAACTGATGGAATGAGCTGACCAAAGACAGAAGTGTGGCTAATGCATGCTTCAAAGAGCATGATGACATACAGTAAGTGCATTTCGTAAGGCAATAAAGAGTAAAGAGTTGGTTGGTGCATACTTGGCACTAAGCGGCAGAGTGTAAGCGGCCTCATTGTGTTCAATTGCTTTGCAATGAGTGTTGAGAGACAGTGCTACCACCCAGGCTCTAGCTACAGTCAGCCTCAAGGTCACTAGTTAGAATCCTAGGCCAGCTGAGTCTGGTGGCGGAATCGCCTGAGATGTGCTTTCCTATTCCTCAGTTGCTGAAGTGGAGGTGTCTTTGAGCAAGGCACTGAATAACAGAAAATTATAAATGGAGAGGAAAACATAAGTGAAGATTGTACCTTCCAAACTATGGCAGATGTGAAGAAGAATTCCCGTTACAATATCGTATATGGTGTAAGATCCAGTTCCAACATTCATTATTCTGGAACCATAATTTCTGCCTGAAAAATGACTCGACTTGATAATTACAATAGTTGTGAATACATTTTCTGCCATTTAATTATTCAGTTCAGTGACCAATTGTTGCATCCTTAATGAATATTTCTGAATTCTGTGTCTAAGTGAAAATACAAAAAAGTTATGATTACACCTTTAGTGATTTCTTTGACTTGTATGTGATTTCAAAGTAGTATTTCACAATTGAAAACTACCCTTAAATGACAAAATTAAGCTATAGTTAAAGGGATATTTCACAGAAAATTTTTAATTCAGTCATCTACTCTCCACTATTCCGATGGAGAGGTGGGTGGTTGTTTGAGTCCACAAAACACTTTTGAAGTCTCAGTGGTAAACAGTGTTGCAGCCAAATCCAATACAATTGAAGTACTGGTGATACATTTTTCAAACATAATAAAACATAACTTGCCTCCATACTGCTCGTGTGGTTTCGTCTTAGTGTCTGGAAGCCCCGCCATAAATTTTTGACTTAAAACGGCGTCATTTACATTTACAAAAGTCTGCAACCCTAAGGAGCAATGCTAGTGCATGTAGCGATGCTAACGCCACACATGCCCTTGGGCAAGAGCTTGATGACATACAGTAGGTGTGTGTGTGAGGAGGATATCAGACGACATTTAGGCTTAAAACATGTGTAAATGATGCCGTATCGAGCCGAATATGAATGTCTGGGCTTCCGTACACTTGGATGACACCACACGAGCAGTATGGAGGCAAGTTTAAAAAATAAAAAAAAGTCGGTTTTATTACGTTTGAAAGATTAATCACCTGTACTTCAATTGCATTGGATTTGGCTGCAACACTGTTTACCTCTGAGACTCCAAGTGCTTTGCGGACTCAAACACTTCACCCACCCCTACATCGGAATAATGGTGAGTAGATAATGAGGGAATTTACATTTTTCTGTGAACTATCGCTTTAATAATTTCTATTTTGATGTAAAAAATTTAAAATGAAATGCTGTTGAGTATCTTACTACTCAACTTTTAGGGAACATTAGGCGTTTTCTTGGCTCTCTCTGTTTGTGTGTTTGCAATGTTGCAGCACTATAAAAGAGGTGTGTCTGTGTGTGAGGGAGACTTCCCTTTTGAAGGTGGGGCTGTGGAATGGGATTGAAATGGAAGTTATGTATGGCATTTTGTATGCTGCTTTGTTATCTCTGGGACTGGTGGAAGACTGTTAAGGTACAAACCAGGATCTGCAGAGTACAGTGCATGTCTGAAAGCAGGAATATAGAAAATCTATCAAAAATCACCATAGTCTGTGTCCTCCCAATCCAGACTGGTATCAGATCAGTTTTTACATAACTTGGGTATCCTTCCGTCTGTGTGGGATGACAAAAGAGAGCAGTAACGTACTAAGAACATTACTGCTCTCCGTGACTTGTTGTGGATGGACTTAAGTGCTCTTCCACAGTGCAGTGTAGCTGGGATCAGGAACAGCAGAGCTTCTCTGCAAATCAGTGAGTATCTCTATTTGTCCAGGGGACTCACTGCCTGCAGCACTTCTTTGTTCACCAACCACTTAAGCTGTTTCACAACCGTTTTAAGACGCCAAACATCCTGCCGTCACATGCTGAAACACTTGAAATGGGGGTTAGAACTTAGAAGTATCACATTTTTCTCCTTCAATTATAAATGCAAGTGAGCTTAAAATAATAATCTTGCTATATACTAGGGCTGTGTACTTGCAAGGACTTCTTGATGATACGTATCACGATACATGGGTCACGATACGATATATCATGATATGTTGTGATTTTATGTGACACATTGTGATATGTAGCAATATTTTACCTAAATTAAAAAATAAGCTGACATTTCTTCTGTACCAACTTGGTTGTCTTATATGTACATCATTTAATATTGATAAATCTTACATTCCAATATATTAGGAAAAATATTTACACCGAACAGTGAACACATGCACTGTGAAATGTAATAAACATCATAAAGATAAAGTGCTTATTGTGCCACTTAAATGAATAGTTTACTGCTGGGAGGATGGCCTTAATTAAACTTTAGTATTTATGAAGTAGAAAGGTAAAAAAACATAAAAATTGGTGCAACATGACTGAAGAAAACGATTACGGTATTCCCGTTTGCCCAAAAGAAATATTTCAACACTAAGAATGTACCAGACTCCCAGGCCTCTCCTTTTGAATGCTTGACCTGAGCTTCCGGTATGTTTACAAATGCTAATAAGAGAACGTATGCTGCTTGTAGGAGTAACAAAAAGATACTCAACACCTACTTGTTGAGCCAATGTTTTTGGTTGCAGTTCCCTCCAGCTCGGAGATTAGAAAATTAAATTTCCCAGACCGTGCCTGCTTACTTTTACCCTACTTCTACTACTAAGAGCTGGTGTGAGCAGTGCATGTGCTAAGCTAGTCTTGAATGGGAATATATGCAAAAAATATATCTCCCTTAGTTGTGAATTAGACATGAAATTTTGGTTTCAGTTCCATATTTTTCTCATGTCACCAAGTTCATTAAGATCTGTGGCAGTGTGTCCCCATAGTGTGATAATTAAAGCACTAACTAAACATTATATATATTCGATTTTCAGTGATAGGGCAAAATTCGAGAACTATTGTGTATTCAGTGCACAACACCTGACCTGTGTATCCCGGCTCACTTTCCCTGGCTCTACAAACGGCAGGACTGGAGGTGCATCAAACACTGTCAATGTTCAATATCAGTGTCATTGTGCATTTACTGCACTTTGACAAAGACAGCAATGACAAGTCAAAGTACTGGCAGACTTTTGACCATGTGTCACTGTCCATCCTTCACACTGCTGCTTTGATGTTAATCATGCATGCTCATCGTTTGAATCTTAGTTTAGCTTAGCTTGAATCAAAACACAGGTACGTTTATGTTGATGTGTGATGTACACAGACATTAATAAAAAGCTCCTGCCAGTTGGCAATGTCCTTACAGACACCTTTTTTTTGCAAAAATAAAATGTACATCTTTTAGGATGAATTGTTTTGATGTGTTTTTTTTTGGTTCTAATTTGGAATTTCTGTTCCTAACCTTTGCTTCTGGTGGTGTTAACCTTAGCCACACCTGGCAAATGTTAGCTGTGCTAGCACTTTGTCTGTCTTAATAACCCTTCCTGTATCCCACCAACAAAATTTGTGTCATTTGCATCCAGCATTCAGATTTTTTCAGCATGTGATGCGACACACCTTGTTGTTGCAGCATGTTGTTTTGGGAAGAACATGTGAAGAGTTTCCTGGACAGAAATGAAAGATATTTTAGTGGCTGTCCAAATACAAGATGATCCACTAAGACGTGCAGTGATGGGAATAATATAAATAACAGTATCTGGAGCAGAAAGCCAACAACTATTCAGTGTTTGGTCAGGCCAGAGCCCTGCTGCTACACTTTACTGAATATGTGCTATCCTGTGATATAAATGGCTCAGTCATGCGTCCAACTGTTTTATATAACAATTTTAGAGGTTTGCATTGTAGTTTTTTTTCTCCCATTGTCTCGACTTGGATTGGTTGGGCAAAACATCCACCCTCCTCTTGGCCTATGGCAGTATTTTGAAGAATACTCTACTGCTGGCATTGAATGCCAACACTTTGTAAAGCTTATGGCTCCTTCCAAGCGCACTATCCCAATAAGGTGTGAAAGTAATGTACATGGTCACATGACTTGGACACTGCTCTTTTGCTTAATGTTTTATGGCTGGAAAAACAGCCTCTATCATGTAACCTATCTGTCCTGAAAGTTGGTTTGGAAAGTTCAGCTTATGGATTGTACTGTACCTGCTCAATGTGTGCTCTGTGTTGGGGCTTGTCAACTGGCAATTAATGTTTCCACAATGTAGGGATAAACACTGCACCGTGGCCTGCTGATCCTGCCATTGCTACATGCTTGTTTCTTTTCACTCAATAAGTTTTGCTTTGTAGATCGCACACACCCTTTTTGGATTCAAAGTTTCTTAGAAGAAACCAACAAAAAAGATATGAAAAGTCACTCATCTAACAACCCCTATGGCGATGGAGGGTGGGTGAAGTGTTTTTAGTAGTTTTTCCTTACCCTTGTTGAGAGTTAAGGGCAGCGGATGTCACACCTCGTTGAAGCCCTATGAGACAAATTGGGATTTGTGAATATGGGCTATACAAATAAAATTTGATTTGATTGATTGATATATTGAATATATCAATCAATCAATCAAATTTTATTTGTCCAACAGAAAATGAATGCAGACCACAAAGAAAAGGATTAGTCTTTGTATATGCAAGTGTCAAATACATCTAAATCTAAATGTGATGTATTTGACCTGATGTCTATTTACAAAATACTAATGACAACACATTTTTCTACAACATAAAGAATTTCGTCAGCCATTATTTTTTAGCAGAAAATTGCAAACTATTATTTTCTTAGTTCCTGTATTGTTAATTATCTCATGCCTGTGTTTTGCTGTTTCTTATGTCCCTCGTGGTTGTAGTGACTGCAGGTGGAAGCAGCTGTCAGGCTGTATAATGGAAGACACAGTTGCTCTTTAAGAAGCTGCTGGATGAGCTCAGCAGTTTGTTGCCCACAGACATTTTGAGTTGAGGTGGTGGGAGGAGGAGGAGGAGGAGGAGGAGGAGGAGGGACGGGAAGGACAAAAAAAGTGGGAGGGATTTCAGAGCCAGCTAGTGTTTGAACCCAAGCACACAGTCACACTCAGAGAAGCAAGCTGCAGCAAGCACAGCTTCACATACTTACCTCTTCTAAATACCCTTCTTCTCCTCTTCCTTCCTTATAGGGTCAAAACAGACACAACCAAATTGGTGGCTTTTGAGCTGTTATTCGTTTGTTAACAAAAGGAAAACAAATGTTGTCAAAAGTTGGACTTGCAGTTTTATTGACTTCACAGAGAGCCCAGTAGAGAGGCACTCCTACATGTTTGTAAGACCTCCCATTCCCACAGTGCCCTCGGAGTGCTTGGTCGACCAGGGGAGTTGGTGCCTTTGCCTGCTTCCAATCAACCACCAGCTGCAGGCTGTGGTATTGAAGAATTTTTTATTTCCTACACACACACGCATACACACACACACACTCCCACCACCATGCACATACACATGCCTGCATACAAACACTCATACCCCTGTTTTCAAAAGAGGGAAACTAAAAGCAGAGCAGCCTGTCTTGCAGAGTTAGTCCCAGCTCAGTGTGTACTTTGAGGCCCAGGCACAGTTAAGTACAATTTGGGTTCTGCACACAAAGTGTGGTTTGTTTGTGTTCTGCAAGCATTGGTTGCAACAAAAGATGTGCCTCATACTGTATGTGGCTTATGTGCAGACTTATCATACTAGCAGCAATAAGTGTTGTCTATTAATGTTGTCATACACATGATGACTTTAAATTGAGTAAAATATTGTAACTGAAACTGTCAGTAATGTGATGAATCTTTCGTTCAGAGCATAAACGTAAATAAACTGGTGATAAGAGTTAAGATGTATCCTCATGTTTGCCCGCCCTTTCATGTGTCGGGATGTTTTAAGATTATCTAGTTGAAGATGCACAACTGTTTCAAGTTTCCATTAATGATACAATTGTAGTTTAAGTAAAAGTTTATGTGACATTAACATGGTGGGAAATCACTTTGATTCAGTGAGTCCCGGTTTTTGTGATGACTTAAGAAGCTCTTTTGTTAAGATGAGCCTTCTTAGTAAAGTTTCCATGCCTGTGTTTCTATTTTCTGTGGGAGGTAAGGGTAAGGCCTGTGATTCTTCAGTCATTGAATCATAATGAAATGTAAAAAAAAAAAAGACGATTTGCATTCTTTATGAACAAAGAGTATAAGTCGCAGACAGAAAAATGAGGACAGAATAGCTTTAGAGAAAGTTTAGCAGCTGCTGTTACCTTGTTTCCATCAGGGCTGCAACCTGAGGTGCACCATGCTGCAATTTGCACAGCTAAATCTGCATTACAGCTCAACAAAATTGGCAGTATTCCAACATTATGTACAAAAGGTATTCTATTAATCTATTACCATTAAATCAATTTCTTGTATTCTTTACAAGTATATTCCTTCCATTTTTAGGCATTATGTACCGTTTGATATTTTGAATAAAATAAATAATAAAATAGTCTAGTCTAAACAACGTGTGGCTTTACCCATTCATACAACACTTCTATAAGCACCTCTATATCAAACCCAAGGACACTTCAGTATACAGAAAAACTTAAACCATTGACCTTCCAATTAGTGGATGACCAGCCCTATCTCCTAACCCTAACCTTTAAGTGGTTGTAGTAGCTTTGTTTCCTGTTGTGAAAATAATGAAAGATCGTGACTCATGCTGTAATTGGATAGCGATCCTTTGAGCAGTAGCTGCTTGCATGTCATGTGTCAGTGAGTGCACTACACGTACACAACTATGTCTAGCTTCTTGGAAGAGTGGGCTGCCTGCCAGCAGCCCTAAACAGCGTCCTCTGCCAATTAGTCCTTTTATTTGTTCAAATTCTGCTGGACCAAGACGCTGCAGTTAAGATATTCCACTGAGCTGCCCCTTAAAACTACAGTGGAAGCTTCTGATCGAAGCTCAGATGGGATCCTTACTCTTTCCATTGTATTACATTTTTTTTTTTCATAATTTAACTAGCATTTCTGCAGAAGACACATTGTTGGAAGATGCCTAACAATCACGATCAGACATTCCAGTCTGAAGATTGCATGATGGCATGACATTTTATTGTGTGTTTTCTCTTCCAGTAATGTGTAGCCTCTTTGTTTTCATTAACTGGTTTTCTGTGGGCTCTAACACCAGCCACAGCATCAGGTGCTGTGCTGATATATCTGCCAAAGGCTCCTGTTGATTATTTATCCACATTTTAGTTGGACTTAAAATTGATTTAGACATTTTTAGGGGCATTTACCCTGGCACAGTGAATGAGCCCATTGATGTAGCATGGCATGCCCGCTACCTCCAGAAATGAGTGTGGGGTTGTGGGTCAATGCTTTGGCATGGTGAATAACAGCCTCAGCAATAGAAGCTTTGTGTCTATCTTTGTTGGCAGCACAGCGCTGCCTCAGGCCCGGTTCCACAATCGCCTCCAGGGACAGCAACAACTAATCTGCCTCCTTCAAAACCTCCCCCACACATAGGACTGCTGCAGGGCTGTAATTATATACAGTGAAGAGGTGCGGACCTTTTTGTTTTTGAAGCCGAGATACAATCTGACCACACTGTCGACCTGTAAAAGGATCAGCCGCCAAGTACACAACAACGACCGGCCATAATATTTACAGTCACATGTCATCCTTTCACCCAAGGCTGTCGAGATGGTGTCCTTCGTAGACGACTGGAGGAGTTTTTGTGCAAAAACCTGTTCTGATTTTAAGGTCTCGTTCTTAGTATGTAAAGTGCACTGAGATGCTGTATTTTATATTTAGGTGCTATACAAATTAAATTTTATTGGATTGAACTAGGAGTGGCTTAAGTTTATTAGATTGTTGAAACTAGGAGTTAGAGTTGTAGGCCCAATCCCATTTCACCCCTTGGCCCTACCCCTACTCCTAGTTTTGAGGGTTATCTTGCCCCTTGACACGGAGTCACAAGGGGTAGTGGTGGAAATCTTACATTTGTGGGTCTCTCTCCCAGCTTGCCAATGATTTGCAAGGCATTCTGGGTAATATTATGTTTGAAGTAAGGGGTGAAAAATCTCAGTGTCCAGGGCTACAAAGCCCTACCCCTTGGACCTACCCGTCCGTCCCAACAGATATTGGGACACCCTACCCTTATGCGTGAACGTGCAAAATGAAGGGTAAGGGGTGAAGTAGTCGTAGTCGTAGTCTTTTGCCCGGGCCTGTGTGAGCAGTGCCTGTGCGTCACGGAACGTCTTGCTTTTCATGTAACAGCACGTCTCAGGCTATTTTCTCTGTGTATGGTTCCCATCAAAAAGTGAAAATGATCTTCAGTTGCAATGTCTATCTGTCAAATATGTCACAAACATAAATATTTTCAACTCTTCCTGTACCTGTTTCGAAGTAAAAGCACTTCAGTCTTTCTTTTGACTGAATCCATTTGTTTTAACAAGGTTTTGATTGTTATTGCAGGACCTGAAGATGCATAACCAGTGTTCTGGCATTTAGTTGCATGTATATAGCTGTACTTTTATTCAAGGAAATACAGTAGTCTCACCAGAAACCTCACATTGCAGCTCTGCTGCAGAGTGCAGACACGCTGCCTTTGTGAACAACAACCACACACGGCAGATCTGTGGCCCAGCCGTCGTGCGCTGCACCCCCCACAATACAATAAACTGTGTCTGCCTCTAGGGGTGGGAATCTCTGGGCCCCTCACGATTCCGATTCAGAAGGCTATGATTTGGCGATCAATGTATCAAAGAATTTTATTTCCATACATGATATATTTTTTCATCACTACAAGAGGTGTGCATCTTCACTAGCCTTATGATTTGTGCTTTAAAAAAGTATTTAAGACTGTTATTACAGTAATGTGCTGTAATTTACAAAGAAGGTTTTCAATTCAAAAATCAGACCAAAACAGTCGGCCTGTAACAGTGGTCAGTGCTCTCCACATTGATTTAACATTCATTCAGATTTGTGTGCTGCATCTTTAGCCTTTATTTTATTAGGGTGGCCCTGCCTGGCCCCCCTTGGCAGCATTGGGGGCACATTACTCCGCTGGTCAACAAGAGATTCTGCTCTACTGTTCTTTCTAATCACTCACACTTAGAGCTGAATTCATATTTATGTTCCTGGATAAGCGGGGCATTAAAAAAAAACTGCGTTGTGTAATAATCTGTGGGAAGTAGTTCCCCCTGTCGTGTGTGTGTGTGTGTGTGTGTGTGTGTGTGTGTGTGTGTGTGTGTGTGTGTGTGTGTGTGTGTGTGTGTGTGTGTGTGTGTGTGTGTGTGTGTGTGTGTGTGTGTGTGTGTGTGTGTGTGTGTGTGTGTGTGTGTGTGTGTGTGTGTGTGTGTGTGTGTGTCCCCTGATGTCAGAGTCTCTGTTGGAGTCTGCTTCCTCCTCACTCCTCTGCCCTGCGCTCATTGTAACAATAAACACCATCACTGATCACAAGTTATTAGGACACGTACAGGACTGAAGTTTACTTTGTGTTTGTTTGAGTAGCTCCAGAGTTTATGAGACACATGTTTAAACCTGCTACACGAGACGTGACGCGCACAGTCAGGACATCAGGGTTAATATGACTGGAACAATCCGGAGTCATGATCTGACATCATCGATTTATAACTATTTTAGAATATAGGACTAGATGGTGACTGTCCCATGTGATTATCAATCCGTGTGTGAAGAGGGACAGAGATGAGCAGGGACACACACACACACACACACACACACACACACACACACACACACACACACACACACACACACACACTCCTGCAGACAGAAGTTCCTCCCGCAGATTATGACGCAGCACTTTAATTTAAAATGAATACATGACTTTCTGCCTCTGCCTGCTTTACTCAGCTGCACCACTTCTCACCTGAATAATGCAGAGGATTTGCTGCTGTTGTGAAAACAGTGCAGGGAATCTCCTGCTGCATTGTATGATATGTCTGAAAATGGCTATAGAGAAATGGGCTGCACATAGATGCACTGTATGAATTGGTAAATGGCAAAGACTGTACAGTAAAGCATGGTCATCAAGGCTAGAAAAGCGCTATATAAACACAGGCCATTTAACATATTCACAACTACATGATGTCTTAATAGAGGCAAAATCCTTTTGCCAATCAATTTCACTTTCCATTCCATGAATATGATCAACACCTTTTAAGAACTGTGCCAAACTTAGCAATGACACAAATCAACCTAGCAACTTGAGAGTATTCTCAGTGTTTGTGAATACAGCTTCAGGTGTCTCTGCGTTAAGGCTCCTTCTTACAGCTGGCACCCTTATATTGACAGTAGCCAAATGGCACCTCCTGTTATCAGTTACTCACAGATGTTTTGCAAAGCTGATTTATGACTTTTCAGTTGTGACATTCCATGTCTTTTTAATGCCTAGATAAGACAGACACATAGTTGCTTGGATAAAAACATTTCTCTTGGCAGAAATAGGATATGAAATATGATTTGAAACACTCTTGGCTGTTCATCATTAAACAAGTGTATTCAAGTGTCTCTAAGTTTAGTTCCGGATTTTTTTTATTCACTTTCTCTGAAGTTTGCCAACACTGCACCACACTATATTGATCTGTATAGAGTGGAACAAGGTTATGTTCCAGTCTTTTGAATACCTGAAACTCCCACAGGAAGCTGTTTCATAAGACTGCGGCCAGAAGAAATGTGTGGAGTAACAAAAGACATGGCAAGTTCTCATGTCTGTTCTGATCGATGTCACTCTTGTCTGTCTTTCTAGTCCCCAAAAACCATGCCCTGGACACACTGCTATAAATTTGGTTCCAGGAAGTAAATTACACTTAGTTTCTTGAGCAAAGCCACAGGCTGCTCCTGTGCAGTTGCACTTGGGCAAGGAGTAAAAGAGTGCGTTTGCCTTGGCCAGTACCCAGGAATGAGTACTGTATGCACAGAAGGATAGGAAACAACCAAGCACAACTGTTTGTCAACACCCTACCAGCAACACATTTTTCTCAATAGCCAACATTAAAAATGTACACACACGTTAGTTAGCTTCAGCAGCTAAAAATAAGTCTAATGCTGCAGTGCTGCAATACATCCCTCTTTCGTGAAGGTTATAATATGTTTTCTGAAACTGTTGTAGACAAGAATGGATTCAAATGTTTGTCTTTTTGTGTTTCTGATGTGTATTCCATCCCGTCAGTTGCAGTGAAGGCAGACTGAATCAATAAACCTTCTTCCCCCTCTAGCAGAGACTAGAGATAGATTTTGCATCTTGAAGCGCTGGGTAATGGTACATCCTGAAAAGGAAGGTTTTTGGAGCTTTGCAGTTCGATATACATGTTAAAACTGGGATAAATAATCGTATCCATAACCTCACACTTAACCTGCTCTCAACAACATTTCAGTGAGTGTATTCAAATATTTTGCAAATCTTGAGAAATAACCAAGTGATTTTCTGATAATTCACCTTAATGATTATTTGACTTACCTTCAGCAATGTAATTATTGTTTGTTTATTATTCTTATTTTGATATTGTAATAGTTATTCTTCACTAAACAGTGTGCAGTCGTCACACCAAAGATACAGCAAAAGGACTTTCCTCTTGCATAAGGGCATAGAATTATTATAACATTTTAAAAAATAGGTGAGAGCAGCATTAAGTCTGTTGATTCTTGTTTGGTTTAATTGATACATTGGCACAAGATGATTTAATAATAACTACCAGTGAAACACAGAACTAAGATTTTTTAAGAGCTTGAAAGAGAAGAAAGTTAAAGTTGATTCAAGAGTTGATGGGAGCATATATTATTAGAGGTGCGGGAATTTCTTGATTTTTACGATGCGATGCAGACGTGGACGACTCTGCATCGATGCAGAGACGGAACATAATCAATACATTTTTACTGCTACGATCAATGTTTAAGTGATGTCCTGCCGCTGAATAATTATAACACAGCAGCTTTAAGATCAGCCAAAGCTCATTAAAGGTCTGGTCATCCTGTGTCAGAGTCTCTGTCGGATTCTGCTTCCTCCTCACTCCCCCTCCACTTTACATAAACACCATCACAGATTACAAGTTATAAGGACACATACAGGACTGATGTTTACTTTGTGTTTGTTTGATTCTCTAGAGTTTATGAGACATGAGACACACGAGACGTAATGTGACACAGTCAGGACATCAGGGTTAAAGTGACAGAACGATACGGAGTCATGATCCAACTTCATCGATTAATAACTAAATACACGTGATTATCAGTTCATGTGTGAGGAGGGACAGAGACGAGTGGGGACACACACTCCTGCAGACAGAAGTTCTTCCAGTAGATTTGGATGTGACACGGTGTTTTAACTTCATTGTTGCAGAAGAAGTGACGCCCTGTTTATCCAGGAACGTAAACACGAATTCAGCAGGTTATATAAAGATCAGTCCTTAGTGTGAGTGATTAGAAAACATCAGAGGAACATAATCTGTTGTTGACCAGCGGAGTAATGCACCTCAGAGCAGTGGTGCTTTATACAATAAAGGCTATATTCTGGGTTTGTCCTTTTAAGCCTTAGGTGCAGCACACAAGTGCAAACTGAATGGATGTCAATTCAGTGTGGAGAGCACTGACCACTGTCATAGATCTACTGTAGTCAGATTTTTTTAATTGAAAACCTTGAAATAGTAACAGTCTATAATACTTTTTAAAGCCCTTTCTAAATATAAACAGAGTTCATGTTTGTCTGACTGATCATATTAATTAATGAAAAAGCAGCCATGTGCAGTAATATAGAAAATTGTGGATGTGATACATTGAAATGCATCGTTGTGAATCGAATCGTTGACTGCTGAATCGTAATCGAATCGTGAGGCTCGTAAAGATGCACCCCTCTATATATTATCATATTCCAACAGATAGCTGGTAAATAATATTTATTAATTATATTTTTGCGTATTTTCAGCTATTATTGGTGTGGGTAAGACACTTTACCAGGTGAGCCAGTGGTTTGCCTGTAAATGGTGTTTTGATAAGGAGCAGAAAGATCTACATTGGCAACTTAACACAGCTTCATCCTTGTCCTGTTTAAACCTGAATTAATTAGTTGCACTGTATGTGCAGAAAGTATGCAATTGGGAAACCTTTTATTGTGGTCAACTAAGGGTTAATGGATGATTACAGATTCATGTGTGTCAGACAGTAAGTGGCAAAAACAGTGCATTGCCCTGCAGCTCTAGAGATCATTCTGTTGTAAATAGCATCTAAGCGAAGAAGTCTGGACTCCACTGTCGACATTTCTGGAGCTTGTCAAGTCTTTATGCTCCTTTCTTACTTTTCCATTGACTGATATGTGAAGCTTCCTTTCTGAGTATGGACTAGAGAATGGTTGGCATCTGTGAACTTTTTAATTAAATCATATGTAGTTATATATATATATATATATAGAGAGAGAGAGAATTATGAGAATTGTCATCAGGTGCTTTCCTGTCTTTGTTTTTTTCCATTCAGAAAATGTTCAAGATGAAGGCAACTTGCTGCCACGATTGACGCCCCAGTGCGCTGAACTGAACAAAAGTCCTGACGCGGTAACATACGAATGGCCCAGGGAAGCCACCAGATTGACATTCAGGTTTTGCATGACCTGCGCCAGAAGTTCCCTGAAGTCCCGGAGGGTGTTGTCTCCCAGTGTGTTCTGCAGGTAAGCAGGTTGAAACCCTCCGAACCCAGCAGACATTTCGTTGTATTCACAAAAATACGAATTTACAAAGCATATCTGGTCACAAGTAGAAATCTCCAAGTTTGTCAGTTCACACCTGGCATCTCCTGTGACCACTTGTGATTAGATCACTCCCCCCACTATATGCAATTGATTATATATGTCAGTTCAGTTAGAGAAGACCAAATTATGTTGGTTTTTATCCAGTCTGACTATACAGATGTGTCCATTATTAATGTGTTTTTATACATGTCTATGATACAGATGTGTCCATTATTAATGTGTTTTTATACATGTCTGATACAGATGTGATTAATTTAAAATATGTTAGAAGAACAGCCCACTAGGCTTCAGTAAATGGGTAAACTGTGTATGCCTGGGGACTTTAGCTTGGTACAACCCTGTGTAGTTTAGGTTATTCAACAGCACCTGAAGGCAGCACCAAAAACCAAACTTAAGGGGTCAATGTCTTTTGCAATGCAAACATTGCTTTTTGTCGTCTTGGTTCCCCTGTGACTCACAGGGGGCAATGGTCAGCACTTTTGGGGGTACTAGAACAAATCTCTGCCGATCAAAGGTGACTAGCAGCAGAGCTAGCGCCACCAAACTAGCCAAATGCCTGTCAGGTTAGGGCCCGGGTTAGTTTTCTCTAGGGCTCGGACAGGTTCAGACAGAAAATGTGTCCCTAGCCGCTGTCTCTCAAACACACTGACCTGTCTGTCGTTAAGATGTAGACCCCATAAAATATTCAACATTTGAGTTATCTTTAAACACCAAATCCTCATCTTTCATGTTGGTCAACTCTCCTATCATCATGCGATAAGCCTCTTTGATACGACTCTGCTGCTTCGCAGAGCAGAAATTTCACTTTGTCTTTATTTTCGGTCATCACGTGTCGCGAACAACCTCAAGCTAAATTTAAAAGCTGTTGGCTAAATATGAGCAATTGAGAATTTCTGTGATTCATAATCCGATTAATCGTTTCAATAATCAATAGATTAATCGAGAATAGTCGTTAGTTGCAGCCCTAGTTGCATTATGTACATCTTTCCCTTTTGTATTTGGACCACTTCTCACACAAACATTGGGATGAATAAAAACAAATTTGACGACTTGCCTTGAGAACTTTAACCCATACCTATATTTTGGAGACAGGAAAGTTGCGATGCAGACTTAAGGAGTTGATTTGAAGCAGATTATTGATCCACTTAATTATTAACATAAGGGCTGCACCTATCGATCATTTTTTCTTCTATTAATTAATCTTTTTTTATTACTCGATTAATAGAATAATAATTTAACAAAAAAAATATTTTAAAAAACTTGTTTCATTTATATTTATTCATTAATCTTCTCTTAAATGCAAACAAATCTGACAGAAAACAAAGTATGCACTACAAAGCATTTTTCCACAACAAAAAACAGCCCAGTCTGAACTGCTTTTACTGTCCCATACCTCACCAAAATAATTTAGTGTGAGCTTGTTCCACTCAAGTAAAAGGAAAAGATCAATCTACATTAAGCTATCCAACAACAAAATAAATGAGAACCAAAGTAAAATTCAAGTAACTTTCTGGAGGAATATCAAAACACTGTTTAAATTCAAGTTTAGTTTATCAAAAATAATAATATTGAAGTAGTCTAGTTGTTGTATTAATGTCTGTATGAATTAAAAAAACTGTCAATTAAAATAAAGTATAATTCAATAGTATTTCAACAATGTTTATTATTAATTTTAGAACTGAACTGTACTCTAATTATAAAATAAATATTAATTTGTCATTTTAAGTAAAATAAGGTTTGCATTTAAAAACAAAGTGCTTTTGAAAGGCATCCAAAAATAAAGTGCTTAATTATAAAAATGAAAAAAGATGTAGTTTGAGTTCTCCCTTTTCTTCTTCTTTCTTAATATGTTACTACATTTCACATATAAACAATCTAACATTATCAACTAAACAGCTTTAACTTTCCTCTTTGTTCCCACTGTCTCTTGTTCAGTGAGAAAAGTGAACTTTACAATCTGCTGCCAGGATTTACTACCGTAAAGATGGAAAAAGCTGCACAGGTTAAAATAAGTGCGAGAAAAAATGTGCAGGTTGCTCTTCAGGTGAATCCATGCCTTGACTGTGCAGCCACCTTCCTTACGAGGCATCAACGCACGTTCTGCGAGTCGATGTATTTACGTAATTGATGATGTTGATTACATGGACGCGTCGCCCCACCCCTAATCAACATTACAACCAACAGCGTTACTTGTGCGACCTAAGCTTCAATTCTAAGCATCATATTCTAAATTCTAAGAAAAATATATTTTTTTAAATCTGACCACCTTTTGTCATATTCACTCCCACTCGCTGTAATTACATTAACGCAGTAGCAACACGTTACCACTTTCTTTTATTAATGATATCACTTCTGTTCCAACCACACAATGTCTTGCTTCATCTCCAATTCACTATCAAACACCTCGATGTCTGGCTCAGAAAGTTGTGCTACTTCTTCTAATCACTTGAATCCATGATTCCATGATTGGTCAGCAGGTTAATCTAATATTCACAAGGTACTTTGCATTGACCATTTAAGGTTGAATGTGGGCGGGTATAGGTTGGGATATAAGGCAGGGATCATGGCCTTTAGGTGTGCGTGCGCACAGTTTTATAAATCAGAATCTTGTTTTGCGTATGGCATTTTCGGCCTATGTTCGCATATACACTTTTAGTATGAATTCTACACACAGTTTTATTTATAAAGTCATTGAGTCTAAACAGGGGCTGAATGATAGGGTCGCAAATGTGTCAACAAGGTGTCCTGGGTGTTCACACCTGAACTTGGCGCTGTCCACTTTTGATTGGATCACTTATGACTGAGGTTGGTACTGTGTCTGAACAGGCTCTTAAGTTGGCCCATGTGAAACATAAACATGCATAATATTTCCACTCTCTCTCTCTTCTTCCTTCAGAACAACAACAACCTAGACGCCTGCTGTGAATACTTGTCTCAAGTCAGTCCGGGCTACCTATACAGTGAAGAAGGAAATCTCAGCTTTTCTGACGATCCCAGCTTCACCAGGCTCCGTAATCACATGACCCAGCTGAACCTGGGACTGCAGTCTCAGAATGTGCATGTGGCCCCGGTTCGGGACGGCCTGAGAATGAACGGCAGTCGGACTCTGGCTCACAGCCCGAGTGACGGGCCCCTCCAGACAGGCCAGGCCCCAAATAGTGACTTCTTTCAACAGGAGTCCCAGTCAGCCTCAGTGCAGGTGCCATCCAGCCTCAATGTATTTGGTGGGATGGAACCCACGCGCAAACCGCAGCCTCCACAGCACCTTGGACTTTACCCTCTGGGTGTCAAAGGAACAACTATGGGTGCCCAACAGACGCCACGCTACAACCCCTTTACAGTGACGCTAGCCCCCAATATCCAGACAGGCCGTAACACCCCCACTTCCTTGCACATACATGGCGGGCCACAGTCGGGCCTCAGCAGTCCACAGGGTAACTCTATCTATATCAGGCCCTATGTTAGCCAGACCGGTACAACTCGGCAGAACCAGCAGTTAGGAAGCAGGGCCCAGTACAGCCCCACTTCCCAGCCCCAGCAGCAGATCTACCAGATCTCACACCCCTCCTCCCTGTCTGGCTCCTGGTCCGGCCCTCAGCTCGCCTCCTCTTCACATACCTCACAGCACCAGACCCAGGGCCACCAGACCTCTCATGTCTACATGCCCATCAGCTCCCCCACAAATCCCCAGGCCCCCGCCATTCTTCCCACTGGAAGCCAGGCCACTTCCTCCGGTGTCTCCTCATGCTCATCTTCCTCCTCCTCTGTCATGCCCACTTCTTCTACCATCAGCCAGTACAACATCCAGAACATCTCCACTGGCCCACGGAAGAATCAGATAGAGATCAAACTTGAATCTCCTCAGAGGAGCAACTCCACAACCACAACAGCTGTGCTGCGGACAAGCAGTGGGCCCCGTTCATCCTCCACCTCCTCCTCCTGTCCCGCCTCTTCGTCCTCCTCGACGGGGGTGGCTACTGTCCCCACCACCCCTCTGTCAATCGGATGCCCAGGTCTGAGCCGCAGCCAGCCGACTGTTTACATCTCTGCCAGCCCACCTACTGCTGCTACCACTCCCTCTGAGGAGGCTGTCGTGGCCTCAGGCGGCTCCCGCTCCCAACCCAAGTTTTACATTTCTGCCAATGCCTCGAGCGACTACGGTGGGGGAAGGAATCCTCCCACAGTCTACATCTCAGCCAACCCACCTTTGCAGGGGCCATCAGGGCCCAGGAACATGGGAGGCCAAGTAAGCATGGGCCCCGCTTACATCCACCACCATCCACCTAAGTCTCGTGCCTCTGTGGGAGGAGGAGGCACAGCTTCTTCCCCTCGTGTGGTGGTGACTCAGCCCAACACCAAATACACTTTTAAAATCACAGTGTCCCCCAATAAGCCACCAGCTGTGTCCCCTGGGGTAGTGTCTCCTACTTTTGAGCCCAACAACCTCCTCAGCTTACCCTCAGACCACCACTTTGTGGAGCCAGACCCCCTCAATCTTTCAGACCCACTGTCAGCACACGGAGACAAGCCGAGTGAGCCTCGCAGACTCAGCATGAGTTCCGATGATGCAGCGTACACACAAGGTGAGCAATGCTGTGTATCATCTGTGTTAGTAATCTTTCTAGTAGCCTGTTATTTCCCAGTGAAAACAGAAGCACAAGACTAAGCATTAAAGGTCCAGTGTGTAAGATTTAGGTGAGAGGAATCTATTGGCAGAAATTTATTATAAAATAATATCAGTGATGTTTTCACTAGTGTGTTTCATCTAAATTGTACAAATTGTAATTTTCTTTACCCTAGAATTGGCCCTTTTTATATTTAAATATTTTATATTAACATCATGACCGGGTCCTCTCTAGGGAGGACGCCATGTTTTTTACACTAGTCCAAACTAGTCAAACTAAACACCTTTTGAGTATTTATGACAACTGAAGTCTACCATAGGTTCTCTTGCATGTTTGGAAGGGGAGGGTGAGGTGAGGGGTATTCAGCTGCAACATGCAACTTCACCACTAGATGTCACTAAATTCTACACACTGAACCTTTAACGATTCCGAAGGAACGTTTAAGTATTTATGTTCATACTCAATAGAAGATTCTAAATACAATATTAAATCACAAACCCTGTAAAAAACTGCTTTTGATTGTTTTTAATGCTCAACATTATTGTTGCTAGCATTTTGAGGAAGCTCAGCTCTTTTGCTTAAAGGCCTCCAAATACATGCTGTAGATAAAGAGGTAACAACACAGCTTGTAGCAAGCAAAAGAAAATCTAAAAACTTGTTTGCACGGTGAATCCTTTCATGAAGTACACTTCTGATGTTCTGTTAGAACAGTTTGCTTCACTGTTTATTGGTTGTTTAGCAAATGCCAAGTGGCCTGAAGTGTGCACTTCCTCTGTAGCCATTCGTGCCTTGTTGAGGCGAAAGGCCAGATTTTTATAAATAGTAAATATAGTTCTTTGCTACCAGCTGTAGACCTTAATGCTTTTTCCACTACATCCTGCCAAGAAAGCAATTTTACAATAAAAGTATTCTTCGTGGTTTTAGGAGACACTTTCCATAACATGACTGTAATACATTTCTTGAGCCAAGTTGTGTATACTTGCTGTCGCTAATGTTCAGTCAGTGCAGAAATACTCATTTGCATGTCCATCTCCATGAGGTAGATAAGAGTGACTCGCCGAGTAAGGGCTTGTGAGATGACTGTAGTGTGAGTCCTCTACACTAAATGCTGTGTTTTCTCCATTAGCCCCTGAGACTGGCAGATTCTGTAGCATGAGTCAAATGTATCAGAGCTCACTGTTGTTGCCTTTTTTGGGCTTTTGACTGTATAAGTCACTGACTGTGGCTCCAGCACTGCAGTGAGAACAACTAAGAGGGGCTTCACACTAGACATGTTGCCTCTGCTACCGACCCTCATCAGCCCAGTTTCCCTTTATTTTATCTTTTCTTGGCTTGGGAATAGAAAATGTAATAAAACTTCTGTGTAACTGTGCCATATTTCCCATACATTAATTTATTTGTGGAGGCCCAGCATAGTATCAACATTGATGGCCACATATTGATTTTATACAATGTGGAGCAATGTGGGTTTTGTTGAGCTGTTGTTCAGTTATTTATTTGTTACAAAGTACTTTTCAATTATAATATTTGCAGCCAACTTCCTGCCACAAATCAAATCCAGAGATGCTCCTGTCACCACATAATTGTTAGTCAAACATAAATGTATTAATTGTCACCATTCACCTTTTTCTGTCCGACAGCAGAATAATAATAATTATGTGATTATATTATTATTATTTAAGCACTCATAATGTATTTGGGTCAATCAAACAGAACCTCACATCTGGTGCCAAAAGATATAAGCCTTGTTTATGTTCATTAGTGGTTTGTTCCTAACACTTTCAAGCTACCATGTAAAAGGGGGGAAAGGACAGCCAAGTTATTTATTTTTTTTTTAATTTACAACATAGGTTTATAAATGAACAGCTGTTAAATGAAAAATAACGGCATGGTGTAGGCTGCCATGCTTTGGCTCAGTTCTATAGAGCTCAAGTTCAATAAAAAACAACAGCAGTGAAAGCAACAAGTAAGTGAGAAACTCATGATAAAACAACCTGAATGCAAGTTTTGTTCATGTTTCTGACAACGGGTGATTCAGAAAACAAGTGTGTGAACCACAGAGTCAGAGATGTAGGCTGTCACAATGACACAAAGTAAAACTGTAGGTCTTAACATGAAGTAAACATGTGAATTATCACAGCTGCTTGAAGATTTCTGGCTGCTCCACTGATTTTAACACAGACTAATGCAACCTGATAAACACACACAGTAAAACAAAGTTCACACTGCTGTGATGCCACCACCAGACACTGCATCCAGTTTCTTTTCGTAATCCTCTACAACAATGTCTGTACTCAACATGTAATAACTTGCTTTAATTTCTTTCCCTCCCCAGGCTCTGTCCCCGTTCTCCCCACATACAAACACACCATACAAAATCTCAGTGCCATTTCAAAAGATGTAAATTTGTTAAATCCAACCGAAACGAGCAAGATTTGGCCTTTTGTGTTCAGTATAAACATTTACAGTCACATTTTTGACGTTTAGCTGTTGCACTCTCTCATTATAGTGTGTATTGAGGAAGCAGGCAACAGTTCAACCTGAGCACATTGAATAAATGAATGAATGAATGAATGAATGAATGAATGAGAAAGGGGCCGTAGAGACAGGCGTAGATCATGTGCATGGTTCAGGGTCTGTATTAAACACTATGTTCTACAGCACAACTTGCCTGCAGCAGTTTGTTCACTGGGGTAAGAATGATCTCCTCATTTTACCACAGTAGGTGATGAAACATATTGAAAGACAACAGTAAGGAATCTGTGTAGTTCCCCCTTCTCTCCTTACAGTGAGTTGTTTTGCACAGGCAATTATGCTCAGAACTGGTTTGGCTGGTGTTTGTAGGTTGTGTTCGGGGGTTAGGGTTATCATTTCCACAGAAATGTACCTGAAAGTTTTTGTTGTCACCAACAATTTTCGTTTTGTTCCCCACTTAGATTTTCTATTTTATAAAACAATATTGCCAATAATATTTTGAATTTTTTATTCACTAAACAGATTTGCATTCTCTGTAAAAAACGGTAACAGTTGATGACAGGACTGTCTCTGTGTGCTCTTGCTTCTTCCTCCAGCATTGTTGGTCCACCAGAAGGCGCGCATGGAGAGGCTGTGGCACGAGTTGGAGATGAAAAAGAAGAAGCTGGAGAAGCTAAAAGAGGAGGTGAACGAGATGGAGAACGACCTGACCAGGAGACGGCTGGAAAGATCCAACTCAGCCTCCCAAATTCCTTCTGTAAGCTCAGTTCACAGATTTTGACAGACAGAAATCAGATGCAGTGTGATATTACCAAGTTGGTTGTATGCTTCAAAACTGGGATACTTTTTATGGCAAGATGTCGAGGGCCTCTCAACAACATCATTCAATGCCACATTAATCTATTTACAAAACAAGTTTGTAAGGATTTTTGCAGTAAAGGTCTGATTAAGAGTCTTCTTCATAACTGCAAATAAATGTTTTTCTGGTTATTACCAAGAGATAAATGGAATCTGGGTCACTCCACCACTCTTGTTCACATCCGTGCTGATTACAGGGTCTGTTTATGATTTGGCTGATATCTCTCCACATTTTCAGACTGACAGAGCGCACAGTCTAGATCAAATTCACTCCACAGTTCAAACAGCAGCAGCCTCTGCAGCTACTTCAGAGAACATATAATCACAAATTGAACATGTTTTTAATATTTAATGTCTGCTCCGTTTCATCTTGATCTTAGATTTACAGCCGTGAGTTTGTTGAAACCTCTCTGGTTCAGACGAAGTGCTCCTGGCTTTTTGTCGAGTCAGTTGTTTTTGCCAGCTAAAACCGTCTGAGTGAGCAGAGGAAGAGATGGGCTGTGGCAGGTTAATTCGCTGCTGTTGCTGAGCTCAGTAGCTCTTTGGTTTAGTGTTGTTTACTGAGGCGAGCCAGTGCTGGAGAGTGGAGCCGCTCTCCTCCTTGACTCTGTCATAGATCTGCTCTGCTCTCAGAAGCTTGATGTCTTAATGTCTTGTGTCTGAGGACAAACTTTGAGCTTCTGGTGTCCTTCTCTGTCAGATCGAGGAAATGAAGCAGTTGCGATGCAAAAACAGGTTACTGCAGATCGACATCGACTGCCTCACCAAAGAAATTGATCTCCTTCAAACAAGAGGTAAGAATCTGTCTGTCTTTCCTTTCTTTGCAATATAACATTTAATACTGGTATTTTGGAATTTTCCACTGGCATCCAGCTGATGTGCCGGTCTGTTTTGTTTAATAATAAAGTTAACAGTAAGTTATTAAGTGTGACTCTGGACCTGCAGCTGTAGCACATTGGTCAGGCCTGCTCACATCCTCTCAGCACACACAGTCATGGTGCTGCCATTGTACTGTAAAGCACCAGTTCTTCCTGAATTGCATCCTTTTCCTGGTTGGTAACAAGGGATTTATTGGTCCCCTGGCAACACTCTGCTGTTGCCACCAGCCAGCTGGTTTACACAGGTGAAGGAAGGTCTGTGGTGAAACGAAAAATGTGATTTATGCAGATATTAATTCTGTGTCAAGTCACACTCATCTTTTAAAATGTATATTTTTACAAAGTAGAATTTAGATTTATGGTAAATATAGAGAAGTGATGGATATTGAGGAAATTCATCCAGTTGAGGCAAACTCTACTCTCAGCATCTGTGTGGTTTCCACCTTTTCATGAAATTAATGCGTTTACCGCGTGTATTTGTAGATGCATATTTTTTGTATTGCTGTTAAACTCTGCACATGATAATTATCTTGCTAGTCCCTGTCACCGTCCCCTCTGCAGCACAGTGATGATTTGAGTGGACACGTGTGCTCTTACTCCAGGTGTTAACTTTTTGGTACTCTGCTTCTTTCCATCTGCAGGACCACACTTTAATCCCAGTGCAATCCATAACTTCTATGACAACATTGGATTCCTTGGTCCTGTCCAACCCAAACCCAAAGGTACTTTATCTATTGGTAAGTCAGAACTCCACCTTGCCTTGTTATTAAAGCCACGTTTACAAGACTGGCACTTAAAGAAGGGTTTCTCTGTAAAGCTGATACTATGTACATTTTTGAGGCTACAGTGCCAAATTTGAATAAACAAGCGACCAGCGCTCTGGAGCAGTCAGTGGGGGTGGTACAGTATGCCAACAGTCAATCTGCTGACTCAGTTGAACGTGTCTTCTTCTATGTCCTCAGATAAATTACAGCAATGGTCAGAAACTGGCCGCCTGTGGCCAATAATATCTGTCCCGCCAGATCATTTTGATTAATTGACTATTTTCATTTCACCATATTGGACTGACATTCACGAACAAACTGGGTACTGATTTCACTTCCTCTTTAGTAAGTAGTCATCAAAGTAAAAGCACAAGGTTCATTTTGTTTCTTAAATGCTTTATATGGACCTGAATTACAGAGCTTTTATTTTGAAAAGTTCTGAACTTGGGTCTGAAGATTATGTTGATTACTTAACAGACCTCTGAAACAGCTGACATGCAATGTATGAAAAAATAAAGCAAGTTAAGTTATTCATTCTTTCATTAAGCCACGCACGTGACCAGTAATAAATCAAATTCAGTTTTATTTTATGAAAAACATTGACTATCAACTCTTCATTGCAGATACATCAGATAGAATGAGAAGTTTTCTAATTTCACTCTGCACTCTTCCCCATTCCGCAAGCCTAAGTGTCCTTGGGCAAGATACTGATCCCAAAAACTGTACTTTAAAGTGCTTTGACTGGCTATCAAGACTAGAAAAGCTTTTAATAAAAATCATTTACCATTTACATCATTTGTACGTCAATGGCAATTTGGGGTGCAGTATCTTGCCAAACATTGAGGTTAAATAAAATTTGATGATCCAACACGAAGCCAGACCCAAAGAAGAAGAAGCACATGATGAGAAATGTGTTGGTTGCAGTTCTCCATCGATTTTTAACATAAATTGCTACAATTCTCAACAGTTCCTGTTAGGTCTTGGTGTTTGTTTTAGTATCCATGATAAAATCAAATTTAGGTGTTCCAATTAAATATTGAACCTGAATAACGTTAGCAGCCCTCACAGTTAATGTTAGCCTGCTACTTTCAGCCTATGTTAAGTTGTCGTCGATTGTGCACAGGAAAAAACTCTAAAGCGTTTCAGAGTTGTTGTACAACATTACTTTATAATGCCACAAGATGGTTTAATCTAGTAAACGGACATGTGTTTGTCATTAACAACTTTGTGCTGCAAAGTCATGAAACAACAGGTTGTTATGCCAATCACCACTTCCGTGTGTTGTAGCTCACAACTTAGTGTTTTGTGTTTCGTGAGAATTGTTCTGAAATTACTCTGTTATGTTATATGTGCTATTGCGTCGGCAATGATTACTTAGAAACTAGTTGCTATGGATAAAGGTGCCATCAGTTGTCTACTTATAAATGACTTGTTTGACGTTGTCATCAGTGTTGCTGGTGCAAGGTAGGCCCTTCATTACCGAACAGGCTCTGTAGGTGAGACTATTTGAACTATCTGTTGAATGGCATGCCTCTAAATCAGCTGGGTCACTGACCCAGCTGATTGAAGGGATAGATCAAATCGCTCGATATATACAGTAAATAGTTTGCGATGATGATGATTTCATGCTCCCTTGGTAAAGTATTTTTTTGTATTTTTAAAATAAAGAAAACACTAACTGGTGGGACCGTAAACACACTTACAGTTAGTTATACATTTGAATGTGTCTTTGCCCATCCCTGAGGGATGGCAGCAGGATGCCCTATGGGTAGAAAGCAGAGCAGTGGAGGCAGTGGGATGCTCTGAGCAGTGTTTTCTGACTTGACACGTACTGTACATAAACACTGATGCAGACCAAGCACATTTCTTTATGGCAACAGTGTTCCTATTTTATCCTGCACTGACCCTCTTCTTCGTCTCCTCGTTCTTGTCACAGACTCGGGCAGTAAGATCGTGAAGCCCGTAGCAGACCAGGAGGAGGACGAGGGGACGCAGTGGAGCTGCACAGCCTGCACCTTCCTCAACCACCCTGCCCTCAACCGCTGTGAACAGTGCGAGTTCCCGCGGCACTTCTGAGCCAACCAGGCTGCGCCGCGCCGCTATCTCCTCTGCCCACCTGTGTTTCACCAGACAAGAATAGAAAAGGGGCTCCCTCCTTCTCTTTCTTTTTTCCCTACGTGTATGACAACTGGGACAGGGCGTGGTCTTTGTGCATTGTGCGGCCTCCTTGTTTTATTTTTCTCCTCTTTTCTGTTTCCTCTATAAGGTTTTTGTTGAATGCTGTCCACTGAAGGCTTGACTGGATAGTGTTTACAACTTGTTTTTTTCCTAAAGGCTGCCAGAGTCGGATGATACCTCACCTCAGAGACTCGGAGTGCGTGGGGTCACTTCCCCCTTTGTTTCTGCTCCACGGGTGACACTTGCGCCCTGGGCTACCTCGCTGCTCCCAATTACAGTATTACGAGCGTGGCCCTGCAGTGTGACGGCACACACACACACCCACACACACAAAAACACACACACACACACACACACAACACACAACACAGGTGCCAATGTGCCTTTTGCTGAATGAATACATTTGTTTTTCTTCCTTTGTGGTGGCATGACTGGGGGATCGGGAACTTTTCAGCCACCGCTCTCCTTCTGAAGGGCAAACTAACAAACTACTCTTGGACTTTTAAGTTTGTTTGCTGTTTTTCTAGAGGATGTCAAAGGGGGAACAAAAACATGCCTCTTGTCCTGCCCCTTCAGTTTCCTTCTTCTGTCTCTTCAGTCATGAGTTATTGAAAAAAGAAATTAAGTTGCATGCTTTGTGTACAGTACACGGAGGCAGAAACTCCCCATGAGCTTTTTACTGTACATAATTTAGAATGTGCCTTAAAAGCCTTCTTCCTCACACTATGAATCACTTGTATTTCCTGTAAGTATAGCTTTATAGACTTTATTAACTTTTTTTGTCTTGTTTTGTTTCCCTTTTTCAAATCAATAAGCACCGTGCTCCCTTTTTAAGCTTTTTACTTGATATCTGTGAGAGTTGAAGCCTTGCAGAAGGAGAGGAACAGAGCAGTCATCATGAAGCTACGCCTGCCAGGTCCGTTCATCGCTCGTGAAAATGCTGAGTTCCCTGTGTACGATCTGCAGATGCAGCAAAGTGGAAGGTCATGGAGGAGTCTTTAGTTTTTTTATTATTTTTTTTTTTTATTATTTTCTTCAGGACACCAAATATGTTCAGGACTGTCGGGGAGGGAATGGGACAAAAAGCAAATTACAAACTGCCATTTTATCTGACAACTGGAATGTAGGTTTAATGTTTGGGGATGAAGACACCTCAGTGGAAAGAGACTTTCATTTTCAAGTAGAATCATGGTTTCACTGCAGAGTAATGTCATAGTGCTCCTGGAACAGCTGATTGGATGAAAAGTGTCCATGTTGCTGGGCACCTGAATTGGGTTTCTGTGAGGTCCACAGATCAGTGAATGTGTTTCTGTTTAAATTGTTCTTATAACACAGAAATATACATATAAGTCCAACATGCCGCCGTTTTTACAGCATCTCTGAAGCAGACAAGGCAAAAAAATAAACAAAAAACAAGACCTCATGTTTTTAGCAAAATATAAGCACTAAGTTACTGTCCACTTAGTATACTCTTCCTTTTATTTGGCTCCATTCATCCTCCTAAGTGTGTATTGACAAAGGGGGGTAAAGTTTCCTTATTATCATTAACTTACCTTAACTGTGGAGTAGTTACCTTTTTTCCACCTTTGTGAAATGCCTTGCATTAGTGCCTTTATTCAATTTGTATTGATAATCTATTTTGTCACATCCAAGTGCCATTTTTAAAACCAAACCCTTACTATTGTATAAACCCATTTAAGAGTAGAAGATGAATTATTGTCTCTTAAGCACTTACATCAAACCTTTTCCTTTTTCCAAACCACAAAGAAACCAGTTTTCAGCTTTATCTGCACCTTGGTGTGAAGAGGCAGTTTATTCATGTTTTATTAAATGGAAAAAATCATTTGGATATCTAAAGTGTTTTTATTGTTTTTTTTTTAACATTTGATTTTAGCTGGGAAAACTTTCTTTGTAACGGATAAGTTATTTGTAAAAATGATTAAAAAAAATCTATTCTGAATGTTCGTGTGTCTTTGTGATGCTCCACTCAGATTATTATGTCTGGTATATTATTTTCTCCACTAGATGGCAGAACAAAGGTAGGGTCATGACCGATATTACCACTTACCACCAGCTAAGACTGTCATGGAAAGATATTAATAGGTCAAGGATTTTAAAGGGTCACACACATTTAACAACATTTCATTATATTTTATGTTTTACACTGATTTGTTGCAACTTGTCAATAAGTTGGGTGATGTCATCTGTGGAGGAACTTTGTTGACTCCTTGGAAATAATTCTCTGACGATGTCATCAAGTTTCTTTTGGTATTGAAACAAACAGATAATTGTGGAGCTGCGAAAAGTTATCAGGTGAGTCAAATGTGCATGTGTGCGTGCGACAGAGAGAATCCATAGATTAATACATATCTGCATTTTTGATGATGAAAGTTAAAGACTCAAACACTGGTCCAATCTCATGGTCATATTAGCATGAGAAAAATGTGAGAAGGATGCCAGTGCTCTGAGAAAAGGTAGAGTAGAGCGAGTAATGAATGTGTTCTATCATAAGTAGTTTAAAATTCATTTTATCCATTTTTTAAATATTTTATGGATCTTTTGGGGGGGGAAATCAGTGAAATGTGGTGCAGCTCCAAATAAAAATCTGGATCTAGTGAATTTGAATGTGGTCTCAAAGGGGGGGGACTGTTTGGAGGCATGTGCTGGACTGAGTGCTCCTATAGTTGTGCACTGAATTCATTAGCTTGGTCACCAGGTGGAATAACTGTCAAGGAGTCTGCCGGTCCAGGCCTTGCGGCTGAGATACCACTTGCTAGATGGTCTTAAATAATTCCAATGCTTTACTGATATATTGTTCTGGGTGGAGGAGAAATCCCATCCACCGATACTCTGAATTGTCTGCACAACTCTCAAAATCTAAGAGATTTACAACTTAATAAACTGTGTGTGAGTTTGTGGTGCATTCAGGATTTGATGGTTTCTAATTTGTCCCTTGTAAGTTCACCCCAGTTTCTGGTCATATGTTAAGAGCTACATCCCTTTGAATCAAAAAACAGTCACACAGGATTGAAAGCTGCCTCTCTACAGACTATAAGCTGTTAGGATCTAAGAGCAGGTTTGTGGCAGCTCACCTCGAAGCTTTTAACCACTAGAGAGCAGTGCAGCAGCATGACTCAGTTACACAGTACTCGTCAAGAAGTATGTGGACACTATATGACTGTATCACATCCCAAGTGATTTAGTGCTTTTATTTCACAGGCACAAAAAACCCGACACAGTTGGATGACATTCTTTACAGAAGTACAGAATATAGCATTCCTCACTTTGAGGCAACATGAGAACAACAACACATGCTGCTTTAATAGAACATTTGTCTAGGCTACAATACGTAGCATGTATGGAGCTTAGTGCATTGCATTTGTACACAGGGATAAAGAAAATGTATTCTGTCTGCTACAATTTCATGACTTCTATTCTTAATGCTTTGAATAAAGGGGAAGTTCGTTCAGGGAGGAGTATGAATTCTAATAATATAAATTCACAGTCACTTTAAAAAGAGTAAAACACTTTTCACGTTTTCACTTTGCTTGTGAGATGACAAAATTCAACGTGGGCTCAATTTCAGTAAAAAAAACAACAGTCTCTATCTCAGAGGGAGAAGTGGCTGGTCCTGTAGCTCTGGATGAGAGGAATCAGTTCGGACATGTCTGAGATTTCTGGGTAAGCATTCATGACCTGCTCCACTGTGCTCTGGGGAAAGAGGGTGCTCAGCTGGCTCCTCAGGGCCTTCCTCTGCTTGCTGCATGGACTCTTGTCCCGGCCGTTGACCTGGGTATCAGGAAGGCTGCCCTGCACCCATGGGTCTCTGGGCACGGTGTGAGTCTGTCTGTTGGAGGGCGTCCTGAAGTACTGCTTCTCAGAAACATGGCTGGAATATTCTCCATTATGAGGAGGCAGAGATGGGCAGGAGGACCATGTTGTGTGTTGCTGCTGCTGGTGGTGGGGGGACATTCTGGTCTGCTGGTGATGCCAGCTGTACTGGCTGCACACAGGATGCATGCAGGTCAGCGAGCGGCTTTGATGAGGGTGGTAACAACCTCCGCTCAGACAGGGCCTGTGGGTGTTCCCGCTGTATGACCCTGACAGGGAGAAGTCATCGTGGCCCAGGCTGCAGCTGGCCACTCCACTGCTGTAGCTGAGGGGAGGGAGCTCCATGCTGTAGGGCACATCATGGGTGTAAAGCCTGGACATGGAGTTCTCCATGGAGCAGAAGGCTTCGTCCACGTCTAGGCTTGGACAGAGGTGGTGGCTCCTCTGGCTGTTGGAGTCGCTCTGATGGATGAACTGCTCACTGGGTGAAGCCCTGTGTGACTGCTCCTCTGTGCTCAGGAGCGGGGGTGTGGACGAGCTGTACCCGTGCTCCGGCTCATACAAAGGAGGGAAGAAGTGTGTGTCCTGCAGGCTCGGTTTGGGTGAGAAGTTCTTGGCTCTGTCTCTCAGCGCCCTCAGCTCATCGGCCACCGACAGCTGTGATTGGTTGACCCTCTCTGGGTGGTAGAACTTGCACTTCACTCCATAAGTACACTTCTTTCCTGTAAGAAAGTTCTTTACAGACGTTTGAACCTATAGCACATCATCATCATTTAACTTCCTGGAGAAAATGATGTGTGTGTGTGTGTGCTGCCTTACTGCACACTGCCTTACAAACAAATGAGCTGTGGCTCTGACATTAAAACAATGAAACTGATTCTGCTCTTCTGTTTGGCTCCTGTCCCAACAGTGAGGGACAGGTGTGTCTGTTGACTGACACACCTCAGGTAATCTCACAGACCAATGTCCCTCCATAACTTCCATGTGCTCCAGCTCAGAGTCACAATGGCTCCATTCTCCATTAGTCTTCCAATGAGGAAATACAGTGTGAGGTTAAAAGAATTGTTACAATCTAGAATGTGAACAAGATTATGTTGTGTTGAAATCACACAATGAAGGCAGATTTCACTTTTTAAAAGGAGTCTACTAATATGAAGCACAGGGGCAGAGATTTTTGGAGCACAGCTTTAATTTTCACTTGCCTGTTGTAAAAGTCAAACCTCCACTTAGGGCGTAGTTTGGGGACTTCCTCCATGTGCTGAGAATGTTCCAGTCTTGTGAAATGTTTTCTAAACCAACCCGGAAGCTTAAAATATTACACTGTATCTGTCCTGCACCTCTCACGCCAGTTACCCACACAGACATGGAGCTTCCTGCAGACTCATCATGACACACAGGGTTGATGTTTCATAGGCTGCACTTTTTCATATCCTGATGACTGGTTCTTGAGAGAACAAGCAAGTGGAACCTGAGCAGTGCTGCCTGTTATGTGCTGTGAGAGAAATGTGAACTAACCATATGGACAGTGCTGCAGCTTGTTGTCTGGGGTCTTGGGCTTCTTCTGTAGAAAGTCATCAATGGTGGGACCGTTTCTGCCCAGAGGATCGTATGGAGGCATGAACCTGCGGCAGCACAGTTAGGATCAAGTCACATTGATATTGGGGACAAAATCAACTTTTATACAAATGATGAAGGGCCCCGTTCTAATCTCCCTCCAGAACCATTCACTCTTACTTGTCGTTGGCGAAGGTGTACATCAGCAGCCTCTCCTCTATAAACTTCTTCCACTCGGGATTCTCTGTCTGCAGGTCACGGTAGTTGTCATTGGACACGATAATGCCGTCTGAGTCAAAGGCCAGCTTGACAATAAAGCGATCATCGTAGCAGACCACCCTCTTTCCATTTACGCAGCGAGACGGTGTGTAGACTAGGATCTTCCTTCTCTCCAGCTCATGGAGAATGTGCTGACCTATGACACAGATGACAACAGTGTAGTTTATTTTCAAGCTCGTCTCCCTCCTCATACACCAGCTTCATTTATTCAGAATAGTATATATTCATATGTCTTTAATTTAATTTATCAATCTTTTTCAAATATTTCCTCTGTAAAACATTTTTGAAAAATGTTTTGTCAATGAAAAAAGAAGAATGAATTAATGAATTATCCATTTATTTTGTTTTATGGCCGTCCCTTTGCTGAGGCTCATAATCACGTTTTTTCTTTTTAAACTAAAGACAAATAAATGTGAAATATTTGTCATAGTTTTTTCTGGGTAAGATCATTGGAAGGTTAATATAAGACCACATCATGCACCTCAGGACCATGTTCTATAACCACAAGATAACAGCAAACACAGCTGTGAAAACAAAGTCACGGCCTCCGTGAATAATGGCTGAAGGTTCACTCATTTTGATCTTGGTGGTAAATATCAAGCTTGGTGTTAAATTTCAAATGCTCACTGAAAATGTCCCTGCAGACAAACAGCCATGCACAGAGACAGGTGAGCTCATGTTGCAGCACATACGAGTTCCTGTCTTTATGGCTTTATCCTTGTTTTGGTAGTGAGCTTTACAGCAGCATCATAAAAGGTGTGAAACTGTATTTGGCACAAATGGTGGTTCCTTGTGAACTGCTCATAATCGCTTTTAGGAAAGAAAGAAAGAAGTTATTTCTGGCGGCTGTCAGTCTAAACTGGCTCGAGCTGCCAAACAAAGAACAGGCAGGAAAGAGGGATGGAAACTTACCAGCAACTATCAGTTGCATGTCGGAGAAGTATTTAACATGTCAGAACACTTATGATGAATATCTTTCCTTAATTTTGTTTCCGTGATAGTTCCAGTTAATGTAGACACTGTACTAACAAGCTCCGGGAAACAAACTCAGTGTTATGGCCTCCACTTCTTCAGGTTGTTGTTTTTCTTTATGAATGTACTTGTTTTGCTCAGTGCAAAATGCCTCATTTCCTGTGTGACTTGTTCCCCCGGAAAGTGCAGCTGTTTACAGGCACTTCAAATTGACAGTGACAGCTTCACTTCAGAGGCTGCACCATTTATGTTAACTTGGAATTTCCTGAGAGAAGCAAAGCTGATATTTTCTAACGGACTATGAAATATCATAAGAATGCTTCTCCCTCCAAAAGTCTTTGTTTCAGAATAGTTTTTCTTAAAATTTAAAATAGTTCTTCTTAAATAGTTTTTCAAGCTGCACTTCAAGATATTTATTATTCCTATTATTAATATTGTTAAAATATTATGGTTTACCTGTAATGGGAAATGGTAGTAGCAAACCCTTCAGCTCTATATTTGTATCTTTAGTATCTCTTAGCCCATTGCTCTCATCAGTCCCCTTTCAGGCAGCAGCAGACAGATGTTTCCAGCTCAGAGCTCTGACACTCTGTGTACAACATCTGCACAGCACCAAACATCAGGCAGACAAAGCTGGCAATGAGCTGGGGAACATGGAGCAGCTACAGATGCAGCAGAGACCAAAGCAGAGCTAAAAGGAGAGGAAATATTGGCCTCAAATGTGACAGATGGACTGACACACAACTCCACAGGACACTGATGATTCTTTCTGTCGCCCAGATGTATTTAAAAAATGTAAAAAGAATTGTGTTTATGTATTATTGTGTGTATGTAAATATGAAGGTTATTGGGTGGCACTACTTCCTCAAGAAAAACTTTCTGGCACTAGCCGCATGTCATGTTCTAGGACAATTATGACATCACAGCTGGGTGAGGTGACAGTGGAGACAAATGTAACTCTTCAAACAGGCGTCATTATCATCTGAACTCAAAGGGTGCCAACAGGATCACGTGACCATACCTGTGATGGGTGCATCTGGTCGCGGCTGTTCCTTCCTCCACAGAGGAACGAACACTGTGATGTCCCGGAGCCCTTTGTCCCAGAACCAGCTCACTGCCAGCTGGAGACCCTGACACGAAAACACCATCTTGTCACCATGGCTGCAGAGAAACAGAAACCAGATTTAAAAAAAACACAAAAACTACTTCTTCTTTTTTGCTTCTGTACACATTGTGCACACACACACACACACACACACACACTTTTTGAGGAAGTAGATTTGTCACGAGGCACATGTATGAGTAACTTGACACAGAACAGAACCTCTTCACGTTCACATGGCCTCAAGAAGTGATTCTCATTAATCCTAAAATAACTGAAAAGAACTATGTATAAATAAAATTAATAAATAAATCAATGTGCTTTAACCAGTGGAAACTTTTCTAAATATAGTAAAGGAAAATAAACAGATTCTCACACAAAATAAAAATCATTTGTTTGGCAGTCGTTTTTTAAGGTCATTTTCATTTCCCATTGTCAGTTCACAGTTAAAATAGGGAGAAAGATGACAAAGAGGAATTCTTCATTGTCCTACTGTGCACACACACTGACACACACTCACTAATTGGATGTTATCAGGAGGAATACATCAGTCCTCAAAGGTCCTTAAAGCTTTGAATTGCTTTTGTAAGAATCCGATTAAAGAGTTTTTTTTAAATGTCCCGAGGGAAATGTTAGGATTGGTGTTTGATACACTAGCAGTTTTACAAGTTTCTTTCATGTGACAGGATCATGAGCAGAAAAAAGCCTCAATACTAATTCTGATTCCTGAACTGAGCCGTTTCTTAAAACTAAACCATGGCTGTTTAAAAGTTAAGGGATTAGTGTGGGAAGCCTGGCCCCCTTGTATTTGGATCATCTCTGTCTCATCTGCTCTCAGTTCACTGCAGCTCAGTTAGTGCAACCTAACAACCATTTATTCTTTTCAGTCCACACACATTTTTCTTTCTTCTGCCAGTGGAACTGTCTAGTTTACCTCTTGAGTACATTCCAGTAATATGTGTGCATGTGTTTGTGTGCTTCAGTGCATGTGTGGGGGTTTCCCTTCTTTCCATCAGCAGGAAGTGGTGAGAGACTTTGCATTTGCATGTGACAGGTACCATAGCTAAGTATGAGATAGTTTGTAGTGAATCTATCTTTCTTGCATGAAAAAGTTTCCTTTGAATGGTATTTACATCGCAGCCTGGAGCTTGTTCCCAATATAACCCATAATGTGACAGCGTTGTATATACAGCCTTTACTGGTTTATGTAGAGACTTGTTTCATATTCTGTGGGTTGAATGTCCCCGGAGTTGATCAGTGGACAAACCAGCTGAGAGTGGGACACACTGCAGCTGTACCCTGATGGAAACTAAGAGCCCTGCATTTAAACAAAATCTCAATTTACCAAGTATTAGCGTAAATGTTTCATATCTGCCTCATAGGTAAAAGTTCTTTCAGTTACTGTCAGTTATTGATTTGTTTCCAGATTAGGCAACAGTGTAAATATACTGCTGACATATCTTATTCCTTGCAAAGTTGACTAATATTACATGTTCTTGCTTCACCCAACTTCCATTTAATTTCTAATTTGTGATCACATGACTTCCTACTGTCCTTTTTCACAATACAATATAAAAAAAAGTAGCATTGCCTGATTGGGGTATATAGCACTGTTCTAATGCGTGGCTCACCAGCTGGTCTCTAACTGGGGGTGTGCTGCTTAGTGCCCTGCAGGTGGTGCATATATAGTGGCTTTATCAGAGATGTCTGATGCTGCTGGACACCTGGATGAGACCAGGTCGCCCTTTATGTGAAAACTGTTCTGTGCATGTGAGTCTAAGAAACAGATTCTGAGAAACCTTGGTTTGGGTTTAGGAAGTGCAAATTGATCAAAGAAAGCCAGTAAAAGACAAGGACGTTGAGATTTTGAATTAATATCACATCCTCCATTAAGTTAGTAGTTCCAAACTTCCTTGTTACTGGATTTAGGTCAGGTAACCCTGGCGACTGTGAGATCATATGATGTAGGAATTTAACTTCAGCAGTGTTACACCTTTTGAAGTCAAGGTAGTTAAACAATACCAGCTGGAATCTAATGTGAAAAAAAAGAATGAACATGTCACTTTTTCCTTCAGGCATCAAGCAGTCTTGAACTGAGTGGACAAAAAACATAGCAAGCACACATTGTGTTTTCACTTCCCCCATCTTAAAGAGGAAGTGGGGTGTGATCACATCAAGATTTGATGCAACTGGAGAGGCTTAAGTACAAACAAATGCCTGTTCTTTCATTCAACTACGCCCTTTTATTTGAATAAGGGCTTTTCAAATATCATTTTATTGATTGACTGATTTAATTAACGTATCATCTTTGCTCAAACCTCAAGAAAGTAAAAATAAAATTATTATTAGTATTTTTGTCCCACGAACAACAAGTCAGTGAGACAGAGATGGAAACTAACAGTAACATTTACTCAAGAACTACAAGTAGAGACAATGTTTACATTAAATGTACTTTACCTGAGCACTTTCACTTTATGTTGCTCTTTATGTGACTTGTACTTTTCAAACATGATGAATAAATGACATGGATTATATTTTTTAACATGTGAAGTTGTTTTAATCAGCTGCACTTTTACTAGACTTACAATACAGCTGTTTAAATAAAAGTGGTCTGTATTTATATAGTGCTTTTACTAGACTTAATAACCACTCAAAGTGCTTTACAGAACAGTTTTGCCATTCACAGATTCACACACACATTCACACGGTGCATCTATGTGCAGCACTTTCTCTTTCACGTATCACTCACTGTCGGCACTATCAGGGGCAATTTAGGGTTCAATATCTTGCCCAAGGACACTTTGGCAGTGTTACAGGGATTGAACCGCTGACCTTCCAGTTAGTGGAAGACCCAATGTACCTCTTGAACCACAGCCTCCCCAAGGCAGCAGTTATTATTATAATAATATTACAATAATGATGAATTAAAATAGTGTTTACAATGTATCAAATATCTCTGCAGTTGAATTCAAACACACAGGCTGAGATGTAAGACAAGTGCTGTTAATGAAAGATGAGGGGACTCACCTCATGGCCACATTGCTTCCGTCTATAACCACAGGTCTGAAGCCAGCTGCTGGCTCTCGGTCTGCTCCAGGTCTGGGCTGACTGGGACTGGGGCTGGGGCTGCAGCCTCTGGACACCAGCTTGGGACTGTTGGGGTCACTTATTTCGTTGTACGTGCGAGTCTGGCAGGTCTTTATCAGCTCCTCCAAGATGTCATTGGTCTGGGCATCATGGCGGAGGCTCTCCTAGGACCCTCAGGATGTCAGTGTGAGAGTATCCTAACTTGAGAAATCGCTCCACTTTGGCATGCTGCTGCTGGTGGTCCATCGTGAACACTGAGTCAGAGTGTGTCTTTCCTCTCCTCTGTCTTGTAGGGACTGTCTATCAGGGGAATCCTCCTCGCCTCCTTATTCTGGCTCATCCGTGTCGCCACAGTGACAGGCTGTGTTTTGGAACAGTTGACAGGTGCCAGAAGGGGACCTCTGTCACTGTAAACACAGGAAGCAAAGCTGTGGTCTCACAGGAGTTTTCAGACAAATCAATTGTGGGTTTGCTCCTGTTGACAGAATCTGCTCTGCTTACCACAACCTCATGACTGTTAACGCAAGAGCAAGCCGCGACTGACGTCATGTTGGTTAAGAAAGCCCCCGTCACACACAGCAGAGGAGGAAGCTGAGGGTCTGCACTGATACTCTGCTCTTATTGTAGATTTCTTATTTTATGAGCTCAGTTACCAAAATAAACATTCATGAGTGGAACTAATGTGAATGAGAGTGGGGGTATGTCACTCTCACCCAAAATCAAACATGTCTGGAAACCCCCTGAACTTCATGGCCATAGAGAGATCACACTGATTTATCTGAAGGTCTAAACTGTTGAATTCAACCCACTTCTTTTACTTTTCCTCCCAAGAGCAGTTATCCTTAGTGCAACACTTTAATGCCTGAGACCATGAAACACGGAAAATGAGAAGACATGTCGATTTAAAGGGACTTAAATTCACGATCCCCCCGAAGTGACCTCCCACATTGTTTCAAGCACTTCTCTTTGTAGAGTCGTTTTGACGGATGATTAGCATTCGCTGCTTTTTATATGTGTCAACTTGACATTTGAAGAATGAGGAAAAAGAAAGATATGACGCAAACTATGTCAGAGTTTCTTTACCCTACTATAGCCATAACAATCAAACATTTGACTTTAAAACATGTCATAAAACAGACCTCACAGTTACAAATGTTTTTATCTGACACATTCTGCCTCTGCAAGGGGCTTTGCTGAAGACTGGCTTTCTACAACCTGCACCAAACCACATCCTCTGCTGCTGAGTTAACACTCAGTTCATTTACAAGTTCCCACTCAAGTTTTGTTTCTCACATGTCCAAACTCCAACAACCTTTGCTCTTGGCAGTGCTGTTCACACAGTCAGCACACACTATCACCCTGACACCTACTAGTTTCTTGCAATCGGAGACATGACAAGTCTTAACAAGACACAGCTACAGGCTGTGTCTGAGGGTTTGTGTTTAACACAAAGAGCAGAGCTACACTGTCACATGACTCAAATGTTCTCTCTTATTTTGTACTTACACATTCAGCGCGCCGTGGATTTGGAGCGCGAGTCCCTCTTGAATTCGGGTGTTGTGCGTGTGAGAGCTCAGTCAGTCATTCAGTCAGCTGCTCTGACAGACACACTGGTCTGTGTGAAGCTGCTCTTATTACTCAGAGGAGGAAGTGAGTGCTCGCTGCTGAGAAAAAAGTCTGTGTGACCGGCAAGGAAGAGACACTGTAAATATGTGATGCACTTCCTCGTCAGTAGGCTGCCTGACCTGGGAACCTGAGAGATTAACTTTCCCCCTGCTCTCGTAGTGTGGTGTGGTGAAATCTATGCTGATTGAATGTCTCTGACAAAGCAGTGAAGAGCACCAGGAAGCCAGCTAAGGGTTTTATTAGTCATTCAGGCTTTTCATTCGAATTCTAGTTTACGATGTCAAATATGTGTGTTGTAGGAGCTGCTGTCTGTCATGACATTTCAGTAGATTTTCATAGAGAAAATTTAAGTGAACCTCAATGTTATGTTTATTCCGTTTCTACAAGAGGGTTCAAAGAGTTCAAAGGTTGAAACTGGGGTAAACAGGGTCTGTCAACCATTGATGAGCCTGAAGAGTCCTGCATATGATAACCTGATGTAAACTGCCAATTCTGGATTTAACACTTGATAGGTTTTGTACAGAGAGATGCTGGCAGGTGGAGTCAGAGCCTCCTTTTCCCTTTAGCTAGCCTTATGTTAGCTATGCAAGCTGCTGGCTGTAGCCTTATATTTGGCTGCACTGACCGTGGTCCAGTGCTACACCCCTGAATGTCCGTGCATGAGTAACAGAATTATATTCATGAACTTTACATCATGGGCCACCCAAGTGCAGCATAACTGACTGATGTTACACAAAATGCCACTATCAGTTTACATTACTCCATCGTGGCAGTTTGATGGACAGAAGTGCAATAAAATGCTGCAGCACGTGCAAAGAGACCACATTTCTCCAGTATTAGCTTCGCTACACTGGCTTCTGGTTAAATCTAGAGTAGAATTAAAAATTCTCCTCCTCACCTTCAAGGCCCTTATTTAATATGACACCATTTTACCTTAAAGAGCTGATAGTACCATATCAATAGAGCACTGCGCCCCCAGAACTCAGGCTTACTTGTCGTCCCTAAAGTCTGGATCAAACCGCCGACCTTCTGGTTAGTGGACAGCAGGCTCTACATCCTGAGCCACAGTCACAAATATCTTTATGATTATTATTCTAGGGGGAATACAATGTACCATCATGGTCTGTTTCAGGTTTTACAGGCTGTTCCAACATGACTTCATGACATAAATATTCTCAAAACTACAAGGTGAGGTCTAATTCAGCCAAAGAGATGCAGTTTAACATTCACAGCATTAGAAAGCAACAGAGTTATATTACAATAAGCAGAAATTAAAATCCTGTTAGCTGTCCTTCAAATGAGTGAGGACTGCTGTCACTCACTCTTACAGTCCTCACTCAAACAACGTGCAGCTGAAAGAACAGAGCTCAGGACGGCTAAAAATAGCTCAGCAGGAAACCTCAGATTTTATAAGAATGCAAGTCAATGTTCCTTTGACAATTATAGACAAAATATTCATAACATTGGTCGTGTTGTGATTATTTTCAATGTTTTTGTCAGGACTAGTAAGGGTAAGCTGACACCACAGCCTGATACAATGGCTCACAGTTTACCTGAACTGCTTCTGATTCTGAGAAATGAGGAGCAAAGTGCAAAGTGCTGAGGCTGCTCACACAAAGCTACAGTGGATCTCACAAGTTTGAAGACAACATGATGACATGTAAATGTGTAAAAAGAATTGGAAAGAATGTGAATAAAGTAGCCATTTAACCAGGCCTTACCTGACTCAGTGTGCCACACAACTCTGGGCACTGGCCATGATTACCTCTTGACTCCACGAAGGTATAATCCCTCTGGTGGGCCTCCCTTCATGCACATTGAATTGAATTGGGGTCACTCCACTGCTTATGAGCCTTAACTGGCTGTCTATGGCCAGAGTAACACCCATTTACTTTAAACAGGCTTCCACTCTGGAATTGTCATCCCTTCACACAAGACAATCCCAGTCCCAACTGTTCTCTTTTGTCTAAAACAAGATGCTAGATTGTCTCCGAGAGGGGACGTCCATCTCTCTCATCAAGAACTCATACTGCTATCTAATACTCGAACGTCTAACGTCTAACGTCTAATCTTCCTGTGACTTCTTTACCTGGTCTTCCACACATGGTCTTGATGAGCAGATTAAGCACTTGGTACTTAATTCAACTATATTGTGCTGATGCTTCAGTGTTGTCTACCCTTTGGATAAAAGTGTAAATGAGTACATTTATATGTAAATATAAATGATGCAAATAAATACGATGCACACATTGATCACATTTCCTCATATACAGTATGTAAGCCATTATCATATATCTTAACAATGGCTGGCTTTATCCCATTACTACATGTCTGACTTAATGTTTTCTCTGTTTACTATTATTATTTTGATGATCATTATGAGCTGGTGCTGCAATCAATGTTGCTGTTAAAATAAATAACATCATTACATCTTTAAGTATCACTATTATTATTATCAGTGGGACAGAGCTTAAATACAACAGTTTTTGTGTTTTCCATAAAAAAAAGGTGCAAACATACATATATCTTTATCTAATAAACGTAAGGCATATGCTGTGAAATGTATGTCAACATTTTCTCTTTGTCACTCACTCATATAGAAGACCAGACACCAGAAACAAATGATGTCATACCATTACAACCGTCCAATGAGAACGGGAGAGAAAACACAGCACATTAAGTCCTACATATGAGCAGCTATCAGTGAATGTATGACTGAAGGTATGTGCGCATGAGGCTAATCTATGCCCGGAATTTGGACTAACAGGAGTGTGTGACATGCCAATGAAATGGGTAAGAGAGCAAAACAGTGGAGAAGAATGCTGACACTGACATGGTCTGATGACGAGTAGAGGGACGTGTGGAACACCTCAGGTTTGAGTCAATTAAACAAATCCTTGACAAACACTACTTCATGCCAATCTTAGTACACTAGCGTTTTATCTAGAGGCAGCCGGGCCTCACCTTGGTGTGGTACTTTGTGCTCTGTGACTTTAAGGTTGAGAGGAGCACACCCAATGTGGGAGGAGGCTGGGGAAGTCTCCACCAGAGCCTGCACCTGTGGGAGTGAAGCTGTACAACCCTTTTCTTTCCCCTCAGCTCTGACTGACCTTTCACTTCTAACAGGGTTCATTCAGCCTCACTCTGGAAGACCTCTTTCCATTAAACCCCCTCCACCCACAAAACAACTATGTATAGTGGGGAAATTCACAACATTGTGTTGTGACTTTCTGAAAAATGACAAATTCAATCCAGGGACTGTGGATGTGTATGCTTGAGGTTAAATTTGCTGATACAACTGAGAATTTAAGTGAATTATTGTATCTACAGACCTATAGCTATTATTATTTGACTGTTACATCGTCTTGAAATATTTTAAAGTGAACCACTTACTTTCTTTATACAAGTTTAAATGTTTATTACATTACATTTTTCTAATAGACATCCCATATAATTACAACGCATCTTCTTCCTTCTTCTGAGTGTTCTCAGTTATCATTTATAACATCCGAGCCTCTCAACAATTACTACATACAAGTTGTAGATGTCCTTCATGCTTCTTGTTAAACACAGCTCCCTGTGACTGTCTATCACATGGCCTGACAGAGTGACACATGGACTGACAGAGTGACATCTAGTACATTTAGTAATTATTCTCTCTTCAGCACCTGTATTTATCTTATCACACCTAAAAACATTGCTGCATTTACCTTATGAGCTTTGACACTTTGAGACACTGTATCACCATCACGCAGCTCTATGAGGTGGGTGGAGGGAGACACCAGTGAATTTACACAGCACTGTGTCTGAGACATTCTCCATCAAGCAGTTTTCCATACCCACACTATAAACACCCACCTTTTGAAAACAAACAAGTCAAAGGTGAGACATTAATCATCTGCTGCCTTTGTTCTAAACGGCAGCGTTTCAGAGGAGGAAGTAAGTAACATTCAGATGGGGAAGTCTGTCATGGTATTCAAATAAAATACAGACATGATAAAAATTACACGGCAACTGTCAGTTTATGGAAAAAATTTAATATATGCATAAAAAAAGTTTCTCAAAACATTTTTGTTCTTCAACACAATGTGACAAGGACGTGATAATCACCTGATCTTTATCATTAAAGTCAAGGTAGTTATTTTGAAGGAAGTCTGTGGTTTAGACCTGAGAACATTTAGATGCCATATTAATTCATGCTGAATACAGTTCCACTCTTCTCTGCCACAACGATATTCAGTAAGATTAAGGTGACCCTCTGTTCTTCTCTACCCTCCTTCATCTGTATCTACTCCTTTCTTTGTCCTTGGACTTCTTCGGGGAGCGGCTGCAGCTCCTTTCCTTGTAGCTGTGGCCTTTGCTGTGTCCCTCCTTCCCATGTTTGCCCCGGGACTTGCTGTGTTTGTTGTCCCTGTCTCTGGAACGGGAGCGAGAATGCTGGCGGCCTGTTTTTCTGTCTCGCTGGCTCTTGTCATTGTCCTGGACATGTAAGAGAAGACATGAGCGTGTGACTTTTGCTGCTTTCAGACATGCACCTAACTCTGGAGAATAAAGCGGAGCCATACACGTAGAAGACACTGATGAAGATGTCAAGAGAGCATCCTGCCTCTGTCGACAAAGAAATCTATCTGTAAAGATAAGCAAGGTTGAATCCAAAACTATACTATTTACCTTTGTCTGGACTCAGTGTAGGCTAATACAGTCTTCTTTTGTAATTTCTTCCTCTATCAGTAATTTTTCTGATGAAGATGAACAAATTATGTTCAAAAGAATACATTGTATAATTTGTTGAGAACAAGATGTAACAATGGTCAATGGAAACCAAAATCATCAACCCATTGAGAGCTGGATTCAAAACCACACTGCAAAAATCACAGGCTGATCCAACTTGAGTGAATTTTATCACGGGAAACTCATAGTGTAACTCATAGTGTGTATGGCCTCTGAGAACGTCTGGGCATGCTCCTGATGAGACGCAGGATGGTGTCCTGAGTGACCTCCTCCCAGACCTGGATCAGGGCCCACTTGTGCTTCCTAAATGGACAGATTGATGTCCTTGAAGTTTAACCGACTTGGTGTTATACTGTGACGATTAAGTGTTCCCTTAATTCGTTTGAGCAGAATGTGGTCTTGTGAAAGCTGCTTTTGGGCACCCGAATTCTGCTGAAGAGCATTGACCTTATCCTTCATGCATGTTTCTGGCTGTAATGAGCTTGAGATTGACCTTTTTCATGACTGCAACCATGTCCTCCCAAACTACACACACAGGCTTGTCTTTTACTTCAGGAAAAACGACTTGTTTGTCCATTCATCAGAGAAACTACGACATTCACCAGGATAGTTTGTCAATAGCCACACGTAATAGCGATGTGCATATTGTGTTCAGTCTGACCATGACCTGACAGGCATAAAGTAGCACCTGTTAGCATGTTAGTCCATTATTTTATGGTATTTTTTTACAACACTGTCATGAGATTCTTAAGTACTTCAATCAATCAAATTGTATTTGTATAGCCCATATTCACAAATCACAATTTGTCTCATAGGGCTTTAACAAGATTAGCAGTTATACACTGTTTTTAAAAAATATGGGTAAACCCAATACAAATTGCGATTGACCATTCCCATTGCCAGAAGAGGAGTTTGACATGTTTGATGCTACAAACGCACCAAAAACTGAGGTGCTGTCTCGCCTTGCTCTCTACACACAGACCAAATTAGTGTGTTCACCAGGGGGTCACATTCCATCACTGACGATCGAAGCTGATAGAAAGCTGTATTTGCTGCAGTCATTTGACCCGATTGAGGTTAATGCCGATTGAATCTCTTCCCTGTGTGTGCAATGAACAAATTTACCATAGTTTTGCATGCAAATGTGTTTGACACAGAGACACTTGTTTGCATGGACTGTGCTGGTTGGAATACTTTATCATTGAGGTGAATTCAAAATCAAATCCAAATATCAAACACTAAATCCAACAATTCCACCAAACAATCCTCGTTTCCACATCGAGTCAAGCTAACCAAATAGATCAGGGGCATGTTCTACTGAGCAAAGTTCAACATAGACAGGATTTCTTTTCATTAGCTGGTAACAATGAACCTAACATTGGTCCGTCCTGGATAATGTTCATGTGGAAGAGTTGTTCATTATAAGTAACATCCTCAGAACCATGAATAAAGTTACTTACTTGCCAATTAAGGTGGTTTTAGTGGCAGACAAGGGTGAGAAATGTGAAATGCAAATGATGATCACATAATTTGATTACATTTATCATTTCATCAGAAGTTTTAATTTTTGTTTGATGATGAACAGACTATTAAGAATATGTGATGCAGACAAAAAGAGTGATGTCAGACTAGAAAAGACCATAGAGGATTAAGTTTTTATTTTCCCTCTTGTTCTGAGCTGCACTGACAGAATAAGAGTCAAAGCATCAACACTGACAGGAATTCTGTCCCAATTGAAGAATTCATCAGAAGTGAACTAGTTCTGTCCAACTGAAAACCCAGATTTAAAACTGAAGTTCATTGGACTATGATTGTTTTCTGAGATGGTAACAGATGTTTACTCACGCTACAACTTTGTGGCCTGTGCTACTAAACAACCTCTGTAGCACCAATGCGTGTTTGAAATTTCACGTACAACCCGATAAAATACAAAAAAAAAAAAAGGATTTGAATGAATGTAGACCTTTTTATATTCAATATATTTATAGTAATTCCGACTACTTCTCTAGCAGAACTTGGGGGACACGAGATTGTGTTCTCATATTCACATGTTCACAGAATCTGCTTTAGTGTATTTTAGTTAAATCATGCCTTAGTAAAATAAGTTAAAAGTTATAAGTTAAAATCATGAATTTATGTGTAGATACACTTATCAGACATTGGTGAGAAGATTTTATTGCTTCCTTGTTTTTCTTAATCTTATTTTTATTTCCTGCTTCCAATGCTCAGTTGTTGAGTAAATGGTTCCATCACATGGGGAAAGGACTGTAATATGGCTCCTCCCTGGGCGTTGGCTTTGATGTGTAACTGACAGGTTGATGACTCAACTATAGTAAAGAGACTGGAGGCCTTTGTGTAATACTTAACCTTTAAAAACCTAACAACCTTGTCAGGGTGACTCAAACAAAAGCACATTTCAGACAACAATCAATAGAGATAAAAGCATGTGATACCACTCAACATGTTGACTCTGTCACTGTGAGAGAAGCATTCTGGTTTCAGTAGAGACAGAACTAAGGCTGCTGCAATTGATCGGCCACCTATTGGTATTTCTATAGCCAATCGGATGAGGCAAAACAAACAGCAGTCACTCATGAAGTCATTGAGATGGCTCACTCGTCATTTGTTTCAGTAAATACATTTGTATTCTAACCTAGGAAGTTATTTGATGACTACTGTTTCCTTTTTTACCCCGGAGCTGATTGTGGTAATAGCTAACGAGCGAGGCATCTTGCTTCTCTTCTCATCTCTGTGGAGAGTTGCACATGTGCAGTATTTTATTGATTCCACAGGAAAGTTAAGCTAAAGTTAAGCAACTGTTGCCCTGCCAATAATGAACAGCTGTCAATTGAATTCATGATACTTTCTCATTCCTTGATTTTATACAATGTTGTTAATATAGTTAAATAAATAATGCTATATGATAAATGGAAGGCTTTCAAATTGAGATCCGATTGCTCAGACTACATTGTCCTTAGGCCACAGGGTAACAAATGAAAAAACTTATAAATAACTTGATATTTGCTGATTCTGATGCTCAGATCTGGAGCCGAAAGCTTGAGAAGTTGACTCGACAACTTTTGAACGAGATGCTGATAAAGCGTTCTTATACCATTCTTTGCATTGTCAATAGCCTATTTATATTGACACACACACAGTTGACAGCTAATTAGGTAGACCAAGCTAAAAATGAATACAAGGTAATATAGCATTTCTATAATACAAAATGTTCACTAAATGCAGAGGTGTTGATTCATCTTTATGATGCAGTCTGCTGTACTGTTGAATTGCACTGTGTTAAACTGTTGTTTCCTTAATATCACACCATTTAAATAATGCCCGTTTTCAGACAGGAGACTCTCCACCCAATTGGGTCTGGACTTTTCCCAGAGTTTACCTTTCACATATGAACATTCCGCTCAGACACATTTATGAACAACACAGAACTCTCCGTAGCGTAGAGGTGAGGGGTGGGGCAGCAGGAAGAAGAAAGACATAACGTATAAATTCTGTTGCAGAGATCACATGTTTTTGTTTTTAGAGTTCAGCACATGTCTGAAAGTGAGGGTAAATAACAAACACCTCTCTGCACAACATTGTTCAACAACAGCATAAACTTGTTCCACTAGTCCAACACATTATCATACAAGTGAATATACATATTGATTTTTTCAATTTAAAATTTCACATTATTTCCTTCATTCATTATTGCAACAATCAAAGTGCATTCTTAATGTCTTGGTGTACCCGATAAACTGACAGAGCGCATATGCGCGTGGTGCCTAATATTCTAATTACAATCACTTTAAAAGCCCAAACAGAATCAAATTTGCTCCATATAAACATACTAACCATAAACTCAAGTGAAACTGTTAACAATTTCACCTGATTACTTAAGTTACTATACAGTTTATCACCAACACCAACATCTCCCACCATCTCTGACGAGATTAAGTAGTAGTAGTAGTAGTAGTCTGCAAAAGCAGAAGTATGCCTCCACCAACCAGTGCGGTCTCCAGTCTACATAGCTTTGTTTTCCAAATTCATTTATCTAATAAGTTCATCTTTGACTCCAAGTAACAACTGATCAAAAGTTGAAAGAATTCCCTCAAGGCCCTGAGATATTACATACAAGAGACCAAAAACATGTTTTGTGAGATTACCATGACCGTGCCTTTTGACCACCAAAATCTTTTCAGTTAATTAGTGACCCAAGGGAAAATGTAAACTAAAATTTAAAGAATTCCCATAGGTGTTTCTGATATATCACATTCACAAAAACTTGTTTTGTAAGGCTACCATGACCTTGAACATCTGACCTTTGACCACCAAAATCCAATCAGTTCAGCCTCGAGTCCAAATTAATTTTTGTACCAAATTTGAAGAAATTCCCTTTCGGCCTTCTTTAAATATCTCATTCACGAGCATGGGACAAACGGATGGACAAGCCTACAACGTAGTGCCTCCAGCCACTGGCTGTCGCTGGCGTGGAGCCATAAAGAGCATACTTACTCTATCCTTTATTACCAAAGTCAGAATATAAGAATAAAATACGTGTCTGAAAGTGGAGATGTACAGAAAAGATACCTTATGCTTTTTGGTCTTCCTGCTGTCCTCATCACCAGAATGATGGTGCCTCTTTTCCTTGTGCTTCTTCTCTGAGTGCCAATGGCTCGTCGCCTCCTGGTCCTCCTCTATTAGCAGATCATATTTGGAACTATTGGAAAAAATTATGGAAAACTCCAGAAACAAATTAGAACATCAATGGTGAGGGGTTTTATTTTTTAAACATCTCCCATCCATGTGGACAGATATGTTTGCATTCACCTCCACTACTGCTGACAAACTGGAAAGTTTGATCAGCGGTGTTCAAAAGTCCAAAGACTTTTCCACAACAAGCACAATGCATTTGCCGAGTAAGAAAAGCAGCGCAGAGTAAAGGTCAATCTGTAAACTCCATTACTGCTGCTAGTTTCATGGCAGGTCAGAAGATAATGAGGTGTGGAAAGCCACTCATGACATAATTGTTGATCTGAGCAGCTATTCTCGAAATAAAAAAAATTAAATAAATAAATAAATAAAAAAACTGAGGCTTATTTAGAATAACAGGCTGTTACTTGCATTTAAAAGAGCTCAAATGTTTCTGAAGCTCCAGACAGATATATCAGTTTTTTCCTGACCCCTCGGCTAAATAAATCGTCTCTATAGTTGAACACTTCCGAATGATATGGTTGGGATGACATGAAGTGGTAAAACCTGGAAATTAACTCCCAGCCTGTAACACGCAAGGATACTCTTGTTTAGGCTTCACTTGATCCTTGAGAGCCAGTTTGGATTTGTTCTCCACATCCTTCTCATAGGCTTTGAAGTCATCTTTAGTATACTTCCCACCTAGGAAACAGAAGGTTGTGACTGTAAAATCTCTCTGAATGTAAAAGTTGAAGATGAGTAGAACAGTAACATTAAATAAATGTACTATATGGATTTGAAAAAATTGACAAGATCTTGCCACATGAGACAAACCCTAACCCTAAGACAGATGTGGAAGAGTCACAACATGTTTTACTAACACACCAACAACAATCTTGAAGTGACAATTCTAATCTATCTGTGTAGATGTGAAATGATTTTGAGTAGAGTGCATAGTGTTTCCAAAACAAGGTAGTTGATTTTACAAAAGCTTGGTTAGGCAATCTTTATACACTGATTAATACACTGATACTGAATGTATAGATAGTAAATTTACAAGATTAGTTTAACTATTCAGGAAAGTCGACTTGATCTAGAAAACACTGTCTCTGCACCTTTTCAAAGGTTCATGGTTCAAAGGATTTATTGTCATATGCAGACATAAACAATTTAACAATGCAATGAAATTCTTAGTTATCTTGTTTCTTCCTGGTGCCGTCAGTTATTCAGATAAAAAATATGAATAAAAAATGAAAGCACTTGTTAGTCATGTTAAATAAAAGGTACACGAATGAAGCTGCTCTGTCCATTCTAAGAAGCAAATCTACATTGAATTGTAAATCTAACTGAATTGGGACCTTGAGACATTTATCTATTTGGGAAATGAATGGTGATACCCAGGCCCGACAGTGACCCATTAGAACATAAAGAACTATTTAAACAAAGTAAAACACAAAGGCTTCAGTGTGAGTACCTTTCCCTTTCCATTTGATCTTTGCGACTGACTGGCTGAAGTCCACGTGAATGCGTCGATCATCAATGAGCACGTTGTCCATTTTGAAATAGGCCTTTTCACATTCCTCTTGCTGTGGAGCCAGAAAGCAAAGTGTGATAGAATTTAATGTCAGGCAGTACATTGATTACCACTGTTAGTTATTTTCACAAGAACTGTAACTATCACTGATAAAACCACAGATTATTTTCTTTGTTAAATTGCAAAACTTCAATCAAGCTGTCCAGTAGTCTAAGATGATGTCTTCCAACGAAAGATGACGCAGCCTAAAACCAAAGAGATTCAGAAACAAGCAGAATGTCAGCCAAGAGCACCTTTTTCTTGAGAAAAGGACTAAAATACTAGACTACCACTTTTGTCTGTGGATCAGCTATCAAAGAACTGACATATCACTGCAGCTCAAATTTCTACATTACATAAGTTTATGTACAAGCAAAGATGAACATCATGCAGTCAATACACTTAAAACTGAATGACTGACTGGAAAACAAAACTCACGATTAAAACCAGTCATTTTACAAACTAACTTTCTCATTAACTTCTTCCCAAAGTCAACATTTGCAAAGTCGGAAATGAGAAAAAATCTAACTAAAAGGGAGCTCCATGCGAAGGTTTCTTGGAACTCACTGACTGGAGGACACAGATTGATAATATGGTTTAACCTCATTTCAGGGGTTGCCTCTTTTGAATGTACTTCCTGAAGGTCTTCACAGGACTTAAATAACCTGGTCCACAGAGGATTCACTGCAGCCACTTCAAACCACTGACAAACTAATACTGCACATGGACTTCCTCATTGTAAAGTAAATGGGTCAATTCATAAGATTACCACAGGGAAGTTGAACAAAGACTCTGATCTAACACACCCACCATTCTTATGTTTTACTTCCATGATGGACAGCGTCATCATAAATATATCTATGCAACTTCTGCTTCGCTATCATAATGACTCCATGTGATAACAGCCCTTCTGTCCTAGATAATAAATTAAAGATATTCAGATCATCGACGGGTTTTTCCAATGAATCATTATCGGAAGAAGAGAATAGAGTCCAATCTTGTGCTGCCTTCTCCTCCCGCTGAGTACATTCTATGTGGAAATTTCTAGTGATCCAATTTGTCCCGGGTCAAATTAATCACTATGAGTGGTTGATTATATAAAAGAATTGTGAAGCTTATTAATGAGAGTCCAATAACTTCAGGGATAGTAGTTGCGGTAAATGCAGAGCGCACTGCGGATGATAGAGACACAGAGAAAAATGTAAAAAATGTATGAAAAGACCCAAATGAACACTGTAAGCGGACTCAGTGGAGCTGTGCATTTCTTCACAACTGTCAACATATTGACTGATTCACCCCGGCATGAAAAAAGATGATCCTTTACTGGAAACTAGTGTTTTATGTCAAGTGTACATTTCTTGACCCATTAGACTTCTGCAATCATATTTTTTCATTTAAGATTCATTTTAAAAGTCAATATTTCAATTTCAAATGAAACTATGAAAAGAATGTTATACATTACATTCAGTAAAAAGTAAGATACTGTCAGAGAGCTATTCAAAATCAACAAGAGCTGAAATGTTTGATGAGAAAGTTGTGTGTGCGCTTTAACTTGAATAATGTGTTTAACCAAAGGATGATTTGAATTAGCAGGAAAATAATTGTGCAGATCAGCCAATCAGAGAACAATATTATGTTTGTTGTCACAAATGTTCTTTAAATTGTACTATGTTGTCCACCTGGCATTTTTGCTTATTTTGATGTAATTTCTTGAAATATCTTCAAATGCTTCACATCTCAAAAAATCTGTAAAACCTGAGCTAAAAGGGTTATGGTTAAGTCAATAATCATAATCAATGAGGAAAGTACTGAAATTATACAAAAATTGTTTCTTTACTTAAGCTAAATAAATACATTAGACATATTGGCCAACAGATTTATCAAAATATTTATTAACTTCCCATAAGTTGTTTGAAATATGTTTATTTTTAGCTTGTGAGATATGAACATTCCTCTCTACTCCTGTACATCCTCCTCTTAAACACCACCTTGCATTATCAGCATATTTCACCGCATGTAACTAAACCTAATGACATCGTCACAAGCGTACAATGTGATGAAATGAAAGAAGCAGTCCTTGGCTTTCTGCTGTAAACAGAATGAATGCTCTAATTATTATGGTTTTAATTTTAGGTCGATTTTAACTTGATCATAACTGCACATGTCTGTTTTCAGGGTTAAAACATATGCTTTAAAAAAATTGCTTTAAAAATACATATCCTTTAAATTGAAATGTAAGCACACATTCCTAGTGGGTTACTTTGTAACATGATTGGTGTTTTGTCTACCATAGAACTGTAAAATGTTTGTCAGAAGCCCTCTTATTCATCGATCTGGGCTTCTTGGATTGTATTTCAGAACTCATTGGTACCTAACAAGACAAGTCTCTTGCATGGTTTTAACACAGGCTGAATTTCATTCTGAGCAGTCTTCATGCTTAGCTAGGCTACCTTTATTCTGACAGCCCTGAACTGTCGGCAGAGACACATGATTGACATAAGCTCACTCTCAGAAAGAATGCGAGTGAGTGTATTTCCCAGAAAGTGTTCCTTTAAACTGTAAACACATACAAAAACAGTACATTCAGACAGTATCAAGTTATAGAAACATCTCAGTGGTTATCAAGACTCAAAGTAAAGTGTCTGAATACTTTACTTTCTTAATAATAAATTGTCTATATGGGATATTTAAAAAATGCTTACCTTGTCAAACTCAATAAAAGCGTAACAGAGGGAATCTCCAGATTTCCAGTCTCTGATGATCTCACAGCTACACAGAACAGTGTCATAAGAAACTCATCATCAGGTTTGTTCAGAATATATTACAGAACTAAAGTCAAATGCAGTACATATAACATTTCCATATAAACTTATATCTATGAAATTACCAGTCTTATATGAAGACAGTCTACCATTATGTCAGACTTAAAGGTTAGTGTCACCTTTTTATGACCCCAAAGCGTGAGAAAATGATTTCCAGGTCCTCATCTGTGGTCACCGGGTTCAGTTTGCACACAAACAGCACATTCTCTGGAGGTTTCACGTTTGCGTCAGGGAGGTCACCCACCTGGAAGAAATGTGAGTAAGAATTGTCTATAAAAGAATTGTGGTATCTTTAGCCGAAAGCTAGGAACTGATTTATTCTTCTCACCATCTCCAGCAGGATGGCCTGAGTCTTGGCCTCATTCTCCTTCAGCCTCTCCTCAAGCTCTTCGGCCGCTTTCCCTTCTGTATCGTCAATCACTTCGTCAGCTCCAATTCTGCCACTCTGCAAAGAATATTTACAGTTATCAAACACATTTTTCCTTCTTTTTTATACATTTAAGATTTTCTGAGAATGTTTATGGCTGATTTGGACTGAATATGTATTATTAGGTAACCTGAGGTAGTTATTTGCTTCATATTGACATAAAGAAACCTTCAGATCCATGTAGCTTGACTACTGACTGCAGGGTTGGAGACTGATGATTATGATGCAAGTAGCAGCTAATGTAACCGAAACTAGGTTACTTTTATTTTCACACTTGTAGTCTTCAGCCCAAACCAATGCTTACTCAAGTGACATCACTCAAGGACATTAATCAGATTTCACACAGGTACCCAACACAACACCAGAATACACACCGTTATACAGGGCAGTTTATATATCTGTATATCATGTGATGGAAATGTCAGTCGTCATATATTGTATATATTTATTTTGTGCCCAAAATCCCCTGATATCATATTTTTCCTCATTTGGATGATGCTTTGTGTTCATTCACACAGGGAATTTGTGCGAAGGTGACACAAACAAACATGGAGGAGAGTGAACATGACACAAGAGAAGGACCAGACAAGACAAAACAAGAAGCACATTTCTAAAAGAGGAGCTACTTCTATCGCACGGACCAAGCCAGACACAGATACGAAAAATGACACACAACAGACTCAAAACACCACTAACCCTTTTAGCACCTAAACACGAAATTTATCAAACGGTACAGAGCGAGTCTATGGGTGAGAGACACTAAAGTCCAGTGGAGATGGGAAAAACAAACCCCAGACTCAGACACTGCAATAAGGCTTTAGCCTGAGACACAACACATGACAAAGCTGCTGCTACAGTTTAACATCTGCCAACCCAAGGACACAATTTATGTGGCTGAGAGTTATCTGGACATGAAGTGACCAAACAGTGTCAGTGTACTCACATCTAGCTGCTCTCTGGTGGGCTCAGGTGAGCGGTCAGGGACTGGCAGGTCAGGAGGATCATCGAATGGGTCTTCCAGTACCACTGTGTGGTTTATCCTGATGAAAAGATGCATTATTTTCCCATCACTGTAATACCTAATGCTTTGTTGTGATTTTATGAAAAACTACAAAAAATACATTTCTGTTGATTTTTGTTATTGTTGGAATAAAACCTCTGACCTTGACAACACAAGTGCCACATACTAAATACACAATAGATCCACCTCACCTGATATCCTGAAATGGGACAAAGTCCTTGTCAACAAAGGTCTCATTGATTTTGGTCAAGACATCCAAGCCTTCTGTAACTTCCCCAAACACAGTATGGACTCCATCCAAGTAGTCCAGGTTCTCGCCAGTGGTAATAAGAAACTAAGGACAAAAATATCAACAGATAGAGTACATTGTGTATCACATCTATAAAAACAGGTGAAAACACACAGTAGACCACTTGGCATAAAAACACACCAAGATTTGATACATGAATCTGAGTTTAAGGTTTTAATATAATTTTAATGTGACAGTAAAACATTATCGATGTAAAGACATTTTAATCGTGGACATACCCAGGACTTCAATTAAAAATAACAATCTAGAGTTTCTTTATATCAGAATATTCATGATACACAAGTTATTTTTATCTTAGTTTCTTGTTCCCTGTTGTGTCTAATCTGGAGTCTTTTGGCAACTGTAGGGAAAGTAACATGCTTGTCACCTGAGAACCATGCTGATTGTTTCCATTGTTCACCATGGATATAGTCCCCCTCTTTTTGTGTTTGATGCGTGGTGCTTTCTCCACATCGAAAAAGGAGGCTTGGTCCCCATACAGTTTGCTAACCACACAAAAAAAGAGAAAATCGGTTCAACTCGGGTGTCCAAAAAAATAAAAGAATAAAAGTTCAGTAGGTACGCTGATGACTGACCTATAGACCGATTCTCCACCACGGCCAGTACCAGTGGGATCCCCTGTCTGCACAATGAAGTCTCTCTGTAGAGGAGGCAAACACATTAAGCATGTCTAACACACTTTGGACAAATCAGGTAATGCAGTGTATGTTTTCCACAACTTTTAATAGGACAGTAAAGATTTTTTTGGTAAATTTAGGAATTTGGTTACAATATGACTGTATGAAGAGATGATGAACAACGCAATAAACAATATTGAAATATTCACCAGCTGACTTCAAAGTTACTCAAAGTTAGTTTTGGGGTTTTTTATCCATGTATAAATCAAATCAAAATCTCATCAGTGACCATACCGCCATCCTCAGGCCAGTCAACATGAGTCTGTGATTAATTCACAGCGTTGCCAAAAACTTAAGTCTTACCTGAACATTGTGGAAGAGGCAGTAGTTGTAGTATTTTATTTTGCATAACTTCAGAAAGTTTAGTGAAGCTGCAAGAAGAAGAGCACAGAGGCTAAAGATAAAACGAGTCATCACATCTGACCAAATAATAACAAATTGATAACAAAATACGTTTATTTAGCTTTACGAAATAAAGAATTTGTGTTGGATCATTCCATCGTTGTTGCTGTTGGTAAATTAACTGTTAGCTACTGTTAAATACGCAAATTTAAGGAAGCAAACAAGCTAACAGCCTTTGCTAGCATTTCGTTATTCTGCGATAATCATGAAAATTGATCTTGCTAGTTTATTCCACAAACGGCCAGTACACGGCGTTAGCTCTCATTATGTAGAAGTGGCTTGGTTTTCTTACTTTTAGGCCTTTCTTCTGTAAACAAATCTATTACTATATCGCCCAGTGTCGTTTCAAGGAGCACCGCCATGATGACTTCTTCTTCTAATGAACTAATGGCAAACAACTTAACGGTGCATTACCGCCACCGCCTGGAAAGGAGTGTGAGCCAGGCTGGATATATACCTAAATTCAGTATTAGTCATAGATTTTTAAGTGTCTGTCTCTGGTATTATAGACAGACTAAGAATATATGCTCCACTGTTTCCTGCTGATTCGAACTGTCACATCTGCCTGTTCATTATCTTAAAGGTGCTGTTTAGACCTGTATGACCAAACCTCATTCTTGATACTATAACATCTTCCTTGGTCTCTCTGGTGGCTCATTTCACCTACTTTATTTTGAGTTCTTCTTGTTTTACAGTGATTGGCATCCTTATAGGTGATCAAAGACGTAGTGATCTTATATGGATCAATATGTTTTTTGATATATATTATAAACACACACCATAACATGGTAAATGGTTTTATATTTATATAGCACTTTTCTAGTCTTGATGACCACTCAAAGCGCTTTACAGTACAGTTTTACATTCACCCACCCACACATTCATACAGTGCATCTATTAGCATTGTTGTTCTATGGGGGCAATTCAGGGTTCAGCATCTTGCCCAAGGACACTTTGGGGAACACTGGGGATTGAACTGCTGACCTTCAGGTTGGAGGAGGACGACCACTCTACCCCTCAGCCACAGCCGCCAACATATGGCCTACTTTATCCTCATTCCTACTTTACATCGTACTCCTACTATAAATTATTTAAAATACTGTCACCCTAACATCTATTCCTATTTACCATCATACCTTGTGAAAAACCCCTGTATCCCTTAAAAATGCTCCTAGTACCTCACCTGTTCTCTTTCCTCCATACTCAGTATTCCTTTTATCGTGAGACCCTGCACCCCTAACTCCCTCAGACTACTCCTCATTATCACAATCGTCCATCTGGAGGAACAAGTATGTTAGCAAACTGTTTCTCTGTGGACACAGTTTAAACTGACAGACAAACAGCTGTCCAAGGACCCAGAAAACCACAGCTTCACTATAAGGGAGTACAGGTCTTTCTCACAGAGTACATTTGGGCTTGTCAATCAGGGGTAGAGGGGGTAGAGCAGTCGTCCTCTAACCAGAGGGTCAGCACTTTGAATCCCAGTCTTCCCCATTCCGCATGCCGAAAGTACTTAACCCCAAGTCGCCCCTTTTCATAGAGAAAGTGTTGCCCATAAATGCACTGTATGAAAGTGGTTGAATGACAATAGCTGTACTGTAAAGTGCATTTGAGTTTCAGCAGGACTAGAAAAGCTTGATATAAATAGAGACCATTATCTCCCTCTGTGTCCCGTACCTGCTATAACTTACAATGCCCCACTTCCAGACACCCCTCACACAAGCCTGCCCTGTGTCCCCTACCATTCTAAGGGGTTTGTGCATGATGCCCTAACCCTAACCTATAACAGCATTTCCTCCCTCCTATTTCCACCTCTTACCCTTTTAACTTCACCACTCTTCTGAATAGAATACAAATGCCTCTCTCTGTCCCACCTTTCTTGCCACATCTGTTTTTTTCTCTATCACATCTCTATAGTCATTTCCATTTCAACCCTTCCTTTCTGTAACACCTTCTTTTCCAACTCGCCCCCCCCTCATGCCCCCTCACCCCTACATGTGCTTGGACCATAGACAGGTCACCTGACCTCCCTGATTCACTATTATTGCGCTTCCATCTCTGACCGCCACGCCGACATTCTTGATCTCGCGAGAAGACAATTGGGAAACGTCACTCGCATGCGCATTTAATGTATGTCGCTGTGTGTTGTTGTTGTTGTAGCTAACGTGTAGCTGCTAAGTTGAGTGAGCACAGAATGAAGATGTCAGGAGCAGCACTCTGCGTTGTGCTTCAGGTTTTTATCTCAGTGGTTTCCACACAGTCGTCGCCCCGGCAGCTGAATACGGTGAGAAACAAGGCGGCTAACATGAGCTAACATGAGCTAACATGACACTGAGCTAATGAAGAGGCTGCTGTTAGCATAGCGTCACAGCTCACTGCTGGAGGACTGGCAGGCATTGTGGTGTTAACCCTCACGTTTCTCTTTGTTTTTGCTCTGTGGTTGTTATGATTGCTGTCTGTAGGAAACCATCTTGATTAACGTGACAGCAGGGACACTGGCGGACACACAGCTGCAGGATTCCAACAACCTGCAGGTACACAGTAAAAAACAAACTGAGGTTTCCTATGACTAAGGAAACCTGACCCATTGGCCTAAACGCAGTTGATGTTGTTGTTGTTGCTTCCAGATCAATTTCAACATATCGGTGGGTGAAGAGCAGGTGTTGATCAATGACGTCCCAGTGGAGCTGTCAGGGGTCACCAGATTCACCTGTCAGGCTCTTCTCTGTGAGTTTCCTTCATCATCACATCAACGTTCACTGCTTACGTCTAATCCAAGTATTTAACCAACAAAACCACTAATTCAAAGCAAACTGTTACAAATCCAATACTCCTGCTTATACACTTTACAATTCTGACTGTACATTCCACCAGCGCACCATGCTGCTCTTTCGGCTGTTGTCGGGAACCTCTCATTAACTTGCTGCAATCAATCATACACTGCAGTTCATATCCTATCTACTTTGCGCCTTTTGACCACATACTTATATGTTGTGTACCTATGTGTACTTATATGTTTACACCAGGATTAGAGAGAAACCGCAATTCATTACCATCTATGTCCTGTACATATTGCAGTATAAAGTTGACTTTGAGTATTCATAAATTTAATTATGCTTACCTCTCTCCATATTATATTAATATACTGCCAGTGCTTTGAAATGTGCAAGTAATTTTTTATATAAAATAATCTAATATCTAATACAATCTAACATAAATAAATCTAATCACTAATTGTTGCCAATATTATTTTTCCATTGGCATTTATTTTTTTATGATAACTTTCTGCTGTTTAATTGATAGATTCATTTACTAATTGTAGGGGCTGAAATCGCATCTTCCAAATTTAAAAATGTTTAAGTCAGAGACACATCCTCAGCTTGAATATAGACTGGTTTATGATTGTTTTTTCTCCAGTGGACAGCAACAATGGAAGCAGTGAGTTTGAATCTGGGGACATGGTGTCCACTGTCACCCGGGTGATGGTGAGCCAGAACCGGCTGTACAGCAGCTCAGAGGAGGTGGTGGCTCTACAGGTGTTCAGTGAAGTGATAGAGATGGAGGGCAAAGAGGTAGGCACCTTTTTGCAATCTAATGCTTCTCTCATCTGTCCTATTGTTAATGAGTTATTAAGCTATCACGTGTTCCGAATGAAAAACATTTGTGTAATTTTGTTGTCCCAGCGGCGGTAAGTTGGTCTGGGTGAATGCTTCTGCAAAATAAGTAAATAAATATAAACATAAGAAAAGATCCCAATTAGGTCTCTAAAGTTTTAGGTCACTTTTTACTTTGAATACTGGGTGTGTATTAAATGTTTGGAAGGATCCATATTGTCATTTTACTGATAAGTTAGTTGCATCACTAAAACAAAGTAGTAGCCCACATCATCCCTCATTTGACACAATGTGTTATTTTTCCTATTTCTACATGACTGATCAAATCCAAAACTATCTAGTGTAAAACATTGTTTGTAATAGTTGTATGTGGATATGATTTCACACCATTTGGGGTTGAATCATTTAGGTCCAGCAGCCTGAGATGTGTGAGGTGAAGATCCTGATGAGCCCAGATTACCAGAAGCTTGCTCAGTTTACCAATATTTACCCAATTGGTCACAGCGAGATCTTCAGGGTTCCCAGGGAAAATGACGTGGTCGTCACTGATCCACCAAATCCTCAAAAAAGTATGAAAACATGTTTCCTTTTCTGGTCTTAATTATTGCAATGCAGATAAACTAAAGCTTTATATTTTAAAATCAGATGAAGATCAGCTGATCTCTCAGACCACCAGCCAGTACCCCCTGAAGCACACAGAGACCACCCAGGAAGAGACTGCAGCTCCTGGAAAGCTCCCAGAGACTCCTCTGCGTATGGACCCCGACCTGCTGTATGACGTCAGATATGATGACAAATTCGATGACCAAGACTCGAGCCAGCCAGATAACATTCAGATGAAGACTCCACCCAAAGAGCTGATATCATCTTATTCTGTAAGTATAATTATTATTTATAAATAGATAGATAGTACATTTACTTTGTTACTGTATATAGGTACATTTCTTATGTATCTGTACATTACTTAAATCTTATCTTTGGGTAGTTGTCAAAGTGGCTTATTCTACCAAATTTTTAGTCATTGTTCTAAATTAGAATGTCCATTTACTACCTGTTCTTTATGAAGATCATGTGACACGATCCACAGCTTTGAGCTTTGAAGCTCAGCTCTTAAAGGAATATTTAGACATTTTACAAAATTGCTATTATTCAGTTTGAGTTAGCTTAAACTCAGCTAGCCTGGTGCATGTTATCTATTCTATATGAAGATGGAAGTATAAAACAACTTTTGTGGGTGGTTCTGCACTAAATAATTATTAGGTGCGGAAGAGTGACTTTGTAGAGGTTTGTCTCCCCATGAGGCTGCCAAGTCCGTCACGTTTCCAAAAGGTATTTTACAACAAATTTCATTACAATTAATCAGGACACAATCCACTGGTGGTCAAAGTTCATTATAGCTTTTATTCAAATTCTCCATTATGGCGTAATACAACTGTACTAATGCTATGTGTTTTGGGTAGATAGTCAGAGACGTTGCTTCAGTCATTTCTGGTGCCTCCGCAGCATCACTTGTGTTGTTGCCAGTAAGTGACTTACCGATATGTCATAATTGTAGAGCAGGGATGAGGAACCTCTTACCTCTGGGTTTATACAGCAATATATAAGCAAATATCTGCACTTTCTATCACACTACATTTGTAGTAGGCCGTTATATTAGGGAATAGGCTTCATCTTTCAAGTACTTTTACTTATAATACTTCAAATGTATTTAAAAGCAAGTACTTACTTACTTTTACTTAAGTACTTCCTCCACCACTGTCAGCCCCACAATATCATGAAATGAGATTTTTCCCCATCAAAAGCCAACAGTCTTCACCACGGCCGTCAGGAAGTCACATACTGAAATTCTAAATTCACATCAAACTTATCACCAAAGCATTGTTCATAAAGTCTGATAAACATTTGCATAATTTAATATATATATATATCAGTCTCAATATATCAGGAATCTGTTTCTGTCCAAGGCTGTTCACCACCTTATTCCAATCTGGACCTCTGACCATCACTACATGTTAAAGACTAATTCTGCTCTTTGAATTGAATGGGTTTGGAAGGGATTCGGCTTTTAAACATTGTCCATACTTGCAACTCATGACCTATGATTTCTCAGTCATTTTGGTTTGTTTTCTAAATGATAAATGACCTGCGTTTATTTAGTATTTTTCTAGTTTTAATGACCACTCAATGTGCTTTGCCATATTAGTCATATTCACCCCTTCACACACACTCACACATTCATCCAATGCTCCTCTATCCCATATCATTTACACTCTGGTGGAACAGTGTCCTGACCAAGGAGTGTGGAACTATTAGAGCTTTGTGGTGGCAGTAAATGCTTGTCTCTGTGTCCCCTCTGTCCTCAGGCCATGTGTCAGTGGATGGAGCAAGTGAGGGAGCGTCTGAGGCGCTTTTGCTCCGAATCCCTGCCTCTCTTCTTCCTGGTGATGTGGGTGGTGGTGATCGGCGTTGTCGGATCAGCGGTCATAGTTAAAATCCTGGACATGTTTTTCCCAACATGTGAACACAAGTGAGTTTGTTTCATTGGGTTTATGTGCAAACAAATACTGGAATATATCTAGAATGTGTATTTAACCATGTGATCACTCACCAGGTGACCTCCCTGATTGGCTTCAAAATACCAAACTTTATGTCTCTCTCTTTTTTTAAGGCACATTTTTCACATGAACCCTGTCACTCTAATGCCAGAGGATGAGAAGCACACACTGTTGGAGAGCATAGAAACAGAAGCAGAGGGAGAAGAGAAGAAGCCTTGAATAAGGATTGACTTGGCCATTCCCTTTTTAATTTCAATTTGTTCTTGTTCATTCTTTAACCTTTGCAGCTTGTGTTACATTTCAGCATGGTTTTGTCTTGCTCATATTCAGATTCGTAAACCAACAGCTTTTCTCTTTAGTTACCCTCTAACAACATTGGCCACAGAACAGGGGGTGGTTTAAATCTGTCAAATTGACAAACTCACTCTGATTTAATGCTGGTCCTGGTGATTCCCTCACATTGAGTCACATGGTCAAGTGGAACAGAAAGTGAGTGGGCTACAGTACTGGATCAAGTTGTCAGCTTGCAATATGGTGAATCTTACTGTGTTCCCAGCGTCTTTGCATTCAGCCGATTATTTGCACAGAAAAGTCTTTGCTGGTATGATTGACAGAGTTTGTGAAAAGCTTATATTAAATCACAATCTCAATCTTTACATTTAATTAGCTCAGTCACAAGTTACCTTTTATTAGCAATGACCAAAAGTACTAATGCTTTTCCAACTTCCAAATTATTCCAGAACAAAGTGATTTATTCTACCAAATTTGTAGTCATTGTTCTAAATTAGAATGTCCATTTACTACCTGTTCTTTATGAAGATCATGTGACGCGATCCACAGCTTTGAGCTTTGAAGCTCAGCTCTTAAAGGAATATTTAGACATTTTGCAAAAATATGCAAAATTGCTATTATTCAGTTTGAGTTAGCTTAAACTCAGCTAGCCTGGTGCATGTTATCTATTCTATACGAAGATGGAAGTATAAAACAACTTTTGTGGGTGGTTCTGCACTAAATAATTATTAGGTGCGGAAGAGTGACTTTGTAGAGGTTTGTCTCCCCATGAGGCTGCCAAGTCCGTCACGTTTCCAAAAGGTATTTTACAACAAATTTCATTACAATTAATCAGGACACAATCCACTGGTGGTCAAAGTTCATTATAGCTTTTATTCAAATTCTCCATTATGGCGTAATACAACTGCACTAATGCTATGTGTTTTGGGTAGATAGTCAGAGACGTTGCTTCACTCATTTCTGGTGCCTCCGCAGCATCACTTGTGTTGTTGCCAGTAAGTGACTTACCGATATGTCATAATTGTAGAGCAGGGATGAGGAACCTCTAACCTCTGGGTTTATACAGTTTGATCGTGCCTGTGTGGCAATTCAAAAATACAAAAAAGTATTTGAGAAATATAAAATACTCATACTCATGATAGCAATGAATTTGTCTGTGTTAAAGGAAAATATCATTAAATAGTAGACTAACTTCAGGATGGTCTCTCCTGGCTGTATGTCTGTTAGGTCACAGTAACAACACACACAGAGCGGTTGTTTCTTCCCTGACAAGCATCATGGCAACTATCAAGATAAGAAAAGTAGATGTGGAATTTCTCATTTCTTAGAGAAACTGACAAATTATTATTTTCTCATTTTGCAACCACATTTCGAGAGACTGCCCTCTGCTGGACCATAGGCCAAACTATTGTTTGTTGACTTAAATGTTTTTGCTCAAACACTTTGCAGGTGGAGTATTTCATATTTTTTTCCAAGCAGTGACCCTAGTCAGCATTGACTCTAGGAATTCCGCAGTAACTTTGCTCAAATGTAAATTAAAACAACAGAACGTAGCCTCAAAGTTTGAATATTAGCTGTTCTGTGACAATTAAGGAATTTTGATTCACTTATAAAGATCAAAAGCTTCATAGTGACACTGTTTATACAAGGTTTTCTTTACAAGTATCTTCTCTCTTACTGAACAGCTAGAGAACACAGGTCAGAACACACACTGTTTTAGGAGAGTTGATGTAAGTAGTGTAGGTTCAACGAATGACCTTTAACAAACTGAGCATTTTAGGGGCTGCACCCAGTGATTTAGAGTTTTAATGTTCACTGAAAAGAGTTTCTATATGTAGCAGCTCTGTGCATGTTTATCTCACATGTGTTTTCTCTTAAATAGTACCCCATTGCTGAGAAAAAAACATCTGTAGGTCAGCAAATGCACTACCGGGAGTTTATTTGAAATATAATTATTTTATATCCTGTCATCCTTTAATTGAAAACAAGATGAATACTTAAAACAATAATGTTTGAGTATGTTGTCTCTGATGAAGTAAGGTTATACCTCATCACACTGTAATTTGTGATCAGTGATTGTGTCCCTCCTCACACCACCTTCATACTGGATCTGAATGTCACTTCTGAGAAGAACACATCCCTTTGAGGTCTATTACCCAATCATGAGGTTCCTATGTTGATTGTCATTCTTCTCAGTGCCTGTTTGAGGGATTCTATTTTATTTTACTTTGGTTCATGTTCCTAACACATGGAGAATGTAAGTGAAGTTGTTGTTATAGTCTATGCACTCTAAATGTATTATTGACTGATGTAAAATATCAATGTGTTTGCACAAGATATGAATTCAAAGTGGAAAATATAACAGCGATTGAGCAAAAGCATAAATGAAATTCTGCTCAAGTTTTGAGGTAAATTATTTTGATGTTTGTGGCGCCCCCAACGAGTTTGGTTTGATTTATGTTTATTGGGTGAGTCCTTTAGGAGTTATTACATCTTTTGATATATAGCAGCCAAAGTTTAAGTTGTGCAGTGGTGTTGTATCTCTAAAATGGTGTTTTTGGGGCCTTATCTAGAAGCTCTGGCACATCATTCCAAGTTATTGAGCCATTTTTCATGTTTGTAGTGCCTCCCAGCTCATGGTAATTTGAGCTGCAGCATAAGGCATCAGATAAGAACCAAGATTGGCACTCAGTAGAGTGTATACTTCTGCTAAGGATGGAAAATCCTACACATGATTGGCTAGTAGCCAAAGGACGTGTTCTCATAACCATGACAATGTATTTGTGAGAAAACATAGTTAAAGTGAAAAACAAATCCTGGATCTGCCCCTTACTCTGCATGTGCACCAAAATGTAATGGTTCTTCACAGGCCCAGCCACCATCCCTCCACCCTTTTTGGTTGTAATCGATTTTGAATTTTTCGGGTAAATAAAACCAGCATCCGACACAGGGGTAACATAACTCCTTGATAGTGGTGACAAACTGGCACAAACTAAATGAAGGTTCTACACCTTTGTAGTCAGAATCCTGATCATTGCAAAGAGGGTTGGTTACCTAGTTTTGAATTTGGGAATGAAAACTTGAGTACAACCTGCATGAATTTTTATTTACTTTGTTTTGTTGTAAAACTTATCAATGATAAGTCAGAATGACTGAGATGATAAAGCTCCTATTAGAGCCCAGACTGGGCTCCAGGCAGGTGAATGTGGGTTTCATTACTTCAAAACTTACCAAAAGTCAACTGGTTTTTAGTTTTTCCAGAACCTTTGTCATGCTTGAAAAGAGCAGCACTCATAAAACATCAGCTTGTGTATCAGCCACAGGACACGTCTCTCCCCAGGGTTCTGTTCAGCTGCAGGATGCATGATGTGCTGCATTAAGGTGCATGTGTAGCTAGTGAATGCAGCTTGCTGTTCTGTCAGTAAGCTATACATTAAAACTAGGAAACTGCATGATGACTCAAAACAACCCAACCTGGTTCTTTCAATTGTATGCCTGGAAATCCAAAATGACACACTCCAAACAATTAGGTGCTGTAGATGACAGCTACATCTACATTCAGCCTGTAAGGCAAACAATGAGTCAGGCATGGATTCAGATTTGTTGAAGAATAAAACGTGTTTTGAATTGAGACATTTGTGTGTGTAACTTGTGTGAACTACAGCTGGACTGTGTTTTTAAACCTTAAATTCCTACTGATTCCTTTTGACCAGAACTTGTATGTATTGTCTGATAAATGTGGTTGTGCAGGGTTAGGGTTAGAGAGCTTTGTCCAAAAAGTGTTTCCAATAAGATGAGTCTCTTTACCTTATAACCTTTCAAATGATGTTAACAGCTTATACAGACAGTTTCCCATGGGACATCCAAAAAAAAGCAACAGGGGATTTTACATCTGTATAGTCACTCTCATAAACCCATTGGACAAACAAATTACACTGCACCGTCCACAGTCTTTAAAGCTCATCTGATTGCTGCATATTTAGTGAAGGACTTAAAACTGTTACAAGTCAAGGCAAATATTTGTATTTCTGTTGCACACAAGCAACACTTTAAATTCAACCGATACATGTGTGATTGTACAGTTCTGCCCATTGGCTGACTTGAGTTTGATAGCTAAAGCTGATAAACCAAGCTTCATGTGTTCCAACTATAACCACACCAGGATCCTTGGATCATCAACTGTCACAAGGCTCAAAATAAAGTGCAAACTGTCTCCAGCCAACAACTATCACACTCTAAATCCAACCACTAAATAAACACACAGGTAAGGCAACGTTAATAGATCCATAGAAATTGTTAACTTTATTCATTGAAATAACTTGCTAGTGTTGTGCTCATAAAAATCTCCAAAAATGTGAGAGAACCACACATGTCCACTAAATGATGGACATGTGTGGTTCTTTCTTTCAAAATAAGTGCATAAAAGAAAGAAAATAACTAAATAGGGATAACAATTGATAGGCTGTTGACTCAGTATCTCATTGTCAGATACAATGGTACAAAGCAAACGTTAAGACACTTAGAAAGGCAAAGTAACAATACAACATCTGTGGAAATGAACTCTACTGCAGGAACACACATACATTTCATTTGTTGAACATGTTTGCTGGTTTTAAGACCATAAAACATTTTTGCAATTCAAATTATGTGCATTATGAGTCCATAACAATATGGTATAACATGAGAAAAATCTACTACTTTCAGCCATTCATTCTTCAGTCACCTGTCTTAAGTTTCCTGTTAGACTTGGACATTAACATAATGTACAATGGAAAGAGGTTCTAGTCAAGTGCATTTATTTACCTAATGTAATGGACATTACCCTCTTCCATTTCACTGAGCTGCTTCCGAAAAAAACAAACGGCCACAGCCCGAAACGCACACAGCCATTCTAAAACACCCTTTTACATAGATTACACACACTCAATCCAGTCTCTCACACACACACACACACACACACACACACACACACACACACACACACACACACACACACACACACACACACACACACACACACACACACACACACACACACACACACACACACACACACACACACACACACACACCTTGGACGTCTGACTTTTTTTCAGCAGGACCCAAACTCATCAATCCACTTCTCATACTTCTCCAGGTCAGATGCAGACACAGATTTGGACACTTTCTTCAGAGCCGACTCAAAGTCCTCCATGGTGGTAGGCATGTGCATCTCATCCCGGGAAATGTTGCGGATTTCTTCTGGCGTCAGGCCCTCTATTCTTCGTCTCATGGCCATCAGAGACGCATCCCTGCAGCATCAGACACCACTTTAGTTTAACCATTTTGAGCATAAACTTTTAATCACAGGAATTTCTCACTTTCCACATGGGATCCTTTCAGCCATTGCTTTTAAAGTGCTAAACTGAAATCTTTATAATCAGAAAAAACTGTTGTTAGATTATTTTACATGCACATTCTTAACAGGTGGGTTATATGTTCTAAGATTTCTTGTCTAATCATTCTGACTTCAAATTGACTAGAAGTTTAGAAACTCTAGAACTAATTCCTCTGAAAATGTCCTTCCATTTTAAATAGCTTTTAAACACAGTACACTCAGGGGTGGTGGACAGCAGGGAAATGAAGATACATTACAGTCACCTGTCATTGTTGTAGCTACAACACGGATATAGTTTATTCAAATTTGTTTTAGAGAATTGCTTGACCTGCACACGTTGGTGATGTCGGCTCCTGAGTAACCCTCCATCTGATCTGAAATCTTGGCAAAGTCCACATTGCTGGCCAGCTCCAGTTCCTTCAGGTTGATCCTGAGCAGATCCACTCGCCCCTTGGCTGCAAACATAGAGTGTGAAGTGAGTGGAGCAGCCAGTTGCACAGCCTGTAGTGGCCTCCACATACACTGGGTTTACTCCGATAACAATGGTAAATGGTAAATGGTTTTGTATTTATATAGCGCTTTTCTAGTCTTGATGACCACTCAAAGCGCTTTACAGTACAGTTTTACATTCACCCACTCACACACACACATTCATACACCTTCAGGTTGGAGGACGACCACTCTACCCCTCAGCCACAGCCGCCCCTGACAATCTGGTCTAATAAAGCCTGGCCCCCAAATACATGCCAGGGTAAAAACAAAAGGTGAATATACTGCTGGTGCCTGTCATATAATGTCCACACCACTTAAAAATAACGCTCATTTCTACTGCTTTGATTTCATAAATAAAAAAATATAATGATGATGATTACAACACTGTGTTGCTCTGAATTACTCATTCAAGTAATATCAGAGCATCATGGTCTTATTTCAGTTACTGTGGGTTCATGTGCTCAGGAGCATTACCACAGGCCAAGAGAACAGCCCATTCCTAAAAGGCAGGTTTACAAAAGGATCTCCACTAGTAGTAGTAGTAATAATAATAATAATAATAATAATAATAATAATAATATTATTATTATTAATTTTAAAAAAAGATTACAGAGTTGGCAGTAACTTTCATTTGAGCACTTCCAACTAATCACAAGTCATAGTATGTATGAAGACGACACTGCTATACAGTAAAGGAAATGACTGTACTTGAAGGCAGAGGGATGTAGATCCTCTTCTCAAGCCGTCTCCTCAGAGCTTCATCAATATCCCAAGGGAAGTTGGTGGCAGCCAGGACCATCACCATCTTTGACGGGTCCTCGTTTTCCGATGCTCCACCGACACCTAAACAACAACAGTGTGAAATTAACAAATGCTTCCCTTAAGAGGATTCTGCAGTTTCCACATAACAAGAATAGTGAAGAATGAATATATAATTAGACTTGGTGAATAGATTTATGATGTCATTGGGGTTATACCATCCATCTGCACCAGTAGTTCTGCCTTGACTCTACGGCTGGCCTCATGTTCCTCTGATGTCCCTCTGCGGCTGCAAATGGAGTCAATCTCATCAATGAAGATTGTAGTGGGGGCGTAGAAACGGGCCTACATGTGGAAAAACATTTACTGTACCTTCCGACCAAAACAATTAGCTGAAAGAAATACTTATTTTATACCACAATCATTTCATTCACTGTTCTCAACTAAGTTTTATTTCATGCCAAGGAGAGAATGAGAAGAATCTTTTTTCCTCAACTGCAAATTTTACGACGATTTTTTCTACAAATGGCATTTAAGATGTATGTTGACCATCAAAAGGGATACAACTTAGGTACTACAGGTGTAATAATAACATGAAGAGCCTTATCCTTAAAAAAAACCTGACCACATAATGCGTTTGATCTTACCATTTCAAAAAGAAGGCGAACTAGCTTCTCAGATTCCCCTCTGTACTTGGAGGTGAGAGTAGATGAGGAAACGTTGAAAAATGTGGTTCTGCATTCAGTGGCAACTGCTTTAGCCAAAAGGGTTTTCCCTGTGCCTGGAGGTCCCACCATGAGCACGCCCTAAAATCAGAAAAGAGTTCCATGTAACACATGTAAGAAAAAAAGCTACAGAGATCCAACTGAAGTCTCCATAACCAATACCTTCCAAGGTCTTCGTATGCCTTTGAAAAATGCTGGCATCCACATCGGCAACACAACCGCTTCTTTCAGGAGTTTTTTTGCATCTTCCAAGTCTGCGATGTCATCCCTACAGGCAAGAAGGAGATTTATCAGTTCAAAGGAAGGCCAATTAGTGCACGTTAAAACACACACTACCTACATTTGTCCAAAGCTAAGAGTTGGCATCTTAGACATTATATTATACCCTAATCAAGTTTTTGACCCCAATCCCAATCCATTTTACCATTGGATATCTGTCAAATAAGCAGTCCAATCCCAGACTTGAAATAGTTGGGGAAAAAAAGTCACTGAGCTTCACTTACTGATTTGGCGAATATCATCCCTGACAGTGACATGAAGCGAAACACTCTCTCACTTTTGAAAATACATCAGTGTGCAGAGAGACACAATCCAGACACCTTTTAATTTGTTATCAAATGATTCAGGTACAAATGTTCGGTTTTGATATTTAACACATTTGCAAAAAAGATGTTTTGATTTTGTTATATATTGCTATATAAATGAAATTAGTTAAAAAGATGGCAAAGGGACTCTTCCCCGGAGTCCCTTTGCCTTATTGTCAGCAGCTGTGGCCACATCATGGATTAGGATCTGTGGATCGCGTATCAGAGATCGTAATGGTGGATCCAGTATGGTGGACTCTGTATCGTGCTGGCTGATCGTGATAAAAAAGGCGGATCCTTTATCATGTTGGCATCTGATAATGGTGGTGGACCACGACCAAGGTGGCAGCTGATGATGGATCCTAATGGCGACAGTGAACAATGACTGTGGACTATAGTGGCATCCGATCTTGATGGTAGATCATGATCTTGCTGGCTGCTGACCATAGACTATGATTGCAGCAGGACTGCTTGATACATAGTATTTCTCAGATACTTGACCATTATTGACATTAATCCACCAATTCACTGACCTTCAGTTATGCTTCGAAAAGGTCTACCCCTATCAATACTGCTAAAACCTTGATGATGTTCCCTTCACACTTGACATCTATTGCACTTCTGTCCGTCCTGGGAGAGGGATCCCTCACATGTGGCTCTCTCTGAGGTTTCTACTTTCTTTTTACCTGTTAAAAAGGTTTTTTTAGTAGTTTTTCCTTACTCTTGTTGAGGGTTAAGGGCAGAGGATGTCACACCATGTTAAAGCCCTATGAGACAAATTGTGATTTGTGAATATGGCTATACAAATAAAATTTGATTGATTGATTGACTTATCAACACTTAATGTAGTTTTCATGGGGATATGCCCTTCTAGTTGATTTGTCTTTTGTCTTGAGAGCTAAAAGTCTCAATGGGAAAATTACACAAAGAAAGAGGAGAACAACCTAAACAACCATACCAGGGACTTTGCAGTTATATGGAGACATCTTAACCACAGGGCGGCTCCTCTTATAGCTTCTAAAAAATGTCAAATAATAAAACTTGTAGCCTAATAAAGCAGTAACACAACAACACTGAAAACTTTTGATTGTTTTTCCTGTTCAGGGATTAATTAATATAATTTCATCCCTGTCTAGTACAGAGACGGTCCTGGGACATGTTTACATATGACGTGACATGAATAACAATAAAGATCACACATAGGTTCATGTGTCCTCTGTAAAAATCAAGCCAATAAACAGTGAATTGTAAACACATACCATTTCACGTTTGGATTCTGAGATATAATATCTCTGTCCAGAGCTTCCACTAGGTCTTTGTCATATCCTGTTCCATCGAACTTTTTCATTTCTTTCTCCTGGAAGTCTACTTTGTTCTGGAAGACAAACAAGAAACATTAAATATAACCAATGTGGTCTGTTTTCTCCCACACACAAAACTGGAATTACAGGCTAGACATGGCTGTAGGTACAAAAGCAGCATGTGGATACTGTTGAATCAACAATGCAAACAGTTGAGTGAATATAAAGTATGTTGTGTACTATACCGAAGGTGAAGGTGGTGCATTCTTTTGAGCATTTTGTTCACCTTATCATCCTTTGTTTTGCCACTGGCTTCCTTTGCCTCTTTCTTTTCTTTTCCTTTGGAGGGTTTGCTTCTGTCCCCGTTGGCTCCACGTTGCCTCTGCTGGGCCCTCACAGCTGCGCTCAGCCGGTTGTTGGGAGGTTTGCTCTCTTTATGGGGGTTAGCAGGCCGCCTGACAGGACAAGGAGAATGTCTGAGAAGAAAAAGAAAAGAGGAAGTTGGCGCAACAAGCATAATACCTTTCAAGTCGAGCAGTATAGTCATTCTAAAGCAAACTTAAAAAATAACTGCTTAAATTACTTTTGTTTACATTGTGTACACAGAAAACATTAGGGTATACAAATCCTGTGTGTATCAAATAAATCACTTCCCTGGAGGAAACATAAAAGATATGAGACAAAACATTGTCTGAGGAAATTGAAAAGTGTATTGCTGTGACTTGTTAGTGAAGAAGAAAAAAAGCACAAACAAACATACAAACAAAGAGGCAGTGTGAGGTTTACAGGACCACCTTTCTAAAGGGCAGACCAGGAACAAACCCGGCTCACATCAGGGACTCAGGTTTGCTAATCTCAATCATATGACTATGTCAGGGACAAATAGCTAATACAGAGCTTTCCCTGGGTTTTCAGGGGGCAGTATGTGCTATCTGCTACTGGGGGGTGGTTACGGAATCTGAAATTATTCCAATGAAATTATTTCAAGTTATTTCTCCTAAGGGTGTGAATCTATAAGCACCTTCCCTTAGGGCTATGATGTAATTATACCCGAGCCCTGCTCTCAGTCAAACAGGCAGAGGGGAGAACAGAGAAGCAAAATCGTGGAAGAAAAACTGACACTAAAGTAATTTAATTTGTCTGAAGTGCTGTGAAACACAGGGCCTGGGTGTTATAATGCTGGGGGAAACTCTGCCTATACAACTCAAGATCATACATTTGTGAATGTGAAGAGTGAATTAGGGCTACAGTGTTAGTAGTCTGAGTCTGGTTTGGAACAATGAACAATGAACACAGAACATTGATTTAAACAGAATGAAAAGGAGATGAAAATTATTATTATTATTAGTTGTGTGTAACAAACCAAGCCCCATACCTCTGCTCCACATGTACAGGCCTGATTTCACAATCATCGTGGTTACTGGGTTTAGCAGGCGCTGTGTCCAGCTGAAAGTTCTCCAGATTGGACATTATATTCTGAAGCTGCTGGCTCTCTTCACTAATTTCTTGCCACAGCTGAGGAACAAACACAAACATCAGAAAAGCCAACTTTCCTTTTCCTTGGTGACATAATATGAGAAATAATTAAAGCCACCTTTACCTGCTGCCATTTCTGCTGCAAACTGCTGTCCTGCACAGTGTACACACACTTTTTGATCTGTTCAAGCAGTCCATGATAGAGGACACTGGCTGAGTTGTAGTTTCCCAGCAAAGCGTACTCACGGGCCAGCTTCAAGTTTTCACTGATTTCTCGTTGACTCATGCTGCTGTGGAAACAGACACAACATGTCAGCCATGTCTGCAAAACACTCCACTTTTGATTTTGATTACAAAACAAAATAGTAATTTCTTTAGATAATCACTGATCCGATTCACATTATCAATAATGTCACATTCTGCCTTAAGAAGTTGATTGATATGGACCAAATGTGATGGATACACGTTACCAACCTTTCCAGTTATTTATCACCATATACCAGGTATCATGTTGGTGAACTCTAACAGCAGTGTGTTTAGGTCTTAAGCTCGTTTTCTTGAACATTTCGTGCAACAAAATGTGTCTTGTCCTGAATGTAAAACGTATTATCTACACACACGAAGACCAGATAGTGAGAAACACATTTAGCCTAATCTTGACTGGTAAGGGAACCCTCCAATTACCCTCTGGTTCCACGCTAAACTGGTGTTGGCTGATTAGACAACTAGAGAAAGACAAGTAACCTTGATACAAACATAAAAGTACAGTTCGAAGGCATTTGCTCGCATTCCTTGACACACACTTTCAACAGGGAGCTAACTGTGGTTCAGTTCGGCGGATTATTCACAATGTTTGTGTCAAAATGCGACACAGACGTCTGCACGTACGAGATGTGCGCGTCCCAGGTGTTTCAACAATGGCTGAAACACGTATCTGTGTCTGTCAGGCTGTTTGTTTGTTAGGCTGTTTATGTGTCAGGCTGTTTGTGAATATACATGGAGCAGCAGAGTTTACGTTAATAAACCTCCACTCTGAAGTTCAAGCCTAGCGGTTGGTTTCCTTTCTCTCTCTCTGCTATAAAACATTATCTTAACAAAACTCGACGAACACAACAGTTCACAAAACACACGCGAGTTAATCGGTCAGAACACGAGCAGGAAACCAGTTCGTATCAGCTTCATACTCAACTTTTCCCTGGATCACACGAACAGTCGTCCCGAGCATCTGTTATGACGAGTTCCGCTGTGGAGCTTCAAACTGTGACGACTGAACGGGCACGAGCAGCAGAAAAAGACGTGCGCGCGGCTGATAGCCACACGTTCACTGGACAAATGTTTCCACTGAGGGAGAGAAACAAGTTTTGACTTCCGTACATAACCTTCAAAGTAAAGTCGACTAACTTTTAAATGTTACTTTATTAAAAAGTTTGGTGAAAGCAGCCCTGTTGGTGTTTGTTCTCTCCAGCACGAGCAGACAGCTTCAATGTGGTAAAGGCCGGAAGCACAAATTACAACGACTAATGCTAAAACACAATAACAAAATCATAGCTCCACAAAAAAAAGAAAACACACAACAATTCACAAATCTTAAAAACATCTCACAAAACACAACAACAATTCACGAAACACAACAATTCACAAACCACAGAAAATAACAACACTTATCAACCTGAGAATAATCGGATGTCTCTCTTGCTGTTTCCTCTTTGTCATAACCTGCTACAGCCAGCTCTGCTACATGTTCCTGTTGAGACTCCTGTTTCACTCTGTAAAAGACTCATTCAACTGGACTGTTAGTATTATTTCTGTTTAAGAACTTCTGTATTTAAGCCTTTTAACCATCTCAAGTCTCTGCTACTGGATAAATCCTATTAATTCCACCTCCTGCGTCATCAAAGAGAAAACACATGTTGATTAAATGACTTAAAATAAAATAAATTAAAATAATAACACAGATAGACAATTGGTTCTTTATTCAACTACTTTTTTTATGAGCACACACATTTTTTAAAGAACAATATGCCATTTCTTCCGTTGAATCACATAAGCATAATAGTGCAGGTCTGAATAGTCAGGCTAAATAATAATACACATGGTGATAGACAGAGGAAGCTCAGAGACAATAGACATTGTCATAGATCACAATGAGATTCATCTTCAGCTCTTGTCAGTAGTTATTTAGTTTCAATTGCAACATGAACCTTCAGTATTGTGCACTGGAAATTAAATCTTAAAATAATGAGAAATATATTTAATATATATCACAAAAACAAAATAATGACAAAGGCGACAAGACAAGGAAATGGAAACGACGACAGGCACAAAGACACAAGGGGACTGTTGTCAATATTTTCACTATTTACATTACAATAAAAACCTCCATTGATAGAAATCAACATTATCTTCTGAAAAACATCAGATCAATGCATATCTTGTTGGGCCACCACACACTTCAGTTAAAGTGACATTAATCAGCACTTATTTTATATATTATAATATATTTATTGTATAAAACCTTTCCATTATGATCACAATAACTGCTCTGGAGCTCTGCATTACTGTTCCAGGGAGAGGAACTGCATCAACAAAAAGAGACAGACAAAATAGAAGTGCACATGATAGCATTCACCAGGTGGATGCAAACAAGTCTCCACACGCTTAAGTCTTTCCGGGTCTGCTGCATGTCCACCTTTTTCGTAAACAATTTCACTTTTCTATGAATTTCTGTTTTACAGTAATCACAGTTTTCTGTGTAACCACTGAAGATGTTCCTACAACCACTTGTTTGATTTGGTTGTTGTTACTGTCAGGAGTTATCAGGTTTTTCAATACTTATATGCTGTGTTTGATTTAGTGTATTCATTGAAATGAAGCTCAACTCTTTAAACCAGGGGTTCAGAGTTTTTCCAAACACCTCCTTTGACTTTCTCCTGAAATGCTTCCCCACAATGACAAACAAGAAGGGGTTAACAGCACTGTTGCTGTATGCCAGATATGTGGACAGCTGGATGCAGATGTCCAGGACATGACCCCAGAGGCATCCGGGTGTGACCTGGAAGTAATCCAAAGTGTCAAGAAACCGCATCAATTGGTGTGGTGTCCAGCAGAAGAGGAAGACAGCCAACACAGTCAGGACCAAGTAGGTGGCCTTCCTCTCTGCCCTGAGCCCAGGGAGTCCGTTGGCTTCGCGGTTGTTCAGTGCAGCCACAATGTGACTGGGTACAGTAAACAATTACCAGAACTGGGATAAGAAATCCCAACACATTCCTGGTGATGTTGTGGTGCAACCTCCATGCTGGATGGGGGTAGACCAGAATGCAGGCATCAACCCCAGGATCCTCTACGTATGTCACTGTGCGGAAGAGCAGGATAGGCAGACTTAAGAGGAAGCCCAGGCTCCAGATGCCCAAGCAAATACGCTTGGCCCAGGCTGCTCTCCTCAGACGGCTGGGGTTCATGGGCTTCACCAGAGCCAGGTATCGGTCCACACTGACCAGTGTGAGGAATAAAACACTGCAGATGTAGTTCATAGAGATGGCCACATTGACTAGCTTACAAAGGGCCTCTCCAAAGTCCCACTGGTAGCCTTGAGAGATGGTGACAGCCCAGAAGGGAAGGCAGGATATCATGACCAGGTCAGCAGCCGCCAGGTTCCCCAGGTAGATATCGGCCACTGTGCAAGGCTTCCTCTGCAGGCAAAACACACAGAGAACCAGGCCATTCCCCACCAACCCCATGACACTGATCAAACCGAGGTAGGCTGGCTGCAAGGAGGACAGCCACAGCCAAGCTTCAGTGTAGTTACTGCAGGGGTCCTGCTCTGTGCCCACAGTTGGGACCAACCAGTCGGATGCATTCACAACCATTGGAAACTGTGGATGACAACGATTCTTTGTCAAACATGCAAGCATGGAATATAACATTGTAACACTCATCAAAACAGAATGTTCAATGTGATTTACAAAGGGAATAGATAAATTAATTAAAAAATGTGCACTGATTGTCCTCTCTATTATCTGAACTTTAGTCAATCTTATCTAATATTATTTCAGCAAAAACAGCAAAACCACCTTCACAGCCTGAAACACTAAGGAAACCTAAATCTCTCTTAGTGGTCAGTGGTTCCGACAACTCTTTTCCTTACAGTGGTGTCTGACTATTTCATGCAATAAAGAGAAAAGATTTAATAAAAATGGAGATGGAGGAGATGGACTGTCAGATAAACAGGTTGTTGAAGTAGTGTGATATAATAAAAGCACTTTTATAAAAACCTTAAGGGTTGTTATTTAAGCTTTGTCTTTTTGTGATTTCGAAAGGGCTGTTATTGCGTAAAGTTGGAAGAACAAATTTCCAGCATTCCTGTTCAGACTACATCTCTGTGATGAATGTCTCTGCCTCCCTAAGATGTATGGGACTCTCCAGCAGACAGGAGAAGTTTGTCTTCCAAGATTTCTGCCACAAAGCCTTCACATGTGGCTACGTTGTGAAATAGTCTTTTTAAAACCAAACCATGATCGTTTCCTAAATTTGACCACGTAATTTTGTTGCCTAAACTTAATCAAACTGCAAATGAAACCTGAAGCCAAAAAGCCTTTCTACCAGTGAGGCTTTCTGACAGTAAAGACCTCGAGGCAAACATAGCTCAGACAGCAGAAATGGCCTAATCACCAAACGCAAAGGTTGTTTACTGCAGGGTCAGACTAAAATGAAGAGGTGTAAGTTTAAATATCTAATGTACATTCTAGCAATTGATGCACTTACGAAAGATTAGCCAAGAAATACACTTTCCTTTGTACTTTGTCAGAAGCTTCCTGAAACACTTACCTTATTTCCGTGGCTCTGTTCAATCCATCCAGATTGCCCTGATGTTCAGACCCTGCAGATAATCACCATAGTGATCGAGCCTGCTCTGAAGTGAGCACTGGGAGGCTGGTGAGTTTTATACGTGCAGACGCCAGAGATCATCAGTGTCGTCACACATTATCAGTTTTTTCCCCCACAGCTAGTGCTGTGTTCCGGCTCACCAAAATGGGATTCACAGTCCAGCAGCATTATGCTTTAACTTCACTCCCTGACTCATTGATTGGTGATAAACAGTCTGTTGGAGTTTGGTAACACATACTAGACTTTTTGGCTTCTCTATTGAAAGCATTGCCTGCATATTTAATAAGAAGGTGGGACTGAATGTAATCTTTGATCCTTGTCTCCAGGAGAAAAAACAGATATTGGTCCAAATTCCTGGATGATTTGGAGAGAAATAAATAAACTTCAGCAGCTGCTAAGGAGTCACATCTGGATCAGACTCAAAATAGGAGGAATGTAGTTTTACTGGTAGATGTGTCCAGTTGTTTGTTGAGCCAGAACAGAGCTTATGTGAGTCATGTGTTCTCAGCAAAAGTGTTTTGTGGAATGAAACAGTTTCAAAAACAGAAAACACACATGCTGGTTCAAAGGGATGGCTTTTTAGCGAGTGGGGGGATGATACTTCCAACATGCGACAAAAGCAAAACTGGAAAAAGATCTCAGGATGAAAAAGTGGTGTCATACACATAGTATACACAGATGAAGATGTCAACAGAGCTTTTGGTGATAAGAGCCAATGCCGTTGTTGATGTGATATTAAAAAAATCTCTGCAGATCTTCCCAAAGACATATCTGAAAACAGCTATAGTTGTGCTACTGTGTCTAGATCTTTGAGCTCTCAGATCTCCTCACTGATGGCTGCTAAAGAAGCAGTTGAGAGAACACGACTTCTCAGGTGGGCTCGGTCTCTCAACCGTTCAGTAAAACACATTCTGAGCTGTGATAACTTTCAGTTTTCAGAAGCAGAGATTTTCTGGTGGCAGGAAATTGTCTTTTTTAATTTTTCAATAGATTTGAATGAACACCCATCTATAACACTTCCAACAAAAAGTGAATAACAGATCTGTTGTGGTTGTGTGGTGTCAGCAGAAAACTACTGCAAATCATTATAATATCAATGGGCTAATTAAATTAACACATTGTGATAGAATCCTTGATGTGGGGTTTTGTCACGAAAACAATCCTGAGAATAGTAGTAACATGCATTTTCTCCTCCACTACTGGTTTCATTGTACATTTCAAGTACAATGGAGTAAACTCCACAACAACACGAATACTATCAATAGAATCTGAATTATTTTAACATTTTAACATTTTAACAATGAAAATATGAAGAGTAATGTATAAAACTGAATCTCTGTAGCTGATCTCTGAATCTCTTCAAAACCTCTTCTGGCAGATTGTTCCAAAGTGTAGGGCCTTCGTGGAAATGGCTCTATCTCCTTTGGTTTTCAGCCTAGATTTTGGAATGGCTGGCAACGCCCTACAAGTCAGACTGCATCCTGGCTTATAGGGAGATAAAAGGTTTTGATGTGATAGTTCATGCCACCCTCACCCCACTCCTGCCCATGGGCCAGAGCGTGTGTGCAGTGTGTGCAGTGTGTGCGTGCGAACATGAATGTGGCTCCAGAGGAGAATATCAGAGGACATTTAGGTTGAAATCATCAAGTAAATTATGCCGATTCGAGTCAAATCTGAACATTCAGGCTTACGGACACTTGGATGACACCACAGGAGCAGTACGGAGGCAATTTATGTGTTTTATACGTTTGAAGAATCGTCACCATTTACTTCAATTGTATTGCTCAAAGACCACACCCATATAAATAAATAATCTTAATCACGAACATATATTTATTCATAAAACAAACATATTAAACTCATTTAAGACATCAAGCAGATGTGTTTACTCAGCAACCAGGTTTTTCCTTTTAAGTCATGATAACCACATTATGTCTGAAACCTAAAAATGAGTGACCATTATCTGTGTACTGTGTGCTGGGGTGAAAAAAGCTGAAATAAAAAAGATAGGTGTCTAACTCTGAATCTCAGCTCATACTTTCAACTTGTTCTCACTCAGTCTTTGTTTAACCTCATTGACTGATAAATGAACACAAATATATTTCTTAAATTTTTCCAATTTGACACATCTGTATGGAGTGTTTACCTTGTACTTTCTGAATTATACCACTGGTTAGTGGACAACTCCTGCCAGCTAACAACATGCCAAGAGTTTGTTTTTTGTGTAGAGGGGAGCTATTCAGGCTTTCTTTTGAGGAAACACATCTTTATTATTGGAACAATTATTTGTTATTATTAACATATAAACATTTCTATTTTTTTTTCTACGTTTCCCCTTCCCTCTTAACTCTCACCCGAAAGCACAGACCTTTGAGGTAGAACACATAGCACAGCACAAGCTTAGCTCACATGCACACAGTGGGACATCAAGGAAAATAAATCAATGTATCAATGTTTGTATATTAGATAATCTAGGTCTCATATAATTTAGGAATGTGAGTCCAAATAAGATCAAATACACAATACATATGTATATCAGATATTTTGAATATTGCCTGATGCCCCTCTTAAACTGTTGGTTATTTATCTGAAATCCATTTTTGTAAAATGCATTTATGTGCAGCCTAGGTTAACAGTTTCAGCTATTTTTGTCCGTAAGTTTGCTTGCTTTGTGAATGTGGCATTCCTTGATATACAGGATCCAAGTTGAGTTCTTTAGTGAAGAGCAGATTTACTTTTAAAACTAATTTTGCCCAGAAATTCTGTCCAACTCCACAGGTCCATATATGGTGTGCATTAAGGTGCCAACCATCATACTACACTTAATATGCATGGCCGATTTCTTTGGGTCCATCTTCTTTCTGAGTTGAGGGGACACAGTCATTTTCTCTGGCCCTCTCCCTACAACAGGTGATGACATGTTTAGCCGCATGTTGTCTTTTAACCGCTGGCTGTCGAGGTGGTGTCCTGTAAATGATGTGGGCTTTGTAGATAATTGGCAAACTTTTTGGAGGAAACCTGGTCTTGTTAGGAGAGACGGCGTTCATCCCACTTGGGATGGGGCATCTCTCTTATCTAGGAATTTTACCCAATCTATGAAATGACAACCCAGAGTTGGGACCAGGAAGCAGAGCTGCAGTGCCAAACACTTCTCTGCGCTCCCTCTGGATCAGTCACACAACTACCAACCTATAGAGATTGTGTCTGTCCACCGTCTCATTAAATTATTTAAATCAAACAATAACAGAGGGAGAATTCCACAAAGAAATCTAATACAAAATAACACAACCTCTGCAACAACTCAGGAAACAAAGACTTTTAAATGTGGACTTTTGAACATAAGATCATTATCATCAAAGGCTATTTTAGTTAATGAACTAGTCTCAGATCACAACATTGATTTATTGTCCCTCACTGAGACCTGGCTGCATCCTGATGAATATGTCAGCCTAAATGAATCTACTCCCCCCAGTCATGTAAATTCACACGTTCCCAGAGACTTCGGTCGAGGAGGTGGAGTTGCTGCTATTTCTAACTCCATTCTATCAATTAATCCTAAACCTAAACTAAGCTACAACTCATTTGAATGTCTTGTTCTTAGTCTTCCACGCCAATCTAAGAAACACCAACAGCCAATCATATTTGCTGTAGTTTACCGTGCTCCTGGGGCTTATACTGAATTTTTAACGGAATTCCCTGAGTTTTTATCAAACCTAGTCCTAAAGACCGATAAAATGATTATTGTTGGTGACTTTAATATTCATGTTGACTATAATAAAGATAGCCTTAGCGTAGCATTTATTTCAATATTAGACTCAATTGGTTTCAGTCAGTGTGTACACCAACCTACTCATTGTTGTAACCACACACTTGGCCTTATATTATCATACGGTGTCAAAATTGAACATGTTACAGTACTTCCGCGCAATCCAATTCTATCAGACCATAATTTAATAACCTTCGATTTTTCACTATCAGAATATATGCCACTAATAATAAACTAATTTTCGAGATGTTTACCTGATAGTGCTGTAGCTAAATTTAAGGAAATAATTCCGATTACATTTAAACCCATATTATCCGTCAATATAAACAACAAATTCATTAAAAACCTTAGCTCCACTGAGATTGACCATCTCGTCGATAGCTCTGTAGACTCATTACGATTAACACTAGACTCAATAGCGCCTCTAAAAAAGAAACATATAAAACATAGTAAATTAGCTCCGTGGTATAATTCCAAGACACATGAGTTAAAACAATTATCAAGAAAATTAGAAAGGAAGTGGCGCTCCAGCAACCGTGTTGAATATCTCCAAGACTGGAAGAGTAGTGTTAAAGCATATAAGAAGGCCCTCCACAAAGCAAGAGCTGCCTACTATTCAAAACTAATAGAAGAGAATAAAAACAACCCCAGGTTTCTCTTCAGCACTTATAGCCAGGCTGACAGACAGTCCACCTCCACCGAACCCAGTATTCCTCGATCCCTGAATATCAATATATTTCTGATCTTCTTTGATGATAAAATTCTAACTATTAGAAATCAAATCAAACATCTCCTGCCCTCAATTGGCACTAATACCCTACCAAGAACAGAAATCTCAGAAACGGCTAAGAATCCTACCAATTATTTAGACAGCTTCTCTCTGATCACCCTTGATCAGCTGACCAAACTAATCTCATGTTCTAAACCAACAACTTGTATCTTAGATCCCATTCCTACAAAATTACTTAAAGAAATTCTGCCCCTAATTCATACGACATTAGTGAACACAATAAATCTGTCATTATCATCAGGATATGTACCACAGTCTTTTAAAATAGCTGTAATCAAACCCCTTCTCAAAAAACCACCCTAGACCCAGAGGTTTTAGCCAATTACAGACCGATATCTAACCTCCCCTTCCTGTCTAAAATCCTACAAAAAGTTGTAGCCAATCAGCTGTGTGAGTTTCTCCAGGAAAATAATATATATGAAGACTTTCAGTCGGGGTTTAGAGCCAATCATAGCACAGAGACAGCCTTGGCAAAAGTCACTAATGACTCACTCTGTAAATTTCCACTGCTATGCGGATGACACCCAGTTATACTTGTCAATAAAACCTGAACAAAGTAATCAAATAACTAAACTCCAAACATGTCTCAAGGACATAAAGACCTGGATGACCTGCAATTTTCTAATACTTGGCCCTAAACACCTTAGAGATACATTATCTCATGATATAGCTGCGCTAGACGACATTGCCCTTGCTTCCAATGAAACAGTCAGGAACTTGGGAGTGATCTTCGATCCTGATTTGTCCTTTAATTCACACTCAACTAATTTCTAGGTCTGCCTTTCTCAAAAGGATGCCGAAAAAGTAGTCCACGCCTTTGTTACATCCAGACTGGATTATTGTAATTCATTATTATCAGGCTCCAGCAGTAAGTCGTTAAAGACTCTGCAGCTTGTCCAAAATACCACTGCATGTGTCCTGACAAGAACAAAGAAAAGAGACCACATTTCTCCAGTATTAGCTTCGCTACACTGGCTTCCGGTTAAATCTAGAATAGAATTTAAAATTCTCCTCCTCACCTTCAAGGCCCTTAATAATATGGCACCATTATACCTTAAAGAGCTGATGGTACCTTATCAACCCACTAGAGCACTGCGCTCCCAGAATTCAGGCTTACTTGTCGTCCCTAAAGTCTCTAAAAGTAGAGTAGGAGCCAGAGCTTTCAGCTATCAAGCTCCTCTCCTATGGAATCATCTCCCACTTTCAGTTCTGGAGGCAGACACCACCTGTATATTTAAGAGTAGGCTTAAAACCTTCCTTTTTGATAAAGCTTATAGTTAGAGCTGGTACAGGCTTGTCTTGGACCTGCTCTTAGTTCAATCCACTGAACTGCTGCTATAGGTCTAGAAGGTCGGGGGACACATGACACACAGAGCTTCTCTTTCCAGCTTCTCATTCCTCTTCTCAATCGTTATCATATCAAAGTAATTCATGTCTCATCAATACATGTTACTGACTTGACTTCTTCCCCGAAGTCCCTTTGCCTTATCGTCAGCAGATCCAGGGCCGCAGCTGTGGCCACATCATGGATTAGGATCTGTGGATCGCGTATCAGAGATCGTAATGGTGGATCCAGTATGGCAGGATTTTGTATCGTGCTGGCTGATCGGGATAATAAAGGCGGATCCTTTATCGTTTTGGCATCGGAAAAAATGGTGGTGGACCACGACCAAGGTGGCAGCTGATGATGGATCCTAATGGCGACAGTGAACAATGACTGTGGACTATAGTGGCATCCGATCTTGCTGGCTGCTGACCATAGACTATGATTGCAGCAGGATTGCTTGATACATAGTATTTCTCAGATACTTGACCCTTATTGACATTAATCCACCAATTCACTGACCTTCAGTTATGCTTCAAAAAGGTCTACCCCTATCAAGACTGCTAAAACCTTGATGATGTTCCCCTTCACACTTGACATCTATTGCACTTCTGTCCATCCTGGGAGAGGGATCCCTCACATGTGGCTCTCTCTGAGGTTTCTACATTCGTTTTACGTGTTAAAAGGTTTTTTTTGTAGTTTTTCCTCACTCTTGTTGAGGGTTAAGGGCAGAGGATGTCACACCATGTTAAAGCCCTATGAGACAAATTGTGATTTGTGAATATGGGCTATACAAATAAAATTTGATTGATTGATTGATTGATTGATTGATATCTGAAGGCGATGCAGGAATGTGAATTGCAGTTGTTTGCTCTATTATACGGATAGCATGCTCTGATATACATGTTCCTGTATGACATCATCAACTCCACTCCAAGGTCTTGAGCACCATGTCTGCAGGACTGCGTTGGTATTCAGGCTTTTCTAATCAAATCAGATACTTGCATGCAGGCAATTATGTGCAACAATGTCCTGTAATGACATCAGAACAGGCTCATATAGCAGTCAGCTGGATAGCAGGCAATGCATACAGGTCCGTCTGATAAGACACAGTGGCTTGAGAGAGAATCATTAGTTGGCTGATGAAAAACTCCTCATCAGTTAACCAACTGAACCTCCGCTTAAAGACTGCATCATGTGGTGAACTGATTTTTTCTCTTCTCTTTGTCACAGCTTCCTCTCCTCACCATCATTTTCTCACCCTCCTTCCTTCCTTCCGTCCTCTCTGAAATCCGTTTAGGCAGCAACATGCAGGGAGGTGGGCAGCCCTGCTTTGCACATTTGCCAGCGACAAGAGATGCATGACTCCATTAAAGTTCCACCAACTGTGTGTCAGACTGGGACCAGAGGTTAGAGGAGGGTCACATGTTATGTATTTAAACCCCCACCCCCCCCCCCACCCATCCTACTACAACTGTTTTTCCGATTGGATGTCTAGATTCACACAAATATCAGACATTTACAATTTAGTTAGTATTGTTTGGACTTAGAATGTATTTATTTATTACAAAGAAAAAAGCATTTAGTCTTTTTGTGTCGGTTGTTACACGAATAACCGTTGCCACACGCCTTTAAGCTAAGCCTTACTAGTGATGTTTTTACCCACAGTTTCCTACTGGTGCAGACAAATACCTACTTCATAGAAGTCTGATTACACTGTCTGGTGACTAAAAGTGACTCGCCTCCTTTGAGCCAATCATTATTAGTTGGGTGGAGAAGAACTCTAAGTGACTATGGCATAAAACATAATATATAAAAAATAGGTTTGGGGGCGACTATCAATCAATTAATCCAATTTGATTTGTTTAGCCCATATTCACAAATCACAATTTGTCTCATAGGGCTTTAACAAGGTGTGACATCCTCTGTCCTTAACCCTCAACAAGAGTGAGGAAAAACTATTTAAAAAAAAAACCCTTTTAACAGGGTAAAAGGAACGTAGAAACCTCAGAGAGAGCCACATGTGAGGGATCCCTCTCCCAGGACGTACAGAAGTGCAATAGATGTCAAGTGTGAAGGAGAACATCAGAAAGATAAGGGTATTTACAGCATTGATTAGAATAAACACTTAGCATAATGGAAGGTCAATTGTCAAATTGTCTGTAATGGTCGAGTATCTGAGGAGAAATATTATATATCAAGCAGTCTTGATGTAATCATAGACCATGGTCAGCAGCCACCACGATCAGGATCCACCATCACGATCAGATGTCACTATAGTCCACAGTCATTGTCCACTGCCACCATCAGGATCCACCATCTGCTGCCACCTCGATCTTGGTCCACCACCATTATCAGATGCCAACACGATACAGAATCGGCCATTATTAGCATGATCAGCCAGGTCCAAGACAAGCCTGGACCGTCTCTAACTATAAGCTTTATCGTAAAGGAAGGTTTTAAGCCTACTCTTAAACGTACAGATGGTGTCTGCCTCCAGAACTGAAAGTGGGAGATGATTCCACAGAGAGGAGCTTGATAGCTGAAAGCTCTGGCTCCTACTCTAGCTTTTAGAGACGCTAGTGGGTTGATATGGTACCAGCTCTTTAAGGTATAATGGTGCCATATTATTAAGGGCCTTGTAGGTGAGGAGGAGGATTTTAAATTCTATTCTAGATTTAACCGGAAGTCAGTGTAGTGAAGCTAATACTGGAGAAATGTGGTCTCTTTTCTTGGTTCTTGTCAGGACACGTGCTGCAGCATTTTGGACAAGCTGCATGAGTCTTTAACGACTTACTGCTGGAGCCTGATAATAATGAGAATCTTTTTGAGAAAGAACATGTCTGATTTTTGAGATGTTACGTAAGTGAAAGGTCCTAGAAATTTGTTTTAAGTGAGAATTAAAGGACAAATCAGGATCGAAGATCACTCCCAAGTTCCTGACTGTTTCATTGGAAGCAAGGGCAATGTCGTCTACTGCAGCTATATCATTAGATAATGTATCTCTAAGGTGTTTAGGGCCTAGTATTAGAACCTCTGTTTAATCTGAGTTTAATAAGAGAAAATTGCGGGTCATCCAGAATTTGATGTCCTTGAGACATGCTTGGAGTTTAGATAATTGATTACACTGTCCCGAAACAGAGAGTCGATTCCCTGTCTTCCCTTCTTTGCGTACCAAATTGTCCTTGGGCAAGATACTGAAACCCAAATGGCCTCGAACTGTCCCCCTTCATTGTATGATTGATGAATGACAGAGAAAGTGCTGCACATTGATGCAATGTATGAATGTGTGTTGAGTGGCTGGATGGCAAAACTATACTGTAAAGCACTTTGAGTGGTCATCAAAACTAGAAAAGCTCTATATAAATACAGACCATTTACCATTTACATATAAGAAAAAACAGGATTGTGACTGGTCACTCTGAAACACCCACAGGACTGAAACCCACACTGGACTGGTGTGAGTGGTGATAGGATTGATGACAGATGTGATGGAGCAGATTTTCTGACATTTGGCAGACATCCTGGAGTAATTGCATTTCCTCATCATGCTGCCTCATCTGCCTAATACGTTTTCTGCTGGTATCTCCTTTGTTCTGTGAAGGGAATGTAGCACCCATATTATACCAGGTTACCTGCAGCCAAATCTTTTACCAGCTGTAATCAATCAATCAATCAAATTTTATTTGTATAGCCCATATTCACAAATCACAATTTGTCTCATAGGGCTTTAACAAGGTGTGACATCCTCTGCCCTTAACCCTCAACAAGAAAAACAAAAAAACAAAAACCCTTTTAACAGGGTAAAAAGAACGTAGAAACCTCAGAGAGAGCCACATGTGAGGGATCCCTCTCCCAGGACGGACAGAAGTGCAATAGATGTAAAGTGTGAAGGGAAACATTATCAAGGTTTTAGCAGCATTGATAGGGGTAGACCTTTTCGAAGCATAACTGAAGGTCAGTGAATTGGTGGATTAATGTCATTAATGGTCAAGTATCTGAGAAATACTATGTATCAAGCAGTCCTGCTGCAATCATAGTCTATGGTCAGCAGCCAGCAAGATCATGATCCACCATCAAGATCGGATGCCACTATAGTCCACAGTCATTGTTCACTGTCGCCATTAGGATCCATCATCAGCTGTCACCTTGGTCGTGGTCCACCACCATTTTCCGATGCCAAAACGATAAAGGATCCGCCTTTATTATCACGATCAGCCAGCACGATACAGAATCCGCCAGACTGGATCCACCATTACGATCTCTGATACGCTGATCCACAGATCCTAATCCATGATGTGGCCACAGCTGCAGCCCTGGATCTGCTGACGATAAGGTAAAGGGACTCCGGGGAAGAAGTCAGGTCAGTAACATGTATTGATGAGACATGAATTACTTTGATATGATAACGATTGAGAAGAGAAAGGAGAAGCTGGAAAGAGAAGCTCTGTGTGTCACGTGTCCCCCAACCTTCTAGACCTATAGCAGCATAACTAAGAGCAGGTCCAAGACAAACCTGGACTGGCTCTAACTATAAGCTTTATCAAAAAGGAAGGTTTTAAGCCTACTCTTAAATATACAGGTGGTGTCTGCCTCCAGAACTGAAAGTGGGAGATGATTCCATAGGAGAGGAACTTGATAGCTGAAAGCTCTGACTCCTACTCTACATTTAGAGACTTTAGGGACGACAAGTAAGCCTGAATTTTGGGAGCGCAGTGCTCTAGTGGGTTGATAAGGTACTATCAGCTCTTTGAGGTATAATGGTGCCATATTATTAAGGGCCTTGAAGGTGAGTAGGAGAATTTTAAATTCTATTCTAGATTTAACTGGAAGCCAGTGTAGCGAAGCTAATACTGGAGACATGTGGTCTCTTTTCTTGGTTCTTGTCAGGACACGTGCTGCGGCATTTTGGACAAGCTGCAGAGTCTTTAACGACTTACTGCTGGAGCCTGATAATAATGAATTACAATAATCCAGTCTGGATGTAACAAAGGCGTGGACTAGTTTTTCTGCATCCTTTTGAGAAAGGACATGTCTGATATTGGAAATATTACGCAAGTGGAAAAAGGCGGTCCTAGAAATTAGTGTGAAAGTGTGAATTAAAGGATAAATCAGGATCGAAGATCACTCCCAAGTTCCTGACTGTTTCATTGGAAGCAAGGGCAATGTCGTCTAGCGCAGCTATATCATTAGATAATGTATCTCTAAGGTGTTTAGGGCCAAGCATTAGAACCTCTGTTTTATCTGAGTTTAATAAGAGAAAATTGCGGGTCCTCCAGGTCTTTATGTCCTTGAGACATGTTTGGAGTTTAGTTATTTGATTACTTTGTTCAGGTTTTATTGACAAGTATAACTGGGTGTCATCCGCATAGCAGTGGAAATTGACCGAGTGTGTCCTCATCATTAATTTGCACGAATTGGGAGCGATCAGAGAAATAGGATTTAAACCAGTTCAGGGCGGTTCCTTTAATGCTAATTAACTGTTCTAGTCTCTGTAGTAAAATGTTATGGTCAATTGTGTCGAATGCTGCACTAAGATCTAACAGAACGAGGACAGACACAAATCCCTGATCTGAAGCTATTAGAAGGTCGTTAGTGACTTTTGCCAAGGCTGTCTCTGTGCTGTGATTGTCTCTAAACCCCGACTGAAAGTCTTCATATATATTATTTTCCTGGAGAAACTCACACAGCTGATTGGCTGTAACTTTTTCTAGGATTTTAGACAGGAAGGGGAGGTTAGATATTGGTCTGTAATTGGCTAAAACCTCTGGGTCTCGGGTGGGTTTTTTGAGAAGGGGTTTGATTACAGCTATTTTAAAAGACTGTGGTACATATCCTGATGATAATGACAGATTTATTGTGTTCACTAATGTAGTATGAATTAGGGGCAGAATTTCTTTAAGTAATTTTGTAGGAATGGGATCTAAGATACAAGTTGTTGGTTTAGAACATGAGATTAGTTTGGTCAGCTGATCAAGGGTGATCAGAGAGAAGCTGTCTAAATAATTGGTAGGATTCTTAGCCGTTTCTGAGATTTTTGTTCTTGGTAGGGTATTAGTGCCAATTGAGGGCAGGAGATGTTTGATTTGATTTCTAATAGTTCGAATTTTATCATTAAAGAAATTCATAAAGATATTGCTAGTTAGGGATCGAGGAATACTGGGTTCGGTGGAGGTGTGACTCTGTCAGCCTGGCTACAGTGCTGAAAAGAAACCTGGGTTTTTTTTTATTCTCTTCTATTAGTTTTGAATAGTAGGCAGCTCTTGCTTTGTGGAGGGCCTTCTTATATGCTTTAACACTACTCTTCCAGTCTAGGAGATATTCAACACGGTTGCTAGAGTGCCACTTCCTTTCTAATTTTCTTGATACTTGTTTTAACTCATGTTAAATGTCTTGGAATTATACCACGGAGCTAATTTATTATGTTTTATATGTTTCTTTTTTAGAGGCGCTATTGAGTCTAATGTTAATCGTAATGAGTCTACAGAGCTATCGACGAGATGGTCAATCTCAGTGGAGCTAAGGTTTTCAAACCTCAGACTGGCTCACTGTTGCTCAACTACACTACTGACATTACAAATCCCAAACAACATTTGGGAAAACAACTATATTTTAAAAAAACCACAACATTTTGGAAGACACAGGACTCACAGTGGATGGGAACATGTTTGGAGACCAGTGTTTAGGAAACCAGTGTAAATGTCCATATAGAAGGGCTTTTTCCCTAAGTCCCATGGAAGAAGTCTACTGGCCTGCACAAAACCCTGACCTCAACCTCATCCAACAACTTTGGGATGAAGACAAACTCATCGGGCAACCTCAGTATTGCCCATAGATGCACTGTATGAAGTAATGTTTGTGTGAATGGAGGAAAGTCAATAACTGTAGTGTAAAGTGCTTTGAGTGGTCATCAAGACTAGAAAAATGCTATATAAATAGAGACCATTTAATGGACCATACCAATCTAAAAGAGTAAAGGGTCTTACACCAGCATGCCTATAGTTCTGGAATCAAATATTTAACCATCAAGATCTCTGCATTTTCTGAGATTGTCCACATATTTATGGCCATATAATCTCCTTGAGAGATGATTCCTATGAAAACACGTAATGTATATAAATACACTTTAGTTACATACATTATTGATCTTTTGTGCTCCTTTAATAAGATAGTGGCCTACTATTTGATTTCTGACCCTTGTGTGCACAGGATAACAGTAACAGACCATAGAAGGGCAAATTTTGGCAGATAAATCCACAGCTTTACAAAGAGTCAGCTATTCCAGTCTGAAATAAACTCTCAAAATATGTTCACATAATAGCAGTTTATAATAACATTTACTGAAGCTGACGTCCAACAGACCAGTAAACCAGAGAGTGTGACTTCACACAGGAAGGCTTGATGTTTGAGAGGAGTCCAAGTATTCAGCCTGTTGAAGTTATAAACTTCTCATTACTGATGTGGCTCCATTCTAGTCCATATTTAGAAACTTGTTTATATTTTGTGTTTATTTGTCAGTTTTCACTGCTGTTTGATGATCTGTATTGAAATAAAACAGTTGTGAATACAACAGAACATATCACCTATGTTTATACACCACAGTGACTCACACATAATGGGAGAGGTATTAGATGACACATCAACAGTTAATAATCAGTATCTCCACAGTCATTTCCTACCAGCAACAGTGTTACACAACTAGTCCTAGAGGAGTCAGAATCTACACACCACAATCCTGAAGAAATTTGGGGAACACAACTTCCCCTTCCTTTAACTGACCATAAACTTAAAGTAAAATCTATCTTAAAAATAAACAAACAAAGGCAAGATAAGCATAGAAATTCAGGCATAAGAAGAAATGTGTAGACATAAGTTATTAGTTCAGCAGGGAATGCCACAAAAAGGCATTGTATGAAATTACTGTAAAACCCTCATAGTGTTTCATACACACATTTTTTTAAGGTACGTTCTCAGAGCTCCCCCTGCTGGATCACCCAGAGACAAGTGTTAAAAGCAGGTCCTGGCAGGGCCATTGTGATACAAATGTCTCAGTGAAGAAAGAGAGAAGCTATTCCGCAAACATGAGGACGATTACAACTGAAGAGGCTGCTGAATCACAGAGAAACAGACCAGGATTACAATCAGAGTTTCAATGTGATTCTTACGTTTGTGATGAAGAGTGAGAATTTCCAAATGTTAACCGGCCCGGATCTAGAGGTGGTCAGGGGTGGGTGATGCACACCCAAATTTCTACTGTGCCCACCCAATTGGTCCACTTTATTCTGTGCCATTTGAATCAGAATTTCATAGGCCCCATCAGAATTTCCCGGGTTCAAGGTGATTTACACTGTGTGGCTAAGTTAGCAGACGTTAGCATGTCCGACAGTTCGTGAAAGCACCTCGTTGTAAGATATAATAGACTTTTAGGCTAAAAACACGGTGTCCACCACCAATTGGAATTTTTCTCTCAACCTGCTACCAAATTTTGAATATAACTCATCTGGTACAATTTAACATTGTTTTTCTCTACCGTCCGCTAGGTCCATTGGGAGAATTCTTGGAGGAATTAGACGTCCTCCTCTCGAACATCCCAGAAAGTGTCCCTCTACTTGTCCTTCTTGGCTACTTCGTCTGACTTACTACTCCTTTGCTCTGTCGCTCACTCCTTCCCCACCTACTCACAATGCTAGCAACCAACTTGAGCTTATTTTCACCAGACACTCTCCTTTTTACTCTGTCCTCTTACTTCACGGCAGGTACGCAAGTCCTCCCCAGCTCCGTGGTTGTCTGACTTGGTGCGCGCTGACAGAGCCACTATGAGCGCATCAGAAAGGACATGGCAAAAATCTAAATACCCTTAAGATCTGCTCACTTATCAATCTCTTCTCTCTTCCTTCTCTGCCACTATTTCTATTTCAAAAGCTCTTTTTACCAAACTAAAATACAATCCTCATTTTCCAACCACCAAAATACTTTTCTCCATCTTTTCCAACCCCCACTGGCCCCCCTGCCCCCCCATTCCCCCTCCTCCTTTTGCCCTTCTACCAAGCCACTTTGACAACTATTTTACCAAAAGATTGATTGAAGAGAGGAAAAAACCCTCTGTTCCAAATAAACGTTATTGTGGTTTCCTCTCGTTCTCATGTGTTCTCTGGTGAACAACCCTAGTTTCAGACTAAAGGTACTGAGGCTTTTTGACACCATCCTAGGATTTATGATTTTAAAAGGATATGGAGCATTTTATTTAGAAAGTGGACATATAGGATGAAGTTATTTTCTGTGTAATGTTTGGTTCAGCTGTAGTAAGTAAGTATCAATATTTGGATATAATCCATTGCATCTATTGGTTTGAGGTCACTGTAGGAAGCAACTGTCATTTAGTGTTTAACCAATTTCAAGTTCAAGTGTGCTTGTTATTACTGGAACAATAAGTGAGCTCCATATAGTCAAATAATTCACACTTCTGAAAGTATACGTCAGCAGGAACAACTTCCCCCATAGTGATCAAAATCTAGTGAATTCAGCTTTGGAGGAAGACAAGTTAACTTTTGAGAGAATAAATAACACAATCTTTCTCTTACAAATGAAAATAAATCATAAGCCCCAAAAACATTTTACCAATCTCATTTTTTCAGTTTATTTTCTTTTGCAATCAACTTTTTTAAAATTATATTTACATAGAAAAAACTCAAAATACACACACAGAATGCAAAAATAACAATAACCCAATCACCAATAATGGTGAGCTCCTTACCCATCAAAACCAAACTAGGATCTCTCTGACTTCAAAAGGACATAATACATCCAACAATATACTAAACAATACATAACAATAAAATGTGAGAAGCAGTCAATTGATCAATTGTTTTACTTTATGTAAATGAAAGGCCTTGGCCTCTTACCACACATCTACAGCTCACTCCAAATGAAAGGACAGGTTTTGTTCAATCTGGCTGTTAAGAGATCTTTCCTTTATGTGCTTCTGATGTACAGGATATTTCCCCCGCAAAAATATAATCCAAAGTTTATCTGAGGCTAATATGACACCGGAGCAAAATTTTGTGGATTTTTTCTAGTTACTGAATCTCTATTGGGAAATTTCCTGTGTGTGTCCCTTCCCCTCACTGCAGGTCAGACACTGCCAAAACACTTTGGTTTCACTGACTCAGGCTGCTGAAGCCTCATAATCGTGTGAGATAAACTTTGCAATATACTGTATATATACACAGAGAGAGGATGGGGCCATGGATTCTGACCCCAATCACTTCTATTAGTCTGACAAAGCTCTTTTCCATATTAAGATTTAACATGGCGCAAGATACGGCAACATCCTCCAAAAACTACGTGATGCAGCCAGCGCACCTCAGCCAATGACAGTGGTTATGAATGATGTTTTGTTTCTGAAAACAAGCTTTTTCATGTAGTTCTAGATGAGAGGCCGTAAACAATTTTAATTTCCATGTTCCGAAATCTGGGGATTACAGCAATGGAAGCTGTATTTGTAATGAAGGCAGACTCGATAATGTTATGTAAAACAGATTCACATTTGTCTTGTCCATATTGCAGACTTAGAGAGAACACTAACACACCACAGTAACAAACCTATCTTATCACGAACGCTGTGCACCCTGCTTTGATTGTATTTTGACATTTATTTAATACTAACAGAAAAGAAAAAGATCTAATTCAGGACAATAACCAGAATTGTAGAAATGCTGAGGTCATGAACTCAGTTCTTCAATTTTTCATCAGCTGTTTTGGTGTTTAAGTATTCAAACTTAAATATATGATATCCAAATATATTTATACCAGCCTACAATATATCCATGTTCAAAATACACAGCAAAATGTAGTATCTTGGTGTCAAAGTTGTTTGATGCACCACGAGGAGCTGTCTGCCACTACTATGAACACAAGTGACTCCAGTGTGTTAAACAGACTGAAAATACCAAATCTGTCACTGAATTGGAGCAGTTGGATTCAGAAACACTGTAGACTTCAATATGATGAACACAGTTTCAGCATATACACAGGGAATACTCAGAAACATTCTTGACATAAAAAGAAAGGAGGAGAACCATTCAAATGACAATACCATCTATTTACATGAATGATAATTTACAGTCACTACCATCTACTGAGTCTTTGATCACAGTGAACTCAACATATTCACTTGCTTTGCTTTTTGATTTAATTACATTCTGGTCATTTGTGTATTTGGGTACATAAATTTGTCATAACTGAGCAGGTGAAGACTCCATCGCTCAGTACAGGTCATAAAATGAAAACCTGGACCTACCTGGGTGATTGTGCAGCTACCCTACTCAGCATTCTGGGTACAGCCAGCACTTCTTCTCTGTATATGACCTAGACGCTGCAGCTGACGTACTGATGCACCATGCTGATAGAGTAAACGCTTCCAGATCTCTCAGATCAACTTAGGCTACACGTACAGGAAGCTCTTCTGCCGGCTCGGGGCCCAGGCTGGTGTAGGTGACAGAAGGTTCTGGTACTCCAGGGCTAAGTGGGGTTGGGTCGTTGGCCAACTGGCTGCCTGTGTTCCTGAACTGCTTGTAGACTCGTGGATCCTGGACCACATAGGTAGATGAGGAGGCGTAAAAGACCAAGCCCAAGATAATGACGAAAAATGACAACAGGTAGAGGCCAGAGAACTGCAACACAGAGACAGAGAGTATGCTGCTTTACACTGGTTCAAACCCTATCCTGTAAATATAGACCAGTGGTCAGTGAGCTATTACAGGCCAGCTCTTCTTCAATATATGTATTGATGATAAGGTGGTTTCAAACTTTTCACCACCTTTCTGTTTCAAACAATAACAACAGTCACCCAAATTTAACGTGATCCTGCTAGGTATGTAATCTGACTTTGCGACGGCGTTTGAAACTAAACCAGCTTGTGTAAACCAGTTTAAAAAATGTTTTCTTAATACATATATATGAATGAAAGTAAACCTCTAACCATGTGACCCTTGGGTCAGGAGTGTTACACTATAATAATCACACCAGTGGGTGCGACGTCACCACTTGCCTCGACTAATAGGAATGTGTATGTGTAAGTAGCTAAGTCAAAGGTCCACTGTCATGAACCAATCACCTGTCCTTACAGCCTGAAACAATGCATCAAACCTGAGTATACATAAGGAAAGCAACTTTAGATACATTGAATTTAGCTGTCTCAACTCCAAGTCCCAGGTCTACTTGGGGACGAGAAAGTAGCTGGAATAAAACCTCTGTCTTTCTTTATCCCTCGTGTTGTTCCTGGGTCGGATTGACCCAGAGTGTGTGTGTGTGTGTGCGTGCATGCCGTGCGTGTGATCATCTGCAAGCCCTGGCCAGTCAGGGTTAGGGTGACCCAAGGATTGTCATTATCCAATTCTCCTGGGGTAATTGAGACCAATGGATTGTCATTCTCGATTCTCCTGGGGGGTCATTTAGGTAGCCTGACAACAGGCAGCCAAAACCGAGTATAAAACCGTGTACAAATTGGTACAAGCTCTTACTGACCAGGAGGATAGACAGTGGAAGAGTATGGTCAGACATAATTTGGGTTGGGGTCCCATCTTGTATTTATGATCAAAATACTTGACACAGACTTTGCAATAGTTGTTGAGCTTATGATACTTCAGCGTTACAGGGAATGTCAGTCTGTTTCCTGTCTTTAGATAACAAGGAACAGGTTTGTCTGTCACAGATGCAGTCAAAGGCAAATATTCCTGACACACTCATCTGGATGGACATAAGTCCTCCACAGATGTATCACCTCAATACCATCTGAGGCAAGATGGACAGTTTTAAACCAATGATCAAAATCCATGCAATACAATCACATTGTTGTTTTATTCTGCATGTTCTTCTTTATAATTGTCAAAACCAAGTGCCCTACATCAGGACTGACAGTTTGGTAAGTGTGTTGTGCCAGTCTAGGTGTGTGATGCTAGATCTCTGGCACATCTTTTAACCTACACATTATCAAATCAACACCAATGTGGCATGGCTCTTTGATAGTACCTTGTAGTGAAAGAGGAAGATACCACAAAAGAGGCTGTATAGGTCAGCTGTGAGCAGAGAGAGATTGACTGAGGTGGCACTCGTCCTCTTCATCACCACGGGCATGAAGCTGTACAGGCCAAACATGAAGCCACTGAAAGCAACGTAGAGGAGACCTGCAAACACACAGAGAGAGCAGCTGATTTTGCATTGCATTGACACTGCTTTTTTGAACTACTTCTGTATTACTTATAGATGATGTGAAGGTATTCAGGTTGTGTGTGTGTGTGTGTGTGTGTGTCTGTCTATTCTCACCTATCTGCCAGTCCCAGGATACCTTCAGCAGCTCCTTGTGTTCCATGATTGCCCTGCAAGAGAATACATATACAGAGATTAGAGAACAGCATTGTTCCCTCAGGGACCCAGAGCTTAATCCCCATCTCCAACTGAATTACCGGCAGCTCTTTCTAAATTACCGGCAGCACTGGAGCCCAGTCTGGTAAAGTTAGCTGCCAACACCATGGTGGTGGGTCTGAACAGCTCCAATGCTGAAAGGCCTTACCAGCCTGAGGTGTAGAACCAAGCCTCATGGTGTGAGGCCAACTAGCAAGGAGCCTATTGTAGGCTTTAGACTTTGTAAACTTCTTGATTTGCAGAGATACCTTGGTAAATGTTTTTATTTAAAAACATGTTAATCTGGAGATACCCTCCCAAGTAACATTGCCATTAAGTTTGGTGAAAATCTGTCCATGCTTTGCTAATTTATTTTGGGCACACAAACAGGGTGTAAACAATTCCCTGCTGCCAGGGTAAACAAAGTTAGCATTGCCTGTCAGGAGTCAAAGTCAAGAATAACAGTCACAGAGTAACAGACTGACTCATGCCAGCATGGAAATATAATGTCTTGCCTACCAGTGCCATGGTGGTGGGACATAACTGTAGAGAATGGCTCAAACCATTTTCCTTTCTCTTTACAGAAAAGAAATCCAGAAATAGATTTTTCTTCTGTAGAATCCCTTTATGAAATACACAAGTCATCTAATCATTCATCACATTAACACTTGCTTAAGTCGTGATGTTTGTCCCTGTTGTTTGATACAGCAGTGGAGAGTCCCAATGATATGCTGATTTCCACAGGCTTGTTTGGACATTTAGTATTTGGTCCAAATCTAAGAAAGTTTATTTGTCTTGTGTTTCACTTGAGGAAAAGTAATGTTGTTATTAGCTACACAAATCTAATACTTCAACTTTGAATTTGAGAAAATCCCAAGATCATTCTTTCACAGGGTTTCAGGGCTAGTTATTATCACTTATTTAATTTCGAATGTGCTGTTTTGTCAATTACAGGTTATTAAAGGAAAATGTGGGAGCAACATGGCTGACGAAAAAAAAACATGCAGACCATAAGTAGAGTTTTCTGACACAGGGCACTACTGGTGCACTCCTTCAGTGGTTTTATTCAGCACTTTTTCATTCATGAGATCAGTCAATAAATTGATAATTTTCTTTCAAGTTCTGTATAAAACATGTTTACACTAACCATCTATTCATGAACATAAATTAATGACAAAAATATGGTTGTGTTTTGTTCTACCTTGGGTCGAGGTACCTAAAGAACACCTTTGAGGACTGGTCACTTGAATATAACTATTGTTGTATGAAATATTTATATGTTGTATATTGTTATTATTGGATATTTGGATTATAATTAGGGATTAATTTAGCTGTAATGTAATGTTGATTGGTGGTGTAGATTGCCAATGTGTTTAATTTATTTATAGCTGTGCAGTTTAATTCAGGGTTTTCCCAAACTTTCAAACCCCATTCAAAAAACCTTTGCCAGAGACTTGCAACGCTAATTTTCTCTGGCGATATTTGAGGCAAACAAAGGATATTGAATTGAGCTAGGTTGCAAAAAATCCCCCCAAAAAGTGCAGCAACTGTTGCTAATTTGCAGTAATCACCCAAGAGGTCACTATGGGGACTAAGGAAGTTAGAAGGCTAAATTTTGTATTGTTTATATTTAAATTTAATTACAATTTTTGAATCTTCTGAAACAATTATGGTTTTATTGTTTTTAAACAAGTCTCTGGGACAACCTCCTTTCAACAGCGTAATATCATGAAATTAGGAACAACCTGTCACAGAAGGATGCTGAGAAACTAGTTCATACATTTGTTACCGCTAGACTAGATTATTGTAATTCTTTATTATCAAGATGTCACAGTAAATCTGTGAAAAGCCTCCAGCTGGTACAAAATGCTGCAGCACAAGTGCTGACAGGAACAAGAAGGAGAGTTCATTTTACTCCTGTCTTAGCTTCTCTGCATTGGCTCCCTGAAAAATTCAAAATATAATTCAAGATCCTGCTCCACTCACACAAAGCTTTTAATAATCAAGTCTCATCATATAATAAAGTGCTCAAAGCACTGTATTGTCCTAATAAATCACTTCGCTCCCAAAATACAGGCTCTCTTGTGGTTCCGACTCGGTAAGAGTGGGAGGTAGAGCCTCAGCTACCAGCTTCTCTCCTGTGGAACCAGCTCCCCCTCTGGGTTCTGGAGGCAGACACCATCTCTACATTATAAGGTTAGATTTATATGTAGAGATGGTGTCTTAAGTTCCTTGATGATAAAGCCTATAGTTGGGGATGGATCAGGTGAGTCATGAACCATCGCCTAGTTATGCCCCTATAGGCCTATAGTGCTAAATGTCCATGGAAACGCATAAACATATACTGGCCCAGATGTACAAAATAGCCTCTTGTGACCACAGCCTTACCTCAACAGGAAGTCATAGGTGTTGTATTTTAACCTATTAGACTCACTTCAAAATCACTGTGTTCAATATCAAGAGGTCCACGAATAAAAATCTTGACATGCTCAGATATGCCCAAACCTGATATGCTTGATAAGACTCCCAGCCTGAAGAAATTTATATGTCAACATTTAGTGGCAAAATGGGTCAATAGCGCCCCCTATCACATTTCAACAAAGCAAAGTAAATGGTCTGTATTTTCTAGTCTTGTTGACCAGTGAAAGTGTTATGTTAGTCTTAAAATATGGTGTAAATTATGCCGTTTCGAGTTGAATATGAATGTCAGGACTTGGAGCTTGGATGACACCACACAAGCAGTATGGAGGCATGCTATGTTTTTTTTCTGTTGTTTTATTACGTTTTAAACTTTTCCAGACATTCAATTGTATCGGATTTTGGAAAAGTTAAAAACTACTCAAACAATCTAATTGGAGCAAATAGGATTTTTAAATGATTGCCAACATAATTAATAATTAATTAATTAAGAGCAAAACACTTGGAACAACTTAATTTTAAGCAGTATTCAACCTAAACATTTGTGTTTATTGTAGCAATTCTTAAGTAAGTAGTAATTAAAAATACCTTTCATTGCAGAGGAAAAGCTAATTGACCTAACTCAATGTTGGTTGTTGGTTGAAAGTAATTTCATAATAAGTTGCCATGACTCAAAAAAGATCGACGCATACTGTTGAGTATTTTACACAAACTCACAGTTGGATGCCGCTAAAGAAGGATCCGAAGAGTCCCATCATGCCGAGGAACTCCACACGGCTCAGGTTCTTCACAATGAATTCCTCACAGATGTTGGAGATCCCATACAGTGTTGCTCCTCCCAGAACCAAAAGATCCCCAAATAGCTTCTGTTCTCCTGGACAAATGAGGGAGAACAAAAAAGAAGTGGGTAAGAGATGAAAAGTGAAAAACACTACTGTGATCAAGTGAGCAGCAGGCTGACTGCGTCCCAAACAAACTGGCATCATCCACAAGTATTTGCACTTGCCACATTGAGTTCAGGAAAGCTATGCCTGTCAAAGTCAAAGGGGGCTAACATAATTCATTGTAAATGTATGGTGCTGTGTACTCTCACTATGTTTGTGTCTGGAGGTGGTGCTCACCAAGGCCTTGCTGCCGACCAAGTAGGATATCAGCTCCGACCATGCAGCCGATACCCAACAGGCACAGCCCTGCCCCAACAAAGTGGGCTGCCTTGTACCTCACCAAGAGAAAAAACCAGGACAGCAGCAGGACCACCGGGATGACAAAACAGTCTAACAACTGAGAGGAAGGACACAGAGAAACAAACACACACAAAAATAATTAACTCTTTGATTTATGCTTCAATCATTTCCAGCTCTGTTGTTGTTTTCTCCTCCTGCATGGGTTTAACATCAGACTAGTGATGTCAGACTGTTGCAAATACACAAAACTGTGTCCGAAAGATGGGTACGCCACTTCTCACACAAAAGTTGGGATCTATAAAAACAAACTTGGCATTGTGACCCAAACGTATGAAGATTTTGAAGACGGGAATGTGGCGATGCAGATGTCAGATAGTGAATTGAAGACAGATTATAAATCCACTTATCATAAACATTAAGACCAGCAGTGTGATTTGTGCTTAGACATAGCTGTTCCATAAGAACCTTCATTGTAAAGGATATAAAACAACTTACTCTCTGATACCATAAAATAGCAGAGTTGCAGAAACAAGAGATTAGATAGATAGAGTTTTTAATAATATTCTACCACTATGCATGTATCACCAAGAACAACTTTAGTTTTCATATAGTGTGTGTGTGTGTGTAAAATTGCTGCAGTGAATATGACTGTGCTGTCACGCACACAGAGCACACTGGATACCACTTACAAAAAATAAATGAACTATTACACAGACCTTACCGCCAGAACCGAACCATCCCAGTACAAACAGAAGTACTCACCACTCTGGGTTAATTAGCAATAGATATATGTGTGTGATATGATTAACACTGTATAATGCGGGAGAGCGCTGTCTATAAAGTTATACATTTTATATGAACTGCCGCTAATTGACCATTCAATTCAACTCAATTACATTTTATTTGTATAGCGCTGAGTAACAATATACATTATCTCAAGGCACTTAACATAGCAAGGTCGAGACCTTAACAATTTTACAGAAACCCAACAGCTCCCACAATGAGCAAGCACTTGGGCAACTGTGGAGAGAAAGAACTCCCTCATTAACAGGAAGAAACCTCCAGCAGAACCAGACTCAATGTGGGCCGCCATCTGCCTCGACCGGTTGGGGTGAGCAGAGAAAATTGGGGAGAAGACAGGTGGGTGCAAGAGGGAAGAGAAAAGACAGAGAGATAGGGGGAGAGGGAGGAGAGGGGGAGAGAGACGAGGAAACAGTTGTGTAACGATCATGTTTCAGCTCTGACAGACTAGTTGTGTGTTTTTATGTGAATTTCCATCGGGATCAATAAAGTATCTATCTATTAATGTTAGTAGCAACAGATAATGATAATAATAATAATAATAATAATAATAATAACAACAACAACAACAACAACAACAACAACAATAATAATAATAATAATAATCTGGCTAGAAACATGGCTACGCTGTAAATTGTATTTGATTCCTGTTGGACTGGTCTTAAAGGACTCCTGAGTTGGGTTGAGATCTGGGGACTGAGAGGGCCTAAGCATGTGACTCACATAGATTTCATACTCATCAGACCCAGTGAGCCCTTGCGCTCCATAGATGGGAACATTGTTATCTTGGAAGAAGTCCGTTCATCAGGATAAAAATGTTCATCATAGGATGAAGGTGATCAATCAGAGAAACTTTGAATTGATTTGCAGAGACACCCTTTAAAAAAAGTGGACCCAAATCATGTCAGTAAAATGCTTTACTATAGATCTGGTGCAGCTTGACAGAGCCACCAGATCCACTCACAGTTGGGGTGGAGCATTTAGGCCTGTACCATTTTCTTGGAATACATCAGACAAGGCCACTTCTAGAGAATATGGGAAAGGCTGACTCATCTGACTGTTTTCCACATCTCTGCAGACCAATGTCTTTGGTTTTTATACCATTCAAGTCTCTGATGTGTGTTGATCTTTGCAATGAAGGGTTTATCCACTGTAGCCCTATTACCCTATGCCTCTTTGTTTAACTCTCTGATCACATCATGCTCTGACATTTACCTGAGGAAGGGTGGCTCTTCTGTCTTTTCTTTCACATCACACTAATGCACAGAGATCATGGTCATCAAATCGGTCAGGCTGCTGTGAACTTACATGCTAATGTTCTCACACTGACAATGGTATCATGCTGATGTTTAGCAGGGATAATTCATTATACATTCACCATCTTGGTTTACTTTGGGATGTTAGCATGCAAGGATTAGCTAATTAGCACTCACTACAAAGTACAGTTGTGGCTGATGGGAGTACTGTCTGTGAATCATGAATTTTATGTCCATCAAGTGGATGTTGAAGTATTTCATTTTATCACCATTCATTAGGGGCCTTTTCTTCCAACCCCTGTAAAGTGTCTATGGTAGTTTCAGACCAACACAGTCGTCAAATTCAGTGACCAAGCTGTTTAAATAGTCAATGTACTTGCGGTCACCTGAGCACCGATGGGCGTGTTGGTCTTAAAATGAGGTGAGGTCAGGCCCTGTGGCTCAGGAGGTAATCCGGCTCATCCATTAACCAGAAAGTTGGTGGTGCAATGCCTGGCTCCACATGCCGAATTATCCTTGGGCAAGATACTTTTCTCCTGATGACTGTGGCTAGTGTCAGTATCCCACTGTTATTTTAAGGCTCATTATCAATGCTATTCACAAACATTTACGGGTATGCAAAAAGTACACACTTACACACAGACATGATTTGCTCATGTGAAACCATTTCTTCTGCAGAGAATGAAAAGTTTTCTCTATTACAACTTCGAACATCCCCCATTATAATCAGCCAAAGTACAAGTGTACCTGGGTTTTGAAGGGAATGGAAGATGGGACTCTGACTGGTTTGTTTCATGTAATGCCAAAAACACATCCCTGATTAATTAATAGAATCACACACAATCAAGCATGCATCTGGTGCAGCAACTCTTTTCTCTCCTGCAAAAGTAGATTTGGCCCATAAGCTCAGATGGTTAAAATAGAGCCATTAGATTCATTCTTTGGGACCTTGAATGTCTGTAAAAAATGTAATGTGATCCATCCAATAGTAAAAAAACTATTTATTATGCTGTTCAACAGACATATCTTGACTTCCACTAGTTGGTATGGGGTTTGCTCCAAAAACAGACAATCCTACATTTACAACAATGCAACCCAGGAGCATTCTTGTTTCTTTAGCATTACCACAATTTGTAATGCAGATCACCAGGGTTACTTTCTCAGTCAAAGCTCCCACATCAGCCATAAAAGACATTATACCACAGGCTGATGCACACACACACACACACACACACACACACACACACACACACACACACACACACACACACACACACACACACACACACACACGCACACACACACACACACACACACACAAACACATACTACAAACCTGTACACTGGAGAGTGTAGTGTACTGGTAAGCCTTCAGGACCAGATAGTTGGCCTCGATGTCTATCAAACCCAGAATCATGTATTTCCACCAGCGTTGCTTCAGAATGGCCAGCAAGTTCCCTTCTCCTGGTGTGACACACAGCAAATACAATGAAAAAAGTGTTTTATAAAGGTTACATCAGCGGAACAGAACAGAAACACTGTTTACACTGCCGGACTTCTTAGAACATTCTGATTTCCCTGTACAGTATGAAAATATTGGCAGTAACCTGTACTGTGAAAGCACTTTGAGTGGTCATCAAGACTAGAAAAGCGATATATATAAATACAGCCAGAGAGGGGATGTGAACTGCGACAGCGAGCAGAGGAGATGACCCAGTCCAGTTCAGCATGATGCCCCGAGGACTGGAAGCAGTACACCCCCCACCACCCTCCGCAACTCCCCTATTTGCCTGCCCTCATGTGCCAGTTGTTTTTTTAAAACACCTACCTTGAATTTTGCTTACATGAGACACTGAGTCCATTTTGAATGCAAACAACACCTTCATTCAGACACTAAAGATAAACTCTCAGGCTGGTTTCTAATGGTGAGGCTTCAGGTAGATGTGCATGTTTTCATTCACCCAACACAAGCTTTTTTCCTCCTCTTATGTACAGTATGCTAATTATTATTTAGTTTCTTTAAATTAGTTACATATATTCTCTGTATAACTAGAAAGGAACTCTGTAGGGTCCCTACCTCCACCAAAGACCCAATGTTCTCCTCATGAAACTACAGTTAAATTCATTAGATCCAGATTTATATTTGCGATCTGCACCAAATTGTACAGTTCATAGATATCAGTCTCCTAAAAAAAATGTTATCAAGATCCTTGGATTAATCTCTGAGAAATCAAGGATAATGAAAATGACCCATTCCACATCCTTCCATCAAGTTCCGTGGTAAATACATAAATATTAATTTGGTGCATGCTATACTTTTGATGCTATGCTGCTATTGTTTGAATGTTTGCACATTTGTTAGTTTGTCTGTTACTTACAATTTGAAAATGTCTTGTGTGTTAAGATGCAAAACAGGGAGGAGTGAAATGCACACACGCACACACACACACACAAACAATTCCCCAAGTATTTTCTGTGTGTACCTTGCCTGACTGCCAGTGTCGTGGTGTAGACCAAAAACAGCAGGATGTAGTTGAGAAAGCTCTGGAACACTGGTGTGTTAGCGTGGAAGTCATCAGCCAGGTACTTGCTGATCAGACTAATAGCACAGATTAACAAGGACAAGACCTGGCCCAGAGCCAGGGTCACCAGGAGGTCTCTGCAGAAGACAAGGGACATGGGCAAAGCTCATCAGTGTTTCATTTAACATCATTAACACAAGGAAATAGAATAATATTAGCCAGTACCATGTCAGCATCACTCAGCTTCATATATATGTCTCTGTCATGTTGCAAATTAACACACACACACACACACACACACACACACACACAAATAAACATACACCAAGCCTGAAATCACACTTCAATATGCAAAAATCTTGTCCAATTAGGGGCAGTGGGAACAAGAAGTGAACAAAACACTGACACCTGTATGTGTACCTATGTAAGGTGGATAAAAAAAATGTAATTGGTGCAGTATGATTTGAGAAAACAGAGAAGAAGGACTATGGTATTCCCTTTCCCCCAAAACGTATAGAAATACTTCAACATAAATGAGCCAGGCTCCCAGGCCTCTCCATTTTGAAGGTTGACCTCAGCTTCTGGTATATTTACAAATGCTATCAGCAGAGCCGGGGTCCATATACCACTTGTAGGAGTAAGAAGAAGTTAGCCTATGGAAAATCTTAAAAACTACTAGTTTGTAGTCTCCATCTCAAACCATAGGACTATGAACAGAACAGAAAAGGCAGTGGAGTTCACTTCAGCACAGATTAAAAACCGATAGCACAGGTTTGATGTGAGCACAAACACACTGGAGCTATTTAGAAGTTATTTAGAAGCTGTTGGGGTAGTTGTTTGTGGGTTTTAGCAGCCAGCTGTTGTCCCCTATTCTCGGTGCTGAATATAAAATCTTTTAGTGGTATGGAGCACCGTCAGTACCGGCTTACTTTTGGTCAGAACTGGTCAGAGCTAATCATTTTAGGCTAAACTCTTATAGCACCACTGGGTAACAAATACACAAACATAATAAGCAGTGTATGTGCTAAGCCTAGTCTTGAATGGGAATATAAAAACGTGTATATTTTCACAACATTGCCGTGTCAGTAACAAAGGTGCTGTTGAGCTCACTCTGTGCTCAGACATCTGATTTTCCAATGGCTTGGTTGTTTCCTCATGTTTCTTTTGGGGATCCTGAACTACGTCTCCAGTACTCCTTTGTTCATATAGGCCCGAAACTTTTGTGCAACGTTAAACATGCTGGAGTTGGAAATACACAACATCTTCCATTGGTGCATATTTTCCACAGCAGCACCACCAAGTGTCCCCAGTAAGGCAGCTCTGCACCTCTATCCTCACAGCGTGGTGCTGCTTTACTCTCAGCAGAGGCCTCTTACTCCTCCATTAGCCGTTATCCCTTCTCAGTGTATTCAGGCTCATTTAATACAGTTCCAATATAGTTTCCTTCCATATCTATTGGGTTATTGTCTTCTAGTTGTTATTCTAACTCGTTCTAACCCCCCTTGACACAAAGATGTGGAAGTGCATGCTGTTGTTCTAACAAACAACTAGGGAGCTGACAAAAGTCACCAGTGACGTAAAGATCGTCATTTGGTCAACTTTTGGCACACAAACATCAGATATATCTCCATGGAGGCAACATGGTGGGGAATTAAATATTTTTCACTTTCACTTTTCATATACTATCAATAGTGCAACAATGTAAAGCAGGTTTAAAATCAGCTAAGTGCCCATTTAAGGTCAGAATTGAGACATTATTCAGTAGAAACTGATGGACACTGTAGATCACCATATTATCTTTTGACAGATATATATATGTCAGCTAGTAGGTAATGAGAAATTACAGAACAACCTGACATGTGTTAATCAGAAGACAGTGGTCACTTCATTAAGTACATCTTTCTTGTTTTAACAGCTTAACTACTGTATAACCTGAGCTCTTTAAATATATGGATATGCTAGTTGAAGCGTTGCTTGCTTGCCTATGCAGCATCTGCTGATTTGCTGCTTACCTTCATGCTGCCACTCTCCCATTCACCTAAATGTGCTGTGGTAACTGAGATCTTGTTGGAGTACATGTGGGTTCCTTCTGTCCTCTTCACTGTAAGGTTTGTGTCTGACAAAGACACATATTCAACAAATTGGACACTGATTTGCATTAATGAGAATGGGACATACATATACGTCTGTACATACTGTATCTTAGTACTTTTTAAGAACCAGATGAAGGGATCCCAATAAAAGGGGGAATAAATATCAGGCAATATGTTGGTATCGGCTTATATATCAGTATATCATGTGGCTCCATTTGCCTGTATGTGAGCCTGCTTTGTTTTCCATCTGCCCACTAACCACTCAAATAAAGGTTTCATTTCAGTCACATCCCTCTGTCTGTGACAGTAGCGATAACACCACCTACTCTCGCTCTCTCTCTCTCTCTCTCTCTCTCTCTCTCTCTCTCTCTCTCTCTCTCTCTCTCTCTCTCACACACACACACACACACACACACACTGGAATGGGCTTCATATGCTGGTCTCAAATTCAGCTTGCAGCCAGATAGACAGTCCAATGGCCCCGGGATGAGTAACTGAAGCCAGGGATCACAGAACAGCAGATGGCAGGAAAGAGACTAGGTGTATGTGTCAGAGTTTTCTTGTCCAGGAGTATGTGCCTGAGCACATGAGGAATGCAAAGGGAGTTTACATGCATCCGTGAGAGTGGGGCAGGTGGATGGGGATGGATGAGGCAGCAGAGACAGGGACAGGACAGCAGCCATTGTGCAGCTCAGGCTCAGAGCAGGCAGATGAAGCCACCGTGGTAGTCAGGTTGAGGCTCTGCCCTGGCTCCATAGGGTGCAGGAATGTCCCCATTCCACCGCCTCTAAAAACACCTCACCACACGCGATGTGACGCTCATGCAAACGGATGCTGCTGTTTGCAGCTGTTGACATCTGTTGCACAACACCCCCTGCAGCGGCTGACTGAATTTGACGGCTTGATGTTACAGGTTGTGCATGAGACCAACGAGGAGCGAGCCCCTCCCCGCCCCCTGCCCGCAGTCAGTGACGCTAACTGAGCGTGGAGCGAATGTGAAGGGATGCTCATCTTACCTGGTTAAGACCTTCCTGATCCGCTGGTAGAGACTGGGCGCCGGGGTGCCTGTACCTCTGGGAACGCTCTCCACCGTGGAAACAACAGAAATCATCCTGCCACAGAGATCAGCGCATTGTGCTCCCAGAAGGACCGGAGGAGGAGGAGGAGGTGACGGGGTGCAGCCTCACCTCAGCGGTGGAGAGGCGGCGGACCGAGCCGGTGTCCGTGCTGCAGGCAGCGGTGCGCAGCTGGAACAGGGCTGCTGGTGCTGCTGCTGCTGGTGCTGGTGCTGCTGGTGCTGCTGCTGCTGGGACGCTCTTCCCTGGTGACAAACTACGGGATTCACAACCAGGTCCTGTATCAGATATGGAGAAGCCAAAGTAACCACAAGGTGGCGCTCCAACAACCAGACACCCTCATGGGATGAAGACGTAACACATAAGGATGAGTGAACATGCCCAGCCGTCTTCCTCAGAGCGCCATACACACTGGACTGTAGAAAGAGACCAGTACACCTCAGTCCTGAACTACTTGGACTTATTGTGTGGTTCATTTGGTTTTGAACAGGGTCACAGTTTCCCTACCCTGCCCCACCCATTAAATGTGTTTATGTAGTTTTGAATGGAATGTTTTTATACTGACAATATGTATTTGTTTGAGAGTTCATGTTAGAGTGTAGGACTCCAACATGTTCCTATCTAAGGGATGCTGATTAAATCTGTCTCACAGTGTAGCAGTTTGAATCTGGTTTCTGTGGTGACATCCCCATACTGTGCACCAGCAGCCATGAGCTTTAACAACAACCAATGATGTACCAGAGCTGAGCAAGTCACAGTGTGGGACTGTCAGAAAAACCAGAGGTTCTGCAGATGAGACAGAAATGTACAGTGAGAAAGTGAAAGAAACTAATTGCTGCTGGTGAGACTTTTCCTCAGAGTGCTGACTGGAGAGAAGGAACCAAGGACAGACAGGTGCCTGGATATGTTGCTTCACTTATACATTTTCTCTGCCTGAACAGTGACTTATTGTCTTGGAACTGTGGAAGTTCCTCTTACAGGGTTTGCGTAGGTACCGTCATAGGCCACAAGAGGGAGACAAGTTAAACAGCAGGTTTAACTCATCATTACCTCTAACACTCACTCAGACCCTCTGTCACCACCATCAACTGCTCCTGATACTAAGTACAAAATAATTTAGTTTAAGCCGATCTCAAATAGAATCAATCCTAAGAAAAACTGAAAAAAAAAGTGTTCATGCTGTTTTGCGTGAACTGAAAGATGTCAGCAGCGAGTCACTGTCATCTCACAGCAAGGATCCACTGACCACTCAATCAACGTGTCTGTCTTGACATGTGTCATCTTCCACAGTTAGCAATTTTTTGGCACTGGCCAAGAGGGATTTTTCCATTTCAGCTTCAAATAGAACAGAATAGGATCCACTGCTTTACAAAAAGGAAGATTGTGATTCTGATTTGATTATGTGTTACAGCCATAGAATGTATAGCCTAAGTGATCAGAGGAAAGAAATGCAAAGACATTTATTGCAGTCCCAGTGACATGGAGCCGTGCACTCTTTATGTGCATGTATACAGTAGGTCTAAAGGTGTGGTGTGATGACTTCCTGCATTTAACAGTCAGACAAAGAAACACATGAGCACAGTAACATCATGATGCTGAGGCTCTAGGGTATGAACAGAACTAATGCTTCTACAGGCTGCCAGTCCTCAAACACACGCACACACACAAACAAACACAAACATAAAACTGTGTTTGTCGGTAGCAAATGGTTGTGAAGGTTGTTTATTTAGATAAGAGGTTGAATTGCATCCTCAGAGCAGCAGTGATGGGACAGGGCTAGGTTGGTAATAAGAGTTTTGAATGATAATGTTGGCTTGTAGCAATGACAAAAACTTACATATGGCACCTTTAAATTTATTCTCTTAGGTACGTTATGATCTTTACAGCATCTCCACCATCACATTTTCTTAGACATCCAAAATTTGTGGTACTTTTCTATTTAATTTTAAAGCTGACCTGAGCCCCAAAAGCAAAATTAAACACTCAAGTCTGCACACGGCAAAGAACAAACAGGCTGCACCACAAAGAAAATGATGAACTTTCAGAACACTGAGCACAAACATAAATAAAACAGAATTTGTTGGCTTTCGACTGCATCGTATGGTCTTCCTCAGTGAATGGAGATGGCTCAGCAGTTTTAATGTGGCTCAAGAGTGGAACCACAGTACTTCCATTCTACAGATCAAAACAAAACTTGACCAAACTCGTGTCTGGAGAAAAGAGAATGCACATAAGATTGATCTCAGAGAAGCATTCTTTAACAATCAAACACAGCCACTTTACATTTCTCTGACTACATGAGGACATCTTTTAATTTTGCATTGATTTTGTCACATGACTGTGATGTGACCTGACATTACTCCAAGGAGAACCCATGTGTTTTCTTGAGAGTAATGGTGATTGTATGAAGGATTATGACTGAGGAAGCTGATACAGTATATGTAGACCAGATTCGTCAGTGTGACCTTGCAACAAGCAGTTTCCAAACTTTTTATTAGGCGAGACCAATGACATTTTCTGTCATTTATATTTGCCCAAAGGGGCAGTGTTATATTGACCTAGAGAACTCAGCTTTTTAAGTCTTCCCAAAGCCCTGCTATTGATTATGTAGTGAATACCAAGTTATTATAACTTACAATAATACATCAAATGTTTGTCAGTTACAATACGACCCATACAGAGTATGAAAGCTTGCTCAAGACAAAAGTTTGACAAAATAATCTTGACTTAAGTTCAATTTACTTGTTTTTTGTGATTTCATTATTCATCGGACATCTTCTCATGGACTGTATTACAGATGGAGATAATCAAGTTGTCAAATGTGATAAGTGACAATTCAGTAAAGGCAGATAAGTGAGGATTAGTAGCTATTAGCGGGAGCTGAGATTATATTGTCATGGAACTGTCCTTTAAAAGGAGGAACTGTCGGCAGACACATACACAGTCAGACAGTGTTTTTCTTTATTTCAGAGCTTGGTCAGTCGAACAAACCTCTGGATGTGTCTCAAGCAACACTGCACATGATCACACAACTGTAAGCTGGAGGCCACAGGGACAAACACAGAGCCACATAATTTCTCATATTTACACATTATTAACTCTGTCCCTAAGGTCAGCTTCTGCTGCTCAGCTCACATGGTAGCAGTTGAGCCTCTCCCTAAAAATGCAGCTGTATTCCCCAGGATGCCTCACAAGGATGGACACAAAGCCTAGTTTCTTCTTTTGTTTTTCTGCTGAGTGAAGGCAAGTCATTTTCTGGGTCTTCAGCAGTAAACAGCATCTGGACACTGAACAGTGAAACAGTGAGCCAGAGGACAGAACAGGGTTTGTGGAACACAGAGTCTGTGCAGATATTCTTCTAATGTCAATGTCTCTCTCGTGTCCCATTTTCTGTCAGTTTGGGGAACATGTTCCACAAGTTCTGTGAATGTAAGTTTATTATAAGACAAGAGCTGGTGGCAGGAAGTGAGCTGGCTGGCTCTCCTGACTTCCTCGTTTTAGAGCCATCTTAGTCTGTTAGAGATCCAGGAGACACACAGAGTGTGGGAGAGGAGCAGTGAAGGACACAGCGAGCTGCGGAAGATTTACCACACTCTCCCCTGACTGTGTGCACCCCACACTTCCTGACCTGAGTGTCACTGGCCGAGCCGCTGCTGACAATCGCAGTACCGCTGCAGGGCACCCAACAAGTCCTCATAGGACACATTTCTGTGAGAGGGCAGGGAGCTGAGGACACAGAGAAGGACACACACGTCAAACACAAGCCACCACATTCAGAAAAAAAACACACACCTGCACTGCTAGTTCAACCGCGCCATCTACTGTTCATGTTGGTTTCATTCTCATCTCTTTTTTTAGTCAAACTGAAGGTTCATATCTAAAGCTGAATCTTCTGCTTGTTTAGCTACATTTTGAAACCTCAGCGCCTCAGTCACTGATGTAGTATGTGACACTGAAACAGACAGTAAGTAACTCACATGAATTCAGTGAGTCTGATGTGCCAGGGGAGGAAGCCCAGTGTGCTCTCCACTGGACCAAACTTCACCACCAGCTCAGGTTCTGGAATATTCTTTGACTCTGAAAGAAGCACAGGCAGGCAGTTTGTCAGCAGCACAGTCATGGAATCATTCTCTCAACAGGACCAACCTGCTTTATAATAGACCTTCTATTGAAGTGGTGCTGAGCAGAGATGACACAAAACTACAACAAGATTCAGGAAACATTCACCTGAGACAGTTATGCTCATCATTAATGGTCTGTGATTATCAGTCACATATCACCATTGGAATTAACACCCTAATGTGTCATTATCATGTCCAGAGTGGTTTGACACTGTCATCACATAGTAAGTTAAAGGGATAGTTCACCCATATATGAAAATCCACCCCTCCGTCTACTCCGATGGAGGGGTGGGTGAAATGTTTGAGTTGAGATATCTGACCTGAAGAATACCAGCTGCTGCAGCTGCCTGGATCTGAAATCTCTGTAATTGTGACACTGGCCTGTGCAGAAACAAGATCTGCTGATGCCATGAATCCATGACACAGACTGTATATAGAGACTACATGACAGCTCCCAAAATGAAGCCACATTTAACTCACCCCCTGGTGGCTGGCTGCAGTACAGGTCATAAACCCAGCCCTGTTAGCAGAGGGGATGCTGACGAAACAAAAACAAATAAATGTCCCTTTTGTTCCAAAGATGGTTTCTGTCATTTTAGGTAGCTTATGGCCACGTATGTTCATACCATTTTTCAGATAAGTTTGGTTTTAATTCGTTATATGATGCTATAAAAATGGATCGAGAGCCAAGACTTGCTATTGGGATAATGCAGACTCTGGCTCCAAATGATGTTGGGACAACATGGCAGCACCTGTATCATATTGACCAACACTCTTTCTAAAATACAAATCTAAGGGATATGTATATAGTATTGTGACTTAGATACAACTTACAGCTGCAGTGGTTAGCACTGTGGCCTCACACTAAGACGCTTCCACTGGGGGCATTTCTGTGTGGAGTTTAAATGTTCTTCCTGTGCAGGTTTCCACCACCAGTCCGAACACATGTAGCTTAACCAGCAACTTAAACGTGCCTGTAGGTGAATGGTTGTTTGTCTGTATAGGTCAGTGCTGTGATCTATCCAGAGATGTACCCTGCTTCTAGCCAAGGGTGGTTTGAGATTGGCTCCAGGCCTGGTGTGACCCAAAATGGGCAGCATAGCTAATGAATATAGACTTTATTTAAAACCACTAAATCAGAACACAAATGTTTGTTGTCAGTCAAAATAGGACTTTGCTGCACACCATTCATTTCTTTTTGAATTAATTCAGCTTTAAACAGGCCACATAATGGGCATTGCACACTACCACTGTCTGATTATTTTTTTTAATAAACAAAAAACCCTATTTTGTCAATTTCTGTGTTTGTAAAAAGAGCGGAAGTAAGCCTGTGGTGCAGAGCGACAGCAAGTCCATGCAAAATATTAAGTTGGAGATCTTAAATGTTAGAATGAGAAGTGGACGACCAACGCAAGAGTGAGGCTGCCTGCAGTGAAATCCAAGTAAGCTCTCTACAGATCCTGAGACATATTTTTCGTAAAAAGGCCTGGTGCAACACTGCCATCTGCTGGATCAAAGGGGTAACTTCTTTCTACTTTGAGCAATAGGAGGAAAATGAAGCATCTTTCCATAAAGTATATTGATCCACAAAGAATTTTTTTTTTGCAAAGAATAGTATACAAAAAACGATGATCCTGTAGTGTAACAAGTTTTCCCTCCCCTAATAAGTAGAGTAAGTAAGTGGTACCTCTGAGCATCATGTCCAGCATGGTGACGCTGATGTCTCTGGAGCTCCTCTCTTTGTTCTCCACAGAGCGACAGAGCTGCTGCGCTACCTTGACGATGCTCTGCTTCCCATCCTCTGGAGACAACACCTTCACAGTAGGCCTGCAGGACACCACTGACACACACACACACACACACGCACAAAACACAGTATTACCTTTAACTGGCCATGACTAAACACTTGAGCATGATGTATCTTCAAAGAGAGATGGATCAAATGTCCTGGTTCTTAATTCTATTTTTAATTCTAAATGAAAATTTTTTTTGCTTCCTATCAGGAATAAGAGATTATTTCCGGGTTAGGGTAAATGCTTGTCCATACTTGTACCATTCATTCTACTCTGTTTGGATCATGTCATGAGAATAAAACATCTGTTCTGTTCTATGTATTTACATGGGTGTGTCCAGGTGCAACTAGGAGGTTGTGTCGCTTAAATGTTGTTTCCGAAATGAATTGTGGGTCTATATATTTTCTCCTTTCCTTTCATAAAGTGTGCTCTGATGTTTCCTATGCTAAAGGAGTTAGGAAACATTGAAGCTCCTTTCCTAATCATTTACAGAATTCCAACAACTCTTATTATGGTGGGCGCTGAAATACTTTACTCTGTTTTGTGATTAGAAACATAAAACTGGCAGTGTCACAGTACTTAAGTTTTGAAGACGTTTTTATAGTAGGACAGTGTGGGGGACAATTTTTCCATAGGCCTTAAATGTACTGCCTGCAAATTTAACTTTGCAGCAAATTCATGGTCAATTTAAGAACTTAGGTTCGTTGATTTTAATTCACTTTTTAAAAAGGAGCATATTTCACTTTCTAGTATGATTTGAAATAAATATCTGTGCCCTTTAACTCAAAAGTAGCACACACCATCAGCTAGATAATGTCTGAGGAATAAGATCCTTATTTTAGATTCTCAAATATCAACACAACAGCGAAGTGGAGAGGAGAGAAGCACTGCTAATATTGTTTTGTAACTGTCCCAGGCAGTGATGCAGGAGATCTGGATGCTCAATGTTCAACACAGGAAGGACCTACAGACAGCATACATCTTTCTGAAGTCAATGATACAGTGCATGGTTGTCATAATGTTTAGGAATGTTGATGTTGTTGGTTACTGGCAGGTCCACCTCTTCACTGTTGCTGAGGAGGTCCACAACCAATGTGTCACCAGAAAACTTGAATGTGTGGCGTGCTGAGCTAAAGGTACTGGATAGCATCCTGACACTTGGTAGCTTCACAGAGTATTCAGATCCCTTTACTTTGAGCACACTACTGCCTGTTGCATTTATGAATGTTTCTAAAACATGTTTCATTTAGTCATTATGGTTTATGGTGTAGATTGAAAAAAGTGGTTGGAGCAGTAAGCAAACTGGAGGGGGGTTAAGTGTTATGGGGAGGCTGAACTGGTCCCAGGACAACAGTCAAACCTATGTGACTCCTATGAGTCAAAAGATATAAACAGTACATGGCAGGCTTCTAAGGCACCAGGATGATGGTGGCTTTGTGAGCAGTGACCCCAGATAGGCTGTCTGCAGTCACATGCATAACCTGGTCATCAGGTCTTCATTGCCCGCACATTGGTAACATAGGTGTGCCCAGCTCCAGAACACATTTCCGTAATGACAAAAATTATTTAATGAGAGAGAGTGTGTGCGTGTACTATTGGTTTGTATCTCTAACATTAGATTATTTAATTAGGACGTATACATTTTATTTTGTACCTAAATAAAACTAACTGCACTATCCTCCTAAAATTTGATTGATTGATATCCTGGCAAACGTTAAACCTCATTTCTACACAGCCCTCTGGATTAGGTCGGGCTGTCCCACTCAGAGAAATTCTATGTGGAGGAAAGTCGACGTATGCCTATAGGCACAGACACTGCAAAGATCGACATGCTGCCTCAGCCAGCAGTGAGCAAACTGGCTACACCTGCTCCACAGCTTCGTCAGTACAAGTCATAACCAACATGGAAACTAAGATTCACTTGATGGGTTTATGAGACGAGAAGCTATCAAAAGACCAATCAGTGTGTAAGGTTGAAGCATTTAAATATCTCAAACGGATGGGACAGACTCCAACAGAAACTCATTATCCAAGTGTAGGTTGGTACAAGAGAAAGCTGCACTGTTCTTCAAGTACCCGCTACAATCATGGAGAAAATTCATGACTTTGATGTCCACAGTGAAACGGAGTGAGACAGCTGTTATGCCATTATAAATTCAATCTGTTTTGACAGAGAAAGGGTTAAGAATCATTTGATCAATTAATAATAAAGTGTTCGAAATAAAAACAGATATCCCGCTTCACTTTTTCCTTTCTTAGTTAAAAATCAATTCTAGTGGGGGTTTCAGGTTTCAGTTTTCCAGGGGGGAAGAAGAACCATCTAATTTACATGAGAGCAAGACCTTACCAATTGTGCCAAGGAAACTTTAGATGTGTCTGCGTTCAATCTCTGCTGAAGAGCTGTGCGGTTGTTTTGCCATTGTGGCATGCTCTGGGATTGTTTTTCACTTTTCAATGGCTTTCCAGAGCTTTTACTTTGAAACGTGGACAGGAAGTGTTGCAAATGTTGGTGACATATTTGAGAGATAAAGACATTGAAACTGTGGTGAAAGATTGTTTTAAGCATCTAGTTTGTGAGCTCTAGACTCTCTAGAAGAGCAGTGCAACTCACACACGTGAGACATGCCTGAGACGTACAGCTCACACGGGCAGTGTGGCAGCTCTAAGACAATGGGCGCTCACACATCCAGTGCAGCCTGGGCGAAAGTGCCAACATAACAGATGGTGAAATAAAATACCAGCTGCATGGTCAATTTACGTAATGTTTATGTCCAGAGTCAATTTTATTCACGTTTAATGAGACTCGCTAATATCAGATGCAAAATGATCTGATTTAAAGATTTTGTGTGTTCAAAGAAACCTCTGTGGTAGATCTCTCAAACTGTAATACAACTACCTTGATGAATAACTGATGAGTAATACTGACACTGTTTTTGGGATCTTAACGTGAGACAGACGTGTGACACCCCTGTCACTTAGAATATATGGTCAGAAAACCTCAGTGTGACACTCCAGCTTTTGAGAGGGAATGAGAGACTCAAGGCAGTTATATCATGTGAAACATAATCAAGCCCAGAAGGGGAATGGGTTTCAGCTCTTTATCAGTGTATCAACCCTGCAAGTTTAACAGCATTAATGTATTTTACATATGACGTTTAAGTGTACAGTGAGTGACACAATTGTGCAATAACATTAAGGATGAGAACCAAAACGGTGTATTGAACAGTCACCAGTTCTAAATGATTAGAGTGTGTCGCATCAATAAGCTCCGACATAATCAGTTGTGCTCCCTGTTTAACTTCACAGTACTACCAGAGTAGTGTTACTCTATTTATAACAGTGTAATGTAAAGCATGGAAACTGTCTGGGATATATTTTATGTTTAATCTTTTGAGTCACTGTAAATATAGGAATACAATGTTTCACACAATGATCTTTTCCTTTATTCAGCTGCACACTGTTGCTTCCCTTGTCTGTACAGAAGCATATTTGGAAAAAAGCTGATTAGAAAGTGGGTTAGGTGTTTGCCAAAGAAGAATCTGCATTCACCAGAAGAAAAAGAGCTGGGTTTACTCAATCTCCTACCCGTAATACAGAAACCAGGTGTGTCCTTTACATGCCATTTAAGAAATCAGGTTACTAAAGAAAGATGACTATAGGCTGTTTATGCCAAAGTGCATGTAAACACACTGACTGAAATAACAAAAGAGCAGTAAGTCCTCACCATGATGTTGGTGTTTGTCAGTACCATTGCTCAGGAACTCCACATTGTATTTGGATCCATCGCCACCCAGAAAATCCTGCTGCTTCCTCACTATCTCCTCCAGCAGACGAGAATTATTCTTTCGGAGAATACCTAAGGGAGACATCAGCGAGGACAATGAGAATTTCATTCAACTGACAATCCAGAAAAATAAAAAAGTACAAGAGAAGAAAGCAGAAAAGGCCACAAGCAAAAGATAAACCATAACAGATTGAAGTCTGTGGCTGTTTCTTGGAATGATTCCATTCAGGAGGGGGGAAAAAGATCTGGTATTCTGCTCATCCACAATCAGCAAACCAGCACTCAGAACTTGCTGTGAGAATATCAGTCTACTTTAATAGTTTTTTTCCCCATCCAATGTGATCAGAATCTACAACTAAAGCCATGCAGCCATGTAATGTCAGTCAGATAATAAAGGGCAGCTGTATCAGGTGGGATGAAGTCGAATAAACCAGTCTATTCAAATCAAAGTGCCCGTATGAGCCCTAATGTAAACAAGAGTTGTGTCCTTAACCGAGGTCATGTACATGTGGATATTTTCAACTACCTACCAATATAGTATAGTCCTATATCTTTAAAAGTATACATAGAACATGACCATAAACTCTGTGTTAGTGTGAAATTGAGGCATATAATCTGACCTCCACAGTCACATGACATTACTGAAATAAACCAGCGGGAGGGAAGTGGGTGAATCATGTCTCTAGTGGGAGGGAGGATCATTTTTCTCATCAAACTAATGCAACACAAATAGGTGGTGGAAAGTAATGTGATAAGACAACAACACAGGAGACGATGACATGAGGACAGTGAGCAGCTGCTTCAATACACTGGTAGTGATCAGAATTAGTATTAATAAGTTTCAATCAGTAGAACATAAATACAGCAGTGGATCTCCCCACTAGTTTAAATGTGTTGAGTAGTTAGCATTCAAGAATTCAGTAAACCTGAGTCACTGTATTTACCGTGATTGTCATAGACGCTGACATTAGAAATACCGACGGCCATACACCACACCACCAGGTTGGCTATGTCCGTGTAGCTGGGCTCCTCTTCGGCTACCAACAGGCCGATGTGGACCGGCAGCTTCTCCAAGGACCTGCCCTCGGACAGACACCGGGACCGGCGACTGGCAGCGTAGTTCCCAGTTACCGGGTTAGCGTTAGCACCGGGGTTGCGATTTAACTTCTTCTGGTGGTCCGGGAAGCCAGCCAGGGCTACCGGCAGCAGCAGCGCGGTCATAGCCCGCTCCCACAGTCGGCCCTTCCAGCTCCGAAGCCGGACTCGGAGCCAGGAGACGAGGGCTCTGTTGACGTGGACCAGCACCAGCAAGAACCGCCATAACAGGCCGTACAGCAGCGCCATCAGCGTCTCTATTCCTTCAGGGTGTAGACTGACTTGACAGCGTTCAATTGTACAGCATGGGCTCTTTACCTGCCTGTTAAATCTGATTCAGCGGCAGCAGCTCTACGCTCCGCCTTCCGCCATCTTCCGTTCGCCTTAGCAACCCCTGACCTGTGAACCCCCAGCGTGACACGTAGCTCGCTGATTGGACAGAAGCACAGTGACGTGTTCTTCTTCATTGGAAGATTAGATACGTCACCGGTGAAATGCTGCCCTCTACAGTTTGTTATGATAGCTTCAGTCATTTTTCTTGCAGTGATGGACAGGGAGCATCACAAGAAATTATCAACCCTTTCCCTTACCATCACTTTATCATGGTATTCACTATCTTCCAGTGGAATACTAGAGGCCTCATAGCAAATGGACAGAAATTTAAGAGCGTTATAAAGGATGTAAAGGACAAACCTGATGTAATGGTTGGTTGATAGATGTTATGGCAGTATATAGCTCAGTCAGACATGATAGTATATCAAATAATGAAGTGGCTGGTGGTATCACATTCATTAAAGACAATCTACTATTCAGAAGAAGAAATCCTTCAGGTGGATATGAATGTACAGTTGTTGAGGTATTAATAGCATACGATTCTATCAAAATAGTTCATTTCTATAACTCATCTCAGGCTTTAACAGGAGGAGTGTTTAAGGAGATATTGGGACAGGTATGTTGGCGTGGTGACTTTAATGCACTCAATCATCTATGGGGCAGTGATCATACTGATAATTATGGTACAGTGGTTGAAGAAATGTGAGATAAAAGGAATCTTGTATTTATAAACAATGGTAATACAAGATTATAAATATTGGAACAAGATGTAATGTGTTGATTTAACCATAGTTTCTGCATATATAGCTGGCTTATGTGTATGGAAAATATGCAATAATAACATTGGTAGCGATACTTTTCCCATCGTGTGTTCTAAAAATACTGATAAATGTACCCGTGAAAGTGTTCCTATATAGATGGTGCTTTAATAAGGCTCAATGTGATAAGTTTAAAGAGTGCTGTGGGCAAATAACTAACAACATTAAAATGGATGGCACTGTGAATCAAATCAAAAAAAGAAAGAGAAAGATGTGGGTCATGTCTGAAATATGGTTCAAAAGATGTGGGGAAAGGGTATCCAATAAAATACACTTTCTTGCTGAGGAGACCTTATTTCAATGACAGATGTGGACAAAGCAAATCTTATGGGAAGAATGGTGCATGATAAAAAAGGAGGAATTCAGTTCAACCATGGATGTGGCAATTTACCTGGAGGGAAATGAGAAGGACACTAGAGGGCAGCAGGTATTCTGCTCCGGGACAAGATCAGTTATGCAACATTATTTTCAAAGAAATGCCAAAGGAAACAACGGATATAGTGCTGAAACTTTTAAATAAGATATGGACAGATGGAACACTATGCAGGATGGCATTCATTTTACACTTTGCTAAACCTAGAAAAGATGAATCTGATGCTGAAAATTACAGACCGTACATTTCTGTATAATGAAACCCTTAAACCGAATCAGAGAGTGCAGTGAGTAAAGTAAAATTGAGTGCTTGTGTGTTAAGCTAAGACAGAATGCAGGGGTAGAAAAAGCTGTGAAATAACATTGTGGAATTGTTACACCTCCTCACTGCCTGTCTTTTTCCCTCTCCATCATTCTCACACACTTGCAAACACCATCACCAATTCAACAAATCATACTCACAAACATGATTTGCACATCTACATGCATGTGAGGGCCTTCACATGCATGTGCATATAATAAACCAAACCTCAAATCTATGATTATATTTCTGTATATGATTTACAGCTTGTGTGTGTGTGTGTGCAGTAACGACAGTATCCTTCATCCCTGTCTTTCTCCCTCTTTGTCTCTCCCCCACATGTGCACACATCATCACTAATTCAACCACTCACACACACACAAACTAGGATGTGCACATGTGCATCTACACTCAAGAGAATATAACAAATGCAACCTAAATTTTGCTGCGAATTTCTGTATATGAGTTAGTTAGCTAGTATGACCACCATTTGCCACACGCAGTGCAACACATCTCCTCTCCATAGAGTTGATCAGGTTATTCTGACAATTGTAATAATATAGGTATTGCCAAGGATAGTAGTATACATGAGTAGGATATTTTGTAAATCTAAGTAATCTAGTTGCAATCATAATCTACGATCAACTGGCACCACGATCACTTTTCAGTCAAATCTAACTGTAAAAGTAACTTCACCCTTTTGATGTATGTGTCTGGGTTTGAGTAAGGCAGAATAAAATATACTATGCTGCAATAAAGCATGCTTGAGTATTTGTTGCTCATAGTAACCAGTATTTGGAGTCCTATCCTCCCTCACGTCTGTATTTTTGGTTTATGTTACAGATTTCTTCTAACCCTGAGGTCAAGTCATCCTGCCTTCTTTGTTTCCATAAAGACAGATGAGGCCCAGGTGAGTGCAGGGACTCTGCTCTCTTCTTGAAATCCTATCACAGCAAACAGTGCGTGAGTGGTTCAGTTTACCTGCTGAAAACAGGAGTTCTTTAACATGTGTTTTGCCCAGATATGGTGAAGGGCGGGAACATGTGCATCTATGTAACCGGAGAATCCCTGTATGTTGACTGCACTGGTGGAAAGAGCAAAAAATGTAATGACTCATTCACATCATGGGGACAGTTTTCAGATACACTTGGCATGACAGCTTATTGAATACTGTTGTCTCCTCTGTGGATGCAAGAAAAACAGAGACAAGCAACTCAAAGGTAAGATTTATGCCTAATTGTTTGGAACATTTCCCAAATCCGTCACTTACACCTTTCCAAAATCCAATTAGACAATAAAACAGATTACATTAAACACTGGCTTCTAATTGTAGAACTGCTTCTTCTGTACTCCCACGTAGAAGTATCTGGAGACAGAGCTGAAGGAAACAGGATGAATTAATGTCCCAGATAACCGATGTGCCTCATGTTTCTATGTAACCCTACATAGACTAGGGTCTTTAACCAGGTAATATGTGATCATGCAATACACCATTGTTAAGAGAAATCCTACCTCCTTTCTTGTGATTGGAGAGAATTGTCAGTTTCCCTCATCAATTTACACCCAGTATATCCATACTAATAATTTTTTAAAATATATATCAGCAATTAGTTTTTGCCAACAGGCAATACATTTTGACAAAGTATTGCCTGTTTTCTACCACTCTACATTTATCAGCATTCATCCTTCCCTTATCTCTGACCAGTCTCCCTGTTCTTACTGTATGCTCTACCATGAAGACCTGAACGAGGGTGCTGCTAAAAATTGTTGCCCCTCTGATCTGTGCCTCACCACAGTGTTATCATTCACATCTAAAGTGAGTTAATTAGAATTCTGTGCTTGTTGTTTGTCCTGACAAGCAGTGTGAACTGTGAGACTGTATGGTGTGTTTTTAAACTATGGCGTATGGTCTGTTAAATGGTTTGTATTTATGAAGTGCTCTCCTGGTCTAGATGACCACTCTAATCGCTTTACAGTACAGTTTTTGCCATTTACCCATTCACACACAAGTTCATACAGTGCATACTAAGCAGCACTTTTTTGTATGAGAATGGCACAGGGATTTAGGGATCAGTATCTTGCCCAGGGACACTTGTGAACACAACATGTGAAAGGGGAAGACTGGGATCCAATGAACCAACGACCTTCTGATTAGACAACCCGATGGCCTGTATTTATACAGGGCTTGAGGACCACTCAAATCCCTTTACACTTCCTATAAGGTCACTATGCAGGCCCCCCACAAATTAACCAAGGCCCTGTCCAGAAAAAGCAGAACTATCCTTGGGGGCAGGACAAGAGGAAAAACCTCCATGAGAATAAATTGCGTTTACAGCATTCACTTTAACTTGTAGTCTCTGCGAGTTTATTGTCAGCAAAGAACAGTAATTATAGGTTAATGTGTTAGTTTGCACTAACCTACCTGGGGACAAACAGTCATCATCAGATACAAACAGCTCAGACCCTAATTGAGCCATTAATGTACCACCCAGCTGATTGGCCCCACAGTCCTAAAGGGATAGTTCACAGAAAAGTTAAAATTCACTCATTATCTATTCACCACTATGCCAATGGAGGTGTGGGTGAAGTGTTTGAGTCCACAAAATACTTTTGGAGTTTCAGGGGTAAACAGCGTTGCATCCAATACAATTGAAGTAAAATATACAAAAGAAAAAACATTCTCCTCCTCCATACTGCTCCTGTGGTGTCATCTAAGTGTCCATAAGCCCCGAAATTCAAACTCGACTCGGAACGGTGTTGTTTACACCATGTATTTAGTCTAAATATCCTTTGTGATGCTCCTCTGGAACCACGTTCCTGAGGAGCCACGTTCCCGAGGAGCTGCAGTAACTGCTTAGTATCGCTGATGTCATGTAGATGTTTATGGAGTTTGGCCCTCTGTCGTGTTTTCCATAAAGAGGATCTTGTAAAGGAGGTGGTTGGTGTCTGAAGGCTCTAGCTGGGAAAGCTGTGGATTTTAGTGAAGTAGGAGACATTTGCTGTTAAACTTTTCCAAAATGCAAAAAAAAAAGTATGGTCATTAGATCAGTGAAGGAGATAGTGTAAATGTCATTTTAGGATGTTTCTATATATGTTTATGTCTTCAAACAGGCTTGGTATATTGAGGGGATCTTTAAGTGACTTAAAAGTTGATCTTGAGTTTAGCTGTGACCCTTTAAATTGATCTTTCCATCTATCAGAGATGCTGCAGATGTGCAGCTTTAGCAGAAATATCTCAATTTTCTTTTTCATACTCAAAAGTCAGCAACAAAGCTTTGGAGTTGGTGTGCAAATCTTTTAATGGTTTACAGTACTAAGTTGGCAGTTTCCCCACTTCCTCCAGACTTTGTGCTTAGCTCAACAAAACAGTCCAGGATTAGATATTGGTTCTGATCCTCTCATCGTAGTGAGAGAAAGTTGAGAAGCAAGACTATTTATTTTGGTTCTGGAGTGTTCCTTGAGTTGAATATATGGCAGTTCAGTGGACAAAGTCACAAAGTGATTCATAGAAATCCTGACTGCTGGCCTTAGGCAATGGTTGAATCTAGTGGAATGGAAGTGATCATGTTTTGTTTGGTCTGAAGAACCCTGATAGCTGATAGTGTATTCGACTCGGCCTCTGTTTTTGTTCACTGTGCTTTCTCAGAAACAACAGTTAGGAATCCTTGGACGAGAGCACAGATCCTCCAGCCAATCAGGATCCGGATCAGATTCAAATACAATCTGACCAAATTCACAATCTGACTGAGCTGAACAAACACTGCTATGACTCACCTCACTGTGTTCTTCTACCAAAGTCTACTCCCTCTCTCTATCAACTCACAGCCACATCCTCCGTGTCTAAAGTGAATAAAAGCGACTTTAACTCTTAAGTGAAAATCACCAAAATTATTAGGCCATTACTGGTTTGGACTTTTATGAAGGAGTATTTACGGTGGCCCTAAGAGCTCAACACACTGCAACTTAAGAAAACACATGCAAGTGGACAAAACACAAGCAAAGTCAGAACACATCTTCATCAATTTGACAACACATTACAGAAACGCGCTGCAAATACAGAAAACGAGAATTACAAGAATGTCTTCATCAATATCAACCTTCGGTCAGTCACTCCCATATATATGATCAATCTATCTTTTTCAGAGCTTTCCAAGCTGAACACACCTGTCATCTGCCCACTATAGCGTTATTACTCACTCTCTGCCCCTGGAGCTGCAGAGTCTAGTTCTGTGATGAGTTGAATCACAGTTGGAGCTCTATTGATGATGAATTAGTTGTTTTCCTTCACTTTCACTCATTGTGAACATACTGTTTTCTGAAACAGGTCCCATGATCCATAGCTACTGAAAGTGTTTGTTTGAGGTTATCATTGCCAAAGATGGTTGGATTAGTTCATATATCAATAATAATTTGTTAACATCACACGGAACAATGCCAACCAAGTCTGGGAGGAATTTTTCTTTGTGTTCTATAGACAGTTTTGGTTATGGGGATCTCTGTCATTTTAACTGTCATATAATGTTCCCTGTGTTCACTCCTCTATTCAAATAAGTTGAAAATGTGAGTAGCAGTTCAGAGGTTTGGATTCAGGTCGATGTGGACTAGATGAAAAACGATACAAACCTCTGCAACTGCCTTGATCTCAAAATTTGAACGGACATGGACATCGTTGGTCACTTGCTAATACTGTCAGTGAAATGGCAACAACACAACTTTTACCTATCTTTCGCTAGGTTTTCTTGGTTCATTGTAACTCATCTTGTATGCATATTTTAACTCTCTGTGGAAACATATAGTTTTCTTACACCTTTGATTCAATCTAAATCAATTGAAGATCAGTTGAAAGATCAGAATTGAACCACCTTGACCTTCAGCTGTCTGCATGTGCTGATTGTGTTCCACTTTTATCAAATGGAAAGCTTCTTCATTTGGCTGTTGTGCTGCACAGATGGGTCCTGTCAGTCCTACGTTAGTGTACACACTGCAGTGGGGTTTCCAGGCGGTGGGGTAGTGAGGCCAGAGGAAGGTGGCTGGGTCTGTTTACACCTCTACAGATCAGCTGCTTCAGCACACAGCAGCCTGAATAAGCTGCTAATACTCTGGATGGAACATGACCCATCAGTCCTGCAGGTCATTAACAGGCTCTGACAGGCTGTTACCATGGCACCCGTTCCCATGACTTCTGTTCCCATGGCCAAGAGCCTCCAGGGGAAGTTTGGCCACTTAAGAGAACAATAGTGTTATTTCTGGTGTTTCCTGCTGGTTACTCTGACCAAACAACACACAGCCTGTTAAGCTGCAGGAGCATGAAACCAATGGTGTGTGTGTGTGTGTGTGTGTGTGTGTGTCTGTGTGTGTGTGTGTGTGTGTGTGTGTGTGTGTGTCTGTGTCTGTGTCTGTGTCTGTGTGTGTGTCTGTGTGTGTGTGTGTGTGTGTGTGTGTGTGTGTGTGTGTGTGTGTAGAGCAAGCTGTACTTTACAGCTTGGTCTTAATAAAACAACAAGATATTCATAAGAGAGATGGGAAGTTACTTTCTTCTTTTAAATTTGTAATTTGTTTTGAGTGTTTTTATCCCTTTTATTCAGCTCAGATTTGAGCTTCTCATCAAAAATGAAGTTTGGTCTCCTTACAGTTTAGTAAGGCACTGTAAATCAAACTTCATCATCTCACACACACAGAGCAAAGCGCATGCGTATATGACAGACAGACAACTCCCATTGAGCACATGTTCCCACAGGTCACCTGATGGTGTGTCTCAGTTGTGTGCTCCCTCTGACTGGACCGAGCTACTCATCTCAGATCCTTTAATTATCTCTGGGCTGCATCAGTGCCTAAGGCAGAAAGACGTTGGGCTCCACACAGTGCGTTGGTTCTTTATGCTGTGATCTGACACTCGTTTTGCCAAGGTCAGTCTCGGCTGTGGTTAAAATTCAACAAACGTGCCATACAGCACACAGATCTGCTTTGTAAAGATCAATTTGGTCTTATAATACTGTATATCAGTGGACATCATGAGTTGTTTCTCTAACTGAGGGAAAACCCACACCAGCATTCTTGCATAAGTCTAGAGCAAAAAAACAAACTTCAATCAGAAATACTGGAATCATCAAAGTCAGTGTATTTGCTGATGAAGTAATGCAGATCTTTTGCATTGAGCTCCTGTTTGGAGTAGCCTGATAATCATACTAAATTGCCATCATTTACTCTTTAGTCATCTTTTAGTAGTGACTATGCTGCTCTGGACATAGAAGCTCTGCTAGTGGAACGTTTAATTGTCATGTAAGAGAGGTTTTAAAAGTTGTTGTTTCCCTAGGTCATCTTACAACAACCTGTATAATTCAATTCATATTTCACGTGTGTGGCACTAAATCATAACATACATTATCTCAAGGCACTTTAAATTGTACGATTGGGTTTCAGTCACACAGAACAAATTAAATAGATGATCAGTCAGTAAATAGAGTGACCTAAGATTCAATAGATCCAATTTTATTATTCTGTTTTTGGGTTCTAATATAGTAGTTGTATTAATTTGTATTAGATTTGTATGTACTACTCCTCTCCTATTTTTTTTTTATTAACTTAGCTGGTTGGGGACAGTGGGGGGGGGGGTGGTTTTGCCTGTCTAATAAACTTTGTCATATATATGAGAGCTGCTCCAACCAAAGTGGAATAAATGCTGTGTCTCCTAATCAGACCAGGTTTTCCCCAATAGCATAACCAATTATCTACGAAGCCCACCTGAACCGGCATTCAATCAATCAATCAATCAAATTTTATTTGTATAACCCATATTCACAAATCACAATAGGGCTTTAACAGGGTGTGACATCCTCTGCCCTCAACAAGAGTAAGGAAAAACTACTAAAAACCCTTTTAACAGGTAAAAAGAACGTAGAAACCTCAGAGAGAGCCACATGTGAGGGATCCCTCTCCCAGGACGGACAGAAGTGCAATAGATGTCAATGTGTAAAGGAGAACATCATCAAGATAAGGGTTTTAGCAGCATTGATAAGGGTAAACATTTGAAGCATAACTATTGGTCAGTGAATTGGTGGATTAATGTCAATAATGGTCAAGTATCTGAGAAATACTATGTATCAAGCAGTCCTGCTGCAATCATAGTCTATGGTCAGCAGCCAGCAAGATCATGATCCACCATCAAGATCGGATGCCACTATAGTCCACAGTCATTGTCCACTGTCGCCATTAGGATCCACCATCAGCTGCCACCTGGATCGTGGTCCACCACCATTATCAGATGCCAACACGATAAAGGATCTGCCATACTGGATCCACCATTACGATCTGCATTGTCTTTGCACACTGAATTAATATTATTTCTTGTGACCTCTGACTGACGTAGTCGGATGTCGTTACTGCCGGTGCGAATAACAATATGATTGTATCTATGCTAACCATTAGCCAGCAGTTTTAACTTTGTGTATCTGGCCCCAGGAATACATTTTACTGTGGTTGCTGGTGTCGCTAACTTCATGTTTCTCTGAATTAATTCACCAATAACCATTGTTTGGTTTATAATTGGGATATAATCAATCAATCAATCAAACTTTATTTGTATAGCCCATATTCACAAATCACAATTTGTCTCATAGGGCTTTAACAGGGTGTGACATCCTTTGCTCTTAACCCTCAACAAGAGTGAGGAAAAACAAAACAAAAAACCTTTTAACAGGGTAAAAAGAACGTAGAAACCTCAGAGAGAGCTACGTGTGAGGGATCCCTTGAGAAGCACTTACTAATGACAAGGAATAATTCTGAAGTAGCTCCGGAGCATCACCACAGGTCAAGAGAAAAGCCCATTCAATATAGGCAGGTGTAGAACGGGCACTGCACTAGTATGACATAATAGACATACATTAACAGTGATATCTTAATAAGGGATAGCTGTGTATTGGTCAGTGTATGTTTTAGAGTAATCTGTGGATACATAGACCTGGAGTTCAGATGAGCTCAGTCTGGAAATGTGTGTTATAATAGTGAGCAAAGAACTGGAGCAAAGTCCTCACTCAGAGAATACATGACTGCAGTGCTAGGTGTTTAGAGAGCACACAGATTAGGATGAACCCTAACCCTTGAAGCTGGTAGCAATGACAATGAGAGTTTTGTGCTGCTGCCTGGTTTTGTTGTTTATAACATAATGTGTCTTTTAGTGTATTTTGTCCCAAAAAACTTACAGTATAGTGGCTACATGTTTACTGATGTTGCCCTTGTGGTCTCAGGTCCCTGACAACAACCTGTAATTATCAAATACCTCAGAGTAGGGAATCATCTCTAACTGATCAACTGCACAATGATCCACAATTTATTTTTCCCTTTTTTGTCCTATATTTAGAGATGTTTCATGATGAGATGGTTACCAAAAAAACGTTTTTTTTGTTAAAAATGTAATATTTATTTTTGTGCAGGATAGTCAGGATAGGAAATAAACATTTTGCTATTCAACAGCAATGATCTATATCTGTCACAGCAAATTACACTAACCAGTCTTTCTTCAGATTATTCCTTTCCCCACCACCATGCGACCAGCCAGAAGAGGAAGGGGAAACAGAAACTCCCTTCTGACCTAATGTATACATGGGGGCTAAGCCTCCAATTTTCTACATTCCTCTGAGGAAATAAGAGTAGAATTCATTGTGGAGGCTTTATTCACTGATGTATGTGGGAGCTGCTGTATTAAAGCTGTGAAAAGATGATATGAAATGACCTGTCATGGTCTATTAATTTCCATATAGCAACAAAAACTGTATTCATTCAACATCAGAAGATAGTTTCTACACACAAATCAGTGATTCCAGCACTAGAGAAAATTTCATATGGTTTTAAAAACCAAGGTAAAACCATGAGTTAACTGTTCCTGTGAGGCAGGCTAACTGCTCTCCATAATCTAATCTCATCACAGATGACCTTATGATGCTACAATGCGATATTGGCCATGAAACACACAGCATATGTGCACAGACGAAGCAATTCCTCAACCAACTGCCCCAAATTGTGGGAAGCACATTTACTCATCGATCCAAACCTTTTCAAATAAACACAACACATTTGTGCAGGAATCTGGCAGGGAGGTGTGTGTAAGGAGCTGGGAGCACGAGGAGCCAGTCAGCACAACCTGCAGACATTAAGTAACCACAGAGTCTCTTATGGTCCACTGCATGTGGCTGACTGTCAGAGAGTAAAGACACAGGTGAGCTGCAGGGACAACATTTGTTGGTTCTGATACTCCAGGACAATTAATATCAGCTAGACTAGCATTCAGAGGAGTGCATACCCCCACCAAGGCCCAACAGTCCCTTTAAATTCTGTCAAGCATTGATCAGTCACCCATGAATTATTCCTGTGAAACTGGCGAAAATATCAAAAAATGCAATGTTAAAGAAAGTAGCTTTTATACTTACAACATATTGACTGGTTGTTTATGTCTGCCTTTACTGACAAATCACATATTAGTGCAGTCCTCACTCAATCACTGATGGCTACCTATTAGGTGAAGTATATAGACTTGAAACTGAAATTTTAGTATTGAGCAGAAGCAGATGAAAATGGGCAGAACAACCTACACTTTGCAGACTGATTTATTATAGCTTATATGTTGCTGATTCATTTAGATCAACACTACATGGATGGAGGGAAAGTAGCTTTGTCAAACATAAAAAAAGAGAGACCAGTACAGTCTCAGATTTGTGGCCCTGATGTCATCTTGACAGTTACACAAGCAGAAATAGTATGCATAAGCAGAGATAATATATAGTGTGGTATAATGGTAAAATGTTCCATTTCAACAGCTTCAAAGATCAACTCACATATTCAGTATAAAGACTTTATTGGTTGTAACTGCAATCTGTCATTACAAAATAAACCATAAACTGAGAAATTACTGTGGTGACAGCAAAATCTGCTGTAGAATGCATTCAACAGTTGCATTTCACGTGTCAAGAATACATCTTATAGAGAAACATGAAGGCACAACATTTGGGGAACCTGGAATGTGTTTATAGGCACTTCATTGAAAAAGTGGTCAAAAATAAGCTTTACATAATCCTGATCATCATGACCTATGTGTGATACTGTGGAACAGACATGCTTCCTCAGCCTTCCAAAACAACAACCTAAAAATGTTTTGTCAGTATAAGTGGCTGATAATCAAATGAGAATTCACCATAGTGTGACGACGAGACTGTTCCAGAACCAGTCTATAGGGTAGAGATGGTAGAGTTCTACCAAGGACTGCTACAGGGTGAGAGATAAGAGGCCTGGATTAATTGTAAACTGTGGGCAACACTCCCATCTTGACATTAGGAATTTTGTTGAGTGCAGAGAGGAGATGGTAAAGGGATATGTACACACTAGATCTGTTCCAACATTCCAAGTGTATGACTCACTGTGAATTCAATCAATTTCAGTAGATCAATACGAATACTGTCATTTCTGAATATCCTAATGTTCAATATTGTTTGTGCCGATTCTCTTAGAAAATTGTTTTCCAGTGGTATACTTATCATAGGAGGGAGGTAAAACCACTAAATATATTGTTCACAACTTATATCCCCATACTTCTTGGTGCAATTTCCAAATGAGGCTGAAACCCTTAAAATCATTTTAATAAATATAAATTTATATACAGTCACAGTGAATTTAATACCTCAGAGCCATTAGGTACTCTGACAAAAATACACCCTGCGTGTTAAGACAATGAAGGGGAAAACAGCAGTAGCAAGAAGAAAAACCAGACTGTGTGACTGTGTAGGTTAATATTGTTCATCACTACAGCACCAGCAGGTTTGTACACATTTTTGTATACCATTAAGTTAATGTGTTTGCTTAGATCTTTTCATGGGATGTGTTTTACGGTTTTTAGTCTTATACTGTCAGCTGCAGTCCCACATGTCAAATAAATAAATAGTTTCTTGGAAAACACTATGTGTAGTGACTCAATTTTCCAAGCTAACTGATTGGTCATGCTACACTTATATAAATGCTGACCTGTTATCTCAAAGTAGCTGTGCAGCATAAATTGCCATGACGATTTACCAAGGGTCAAACCAGGTAGCAGACACAGAGCCAGTAGAACGAATGAACACACACACACACACACACACACACACACACACACACACACACACACACACACACACACACACACACACACACACACACACACACACACACACACACACACACACACACACACACACACACACACACACACACACACACACTAAAACGAACACCACCCGCACCCTAACTGCATTCATACTTAGTCCAGACCATCAGAAACTATGACTCTACCCTTGTTATCCAATTAGTTAGTAATTACTGTGTTGGCTTCTCTCTTCACTTGAAACTGATAATGGCAGCAACAGATTTCTACCCCTATAATGAATAGATAAAGTTTGTAGTTAGGCATACAGCTTGCAGCGGGGAATTAACTTTGCCACTTCCCATGCATGCGTGCCTTCAGATTGCCACAAAGAACCTCAAACTGATGTTGCATGTGGAAGGAACTCAAAATAAATACAAATGTTAAACCTTTGTGTTTTAAATTTAAATTCACGTTCAAAATAAATCAAGTGTTACAAAAAACATCATTGCAGAATATATTAACTGTGAATAAAAATAAACAGTCATCCTGTGATTAATACGGAAGATCATAATTTAACATAAAAGAAAATATATATTCTATAGTTTAATTAACCAGATAAATACAAAATAAAAAAAATGCTTAAGATCAGCAATAAATACATTTTGATAAATAAGCAGTGATGACCAGAGCCCCAACACTAAAGACTCTGAGAAACAAACTAGAAAATAAAATGACCATAATAATAATAATATAATAATAATGAACATGGTGGAATCAACAGAAGAGTTCAGGTTCACCTGATTTCAGACAGCTGTTTAACATATCACCTCAGACACAGAATTGATCTGAGGGGGGGTTGGAAAGGTGTGGGATTGAAAAGGCTCAACTGCTGAACTATTGAGGGTTTAATGATATTAACTTTGCAGCAGAGTTCGAACTCTAAAGACTCTGAAGTGGCAAATTAATAGCAGGAACCTGCCAATGGCTAAGAGGTCACCCAAACTACCAGAGAAAAGGCTATCTTTCTTACCTCCTCCCTTGCTAAAGTGTTGTCTTTTTCAAGACAGACTTCAGTGACAACAGCAGTCAATAGAACTACTTTTTACAAAAAGACTGAGAAAACAGCCCCCAGTGTTTTCTGTGGCTGATCCAGAGATACTAGTTGATGCTGATCTAAAGCAAATCTATTTAAATTCTTTGAACATAAACTAAATTCCACCCACCGTCAATGTTTTGGGATGGAGGCTGAAATCTTAAGAGACTGGAAAAAGAAAAGCTTGACTGTACAAGTTAATAAATGGGAAGTGAAATAATATTTCTTGTAATTTGAGTGAAACTCCCCTTTAATTCAAGCTTTGGCTTCAGAATTTCTATTGAATCCTGTTCAAAAACTCTGGGCACTCAAAACCCCTAGAGAAAGATAACTGACCACCAGCTCAGTGAAACAAGGCACATAATAATCCAAGTCGGCCTAAAAAAAATAAACAATCACATGGCAAGGGACAGGAAGCTGGACACGACTAGAAGAGAAGTCTAATTAAGAAACGTTCTCCAGTTCACTTTGTGGTAACTATCATTTAAAAGTTGAACACTGAGCTGTGATAAGCCCCAGAGGTGTAAAGATTGCAGCACAAGTAATAACCATCTACTGGAAAATGAACACACAAACTGCCCCCATTGCCACTCTGACTGCACCAACAAGTCATTTAACTACTTTATAGTGTGACCTCTGAGCTTCTTCTCAAAATCATTCACATTTACTTCATCATGGCCACCAATGCAGGGCCTGTACTTTTAGATGATTCTGGTGTACCAACTGTTCATCACGTTGAGGAGACTTGATCTGTGTTTGGTGGGGGTCCTTAAAGGCGAGACAATCCTCAAATGAGAAGGCATCCGGTGTTCTCCTACTCCTGTAAACAAGACTGAGAGGAGGAGGAGGGAGTTATTAAGGTTGGTGGTCTCAATCTTCTCCTACCCTCCTGCTCTCCCTCAGGTCAAACAATGCCAGGGTGCACCTTAATCATCAGAGATTGAAAGCCTGCTGAAGATGGGGAGACGACGAGAGGAATCCAGGAGGGGGGACTCAGAGCCACTCTGGCTGCCCATGCTGCTCTGGTACCCCTCTTGGTCAGACAGAGAGTCTGGAGGAATGGGGGGGCTCTCTGATGTGGGTTGAAAACAGCAAGGAGTGGTTGGGGAAGAGGGGACCAGACCTTGAGGCTCGCATGGAAGTGGGTGCTCCAAGCTTTGGCCAAACAGGCTGGTAAGCTCCTGGCTTGAGTAGGTGAAGGGGTTGCTCTGCAGTAGCCGTCAGGTCTTCAGTGGAGAACACTGGTGGAGGTGTGACTGAGGTAGGGTTATCATCCAGGCCGCCTGAGCTGGGGAAGCCAGCGAAGCTGAAGCTGTGTTGCAGCCGAGGGCGCACCATCTTGTTGAAGACAGAGAGGGGAGGGGGCCCACGGCGCTCCTCTGCATTGTGAATAAAGTGGCAGCGAGGGCCGTATGGGCAGAAACCAATTGTGTGGAAGGTGCGGCACAGCTCAGTCTTATACTTTGGGTGACGGCTGAGGCTACGCAGCTCATGCAAGCCATGGGCAAATTGGCACTTATCTCCGTACTTGCAGGAGCCGTTCTCCTCAAAGGGTCGGCACAACTCTGTTTTATAACGGCTAGGGTTGACTTGGCTACTTACCCCCACACACACTTGATTACCTGGCCTGTCCCCTAGCTCTGAGTAAGAGCGCTCACGAAAATGGTTCTCCTTGTTGTTGCCACTGCAGCTGTTACCGAGCAACACTGAGGGATCCATTTTAAGGCTGTTGACAAACTGATTCTGAATGAACTTCGTACTGGGGAGGCTGACAGAGTGACGGCGCTGGAAAAGGCCTACTGGAGAGGGGGCCTCCACCACCTTCCTGTCCAGCAGAGACTCAATGGGGTTGCAGGAGTGGTTGGCACTGGAGCATGTGGCAGGCGTCAGCTGAGTTCCACCAAGACTATTGTTGTTGCTGTATGTGAACATCTTATTGTTCTGTAAAGAGAAAAAAAATGAGTAAGTGCATGGTAATATAAATAGTTTCCACCATGGTAATATAAATAGTCAGTGACTAGTGTGTGATGCGTTTATGAATCCTTTCTGAGCAGTGCATCCATTTTGAACAGACCCACAGCAATCAGAAAGTAGTCAACATTCTCACAAGCAGGTTTGGGACCATAGAGCTTCACATTTTAAATACTGATAATGGCTTGGCAATATGCACCAAAACTCCTATCTCTATCTTTTGCTGATTGGTGATACACAATCGACATTTTATAAAAAAGACTGATAAAAACAAAACGCTAAGACAAGCTTTCCTTTCCTGCAAAATATATAGCTGCACAATAGGTCAACATTTAAATAAAAAATGATATAACATAAATTAAACAAATGTTAGTATTTGTACTAGTGGGTAAAGAAGCCCTAATTGGAAAAGTATAAGGCTCATAAACTACTTATGGAAGACATTTTAATAGATGTTTTATAGTACATCTTTGGAATTTAGTCTTTGCACTGGTGGTTAACTGGCGAGTGTTAGTTAGCGTCATCTGGGAGGTGATGTGAGCGTGGCGCACACTGAGCAGTCACAGATTAAAAAGTGAGACGGGTCACCGTGACTTGTTACGTGATTTTAGTTTTAATCCCACAACAAAATTAGATGAATGAACTGAAATTTGTTCTCTAGTAGGTACTTTGGCCTCAGATTATTACTCCAAAAATACAAAGAAAAAGTATTTTATACTGGAGGCTAACTTCTTACAGAGAATCTGGCAGTATCAGAATAAATATCAGAGTTTTAAGCACTTCAAGTTAGAGTTGTGCGACTTATAGGTTGATGTTTCTAAAAATGTATAACTCCTTCATGTTTAGTGGGTGTTTTATCTCTATGAGATACTGGGAACCTTTTTACACTTTACACTAAAAGGGAGATAAAACAATGAAGATAATTATCCTTGATAGAAATATAAGATATGGTCTATAGAACTCAACCCATCCATGTTTTGACGGTGTGTCTGTCAAAACAATATTATGAAGCTGAAATATTATAACCAGCACTGCTTCAGAATCAGGACAGACGCACATTAAAAGGTCTGGTGGTCTTTTATGGGTCAGAGTCTGCTTCTTCTTCACTCCCCCTCTGACCTGTGTTCACTTTACACTAAGAATAAACACCTTTACTGATCAGTTATTAGGAAACAAACAGTACTGATGTTTACTTTGTGTTTGTTTGATTCGCTCTAGAGTTTATGAGACATGTTTAAACCTGCTACACAACACGAGACGTAACGTGCACAAACAGGACATCAGGGTTAAAGTGACCGGAACGATCACTCATGATCAGAAAATGGCGAAAATGACATAACGCAGTGCTTTAACTTCATTGTTGCAGAGGAAGCAACACCAGGAACATAAATATGAATTCATCAGGTTTCTATAAAGAACAGTTCTAAGTGTGAGTTATTAGAAAACGTCAGGAGCAGAGTCACTTGTTGATCTGCACAGAGCAATGCGCCTCAGTGCTGATTGGATTCATATCGTGAGATATATATATACACACAAGACTGGTACCTTGGCTCCATCCATGTTGCAGGACGTTAACAGAGGGGAAGAGGGAGCAGGGTTACGTGAAGTGTGAGAGAGACAGACCCCCCCCCCCCTCTTCTCCTCAGGAGAGATACAAATACAGGCACTGCTTTACATCAACTTAAACGGTACTGCTTTCCTTTGAAAATAGAATGTAATAAGTCGATATTACACCCAGCCCTAATACAGAATAAAAAAATCTCACTAATTAAAAAAAAAACATTTTTTTAACTCTACTTTTGGAAATCATTGTATCTAAAGACCTTATCTTTAACCTTATCCATAAGAACCAGAACTGATAAGTATGACATGTAAAACTGGAGGTCACCACCTAAGAGTGAGAGATCCATATCATCTGCCAAATAGGCACCTACTTCTGAGGACATTTTAGTGTGACTTGAATAGTCTTAATGAACAGCCAAATCTGATTTGACTGGCAAAGTTCTTGGTTGGGAAAAGCCCTATAATCAATACACACTGTAACTACAGTAACAGTAAATCTCAAAGAGGCACATTTTTCTGTTGCTCAGAGCATTGGTCCAGATCTTTTCAATTCACACGTAGAGCTGATCTTTAAAATAATCTTGTGAATCAATATTATTGCTACTTCTGCCACATTGAAGTTAAAAAGGAACACTTTGTTTCGACATGATCTGCCAGAAGAACTTCTCTCCTGTCTACAGCCTGTGTCTGTGTGTGTGTTTGTCTCAAACAGACAATACATTTATTTAGTTATTAATCGATGGGGCCAAATCAAGAATCTTGACCGTTTCGGTCACTTTAACACTGATGTCTTGGCTGTTCGTGTCTTGTGTTGTATGTGGCAGGTGAACTGAGTGTGCATCATTCTTCTTTTCCAATGTGTTTAAATGCGTGCCTCAAGATTGAATCAAACAGACACAAACTAATGACTTCAAGTACTGTACAGGTCCTAATAACATCTGATTAGTGTTGGTCTTTACTTGTTAAAGGAAAAACAGGTAGTGTAGACCAGCGCGGAGTTAGGACAATTCGACAGGATACTCTGGCATGGTAAATTGCGACCGGGCCAAAGGTGCTTCTGCCCTGATCCTGAAACTGTGGCAGTATTAAATTTGCAGCGGTAGGCCGCCTGTGATTTAAAGCCTAGTCGACAAAGTTTCCTCTCGTGTGACTGCCTCTGTGTCCCCGTCTGGTTCAAACACTCCTCTCATCTCTTTAAAGGGATAGTTCACTCATAAATGAGAATTCACCCATTATCTACTAACCCCTCTGCCGATGGAGGGGTAACTGCAAGTTCTTGTGAGAACACTGGTGAGTATTGCAAGAACTCGCGATAGCTGCAATGACGGAGTAAGAGTAACTAGGAGATTGACAACTGAAGACATTTAGGCTAAAAACGAATGGACGTCGTCGACAAAAATAGTCACCGACAAATTTAATTGTCGATGATTCGTTGGTTACGTCATAGCGCGTTTATCGTGCCATGCAGCTGAATTAAACGTCGATTTACCGGAGGTGCTGATGGAAGTAGCTGAGGAGTGAGCCATCTCGCTCCCTTCCTATCTCTGAAAGTCACGCATGTGCAATAGCGACAAAACATGGACCACTGGCGGTGTCCGTTCACCGCTTCACCCTTAACTTAGCCCGAAAAAAAATACCTGCAATATTTATAAGGCGGACCTTGCTTTCCATGGAAGCAGGACACAAGCATTTGAAGAGGAGGCACATTTGACATCGTAACGTAGACAATGCAGACTCGCCTCTGTAAGATAGCCTGTTATCTAGCTTGCTATATAAACATATATACCTGTGAGCAGGATTCTAGAATCCAGTACAAAAATATGGTTTACACTTTTTTTTTTACGAGTTTAAAAGCGTAATGTTATCCTATTGCCGGACATACGTCTTTTTTTAATCACAAGTATGCAGTCCGAAGAAGACTGTAGTTTTGTTTGTTGATGTTTTTATTGCTGATACTTTCCCTGTCTTTTTGTTAACAGAAAAAATGGATACTTGATTTTTAATTTATTTTTAGTATCAACACTTGGCCTGTTCTTGGTTCACAGGAAAAAGGGAAACGTGAATTTGAATAATTTTTTTTATATTAGCACTTTGCCTGTCCGATTAGTCGATTAATCGTTTCAATAATCGACTATCAGAATAGTCGTTAGTTGCAGCCCTACTAAAAACATGGTTTAAATGACGTCATCAAGTCGAATTTGAATGTCGGGGCATACAGACACTTGGATGACACCTCAGGAGCAGTATGGAGGCATTTGATGTGTTTTTGTGGTCACCATTTACTTCATTTGTGTTGGATTTGGCTGCAATACTGTTTACCCCTGAAACTCCAAAAAGGTTTAGTGGACTCAAACCCACCCCTCCATCGACATAGTGGTGAGTGGATAATGAGTGAATTTTCAGTTTTTAGATTTATCTCTTTAAGCTAAGATGCTAGTTCTGGAGCTTTCATTGATCAGTTGGGCTGCTCCCTTGCACCTTGCATGAAGGCAGCGGCTGATGTAGCTATTATGTCTTACTTTTTAATAAAATGAGGCTATTGACTTATCACGGTGATGATGGTATTGCACAATCGATGTTGTGGTCCAAATATTTATATCAGTATTCAATCTGACCCACACTTTGATTTGTAGCCATCTAGTTATATTCTAATAATATAACTTGTAGGTAACACTAGCGTGACCATCGTGTAGCTATTATATTAATATTACACTGATGGCTCGCTGACGGCTTTAGCGCGGTGCGGCAGGAGCGTTCCACAGTCTGCTCTCCGCTGCCTGCACCCAGTACGAGGCTGAGAAGACCTCCGCCGACCATACCAGCACTATCGTCATTGGGCAGTGTGGCAATATACTATGCCACCGGGGTCTCCCTACTGGTGCTTTTCAGCATCTTTATTAAATTAACCAGGTGAAAACATGAATTTACAAACTCTTAAACTTAAAGCTGCTGGCGACCAGCTTTGCAGCTCATTATTTGATCTCAATTACTATTTTAATACATTGACATGTCTTATTTAAGATGTCAAAATATTTTATTTAAATTCTTTTGAGGGAGAAATTTTCCTCCTCCACACCTAAAGTTGTTCGAAGTAAACAGACACTCAGAACTGACTTCATCCATATTTGCTTAATGTATTTTGCAATTTCACCGTCAGGTGTGCATAAGCTAATGGCTATGAACAATTTTTTAAGAAACGTGAAATATATATATTGGTATTGGCCATGTGAAGCATGTAATTATCGGTTATCATATCGGCCAGAAAAATCCATATCGTGCATCCCTCATTATTATGCAGAGATGGGTTCTACAGTGTCATCTGCGCTCATTCCATGCACCTCTGTAATGGCAGCCTCTGAGCAGCAGCTAAACTTCCCTCTGCTGTTAACACAGAGCTGGTGCTCACTGTCCGTTTCATACTATCACATATAAGTTGCACCTCAATAACTCATGGGGAAAGTCTCACCGCTGCAGAGGACTCGCAGCTAATTCACTTAGAACTAACTTGGGACAAACAAAGCCATGTGCTGCAACTTTTTACCTCCGGTGACACAGTGACGCTGTTTTAACTGAGTGTATGTCCAGACAGACACAGAGGAGCCAACACAAGTTAACTAGAAACAGCTTAGGGGATCTGTAGTTACAAACTTATTTGACACTGTTTGGTGCAAAGTTCGAATCACGTAACAAGTCATGGAGACCCGTCTAACTTTTTAATCTTTGACTGCTCAGTGTGCGTCACGCTCACATCACCTCCCAGACGACGCTCACTAACACTCGCCAGTTAACCACCAGAGCAAAGACAACATCACAAAGACATGCTATAAAACCTCTGAGTGGATGAATGACGTGTACCACGAGGAGTCGACAACCGAGAGGGTGACACGAGTTACGAGCCTGAAAAACTTCAAGTCAAACTTGCAGCAAGAAAAGTGGCTAGGCTAATGTTAGCATGTTTTGAGCAGAAAAGACCGTCAGTCGGCCGGCTCTTGGGGAGGCGTCATTTACCTTGTTTGCGACTTCTCCGTATTCCAGGAAAGGAGATATAACAGTTGCTGTCATGTTGGCTGGTGAAGGATAATAGCTGCTGTTTCACTTCGGTAGTTGTTGTTTACTGCTCCGTGAAGAGCCCCCCTCTGCCGCGTCGTTCTGCTGCGCACTTCGTTTTCAGCAAGCGGCGGCCATGGCTGCGGGGTGGGCGGGCCCACTGTGCAGCCTGGGGCACACAGCGCCCCTGCTGGACGCACCTGCCCCAGAGTCCGGGCTTCAGAGGAAACATTCCTGAAATACTCTTTCAAATAAAAACATCTTCCTTCTCCTTGCATAAAGATACACACCTAACGTGTGGTGCTATATGATGCTAACATAGTGCAACCATAGGCCGTATACAAAAAGTGCAACGCATTGGCACACATCATAATGCCACAGGTTGTGGCCACAGGTTGTGGCATTATGATGTTGATATGGCTCACAACTTAGATAAGATAAGATAAGCTAAGATAACAAGTGGAGTATGACCAGAACAATAAACTACATGTGACTGATTAGAAGGTGTGAGTCAAAACACAGTATCCACCAAACCAACCCACTGATTTACAGAGCATCTGATAAACAGTGGGAGAGTTTATCACACTAACAAACATCACAACTATTATGTCTTCATTTCAATTCAATAACATAGAGCATAGGCCAGTGCATACATTATTTTAAAATGTATTTGAATGGTAGTCAACCACTACAAGCTACATCATTACTGAATAAAATCAACAGCTTTCTGCTACAGTACTGACAGAACTGAACATTAGTTCAGGTTATATTCTAGTGCTGTTGTACAAAGTTCAGTGTGTTTGTGGAGACTCCCTTTTTCTGGTTACTTTCTTGGAACTGGTAATGTTGTTGCATCTTTCGCTAAGACTAGACTAAAATGTCCAGCGCATTAGTTAAATGTATAATTAGTTTGTTAAAAAGTAAATGTCCTGAATGAGTTACTATACATGTCAATCAAAATTTTATTTGTGTAGCCTATAATCTAAATTTGTCTCATAGGGCTTAACAAGGTGTGACATCCTTTGCCTTTGACCCTCAACAAGAGTAAGGAAAAAGTACAAAAAAAACAAACTTTTAACAGGTGAAAAAGAACGTAGAAACCTCAGAGAGAGCCACATGTGATAGATCCCTCTCTCAGGATGGACAGAAGTGCAATAGATGCCACGTGTAACAGAGAACATCAGAAAAGTATTATAGCATTGATTAGAATAAACAGTTTTTAGCATAATGGAAGGTCAATGAATTGATGGATTATTGTCAGTAATGGTATCTGAGTAGACATAATGTATATCAAGCAGTCTTGTTGTAATCATAGTCCACTATCAGCTGCCACCACGATCAGGATCCACCATCACAATCAGATGCCACCATAGTCCACAATCCATCATTATGATCCACTGCCTCCATCAGGATCCACCATCAGCTGCCACCTCGATCATGGTCCACCACCACTATCCACCATCAGCTGCCAACATGATACAGGAGCCGCCATTACCATCACGATCAGCCAGCACGATACAGGAAATGAGGCACAGGGAAGAACAAGATCATTCTGAGTTCAGGCAAACACAACAAAGTAAAACTAGAAAAAAGGCCTTTGTGTTATCACCACATCGGGGAACTGAGCAATCTGGTGGAGACTGGAGTGTAGATCCAGGGTCTTTATACTGCAGGTGTGGACAAGAAGAAGAGACTTGAATGACTATGTCCAGACAGACAAAACACACCTACAATCAAACTTTACATTCACGTGCTCCTTGGAGAGTCCCATTTCCTAAGTTGTGAAGTCGTTGTTTCGATTTCGGTGTGTTCATGTGTGCTTTGAGGTTGGAATGTGAAAAAATGCATTATATTATGTGTTTAGAGCATTTAAACAACACATTGACATTTCTTTCTAATATTTGCATAATCACAGATAGCAGTAAAAATGGATCAGGTATGACAGGCACATAATTATTTTAAACATGAGCATGTTAATCATAAAATATATAGTCTATATACTGTATTGGCTAAAAAAATGTAGTTTGTGGACAAAGAAACTCAGCCTCATATCATCAGCTCGAACTGAACTTTTTGGTTCAAACTTTTTTGAACTTTCTTTCGAGGTATGCTGGGCAATCTCACTGATCCAGTCAGAATGGAGCCTTCCTCCAGCGCTGGTTGCACCTCTACAGGAGAGCAGGCCCATTCATGGGTGATGGAAAGGTGGTGTTGGGACACAGAGGCTGAGAGGTCAGGTTCTAGAATGTGGTGGTTGGACCTATTTGTGTCTTGGCAGCAAGCATAATATAAGAAAAAAATTAAGGAAATTAATCTATTTCAGTGTGTGTCCAGCTTCTGAGCTGATGTTCTTCAAGGGCTATTTTCATTCCCAGAGGATAAACAACAACTGCAGCAAAATACTGCGGTTGTAGATAACAAAGTACAACAAAATATATATGTGAAGATTCTCAGTCATCCAGGTCATGGTATCTTCAGAAGTTGTACAAGTGTATGTACAACTGGATTGTATGTGTTTCTTGATGTTTCCCTTCTCATCCAAGGGACTTCTTCAATTCTAACTGATTAATAGGAAGGGACCTTTTTTGAGGATAGTAATGTGCATATTTTGCTAGAAAAGAAAGAAAGAAGCCATCTTTGTCAACCTGGAAAAAACACCAATCAACAGAGGAGGTGGTTTAAGAAGCCAACTTTCAGCCACCTACAATGCTGTCCTAAGTTCTCTCTCCAGACAGCTCAACACCCAACCCTACCCGTACCCCAATGACCCTAATGAATCACACGATGGCAGGGTGGGTCTACAATTTACAGGTATCAACAGACATTCACAACTTGACTCAGAGGACCCCAACACAGGTACAGACCCACAGAGGTTAAATACCTGAAACCTCCCGTTAGTCAGATATGAAGAAACCTCTTGGATGAGATGTGAAATGTCTTCAAGAAAGACAAGCAGGTCCAGTTGCCTATGTATACTTGTTCAACTTCTGTAGATACAACAAAATTTATATTTCTTTTTATAGTCATGTAAGGTATTTAAAGCCAGCAACCACTGCCCCCACAGCCCCCACTTGTTCATCATGCATACTCAATATAATAACAGCAGCTGATATAATTCTAGTGTCATCTGCACAAAGCATGTGCTCACTTTTTCACAAGCTATTTCACAGCTTAGTCATTCAGCGTTCTGTTCACTGGCTGCTGAGAGACAAAGTCTCCAGCAAGCCTTCAGCACTGAAACTTGAGGGCTGTTTCACACGAAACAGAATCATGGGATCAGAGTCAGCTCTGGTGCGCAATTTTCTGAAAGCCAGTGTTTGGTAAAATATAGACATTTTTCTGTCTTGTGTCATTTTTTGCGCAAAGCTGAAAATTATAAATACACCTGTTAGAACTCCATAACATGCCCAAAGGGAAAATCTTTTAAAATAATTAAATTGATTGCACAAATAGCATGATGAAATGAAAGGAAACAAGAGGAGCAAATAAAAAAAAACAATAATGTTGTCTGTAGGGTTATTGTTTTTACAATTATAAAACCAATTTATCTAAATTCCAGCAAAAACATGTAATTTGCAAAAATTCGATTCAGTCCAAAACATGATTTATCTGTAGTGGTTTACATCTGTCATACATTTCGGTTTTGATTTACTGGGTGACAAGACTTTCAATTTTTGAAAGAAAATCTTTCCCCTTTTTTTGATTGAAAATGTAATTTTTAATGCACAAAAAACAAAACTTTATTTATTGTATCATGCTTGTGTCAGTATCCTCAGGGGCCTTTAATTATCATCAGTGAAAGCCATTCAGTAGTACTGTATGTGATTTACACATGTATCATTTACAGTACCAGACTTAGTTCAGTTTTTTAGCTTGCAACACAAATGTATTGTACTGCATTGGGTGATGCAAAAATCTTGGTCAATGGCGCCATCCAAAGGACACAGTCTGCCACAAACAAACAAAGCAATCACATTTTCCCCCTGAAAATTAAAATGCAGCTCATATACAAAACTGACATGAACAGACAGAACTGACATCGTCAGACATCACAGTGAATGGTAGCATCAGGACAAAGGATTTATTGCAGAGGTTTTTAGCAACTTAATCCTATCAAGGTGATTTAAAAGCCAACTATTGTGTAAGAGCATGGACTTCCACTTAAATAATTTGAGGTATCTAACTAACAGAGTTGTTGATGCCAAAATACACAATGCAGTTAGAGTAAAGGCTATTTAGTGAGCTACTGTAATGGAAAATTCCACTGATCAATGTCTTACTACTGTGAAGAATGTGTTCTACTGTTTTGACTGTTTTCTGTGCACTTAGCTGATACAACATCAATGTCCTCCACCTCCTGTTGACCTTTATTTGTGCAACTGTGTGCTGGATTGGATTCCTCTTTTTGTAAAAGTGATGCCAGACAGCAGACGGTCCTGTCTGCTTTCTGTTCTGTTTCCCATTCATCACAGTGTATAAAAACCCTCCTTTTTAACTTTCTTGTAGTTGCACTCCGAGCCATGTTGCTGGCTGTGTAACCCTCTGCAGAGCTAATAATTAAAACTCTAAGGCAACTCCGGTCTGAGAAACTCATTATTTCAAATCTCATGATAAATTTCCACGACAAACTTGGCGTCACGGACAGGATCCCTTGAAAGATCGTTTGGACCCTAGAAGTCTTCGGTGGTTGGCCACCCAGGAGAAAAAAAAATCTTCTGCCTCTACCTCTGACATTTAAGAGACGAGAGGACCGCAGTGATTGGGGTTCCGGACCTTCTTCACAGGGATCCAAAGACCTCTCTTTGGTCATCTTATATCTGGTGAGATGTTGAAATTCAGATTTTTCATGACTTTAAATTGAGTGTTCAAGGGAAATTGTAGATGTGCATGATTTCACACATTTAATTGATAAGGATGGGTAACAAGGGAAGTCAGGGACTTCAAAACCCAGAAAGTCCAAATGGTGGGCTTTATGGTTGCGATAGTGAGGGCGGGAAAGTGTGACATTTCTTCCAATATGGTCCAGAGACTTTGCTTTTCCTCATAATGTGTCATTCAGTGTCGACAAATTTAAACTCCTAAGAGAAAAAGAAATACAATAAAAAGGTCACAATGTGGAAAGACAGAAAATAATAAGAAATGTCTTGAAATGTGGGTAAAAGAAATAGAAGGGACAGAAAACAAACGTTTAAACAGAAAAAAAAAAGAAAAGATCTCTGTATCCTCCATTTACAGGGTGTGACGGTCCTCCCCTCAACGCTCGAGCGCTACCTCTCCATTGGCCACCCTTACATGTACGAGAAGCACTTAAGCACACGCTGTGCTTACATTGTCATTACGCTCGTCTACATGGGCAGCATCATTTTCTGCATCATTCCTTTCATGGGTTTTGGTGACTACGTGCAGTACTGCCCGGGGACCTCAATATGATGCAGTAACAAGAGCAGACTCTACCAACCAATGAAGAGTCAGTCGCTGACTATCTGACTCATCTGACTGTCCTGTCTGACCAGCACAGCGGCATCCCGGTCCCTCCGCAAAGGGACCAACCAGGTGCTTATGAACACATCTGAAACAGGCCTTCCTGAATGGTCTGCTCCCTCCACTATGGGCAAAAAGATCAACAGTTCCAGAAAGCACAGCTAACCACGATGCAGGCTGTGCCAGCACTGGTGGGGCCCCATAGTCAAGATGGCGGCGAAAGCAGAGCCAACTTCACTGTACCAGGAAGAGAGGGGCGCGAACAGGACGTGGCTGTGGGTGACGCCTCCCACTGAGCTGAGACAAGTTTTTTTTCGTCTGCAGACAAAAAGGACATTGGGCAAAGGACCGCCCCCAGCAGCGAGAGGATGGGGGGACAAGAACTTTCACTGCTGACTGAAATACAGGACGTGAGGGGGGAGCGGGCAGAGGGAAGGCGACTTGCCTACCCACAAAGGTGCAGAGAAAGGGAAGTAAAACACACACACGCATCCATACACGCTCCTGCAATGAAGAAATGGCTACACTAACAGCACGCTCACATACGCCAGACCACACACAACTTTGTGGTTCTTATGTTAAGTACAATAGTGATGCTTTTAAGAAAATGCCTCAACTCGAACTGTGTGTTAACGGTCATAAACTCAATTTCATGGTCGACTCTGGTGCAGGTTATTCTGTGGTTAGGATGTCTGATTTACCCACATCTCCTGAAATGAGTGGTCGCTTTATTTTCTCTCAAGGCTCAACAGCAACAGTAAAGGAAAATTTCACAAAACCTGTCCCGTGCACGGTTAAATTTGACAAACATCCCATAAGGTTTGAACATGATTTTCTGTTGTCTCATTTATGAATCTCTGTTTTTGCCCTTTCCCGATGATTCTCTGAATGTGTCCAATATTGTTCGGTTGTAGACTTATCCAATGTTTTGTTTAATATTTTTATTTTCTTTGGACAATGGGGAAGAACACAACTGTGTTGCTGAACTTCAAGTCTAGTGTTCACCACGACCTGACCTTTCTGACGAACCTCTTTCTAACTCTGACTTGACTCTGTATGTAGATGGGTCCTCTTCACATGACCCTGTCTCTGGTACTAACTGTGTTGGTTTTTCGGTTTGTTCAGATAACAATGTTCTCCTCTTGAGTTCTCTTCCTCATCACCTCTCAGCCCAGACAGCACGGAAGTATGCAAATTGGCTACTGGTAAAACACTCACAGTCTACACTGACTCCAGATAAACATTAGGTGTATCTCATGATTCTGACGCCCTTTGGCAAAACAGAAATTTCCTCTTTCAGGCTGTCACAATCACATCTGACATGTCACTTCCTCTTTTTCATACACAGACAGTATGTATCACTTCTGATATGCCCTCCTCTCTCTCCGCAGTACAGTCCACTGTTACTCCTCCTGAGATCTCCCTATGGAAGACCTCTGGTGCTATGTTCCGAACTGGTGTGTGGTATGGCCCTGACAACAAACCCTGTTTGCCAAAACATTTCTTTCCTCATTATGCTAAGTTAGCTCAAGGTAAAGATCACACATCTAAAATGGGGATGTTATCTATGATCACGGAACATTGGTTTACGAAAGGTTTCTCCACCTTTGCTCAAAAATACTGTCAGGCATGCGTAATCTGCGGCACACACAATGTTGGCAGGCCAGTGGCTGTAACACAGCCAGGCAGCACACCCACCGCCTGTACGACCTTTTGAACATCTGATGATGGACTTCATAGAGCTAGCGCAATCAGAAGGTAAATCTCACTGCTTAGTGATGGTCGACATGTGGTCAAAATGGGTTGAACCCTTTCCTGCCTCAAAACAAACTGCAAGTGTGGTCACCAAGCCAGAGGTGGAGCTGTGGAACGAGAGAACGGCACACTCAAAACTAAACTTGCAAAGTGCGTGGGGTGAAGACTCGTCAATATTCTTCTATGATTTAATGTTTGTTATTGATGTTTGTTGTGATGATTCTTGATTATTTTTCGTTAGTGATCATATTTTGATATGATAAAAAGGGAGGAATGTAATGGAAAATTCCACTGATCAATGTCTTACTACTGTGAAGAATGTCTTCTACTGTTTTGAACTGTTTTCTGTGCACTTAGCTGATACAACATCAATGTCTTCCACCTCCTGTTGACCTTTATTTGTGTAACTGTGCGCTGGATTGGATTCCTCTTTTTGTAAAAGTGATGCCAGAAGGTCCTGTCTGCTTTCTGTTCTGTTTCCCATTCATCACAGTGTATAAAACCCCTCCTTTTTAACTTTCTTGTGGTTGCACTCTGAGCCATGTTGCTGGCTGTGTAACCCTCTGCAGAGCTAATAATTAAAACTCTAAGGCAACTCCGGTCTGAGAAACTCATTATTTCAAATCTCATGATAAATTTCCACGACACTACATTTCAACGTTGTCAAATTGACTGAATCAAAACAGCAAGCAATGAACAATAAGATAAACTAATACAGTTTAAAATCACATTGCTTTTGGTTCAGATCGTGTCTGTGAGTGATGCGTGTGTGTGTGATCGGATGAGGGGCGGGACGCGAATTTAGTAGTTGCAACATGTGCGCTGACTTTCAGCACACTACCGCTGAACACTCGCTTTACTCGTGTACTCTAAATGTCTGTGGAAAATAACTCTACGGGACACAACCTGTGCTATAACGATGACTACGTGAAGTATGGAGAGCCCAGCATTTCGGCGGTGATGTTCTCTGCCGGTGTGTTGGGCAATATCGTGGCACTGGTCCTGTTAAAAGTCCGGCGCGGGAGGACCAACCCGTCCCATTACCAGGTCCTGGTCACTGCGCTTCTCCTGACGGACCTGCTCGGCTCCCTGTCTGTCAGCCCTGTTGTGCTGGCCGCTTATTTTCACAACAAAACACTGGTGGCGATGAGTCCGAACAAAGAGGTGTGTTCTTACTTTGGCTTCAGTATGACCTTCCTGAGCCTATCCACACTGGGCATCCTATGCGTAATAGCGCTCGAGCGCTACCTCTCCATTGGCCACCCTTACATGTACGAGAAGCACTTAAGCACACGCTGTGCTTACATTGTCATTACGCTCGTCTACATGGGCAGCATCATTTTCTGCATCATTCCTTTCATGGGTTTTGGTGACTACGTGCAGTACTGCCCGGGGACCTGGTGCTTTCTTCAGATGGGTCACACGGAGACGGATACAATTTACATCGTTTTTTACGCATCTCTCATCCTCATCATGAGCTGTACGACAGTGGTGTGCAACATATCTGTCATTTATCTCTTGGTAATGATGCACAGGAGGGGTAAGGTCCGCCGGCTCTTCAGGCACCACAGGTCCATGACGGAGGAGGTGGCTCATCTCCTGCCACTAGCTGTCATCACTGTTGTCTTCATCTGCTGCACCTTCCCCATAGTGGTAAGAGCTCTAATGGTTACAATTTTACAACAGTGTGGTTCATCAACAAGAAACCAATAAAACACAGACTGTTCTTTCTGGTATAGAGTATATTGCCATGGGAAACAAAAGAAACACAGACATCTCTGTTTAATCTTTTCCAGGTTGATATGCCGCTGTATTACAGCTCACAGAGAAATGTTGTGCTCTTTACTACAACAATTATTTTACTGATATAATTATTGGTTATTGCCGATTTGGCATTAAATATCTGATTCATTCACTTTAACAAATTAGATGAACCTACGTCACAATATCAAAAGTGCCCCTCCATCTCTACCAGCTACAACATGACAATATTGCTTAGTACTGCGCATAAAATGGAAATAATATTATAATACAGTATCCTTCAGAATGTAACACTGCACTCTGCACTCCACACAAATGTGCACGTTGCTCTGTCTGCTGGATTGTAGAGATACAAACAGCTGAGGGGAACTGGATTTTAAACACTATAGGCTCTGAGTACACAGTATACTGTCCTTACAGTAAAGCCTTGTTATGCATTGTTGCACAGTCTTCACTTGTACATGGTTGCTATCGTGATGCAGCGTTAGGCCTAATGATTATATTATGTTGTAATTATGTATTTCCTTTTCTTTCCCATTCCCAACACACACACACACACACACACACACACACACACACACACACACACACACACACACACACACACACACACACACACACACACACACACCCACACCTCCCCAGCTCAGAGTGTACATAAACCTAACAGACAGCCAGGAGGAGCGTCAAACAGCTGATCTAGAAGCTCTCCGTTGGCTCTCATTCCACTCCATCATTAACCCATGGGTTTTCATCATCCTCCGCCCCTCTGCTCTGAAAATTATTTGGAAGAAGCTGCAGAAACCACAGAAGTCCAAACAAGTGGGAGGAGGCCATGCAGTACAGCTCCAGAAACAGGAAAATGAGGACAATAGTGGACATGGATGAGTTGCACAAGGCCTCTTAGGCCTGTAGCATATTATCTGTCTAAGGGTGGGTGAAGTGAACTGAAGAAAGGCTAAAAACCAAACAGAACAGATGTTGCCACATCTCAGACAGCAGACACCAGGAAGGTCTCTAGATGATGTTGGAGTGTGAGGTCATGTTACTTAGGCAGCTGTTTTGAGTGGGCCTGTCTCTTCTGTTAATCTATCAATCGTTGGGCCATTACACACATGTTTTGTTGCTAATAAATACAGAAATCTCTGTTTATCTGTGTGTCTGACTCTCAAATTTGTGAGTGGTGGAAATGGGGGGGGGGGGTGCATTGTTCTGTGTCTGTAAAATATTGTCGGTAAAGGTTTGACTGATAGGCTGCATCCTAAATGTGTTGGAGAGGAAATAGTATCATGTCATGTATGGTGAGGGTGTTGTGTCAGTCAGCTGAGTTCTTGGAACAAAGGACAAACACAGTTAAACCAGAGTAGAGCAAAAGGTCACTATAGAATTCAAGTGATCTCAAGATCAACCTGTGTTCAGCTTTCTATTATGTGCAGGCTATGAATCTCCTCCATCCTTGAAGACATTTTGACAGATGACTTATTTTTTCAAAGGAACAACAATGTCCAGTGTAGATAAGAAAAAATTATTGAAGGCCTTTAACTGGTCATTTGTATTAGAAGAAATTGGAAAAAAATTCAAAATTCAAGGTTCGCAGTGGTAACAAAATCATTCAAAATAAAAGTTTTGTTCTCCACTCCTAGTATATCATAGGCTCTCTTTAATGATTCAATCACAGCGGCAGAGTTTTACAGCAGAGAAATATTTTTAGTCATCACACATGGCTGTAATGTAAATGAATGTGAGAATGCAGATTTATGCTAAATACTTTTCTCTTTAGCTTACTGTAGGCTGCACATTGGAGTTGCAGCCATTTTGCATTTTTCTCCCAAGCGTGAGTGTTTTTGTTTCCTCCACATGATTCCCGTCCTGATAGTAAATCATACCTATGAGATGCAAAGTTATAATGATGAGATAGTTTCTCATTCAATTTTTTTTTTTCATCATAGTGGCGGAAAGGCTGTGTCATTATGAACAACAAACTGAACTGACTGAAACACCATGTTTGAATATGCAATTTATGCATTAGGCCTGTTTAGGGTCATTATTATTTGCAAATTAATATTAATTTTATTATGATAGCACATGCTGGCCCACACTATCAACTGTTCAAAGTGACAGTTACAAAAGTAACAACTGGCCCACACACTACTTGTCAGATGAGAGTGGATGAACTGAGGAATAGTTAAAATGCATAATTATGTAGTTGTCTCACCCTAAAGTCTGTGGGCCAGTATTGATACAAAATCTCCATCTGCATCACAAACTAAATGAAAATGTGTTAATAATATTGGCCCAGTATTGGGTGAACTAAACATGAAAGAGTAGACTTAGATGTCACTGTTCATAACACACGTTTATCCTTTGCAGGACAGGCTGCTTTAAAAAAGTTGTGGCATACATTAAGAATACACCCACCTCTCCAGGCACAACTCCACCACTGGTAACTGCTGATGCTGTAACATTGTTGATGTTATCCTGTTCACCCAGCTGCCTATTTACACATTCAGCAGACAAAACAACATAACAACATATTGATCATATTTACAGCTCTGGGCTCTACAGGAGACAAGTTCCTATCTCTTCAAGATCTTCAGTGGTGTCAAATAAGCAACAAAAGTCACTTGTTTCTTTTCTAGCAAAACATTACTGCTGATGCTTCCTCATTTGCAACCTCACACACTGATCCAACAGAAGCTGAAGCTGCTCAGTACCACCACTTTACCGCTGCTGCTCATCTAGCTGTTCTCAGTCCCCATTATGATGAGGAACAGCACAATGAGGAAATGTTAAAGAAACCAGCAGAATTGTCATTGTGACCTCAGCAACATCTGTTTGTATTTTATCTGATCTTTTCTCAGGCTAAGTTAAAGGATTTGGTGAGAACAAGACCTTAAATGACCTAATGCTATTCCCACACCACTGTTTACATGTCAGGAATGTAAACTGACTTCAGTTTCACACTACTGGAAGTAAAAGGATCAGAGGAGTCATCCAAGCTGTGGTTGTACACAGACATTACGATTTACATTACGCATTCTGAGAGGAGTGGAAATATAAACTCTGGCAGATACTAAGTTTACTTTTCGGCCTGAGGTTTCTACTGGGAAACAGGATTATAAAATACCCAACCAGATTCACAATGATTCCGGAAACACAATGAATGCACACTTTTTAGTTGTTAGAATATAATGCTACTATTGTGGACTTTGTCTGTTAGATACGAGATGTGCAGTGGAAATTACTCTGACTTGTGGCGGATCCTGTATCTTGCTTGCTGATCGTGATAATAATGGCGGATCCTGTATCGTGTTGGCATCCGATCGTGATGGTGGATTATGATCGTGGTGGCTGCTGAGCAAGATCATGATCCACCATCAAGATCGGATGCCAACACGATAAAGGATCCGCCTTTATTGTCACGATCAGCCAGCACGATACAGAATCCTGCCAGACTGGATCCACCATTACGATCTCTGATACGCGATCCACAGATCCTAATCCATGATGTGGCCACAGCTGCGGCCCTGGATCTGCGGACAATAAGGCAAAGGGACTCCGGGGAAGAAGTCAAGTCAGTAACATGTATTGATGAGACATGAATTACTTTGATATGATAACGATTGAGAAGAGGAATGAGAAGCTGGAAAGAGAAGCTCCGTGTGTCATGTGTCCCCCGACCTTCTAGACCTATAGCAGCATAACTAAGACCAGGTCCAAGACAAGCCTGTACCAGCTCTAACTATAAGCTTTATCAAAAAGGAAGGTTTTAAGCCTACTCTTAAATATACAGGTGGTGTCTGCCTCCCGAATTGAAAGTGGGAGATGATTCCACAGGAGAGGAGCTTGATAGCTGAAAGCTCTGGCTCCTACTCTACTTTTAGAGACTTTAGGGACGACAAGTAAGCCTGAATTCTGGAAGCGCAGTGCTTTAGTGGGTTGATAAGGTACCATCAGCTCTTTAAGGTATAAATCAGCTCTTTAAGGTAAGGTATAAGAATATGGGCTATACAAATAAAATTTGATTACAATTTGATTGATAGTTGCTCCACATCAATATTCCCCAAATGTATTATTATGGTGCATGTAGAAGAACTACAGTAGCATAAACCTCATAGAAATAAATTTGTGTTTTCCCCATGGAACACAATGCTCAGCTTATGTTGTGTTGACTCTCTTCAGCTGATGGGGAATTTGAATACAACACATAGTCCAAAAGTGTGTCTGCAGGTAAGGTTGTACACATCTTCCCATAAGTATTTAGAGGCAAACATAGAAAATAATAGCAAGAAACCAAGGGATAATGTCAGTGACCAGAGGTCACAGTCTGTGACTGTGAAAGTGATCTATCCTCCTCTTACTGCCCTGATGAAAGCCACTGATAGTTGCTGTGAAAGAGGCACATGAGACTGAGAACCACCTTTGGGACCTGGAATGTACTTCTCCACACTCACAAATAGCACTTTATTCAGTGATCTTTATTTCCAAAAGGCAATCAGTACATTTAATGTAATGGTTGCAGGAGAAATACTGTGAGCAACGTCCAAGTACAGAGCACTAGCAGCTTGTGTGTCTTAACACAGGCAGTTACATAAAAAAACTAAATGTGTCAGTAAGCATCATCCTGTGAAGCAAATAGTGGTATACAATCAACACCATATACATTGTTATATATTTTTGCAACATAGCATGCCTTTTTTGTTCCATGTCTTGGTTTTCTTTTTAAACTTAGACAGTTTTGTAGCTCTTAGAAGCGTTTTAAAACACATGTTAGTGATGATAGTCCTTGCTTTTGCTGCATTCAAACTAGCGTAGAGCTTCACTTAGTAATGTGAACAGTAGGATCAGACAGATATGTGCATACACAGATAGTGAGTACGTTAACATTAATTTAAGGGAGTTGAGGTTAAAAAGTGAACGTGATTTTATCACAGTCAGTGACATATTTGTATGCATTTGGTGTCATTTCCCTCAATGGTACATTGTGTGTATGAAAATGTTCTTCATGTCATGGGAAGAACATAGTTTGATTATACAGCCACCACCATGGCTGCAGACAAAGAAGCAGTACCATTAATGGCCCCTTGATGCTGGCTGTGAAAATTTCCGACTGCATAGAATTCCATCCAAAATGTCCCAAATGTAATAAAACTGTTTTCTGCAGAATACGTTATCACATGAAATTTGGGTCTACAGAGCTACTCTTCCTTCCTCTGTGACATCATGGTGAGTATGAAAATGTACCAAAGCGGTATTAAGGCTTTTACAGGAGTATATAATGTGGTATGTTTGCTTGATTGACGGCCTGTGAAGTGTGTTAGCGATGGTGGTTGCTACTTGCTTGTCCCAGCTTAGCTCCATCAATGCTCCTTATACTTTGTTCATATTAAGATTTTAAATTAAGATTCCACTGAGGGGTAAACTCAAATCCATGCTCCAGAAAGTCCCTTCAGGCACTTTCCGGCTGACTCTTACTTGTCTGTTGATATGTTTGACTCAAGTTCAATGAAAAGTACACAGTGCATGCTCACATAGCACTTTATAATCTCAAACCATTGCTTAACTGGTATTCCATGTACAGTATGGACCAGTCCCTCCTCTTGCATTATGGCTTATCTTCCATTCTGTTGTCACTCATTTTCATGGAGCATCGGTGCAGTCATTGTTCCGTCATCCTCTCAAAGTGTGAATGCAGCACTTTTCAAATAGTGTCATCAACAGACATTGGGACAACAAGCCCTGAGATAGTGTTCTAAGAGGTCATCATCCAATGGACAAGGTACTGAGAAAACAGCTTAGCTTAGGGACCATGCACAGACAACGTGTGGCGTTTTCTCAGTTGACATTTAAATCTAAACTATCAACTCGGTTTTAGTAGGCAACATGAAAAACAGCATGACAATAAACACAGTGGAATTGTTACATTTAGATCAAGCCTCTCTTTTTACTCTTTGACAAGAGCTTTTTTGGGTCATGATCATTTTTGTCTTTTAATTGTGTTCTGACTTGAGCCACATATGGAGTCACAGCACCGAGTTGGAGGCCCATACTGTGTCAGACCTTATTTAAAATATTTACAATCATTAATTTCAGTATGCTAACACTTTGAGAACAGATCCTATTTCTGTCCAGCCTTGTCTGATTTTATTTGAGTCTAACACCAGGCTGACAGCTGGTGGAGCTTCATCATCTTGGATGTGACTAACATCCTCTACCTCTATGTTAAAGGATATTCCAGATTTATTGCAACAGGATACAAGCTTTTAAGAATCTGGACATTACAGTTTTGGCCATCATTTCTATCAGTGATGATAACAATGCACTCACCAAGTGAAATGTTCAAATCTGGGACCATGTCAACAAGTCTGATAACGAGAGAAGAAGTCTGTCAGATGTTAGAGAGGAGGTATTCTATTCAGCTTTGCTACTTAAATAAACAGCCTGACACCATCTAGGCGGGACCAGTAACCCAATGTTTAAGTAAGGTTCTTATTTTCTCCTGAAAGTTAAATATAGTACTGGCCAAAGTTTTGGAAAAACAACCCAATATTTCTCTAAAAATGTTCATTGTTTCCTCATTAACAAGGGGCGAACTTCCAGAGAGGATAATCAGTAGTTACATGTCGGATGTAAAGTAAAACACAAAATACACTGAACACAAAACATTGAGGTATGTATACCAAAATCAATCAATGGGTCACTGCACACACATCTTTCAAAAGTGCAAGAAGGTCTGCATTTCCAGCAACAACACAAAGATAACCTGGTTAATTAAAACTTAGACATCTTTGTGAAATATTCACCCATTGTTGAACCCCAGATCATTCTCCAGATATTAAAAGAAAAACACCTGTGACGATGTTTCAACATGGACAGCAGACAAGCACACATTTGATACCACACTCTGTGTCTACATGGATCTTCCTATTTGTTGCCATGTACAGTCGTCCATACATTTTGGGCTGCATGTATACAGTCCAGACTCTTGAGGCTACACAGATGGACAAGGTATATTGTATGCTTGAAGTAACAACAGCTGTCATAAAGGTAGGTTTATCATTTATTATACACGTGAATCAACAATGGTGTGAACAAACAGCAAGTGTCATCTTCATTTAATCGCTATTTGTGCATGATACAGACAATTCAGAACTGACCTTAAACTTTGGCAAGGGCTCATAAGACAGGCGCAGTTGTGTTCATCTTTGCTGGTTGATGTACACGTGAGTGCGTCATACTGAGATTACATTAGCTCAGTACAGTGTTATCCTGACTGAGAGACATGATGGCCACAGTTGCAAGGATCAGACTTAAGTTATCATTTAAACACCTATTAGCTGATGACTTTTTTAATATGACCACCATTTGGCATAGCACGATTGCAGAGACCCCACCACGTCTTACATTTATAAAACACAATATGTGTCCATCAGATCCATAGGGCACAGTGAATTCTGTGAACATTACAATATGTAACACAATGGGACAAGTATAGTCCCTACTTAAGAACACAGGAATAAGGGAGACCTAAGGCACTACCGGCTTTTTTTAAAATCTCCTCTTGTAGGAGTACATTCTGTCTATGGGACCATCTCAATATGTAGCTCTTTTGCTTCAAGTGTTTCATTCTCTTTGGTCTGCTCTGATATAAACCCATTCTGTGGCTTACAAACTTCCACAAACAGTGGAAACTCTGACAAGCTAGTATTGCACTCCTTGTCTTCATTTTCATCCTCTCCTTCATCCTTACTTTTTCCTTCATCTGCAAAGGGTATGCTGCAGTCAAAGGTGGGTGTGCTGCAGCCATAGGCCTCACTGTGAGGCCGGCGAGCCTCGTCTGGGATGTTCTTCTTCAGGTCACGATTCCTGTTGCGCTTGGCCAGCTTTGTGACAGAGCCCAGGCGGTTGAAAATGTTGTCCTCGGATGTGGTTTGGTGGTTGGTACGCTGGTCGCACTGCTCGGCTCCCCGTAACCGGAGGTTGTTCAGCTTGGTGTCAATGCTCTCCTGCGAAGAAGTTTTATAGTTGTTGGTGTCCAGACTGTTAAATATAGCACGGCGCTCTGGGGAAAGCATATCCAGAGACACTGCACGCTGGTCTAGGCCCAACTGACGTCTCTCCATACTTCGGATGGTGGCGGCCCGCTGCAGCTTGTCATGGACCTCCACACTCATACGTCGACGTGTCTCCCGGAACTCTGCTCGCACATTTGCCTTCCACTCTGCTGCGTGAGCCTTGATCTCTCCAACCTTAGCCAAACAAGGGGAGAAAAAAGTTACAACTCAAAAATAATGTTGCAGTCCAATTAGGTCATTTTTGAAAAGAATTACACATTTTGAATCTATGACATTTCATTAACCTTTACACTCAAAAGTTTCTGCAACAATAACAAATAATCTCATTCCAATATACTGGGTATACAGTATTCACAAAATTATGTAGTTTAATTATTTACTTTGCTAACTATTTACAGCTCATAATCATACAGTTTTCAGTAATGGTCATTGAGAAATGTCTTTGTTTTAGATGGTATAATGGAAAAAATGAATTCCCCAGTAAAAATACAAAGCATTGACAACTAATAAGCTCAAATCCCTTTTTGATTGTGCCTCATTCAAAAGAATGAGTGCATACTGTAATTAGGCCTGTTTATACTGACACTATAGTAACTGACAAGATTGACAGAACATTTATTTCAAACATTTAAATTCATAGATCTTTTTTTAATAATTCATTATCATAATGTATATCAATAATCTATGGCCCTGTTCAGACCTGGTATTAACATCCGTCCTGACAGATCACATGTGAACCTAAGTAAGTCAGTTCACACCTGGCATCAGAATGTGTCTCCACATGGGTCTCCAACTGTGATCAGATCTCACTTCAGTTGTGTGGGAGTGAGTAAAAAAAATAAAGATAATTATGTGGTGGTCAGTGAAATATTGCAAGGGTTTATTTCTTTTAATTTGGATGATTATGGCTTACAGTTAATGAAAAGCCAAAATTCAGTATCTCAGAAAATTAGAATATTGTGAAAAACGTCAATATTGTAGACTCACGATGTCCCACTCTAATCAGCTAATTAACTAAAAACACCTGCAAAGGTTTCCGCTGGTTCAGTGGGCTACACAATCATGGGGAAGTCTGCTGACTTGACAGTTGTCCAGAACACAGTCACTGACACCCTCCACAAGGAGGGTAAGCCACAAAAGGTAATTGCTAAAGACGCTGGCTGTTCACAGAGTGCTGTATCCAAGCATATTCATAGAAAGTTGAGTGGAAGGAAAAAGTGTGGTAGAAAAAGGTGCATAAGCAACATGGATAACCGCAGCCTTGAGGATTGTGAGGCAATGGTCATTCAAGAATTTGGGGGAGATTCACAAGGAGTGGACGGAGGCTGGAGTCAGTGCATCAAGAGCCACCACGCACAGACGTATCCAGGACATGGGCTACAACTGTCAAGCCACTCCTCATGTCAAGCCACTCCTGAACCAGAGACAAGGTCAGAAGCACGTTACCTGGGCTAAGGAGAGAAAGGACTGACTGTTGCTCAGTGGTCCAAAGTCCTCTTTTCAGATGAAAGTAAATTTTGCATTTCATATGGAAATCAAGGTCCCAGAGTCTGGAGGAAGAGGGGAGAGGCAAAGAATCCAAATTGCTTCAAGTCCAGTGTGAAGTTTCCAGTCAGTGATGATTTGGGGAGCCATGTCATGTGCTGGTGTTGGTCCACTGTATTTTATCAAGTCCAAAGTCAACGCAGCCATCTACCAGGAACTTTTAGAGTACTTCATGTTTTTTTTAATGGAGATGCTGATTATATTTTCCAGCAGGACTTGGCACCTGCCCACACTGCCAAAAGTACCAATACCTGGTTTAATGACCATGGTATCACTGTGCTGGATTGGCCAGCAAACTCGCCTGACCTGAACCTTGTCAAGAGGAAGATGAGACACCAGACCCAACAATGCAGACGAGCTGAAGGCCACTATCAAAGCAACCTGGGCTTCCATAACACCTCAGCAGTGCCACAGGCTGATCGCCTCCATGACGCATTGATGCAGTAAGTCATGCAAAAGGAGCCCCAGACAAGTATATTGTGTGTGTATATATATATATGAACATACTTTTCAGTAGGCTGACATTTCTGTATTCAAAATCCTTTGTTTTATTGGTCTTATGTAATATTCAAATTTTCTGAGATACTGAATTTGGGGTTTTCATTAGCTGTAAGCCATAATATCAAAATTAAAAGAAATAATATTGAAATATTTCACTCTGAGTAATGAATCTATATAATAAATGACAAACAGGGTGTGTCTCAGTGGGATAATCTCAAGAATCCCACTGCAAGGTGGAGGTCATGCAACAGTCAGTCATCTAGAGGCAGCTTTGCTAATGCAAAAAAGGCCAACATTAGTAAACAGTTTGTGGGTAAGTGCTACTCTTCTTCCATTGAGAACTTTGGTGGGGAAAACTTGCAATAGAATATTAGGATAAAATCACAGGATCAATTAGTCATCATTTAAATAACATAATATATAAATCATGAATTATGCGGTCACAATACCAGTTTAATAAATCAGAAGATGCCAAAGCTTGTGCTGCCCTGGTCAGAAATGTAGCATGGTGTTGGTATTAATCATTTCTTATGTGAGCATACCTCTTCTTTTGTCTTTTTGGACAGTACCCTCAGCCAGTCACCAATCATGTTCAGCACTGCAGCAAAGTAAGCTAAACCACCCAGTATCCAGAACCACACCAGTGGTCTGTACCACTTCCGGTATTCAATCTTCCGGTCTCCCCCTGATAAGAAAAGGTATGAATACATTAAGATGATATCACTTCACAGGTGAATCTCAAAGAAACTTAAACAGTCACAAAAAAAAGTTCATTGTGGTAGGTAGTGTAGTCCTATTTGTGACTATCCTCACATTGCATCTCCATTAAGCAAGTGGAGCCTGTCTCATTCCACTTATTCTCCAAGTCATACCCATGTCAGGCTATAGATAAAGGGCCAACCAGCAGTACATTTATAAATAAAGTGTTAAGATCTGATTTAAGTGGACCCAAAAAGTGCAGAACACGAACACAGCTGGTAGGTGGTAAAAAGGTTTATTGTACAAAGCTGGAGCGGTGGTGGCAGGCAGCGGGGATCCAAAAGTCCTGGTGGAGTGAGGCCGGAGCCGATAAAGTTGAACAGACGGAAAGTGCGCAGCTGATTCTGTGGCAAAGGGAGCACGGGGTAGAATAGGCATCAAAAAACAAGAGACAAGTAGTCATAGGAGCCAAGAAGAGTTACCACACTGGTGAACAGACGATCTGGCGATGACAGGAGAGATGAGCTGATGTTTTATAGAGTGAGGTGGAGTTGATGAGAGATGAATCTCAGCTGCTGCAGGTATTCCACAGGAGGCCCCTCCCAGCTGCAGGTTGAGCCACACGGGGAAGGAGAACAGTGGGGAAGGGAAAACAAGGAGGTGGAAAACCTGGTCCTAACAGTACCCCCCCTAATGGATGCCTCCAGGCGACCCCCCCTGGTTTGTCAGGATGGGCCTGATGGAAGGCCCTAACCATCGGAGGGTCCAGAACGAATGACCGGGGCACCCAGCAGCGCTCTTCGGGACCATGACCCTCCCAGTTGACCAAATATTGCAGGCCTCTGCCATGCCGGTAGACATCCAGAAGGCGGCGCACGGAGAAAGCTGGGTGATCGTCAATTATCCGGGTGGGTGGAGGGGGTTTGGCTGGAGGGCACAAAGGGCTAGAGGAAACTGGTTTTAACTGTGACACATGAAAGGTGGGATGTATTCTCAAGGTATTGGGCAGTTTCAACCTGACAGCAGAGGGATTGATTACCCGTTCAATGACAAATGGTCCTATGAAACGAGGGGCTAACTTCTTGGATACAGACTTCAACAGAATGTCTTTGGCAGAAAGCCACACTGACTGACCTGGCTTGTAAGCGGGAGCAGGAATCCTACGTCTGTCAGCGAGGCGTTTGTTGGCTTCCACAGAGCGAAGGAGCGCTGAGCGGGCACCTTCCTACAGCAACAAAGGTGATGCTGAATAGAGGGTACAGCCAAATCGCTCTCCTGGGAGGGAAACAGGTGGTTGATAACCCAAAGCAGACCTGTGGCCACGTTGGTTAAGGAATTATGGGCATATTCAATTCAGGTCAGGTGAGAGCTCCAGGTTGAATGGTTGAGTGCTGAGATGCAATGCAGGGCAGACCCCATGTCCTGATTAGCCCTCTGTTTGTCCATTGGTCTGTGGGTTGAATCCAGAAGATAAGCTGACCTTGGCAAAAAACCTTCCACACCTGAGAGGTGAACTGGGGACCCCTGTCAGAAACGATGTCAACTGGTATGCCGTGTAGACGGAAAACATGGTCAGTTAAAAGGTTAGCAGTCTCCTGAGCAGATGGTAACTTGGGCAGGGCATGAAAATGGACAGCCTTGGAAAATAACTGTTACCTTGTGAGGGAGGCAAATCAGTGACGAAATCCAAGGCGATGTGACCAGGGACGGTTATGGACTGGAAGTGGACACAGAAGACCGGCGGGACGCCTTGCTCCTCGCACACACAGAACAGGCAGCAACATATGAACGTGTATCTGCATCCATTGTGGGCCACCAGAAGTGTCTCTTCAGGAGAGAGAGTGCGGCTAATTCCAGGGTGGCAGGCCAACCTAGAGGTGTGAGCCCACTCTAGGACCCGAGAACGGACAGAATCTGGGACGAAAAGATGGTTAGGTGGGCCTGTACCTGGATCAGGATGATTCTGTTGTGCCCGTCTGATCTCTGCTTCAATCTCCCACATGACTACTGCCACAACACAGGAGGGAGGCAAGATGGTTTCAGAACTTGTATTGGACACCTCACTCATGTTGTCAGGAGAGAGCATCTGGCTTAATGTTACGTTTACGAGGTCAGTAAGTTAATGTAAGGTTATAACGACTGAACAACAAAGCCCACCGAGACTGTCTGGAATTTAGCCTTTTAGCTGACTGAATGTATTCTAAATTCTTGTGATCAGTCCAAACTATGAATGGTTGCTCCACCCCCTCCAGCCAATGTCTCCACTCTTCTAAAGCTAACAACTCCCTGTTCCCAACATCGTAATTCCTCTCATCAGGAGACAAGCAACGCGAATAATAGGCACATGGGGAAGCTTGTGATCTGGACCAGAACGTTGAGATAGAACAGCTCCTACCCCAGTATCTGAGGCATCCACTTCTACTACGAACTGCAGAGAGGGATCTGGTTGAACTAGCACCGGAGCAGAGATGAAAAGATTCTTGAGCTTGCAAAATGCTGCCTCTGCCTCCGGTGTCCAGGAAAACTGCACAGAGGAAGAAGTTAGTTTACAGAGGGGAGCTGCCACTTGACTGAAACCTTTGATTAATCAGTGATAGAAGTTTGCAAAACCAAGAAAACTCTGCAATTTCTTGTGAATAGTGGGTGTGGGCCATTCAGACACCGCTTTAATCTTTTCAGGGTCCGTCTTCACCTGCCCACCCTCAATGATGTACCCCAGGAAACTGACAGAGCTGGTGTGAAACTTGCACTTCTCTGCCTTGACAAAAAGTTTATTCTCCAGTAGTCTCTGGAGAACTAGCTGGACATGGGACACATGTCCACTGAGGTCTTTGGAGAAAATCAGGATGTCATCTAAATAAACAAAACGGTTCAGGAAGTCACGAAGGACATCATTCACCAGTCCCTGAAAAACTGCTGGAGCATTGGTCAACCCAAAAGGCATAACGAGATATTCAAAATGCCCTAGGGGTGTGTTAAAAGCCATCTTCCATTCATCCCCATCCCAAATCTGCACAAGATGGTAAGCATTGCGGAGGTCCAGTTTGGAGAAGACAGAGGCTCCCTGAAGGGGTTCAAAAGCAGAGCTGATTAGTGGAAGGGGGTATTTGTTCTTGATAGTGATGTTATTCAGGCCACGGAAGTCAATACAAGGGCAGAAAGTCTTATCCTTCTTCACGACAAAGAAAAAAACAGCACCAAGAGGGGAAGAGGATGGGCGGATTATCCCAGCAGCTAAGGATTCTTTAATATAACTCTCCATGGCCTCTCGTTCAGGGCGTGAGAGATTATATAACCGGCTAGCAGGCATAGTTGAAGCAAGGAGCAGGTCAATAGCACAATCATAAGGTCTATGGGGGGGTAGAGAAAGTGCTTGGTCTTTGCTAAAAACCTCACCTAAATCATGGTACTCCAGAGGAATGGCTAAGTCTGGTGGCTTAGGCTGAGGGCAACCTGATGCATTGGCTCCACCTGCTGGAGACAAAGCTGACTGCAGGCACGTAGAGTGACAAACTGCTCCAACCTACAATTCTCCCTGCTGCCCAATCTATGTGGGGGTTGTGTTTTCTCAACCATGGGTGACCAAGAACAAGGGGTGAATTTGGAGGCAAATGGTCTCACGGTGGTTACCAGAGAGGACGAGGGTGAGGGGAGTAGTTTGGTGGGTTATCCTAGCTAAAAACCTACCATCCAGAGCATTAGCATTCAAGGGAGTCTTTAAGGGCTCGAGGACTAAAGCTGACTGTATGGCAACATTGTAGTCAAGGAAATTATCTTTGGCAACCGAGTCGAAAAGAGCTAAGAGGGGCAGAGACAACTGATTGGAGCAGAGAGTAGCTGAGACTTGTAACTGGGATTTATGTGGGGAGGGAAGTGGTTGGCTTGGCTCATCAGTACCCCCACCTTTACGGACGAGCCCGGTCTTTTGGCAGAATAGGACACGTTGCAAGGAAATGACCCACTTGACCACAATATAGGCACTCACCGGCCCGGAGACGACGTAGACGCTCCGCAGGAGTTAGTCGGGCCCTGCCAAGTTGCATGGGTTCGTCCTCAGGAGAAGCAGTGGCCAAGCTAGGCAGAATAGTGGGGGGTCTTTGTGGACCAACTGTGGTGAGAGTTGTGGGCATGATGGGAGTGCTGGTGACTGGTTGTGAACGAGAAGATCTCTCCAGGCGGCGTTCACGTAGGCGATTGTCCAATCTGATAGAGAGATGAGGGAGTTGAGACTCTGGTTCATCCCAGGAGGCAAGTTCATCCTTGAGCTGTTCACTTAACCCTCGGTAAAAGACCCCTCTTAGTGCACACTCATCCCATTGAGCATCAGCTGCCACAGTCCAGAATTCCACTGCGTAGTCTGCTGTACTCCTTAACCCCTGACGGAGACTCAAACGTCTTGATGCAGAGCCATGGCAATCAAGATGATCAAAAACTCTCCCTCATAGGTCACAGTAGTAAGAGACAAAGGTGTATATACTGCTTCTGCCCACGCCAAAGCTCTCCCTCTCAACAATCCCAAAATGTAATGAACTTGTCAGCTGGGAACAATGAGGAACGTTGTTGAAAAACCATACCACACTGGAGCAGGGAACCCCAACATGTCTTCAGATCTCCATTAAAGGGCTCGGGGTTGGTGGCCAGGGAATCCTGAGTAGCAGTGGGAGCAGGTGGCAATGGGGGTGGGGGAGCAGGATACGGTGGTGCAGCAGCTGCAGATGAGGCACAGAGAGGTAAGTAACGAGACTTGTTGAGTTAATTCAGAAACTTGATTTACCAGAGAGCGGTTATTGTTCGTGAGGGCCTGGAGAAGCTGTTCATGCTGTCCAAGAAAAACTCCTTGACTGGTTAAAGCTTGGAGTAGTTGGCCGGAGGTAGGTGTTGTGTCTGCTGGGTCCATGTTGGCCAGATCGTTCTGTTAAGATCTGATTTAAGTGGACCCAAAAAGTGCAGAACACGAACACAGCTGGTAGGTGGTAAAAAGGTTTATTGTACAAAGCTGGAGCGGTGGTGGCAGGCAGCGGGGATCCAAAAGTCCTGGTGGAGTGAGGCCAGAGCAGATAAAGTTGAACAGACGGAAAGTGCACAGCTGATTCTGTGGCAAAGGGAGCACGGGGTAGAATAGGCATCAAAAAACAAGTAGTCATAGGAGCCAAGAAGAGTTAACACACTGGCGAACAGACGATCTGGCAATGACAGGAGAGATGAGCTGATGTTTTATAGAGTGAGGTGGAGTTGATGAGGAGATGAATCTCAGCTGTGCAGGTATTCCACAGGAGGCCCCTCCCAGCTGCAGGTTGAGCCACATGGGGAAGGAGAACAGTGGGGAAGGGAAAACAAGGAGGTGGAAAACCTGGTCCGAACATAAAGGGCCAACCAGCAGTACATTTATAAATAAAGGGCCAACCAGCAGTACATTTATAGATAAAGGGCCAACCAGCAGTACATTTATAAAGGGCCAACCAGCAGTACATTTATAAAGGGCCAACCAGCAGTACATTTATAGATGAAGGGCCAACCAGCAGTACATTTATAAAGGGCCAACCAGCAGTACATTTATAGATGAAGGGCCAACCAGCAGTACATTTATAGATGAAGGGCCAACCAGCAGTACATTTATAGATGAAGGGTCAACCAGCAGTACATTGTAGCGTCTATGCTCAGGGACTTTCATATCTAATCCAGATGCCCCAGACAGAGAGGCACCAACTCCAACTCTTTTCTGCATTATATCAGAAGCAAGACGTAAGGACACAATGTGATTCAGGTATGCATGCTTTAGGCTTAACTATCCAATGGGATGCGAACACCTACATGTAACATAGAGAGTGACAGCGATTCTAGCCTTTCGATGGTGTGCTGTTACAATAGGAGACGCGAGGTGAGGGAGATATATGGGGATGCTGTTGCACCTTCTGGTTTCCTTGATGAATCAAGTCTACATTAAACTCTTCTGATTAAGACATCAGCTGCTGCCTGAGTTCTCCTTTCACCAGCTTCCAGAAAACTTCCATCACACTATTCAATGATCATCTTTACAGATTAGAGATGCTGATAATGGAGTCTACTTTAATAAAGCAACAATCAACTGAATGTCACACCATTGCTGTGAAGCTTTCATCCATCACACACAAACTTCTTCTAATGGACACATCATCAGTGAGACTGAAGCAAAACCTGAGGTGCTGTATAAAATAAATGCATTGCCAAATAAACTGATATTAACACAAAGGGTGTATAGATGATTTGCCAAATTGTACAAAAGAAAACGGAGGGTTTAGAACTAAGCAATCCACACATGCTTGTGAGGTTTCATCCTTGTCATAGTATTTGAAAGCAGGGACGTTGCCTGGATTACAATTCATAGTGCACAAAACAACCTTCCACTTGTAACGTCCGTCTCAACCTGCTCACACGACTACTCATCGAACAAGTGAACAAGCAAGACAGATTGATTCTATCTTTTTTACTGTGACTTAGATCAGGGGTGGGTGCCTGAAGAACTCTAACTTACAATAACATACAATCAGCACAGTCACGTTAACAGACTGTAAATAATTGAATTGTTTACCACAAAACTAATTGCATCTTTAGAATTCTAAACTATATCAAATATTTTCTTAATTCGATCTCTTAGTTTTTTCTTCCGTTTGAGTCAAATCAAATATTTTTGAAATAGATTTATCATAAATCAAAGTTAAAATCTGTAATCAGGAACTTCAAGGTCAGACATGTCAATTCAAGAATACACCGACAATGAAAGACCAGTCCTTACCTGCCACATAGTCACCTATTCCAACTGTTGTCAGAGTAATGACCACGAAATATGTGGACTCCAATGCCGTCCAGCCCTCGATGTGTTTGAAGATCACTGCAGGGATGGTGACGAAAAGGATGCAACCAGCCAGGATGAAGAGGAGGGTGGAGGTCACACGGATTTTAGTCTGACTGATCTGGTTGTGTTTATTCTATCAGAGAGAGTCAGATACACATACAAATCAGTGTAAGCCATGACATCAGTCTCATTTTCAGCAGCTCTCGGATTGTACTCCTTTGTGAATGTCACAGAGCCTGAGAGAGGACAGTGATGCATCAGTCCCAGCAGCTTTATTATCCCATCAGCATGAGCACTGAATATGATGAGAGGAGGATACTGTGTTAACTGTAAATGTCTCTGAGTAGGATGAGATTCATTAGTTTAACAGGAGACATTTTATTTATGTTTAGCTGTTCTGTGTTGGAAATGTATTCATTTGTATGTCTTCTGTTTGTGCTGGAAGTAAAAATGAGATTCTGAAACTAAAGACACAGATCATGCACTTTTGTTTTGGTGTACATGTCATTATTTTAGCTGCCTGTGTGACAGAAGAGATTTGGTTTGAATCAACACAGCTGGCTGCATACTCCATTTGTTGCTTCAGCTTCTTGACTTAGAACAGCTGCGAACTGTTTCACTGTGCATACTGCAAATGAAACAGTATTTGCCACCTTATGACCGAAATTTAATTCACATCTTTGCCAGGTTCATTATTTTGTCTTTCATATGTCCCCTTTGCAGCTGTCAGTTCAAACTCAAATAATATGTACAGTGTGAGTAGCCTGCAGAGACATCTGAGCAAATTGTGCTTTGTGTGTCTCACAAGTTAAATATTACTGGATGTGTTGTCCTCTTGTGTGTTACTGCCCCCCAACGGATGGACCATATTCAAAATGTCCATATACTTTCAACAAAGCTGAGTCATAGATCATAGGACATTTACAATGTGACTCACCCGGAACATCTTCTCCACCTTGGCAATGCTTTTGACAAATATGGTACCGAGCTGGTCCCCAACCCCGGCCAGCAGGAATCCAAACAGTGGGATGCCAAATATTGCATACAGAATGCAGAAGATCTTCCCTCCCTCAGTGCTTGGAGCAATGTTACCATAACCTGGATGAGCAACAGGAGACAAAAAGTAGTTTTATAACATTTACTTTTTATAATGGATGTTCTGTACATCATTACAACATTTCACAGACTATTCTGTTCAAAACCTCATCAGCTGCTCTGCTGTGAGTCCTCTAGAGGTGCAAACCACTGGCTCTGATTTTCAAGCTTTCTTTAGCTCCATAAACACAACTGGGAAACAATGCTAAAAAGTGAACTGACATCCTTGGTCTATGTTCACCTCAATTGGTTTTATCTCTCACCTGGCTGCAGTGAATAGAAAAGAATGGAGAAGAATATAAAGCTTTATTGTCATTCTACAGGATACAATGAGGTTAACAGTGCCCCTCAAGTTTAGTGGAAACAACATTGTTTCATCAGCAGACACAATATGCAAAATAAATACATTTCTGGTTAAAAAAAAATATACGTGCTTATTGCATTTTAATAAATAATCAAATAAATGTGATGATATTGCACTGGTTTAATAAAGAGCATCATATGAAGTAGAGAGCAGGGTTAAGGCACAATTAATATTATTTTTTGTTAAGTGTTCTTATGGCCCAGGTAATGTATGTTCTGAGTTCTATGAATGCAGCAGGAGCTGCAGATGTCTTCCAGGGGAGGCAGGGGGCAGTACTCCAGTACCCCTCATATCACTATTGGGTGTGGTTACAAGTTATCAAAGCAAACACAGATGCTGGCTATTTTCCAAGGTGAAACAAACCAGAGAGGGCAGTAAAGCATTGTTTCAGCCTGCTGTTAGTTAGTTGTGAAGACACCACAGCCTGGTTTTTGAGTAGACTGAGGTTTACACACAGGACTAAAGAATAATAATTGGCAATTGTTGTAAAGCAGGGAGATATTTTGTCTCTTGTTCCTTTTATATTCATGATGTAGCGCTGAATTAATATAGCACTTTTCTTTTACAGTTTACAGTACAGTTTTACATTCACCTACTCACATTCATACACTGCATCTAATTGCAGATTGAGTTCAGTATTTTGCCCAAGAACACTTTGGCATGAGGAATAGGGAAGACTGGGACTGAACCATCGACCTTGTGGTTACCGCTCTAACCCCTGAGCCCCCTAAATAATGATTCTAGGTAGGGAGTTAATGTTGATGATAAGACTGTGAACATATTATATACAGATGATGTTGTTTTACTTGGTGAACATGAAAAAGATCTGCAGATTCAGCTGAATATCGCTGCAAAATTGTGCTGGAAATAAAGATAAAACACAAATAGTCGACTTAGAAGTTCAGTTGTTTTTAATTTTGGTTCACTAGTGTTATTATATACTGTTCAGTTCAATATTTAGTATTAACACTGAGCATATGAAAGAGGCCGTAGATGTCTGATCAAAGTTGAAAAGTAAAGTTGAAAGAACAAGCCTAACCTGTTTTACAGCGCATTCACCTTTTCTGTTGTGTCCCACATATAGAAGATTGGTTTGTTTATATATGGTTTAATCAACAACAACAACAACAAAAAAAAAATATATATATATATATATATATATATATTATAAATATATAATATAATTACAGTACCGATGGTTGTGATGACAGTTCCAGCGAAGAAGAAGGCACTACCCAGATCCCAGTGACTGGAGTTGTAGGACGTGTCACCAATGGGACTCACTCCGGCATTCACAGCCTCCACAGAGTGCTGGGAGGAAAATCAGAGACAGAGCAACATAAGAAAATCTTGGTCCCACTCAGGTGTCTTTGGATGATGTAGATTCCTGTTAGATTTACCATGTCTCCTGTCGTCCTTAGTGTCTTTTGGGCTCTCTTTGCTGCTGTGATTGTTGCTACTGCTTCTGTTTTGTATATGTGCATAGTGTTAACTAATACGGACATATCTTCAGTCACACTATCAAATCAATCAATCAATCAAATTATATTTGTATAGTCCATTTTCAAAAATGCCTAATAGGGCTTAACAATGCGCGCCTCTGTCTTTAAAACCCAAACTGCAATAGAAACAACACATCATTGTCAGCTGTGTGACTCCTAACATTCAGTCATAACTGATCACACTCATCAATGTTGTTGCTTCTGACACACTCCATGCTTCCTGTTCTGGATGACTTTATTAAGGAGTAAATAATATCAGGGAGCGGCTACCGTCACCACTGCCTGTGGTGATAAAAACAGCTGGCCGTTCAGATGCTGTAGGACAGAAGCCAAAGAAGATTACTCACTGAATTTCAACTCCCCATCTCCCCATGAGTATCTGCCGCTGTGCTGCTCAAACTCTCATTCATTGATGGTGACATAGCATTTTCTTTCTCAGTCATTTTAGTGTTCCCATGGCAATGCAAAGGAGCTAGAGACGACTACAATCTCAGGTCGGCTTTGCTGCTGTGCTGTCACTGGTCAACAATCAGGATGTGTTGAATATGAATTATGGGCATTGATTTTTTCTGCCTGCTTACAGGTAATGCTGTGCTGCTGGCCAATTAGTTTGCTGTGCTGCTAAATCTCTCACCAACAGGAAATAAATCTGTATGGGCTTAATTGATTTGACCTTTTACTCCTGTGGTGGTTGTTTTGAGTGTTTTCTTACAGCTCATGCAGTCTCAAACTGATCATTACAGAATACTTTCGACACACTTTGATAACAGCTGCTGTTTGTATTGAAATGCTTATTGCATGTGGTTAGCTAGAGAGGAGGTCTGGCTTGTAAGAGTTTCTCTGCATAACCTAGGTCCATTTATACTCACGTATAAAGTTTTTGGTGAGCTCATTCAACAGAAGTCTTGTCACAGTTCAGATTCATTAAGGCTTTGCTCATACTAATAAGTGAATACTATCTCTGACCAGTCGAGCATTTTAACTCTGAATGAGACGTAATCTCCCTCCATAATGACATAGCTGAAAACACATATCACATAATCATTCACCTACATGGCCATGTGTGTGTCGGTGTCAACAGGAAGCAGATTTACTACTCTGCAGTTTGTTGCTTGATAACAAAACATAATATGAATCAGGATGAGCAATGCTGAAAAGGTAAGAGCAGGGATATCTTCAACCAACTGTTACAGACAGTAAGTGTTAACATTCACCTCTGGTAGTCGAGTCATGAGATAATAACCAATCTACAATGCAACCCAGAGTTTTCTAACTAAAATGAGGCCAGCAACACTTCCAAAAGTCAGTGTGCATGTAGCCTGAGAACTTCTCAAACACGAGGGGCCAAATCTAACTGCACAACCAGTTGTTATAAATGGTTGATTCCTTCACTGAATTGTCTCTGGCTGAAATAATACTTTATTTCCAACGTGCATCCCAATGTTAGAAATTACTAAACTAAACAGATTTGAAGAGGAAAGCATTTTTTTTCATTTAGATCATTTTATTTTGTCTCATTGATGACATCATAATTCATAAACTGTTATGTTCTCTACTGATTCCAATTGTCCATCTGCTTTGTGTGTTGTGATCATTTTCCGGCCACCTTTCCTTCTCTTTGTAGACTTTTGTTTCCTCCAACACAAGGTTCAACTACATTCCACTAAATCAGCTCATTCCTCACTCCTCACTCAGCTCAATGTACAATCACTGTAAACTGATGACCATCCAAACCTAAATTTTGTTTATTTATTACAACACTGTTAACCCACAAAACATGTGTACAAGATATATTTAACATATGACGACTTTGAAAACAATTGGGCAGGTTCTAGGCTCTGATTGGGCCACTCTGTCTTTGTCCAATCCTGTCTTTAATTGTTTGAGATGTAAAAGCTACTTAATGCCAGCTCTATTTACCGGTATATGGCCAACAGACTTGCAGCTATCTGTAACAGTTGTCACACCATGATTGTTTCTGTGACTGTAGCAATAAGCTTTTCACCTAATAAGTTGCATACTGTGTATCACAGCTGAAAAAAGTTTTAGATGAGCTGAATGACCATCATCGTCATTCCACTTGTACTTAAGTCACACCTTTCAAGGGCCTGTAAAGGGAAATTCCTCATATTTCTCTGCCACCTTATTCCTCCTGTTACATAACATTGGCTGCTTCTCTGTGTGTGTGGCCCTGCACAGTGTATGGGTTTAATTGTGGTGTGGTGAGGAGGTGCAGAGTAGAAAACATCAGTGATATCACACCCAGTGCCATTCTGCTCTGCAAGTGTCCATCCGAGCAGATGGAGACTCAGTGTGATGAGTCCCACTCAGCGTGTGGCAAATAGCTGTGTGGCTGGCTGAAGGGCAAATACACAAGGACAACTGAGTTGCTTCATTCACTGAAAGTCAGGCTCTGATCAAAAGTTCTACTTTGTTTGGTGTGTAGATCAGGCACCCTGATAAAGTAAAGGCTATTATCAGAGTTTTTAAGTCTTAGCTGCAACACACAAGCCTCAGTGCATCAGTTTGGAGATCATCAAAATAATCGCAATAAGAGTATCACTGCTCTGACAAACGGGGAAATGTAAAGCCCCAGATAGTGGTGCATGGGTTGCTTCAAGCTTGCTGATCGAGGGAGGATAGTGCTTTTGGTCCACTAGTCATGCTTAGTCCCTCTGTGCAATGTACAATTTTGTGATGTTTGCCAATTATTGATGACATTGGAAAAGAGATTCAAAGTCTTTTCTTCATCAAGGAAAATAAAATGGTTTCTATTTGCTAAAGAAATGAATAATTGAATAATGTAAAATTGAACTGTCTGACTTTTCTGTTTGTATAACTTAATGAGTATTTACTTTAATACATTGGGTTGGATCTGATGGATTATAGAAGATATGCCATTTTATTATATTATAAGAATCTATTCTATGTTATTGTCTCACCTTGAGAGTGCATGCATATGTGTGTGTGTGTGTGTGTGTGTGTGTGTGTGTGTGTGTGTGTGTGTGTGTGTGTGTGTGTGTTTACAAGATACAGTCAAAACTTGACAGGTTAACAGGTGTGTAACTGATGACTACTAAGTATAGTAACTGAGTGTATTGATAAATGACGGGTCACTGGCTTGTTTATGAAAAAGTGATGACAGGAAAAAAAAGTGTGAAATTCAACAGGGAGGCCATCAGGTTCCAGTGCTTTGTTGTCATGTTGTACATTACACTGCAATTCTCTGCTAATGAAAAAGCATAATAACCCATTTTACGAGTAGGCTACCAGTAATTTAAGTGTTTGAAGAAGAAATGTATTGGCTGTTAGTTGTTTCTTTTAATCATGGCTACCATTGTCCCATTTTTGGCACAGACAAATGATGAGATACAGCTGGTAGACAGTAAGGATCTGACTGAGCTGTGAATGGACTGTGCTCTGAATCAGAGTATATTTAGTCCTGATAACCACCTAAAGTTCTTTACAGTACATTTTTCCATTCACCCATTCACACAGACATCCATAAACACCATCTATGTGGCACTTAATCTATGAGAAAGGGCAATTTGGGGTTCAGTATCTTGTAGTATCCAAGGACACTTCGGCATGCGGACTAGGAAAGACTGGGATCGAACTGCCGACCCTCTGGTTAAAGGACGACCACTGAAAAACCCTGTTGATGTGCTTTAAAAAAAATATTCACTGCTATTCACTTTCTTGAAATGCTATAATCTTATTTATTTTCTAAATTTTAAAGAACTGACATCTATATTTTGGAGTAAAACAGATTTTACATTTGGAGTAATAAGAATCCATCACTGCAAGGGAATGTTGTAAATATGTTTTGGGCATCGCAGACTTTTAACACAAATAATTGAGGATCCCCATCCCAAACTGAAATGGTGCTTGCATGCAGACCATCCCTAAAAAATATTGTGCAAGTGCATTGCTCTCAGCAAATATGTCCTGGAATGGATTTTTTTTACAGCCCTTACAAATCTCACATGCTATGCATGATAAGAGTATACAGTGCACTTGTCTATATCTGCACACCGCACCCTGGTTACCGTCTGCACCCAGCATGCAAGTAGCTAGTATTCAGTATTCAACAATACATCAGGAGGAGACAGCTGGATGTTGCTTCACATCAGCATCTAATGTAAACACAGACAAGCAGAAAAGGTATAGGCTCTATTATGCAGGTCTCAGGAGAATATAAACTGAAATAATGAATCATCAACTTCATTGCATCAGTCCAAAAGGAAACAGTGTGATGCAAAAATAACAGTAAATACAGGAGGAACTTCCAGAGGCCCGTGATGGCCAGAGATCGATTAGGTCGTTTCAACAACATTGATAAACTCAGGAACAGACTGTTATATGTCTACAAAGAGGTCAGAATAACAAGGTTCCAGACTTATTTTTATATATTACATAAAAATGCAGACAAGCTTCTTACTTTGTGCTCTTGGTCAGTGATTCTCAACTGGTGGGTTGTGACCCACCTGTTTTCAGTGGGCAAAAGTAAATGTTAAGAAACCAGAAAGGGGATTTTTTATGCAGCGGAGTGGCGTTAATGCCTTGTAATGCTAATAGACAGTGTTGGTTGTCATAGATTCAGTGAGTGAGTATTCTCAGCTAAAGCTACATAATTTGAGTCTTTTTGAAACTACTTGTGCATGAAAGCACTGTTGAGTCTGTTAAAAAAGGCTGAAGTTACTGAATTGTTATGTATGTTGTATTACCTTGTGTCCTTAAGATGCACTTTTTGGTTTTTAATTCAAATGCAGCTAATTGCGTGTAAAAGGGAATATTTCCTGTGATATTCTGTACTATCTCAGGTTCAAACTGCATCACCTTTTCATTAAATACATTTGAGAAGTTGAAAATGTTCCTCGATTTGGGTCGCGGCTTGTCATTAAGGGGTGATGGTGGGTCCCGAAGCCAGACCAGTTGGGAACCACTGCTCTAGGTTGATTAACAGGAGTTCAGGTTTACATCAAAATAAACCCAATGTCTGTCATGTCAAGTCAACTAAGCTCTTTTGAGGCCGTATGAATTCTGCCAGGAAAACCCAACTTGTTTGAGTCAACCCAGACTGTCCCTTTCCATGTAATATATATCTATAATGGAGCCAAAATACACAATCCCTAAAAGACAGCTACACTATTCATACAAAAGATACAAAATAAACAAAAAATATTAGAGCTAATAGAGCTCTACCTGAGCATGACTGCCAGCCATAACCTGTTTCTGTTTAGCCATATAGAAAGGGAAGAAACAGATCGGAAATGGTTCAAATAAAAATACATCTTATATAATGGTAATAAAACAATAGTTTTGGAGGCAGCTTCTTCTTTTAACATTGTTTTACTGCAGGAGCATGCTTGTTATGTAGCAGCATCACACCTCCCAGCATGATGATCTGAAATCAGTGAGCCTTAGCAGCTGCACTCAGCCTGTTTCCCTGCAGGCTGCAGCCTTTAGCTCATTCCTCAACTCATCTTCTCTCCAAAAGAAACTGATCTGATACCTGATAGCTCTCTGCTTTTAAGCCATTTCCTTACTTTGTCTAAGCAAGATTAATGACCACGTCAGTGTTTGCTTTTAGAACCAACATGCAATTGCGGAACTGACCCTAACTGCGACATCTGTGAGATAGTGCTAGCTTTGTCAGCTATTTTTGGATTCAGGGGTATAGGAAAAAAGCCAAAGGAAAGGGAGATGACAATCTGATTGGTTTTGTAACTTAATTAACAGATGCAATCTAACTCATGCACTATGGCTAAATTGGACAGAGGGAAAAAGAGAAGCCTTAACAATCAAAAGTTGAGCTAGGTCCTGTGAAGCACTGCAGTCAGTGAGTTCATCGTGGCACTGCTGGTGTGCAGTATCACCAGAAAGATAATTCAAGGGCACAGGAACAGAAATGTGCAGTGTAGCCATAGTTAGTGTTGTAAATGTGAATGTTTACAATGCAGTTCTCTGAGCCCCTGAGTGTGTAAGGCAGTTGAATAAAGCTGGCACTGATCCACGGCAGCTTTCTACTTTCAGCTGCAGTGGTTGTGCTCTGCATTATCCTGTCCATTATAATACAGGGTTTCACTACTACTGAGGCCAATAACCACCCAGAACAAACAACTGCCTGTTACTATGCTGCTTTACAAGTGGCTGTGAGCATTTGGCCATGAAAAACCCTGGTCTTAGCAGAAGAGTGTTGTAGCAACAGGGGGAATACAATCAGTTTTTGATAGTTGTCTTTGAGATAAATTTTCTTTTGCATTAAGCATCAAAACAAGTAGGGGTGGGATATATATAGAAAGGAAGAGAAAAGCAGCTGTTAAAGCTGTTCAGTTGTAAAAATGTGTGAAATTGTTAGAAAATTGGTTCAAACATAATTTAAACTATTATTTGTATTTCTTTAATCAAGCATATTTATTTAGGGTAATTATTTATAGTCCCTCCAGTTCAATCTGAAAAGTGAAGATATATATTGTTAAAATATTATTGCATTGTGCTTTCTTTGTTTTGACAGTCAGTTGTCGACTACACACAGATGTAGAATTTCCCTGCCTTATAGCGTTGTGGCTGCAAGGACACACGTACACTTTCTGCAGAGCCTCACATAGACCCTTTTTGCGCCATGGGGACCCTTGTATATTTGGCAATCTGTACATGGTTCTCCTGTCCTCCACTTGAAACAGAGGTTCTTACTTAGTTTGGATCACTGCAAATCTAGGATTCATCATCATAGCATTTTGGAAAAATAATTTGAAACGAGAGCTGCTCTTGTCAATGTCCAGTTGTTGGTGAATGAAGGCGAGGACCAAAAAATTTGCTTTTTTAAATGAAAACAACCATCAGAAAACAATGCTGCTGCACTGTCAGACCCATTTTCTCACACTCTTAGAGCTGTGGAATGGGATGCCATGTTGGCAAGCTGATTTCCCCCGAGTAGAAATAGTCATCTATCTTTACCACAGCTCTCTATTACTTTGTTTGAATTTCATGCAGTCAGTATCACACACCCTGTGCAACTTAATTGTTATCTTTTATATGCATCAAACTCCCTCCTTTGGTTTCCTGCAGAATGGCTCTACCTTTCCTTTTCGGTGAGATATGGTACATTCAGAATTAATTCCAAGGTCAAATCTCTGCAGTGTTCATGCAATTATATCGGCTCTGGCTCCAGTGATCGTGATATAAGTATGACACTGTGTGTGTTTGAACTGTGTTTCACAGCATTAAACATTTATCCATCACACTGCTCATAACCTGAAAACACCACAATTACACCTTAATTTGATGCAGTTTATAGACTACACACAGCATGGCATGGCAAATGTAACAACCATATACCACCAGCTAGCTGCATGCAAGTTTTAAAAACACTCATGTTACTCATGACCAGACACTGAGTGGATGAGGTGGCAATGATCCATTTTTCAAGCCTGCTTGTTAGCTAGCTGCTCATTGATGAACATATTGTTGATGATGTCAATAAAACAGAATTCAAAAACTATTAAAACCATTATGCTGGAATTCAGTGATGAATCTACTCCAGCAGTCACACACATCACAGGTAAGTGTTTACAAATGTGACATGAAGAGTCTTCAATACAGCTGGAACTGTCCAACCAGAAGTTCACCCAGGAACAGAATGTGATTTCCATAACAAATGTTTACTAATGTGCCACTATAAATGTATGTATTAAACACTCAAACTCTTATGTGTTTACTGAAGCCACAGTTTATGTAATTGAACAGTGTGCTTGACACATGAACCTAACAAGATTGAACTGAACTGAGAACATGTTCCTCAGACTACAGAAGACTTGCCTTTTTTTTGCACATTTACCTTTTGTCTTATAATAAATCAAAAAGGTCACTTTGGTGAATTAATGTTTTCATTGTCATATAAATGTCATAAGAACACATAAGGAAAGTATTGACTAATATCTTTCTCAATTGCCAATGCTTAATTTTTTTAAACTAAAATGTCTACTTAAAGGCTTGTGATTAATTCCAAACTCTGACAACACGTCCATCAATGTGTTCTTCTATGATTACAATACTGTACATGTTGCTGCTGTTATTTTAGACCAGATGTGATCCCTAAAATTATGATTTAAGCCAAGAGTTTCATAGATAACTTTATTGCAAATTGAACTACGTTATTTATTTACAATCAACCAACATTATCTTAATTATCACAAGAAGAATAATCTCTAGTGCTTAATATTTAGTGAGTTGAAATTACAGTAGAAATGTTACAATTGAGAAAGAACAATAGTAAAGTCGTATTTCATATAAACCTTACAGTACTTGGTGCAGTAGTCTCAGCACTGTAAGAGTAAGGTCCAATGCCTGGGTGGAGGAACAGAAGCTGCTCTTTCATTTAAAATGAGCGACAGCATGTAGTTAGAATGATGGTGATAGCTGCTCTGAAGTCTGTTCATGTTCTGCAGATTAAAACAGTGTTGGCAATATTTTACACACTAACAATAACACGTTTACCATTGATTTAAGCATTTACCATGCCTGTTTCCAAAGTGTAATGTTTAAATCAACCAAAACGGGCTGTTATATTTTACTATGTCAGTCAGCACATCACTGTGACCTTTGCCCAGGGGCAACAGAGGGAAGTTAGCTTCTATCTGTATCCTGTCCATTAAATGGATTGTGCTTTGCCCCTGTTGAATAAACTATAAAAACAAGGAAGAAAATAAAGCTTATTGGGACTGATTAGTGTAATAGGAAGAACAGTGGTTGGGGTGTTTTCAATGAAGACAGGAGGGAGGGAAGATGACTGAGAACTTGCACAGACATTGGGCCTCATTCACCAATATCTTGTTAGGTTTTAAAAAAGGCTGCAGCGGCAACCAAAATGGTGGACCTCCACATGCGCAGAAGCACCTCAGCAGGAACATGTGTAACAGAGACCTTCACGCTTGAGAGGAAATAATGCGATCGTAGCAAAAGAGGTTTGTCTTCTTCTGTGGTTTTCTCTCCTGTGAAGTGAGGGTTCAGCTGCAGCTATACTTCTGTTGACACCAGTCATTCAGTTTTCAGTGAGGACACCTTTACAATTACAGGAAAACAATTCAGTCAAGACATGATGGATCACAATGAAGGAATCATACATCTGAATTGAATGTAGTAAACTTAGTGTCTGATGTAATTCCTACACAGTCAGTAAAATCTGACAGATACACTACATAACTAAATAGACTTACACACTCCCTTTTTTCACCTGCTTAACTTTAGACATACTGCAGGTAATTACAACAACCAGGACAAAACACAGACAGTTAATGCTAAAGTTTAACAACATGTAAAACGATACCTAAACATTATGTTAAACTGAACTATGGCAACATCCTCATGGAATTTTAATAACTCACATTAATGCAGCTCACATAATTTAAACGTGTGCCAGAAACAAAACAAGCATCGCAATCTTAACGTTGGTTAAATCAAGCTTAACTTTAACACCTGGTTAACACAGGTTAGCAGCCCTGAGGGAACTCCTATAGCAATGCTATCGTCTTACTAGCTAGCTTGGTTAGCATCATAATTCACATTCATTGTGACAGTGATTAGCATGCTAACAGTTTCACCTTCTCCGGTCAGAACACATAGAAACACACAGCTTTTGTGAAGCATAGTGAAAACATGTTAAGATAACAAGAGTTTACCCACCGAACAAACTGCATATCAGCTCCACTGTAATTATTGGTCCCTCTCAATGCAAACATGAAGGTACTTGTTGCCAACGGAGGCAACAAGTTACGGAGGCGTCTATTGCACATGCTGATGCTGAGATCCGCCATTATGTCTGCATTCAGGTCCCTCTCTGCTGCACAGCTATCTGAGCTGGAGTAGCACATCATTGGTTACTTCTTAAACAATGTTGGTTTTAAGACATTTCTTCTTAAGAACAGTTTGTGAATGAGGCCCGTTGTTCTCTTTGTACAGATTATTGTGACACTCAGAGAAAGACAAAGTACATAGAAAGTGTTTAACGAAGATTATTTGTGGCCATCGCCACACATAGATTTTATATTTCCTAAAGCTGTGTGCAGCACTTTGATTAGCTCATCACCTCCTGGCTCCACCCTATCACGGACTGAAAAACAAATAAATCAATCAATCAATAATACATATCAATTTATTTATTTATGCTTATATTTATTTATTTATGTGGTGTGTGTTAAGGTCAGATAACAACCACATTATATATTACATATAACTATCTTCACACTAGAAGAGCTAGTTTGTGAGGTGCTATCTTTTTAATTTAGTGATGGGTAACAGGACAAGTTTGATCAATGAACAGGTGGTACATTTGGCCAATAACTAAGACAAGACAATGAAGAGGCAACAAAGAAAAAAAAACTACGACTGAAGACCAGACTAGAATTATTTTTATAATTTTACCAAAATTGCTCTTAATTTTTGTTTGCAAGACAAAATATTAACTTTTCTTTTCAATGCAGCAGTTCCTTCTCCTGTGCTGCAACCTGCAGCTATCTACTTGGCCGGTGTTATGTCACAGAGTTTCATTGTGATAGAATTTTGCTACTGTCCTGAGCATTGTAAAAGTAGAATTTATTGTAGGGTTATTGTACGAGGTTCTTTAGTTTCCTCTGGATTCTCAGGGTTTGTGTTATCTTACAAATATCAATGGTTGACTCATATTGCAAGAGTTTGATTGAATTTGATTTGCTATTGTTGTTGCATCTATCCCGACTTCATTGTTTCATTCTCTTTCATGCAAAAAAGTGTGGTTGACAAAATTTTAATAAAACTAACATTGACTTTTTATAAATCTCAGGACAATCTCTTTGTTCAACCAGCACACCAAAACCCACAGTTCATCAGTTGATCAACTTCTCATTATAAACTAAGTTTACATGGACACCAATATTGCGATATCAACCTGATCAAGATAATAGTCTGAATAAGACACTGCCATGTAAACAGCCATTGTTGATGACCTTAAACCGAATAAGGTTATAGTAGGAATGAGAAATAATCAAATTTAGACATGTGGAGTATTCTGATCTAAGTCCCATTATGTATATGTCTTAATGACATTAAATGTCCTATATAGGTTTTCGACAGTTAACAACTGCTTGATGACTCGTGCTCTGGTTAAAGTTAAAGTTTTTTACCCACAAAAAAACATCTCAGGGAATATTACACCAAGGAGTTTCAAGGATGTATGGGAGCCATTAATACATTGAGACGTTTGTACAGTTCAGTGTGGTTTGTATCCAGTTCCGTGGTGTCTGGCCCAGTGTGGAGTATGTGTGGAGCTTGAATGGTGTCTGATCAATGTGAAGCTCAGGTTTCAGTTTACCTGAGTCCCCACTGGGGACCACATCCAGGCCTGAGGAAAGGCTGGGGTATCGACCGCCAGATGCTCTTACCTTGATGATAGCCTCCAGCTCATCTGGGGACACACATAAGTGTTTCTGCAGGAAGGCTGCTTTCTCTGCTGTGATGGTGATCTTCTGGTTGTTTTCAAAGGGCTGCTCCAGAGCTTGGAACACCAGGCCCCCTGCCACCAAGTAGGCCACCACCACCACAAACACAGCCAGCACCGTTTTCAGCTTCATCATGGTGAATGGGGCTGAGCCATCAGCCACTGCCTCCATGCTAACCACCATGCTGGCAGGGCGGGATGAAACAGAAAGCCTCGGCACTGCGCAGCCCATCGGGTTCTGCATGGTGGCCAAGCTGGCATGCACCAGGCTGGACTGCAGCATGCCTGGCTGCACCTTCTTCGGGGGGACCAGGTTGGTCTGTACTTCCACTGAAACAAAGGACAGTAATATCTGTGTGACATAGTGATGTTACCTGCTGATGAATAGCATAAATGAAAGAATTGGTAATGACAAACTTATCTGGTTTCACTATCCGTTAAAAAGATCAGAGACCGACTGAATTCATCTTAACAGACTGTGAAAATTTAAAGGCTTATCAATCTACTAATTCAGGCAGTAGATAGAAGACTCTAATGTGATTCAAATTTGTTTTACTAACAGCTATTTAGCCTGCTCTGTATGCAACGGGTGTCAATTTGTTTTAAATCATGGGCACAATGTGATGAAGTTGATGTGTGTTGCACTCAAATGTCAGGATATCTTGCCTCTGCGGCATCGTTTTTTACCATTTCTTTCTTTTTTAACATCTTTCTTGCAAGTTTATACAAGCACTGTACTTAATCAATAGTGGAGAGATCTGTGGGGTGGCAGTGGCTCAGGAGGCACAGCAGGTCATCCACTAAACAGGAGACATGGAACTCCAAACTGCCCCTGATGGCTGTCCCTTCAGTGTGAGTAGAATTTGTGAGTGAAATGCTGTATATGGAAGTGGTGTGTGTCAATGCGACTTGTAGTGTAAAGTGCTTTGAGTGTTAGGAATAGAAGAGTGCTATATAAATGCAGTCCATTTAACAGTGTAATCCACAGAATCACCATCACAACAAATACCCACAGAACCTGGAATAACCAATCAACAATCTTTATGTTTTTGACTGTTGATCAGACAAAATAAACATACTGAACAAGTCACCTTGGGCTTAAATTATTTTCTGACATTTTATAAAGTAAATGACTCATGGGTTGATCAAAGAAATAAGTGATGGAACAGTCAAATATAAAACTGATGATTAGCAGCACAGGAAAGTACAATTATAGAAAAATGTAATAGAGGTTTTCTAGGCAGATGATCTTACCTCAGTGACTACTAACTAGCTTTTATCTGAAATCAGCAGATGAAGACCCAACAGAAATTCCTTTCAGGTGACCTAACAGCTGGCTAGATTGTGAGATGCAGTTGAAAGCTCCAGAGGAAGCAACCTTCATTTGATAATTACTATAATAGGAATGGCTATATCTCACTGGTGTACCTGACTAAAAGTGTTCATCTGCTATATGTCACACCTTCTCCTGTGATGCTGCTAATGATCAACACATGTGTTAGACTCCAGTCAGTGTTGATTGGCTCCCAGAGGGACTGACGGCCCAAAACACATGATACTTTTTATCATCTGCTCACTAAATACTGTTATGTAACAGCAGGCTGGGGAATCGTGACTGTTGCTCCTCATCTTGCTGACACAAGGGACACTTGTAAACCAGTGGAGTGCTTTGAATGTGTCTTTGCTCCCGTGCAGGTGAGATGATGAACGATGGGTTTTAGAGATGATACGATTAAAGGTCTGAATATCACACATGTCTCCAGAAGGCCATGTGCTGACCGTGTAAATCACCCACAGACTGTAACGCCCGGGCTAACATGTGCTGATGCTGCCGCGCTGGGAGGACGTGACACACATGTAGGATTTGTGGGCATCTCCCCGCCGCTGAATGAGGTAATGTTTCACTCAGACCCTGCGTGCACCCCCCCACTGCATCACACTGAAGCATGTGGTGACTATACGGTCTGTGGTGGTGACTGACAGCTCCTGTTCACGTTTTCCAAACTAGTGTCGTTGTGGCCATGATTTACTGATGTAAATTCCTCCTGGTGTGTCCCCGTGTCAGCACAAGTTCCCCCATCCTACTGAATACAACTTCAGCATCAGCCTCTGCTGTACCGTGTTTTTCTGGAAAGTCAAACTGTGGTCAGCATGAATTTTTTAAGCCTGCTGGAGCTGCATGGGAGGCTACAGGGAGAGCCCGTGCGGCAGCAGGTACAGTTTGACAGACTGCAGCATTTCATTTCAAAACACTCATCATGAGATCATCTGAAAATTGGAGCCATACATTCCACTGTAGAATCTAATGGGGAAATTCAGCGGGAACCACAGTCCTTTACCGTTCAGCAGCCTCTGCAAAAAAACAATGCACTATTACAGTAATTGATGGTCTAACCTGGTGGAGGGTTTATGTTCCCTGGTTTTCTTGGATTCTCAGTCGGAAATTTCATCTTGTTTCTCTGGCTGTTGTTGCTGCTGCCGAGGGAAATAGATGTCTTCAATCTCTCAGGTTCCCGTCAGTCGACTTTAACCGAGAGAGGATGGAAAACGGCAGGGTGTAAAAACACATCATCCGCGGCATGTGCTGCTGCTGTAATGTCTGTCAGGCTGGATGCAGCTCCTCTTCTGTCTTCAGGAGCTCACACCCTCCGATCGCCGCATCCCCGTCTGCATTGTGGAGTAGTAAACACCGTGGGCGCGCGCAGCGGGAGACCTTCTCCATTGAAGAATGCAACGTTTACATGGTGCTAGATTTCGTTTAAATTGTATTTACTTCAGTCTGCCTCAGCGGCGACTCTATACTACCAGTTACAAAGATCGGGCATCCACGCCACGCAGCACCGGCTTACCAGGCTGCTGCGCACTACAGCGTCAGTTCAATGGAAAGGAAGGAAAGAACCAGGAATTCCAAACCTGGAATTAAATGCACCCATTAATCTCAGCGTTGTGTGTTTAATATATTGTTCAAAAATATAATGAACAAATTCTCCATAAATCGATGGCTGTTTAAGAATAAGGTTTTATTAGTGTATCTGTGTTACCCTGCATACCAGCAAATGTGTGTGTGTGTGTTAGAAGGATTATGCAAAATCTACCACATTCAAATACATTGGTAGATACAGAAATTATTTTCTTTGCAGTGATTCTAAGATAATTAATTCAAACTAGATGGTAGTAGCAGAGGTGCATGCACACCAAATCACTGCAGGGCACAACAAATTCCGAGGGACAGCTACACAGACAAAAGCCTGAAAGAGAAGTTGTGTGTGGAAATGTGAACTGCATTGCCACTTGCGGGTGTGTGCAAAATATCTGCTGCAACTAGAGGTGTGACTGTCTGCAGGCAAGGTAAAAACTTTATGGATGTTTGTATGAGCATACAAGCAAGAATGGAACAAATAGCGCAAAAACACCAAGTTAGAGATCGCTTGCGTTATTATGTATTGGTTAGTTAGGAAACTGTGACATGACAAATCATCGAGATAATTAATGGGACACACTGATTTGACATTGCAACATATGGGCTCAGCCTTGGTCGAGGTTTGTGCGATTCGATTATTTCTTTGTTAGCAGGATTACACAAAACTACCACAAAACCTGGTGGAAGGACACAGTATTGGTCAGGCCAGAAAGCCATTAAACTTGGGTGCAGCCAGGAATATTTATTTTTACTTTCATCAACATTTCATGAGGCAATGGTGTTTCAAAATGTTTGTGAATTTCCTAAGAATAATTACATAGATAGCCTAACCCCCTTAATATAAACATCAGGCATACTTATAAGACTGATATCTATGAGTGTATGCAATTTGGTGCAGCTTGATCAAATGTAAGGGGACCTTTGGACCTGGGGAAATGCTATGTACTCTACAGAGTGCCAGAACTTCAAGCACTATTGATAATCAAAACTCTGCTGTTCTCTTTTTTCTTAATTTCGTATCATGCCTTAGTTACTGTAATGTGCTCTAAACTGGTGTATACAAAATAAAGAAAAACATTGATTGGCTGTAGTGAGTTCAAAATTATGCAGCTGTTTATTTTTAAAGCCAAAAATTCCCTGGCACCATCTTATCTGTCAGGTTGTCCACCCAAACTGTTTGCATGTTTCAGTCTGTACTGGCTTTCTACAGGTGCCACATACAAACTACAAAAAGAAAAAACACTGAGTTAGCTTTCAGTTACACACCAAATATTTTGAAATCCCACTCCAATTTAATACCTTTTACATACCTTTTCATTTTTATCCTGATCTTAACATTGCTTTTTTGTATCATATCTTGTGTGTATCCTGTATCATATTTTAAAGCCCCTACAAGGAGTTTTTAACTGGGTATAAAATGGTCTTATTTTAGTATTGCTGCCTCTTTATGACCTACCAACAACAAATGAGAAAATCCAGGAGAAAATTGTCTTTTTCTATAAACTATTCTCGTAAGCTGTAGGCTAACCCTTGCAGCCAGCCCTCCACTCCTCGCCAACTTCATGTCTCTTACAAACAAGATGGATGCGATCAGAATTACAATTACAATACATTACCTCATCGCTACGCATCCTGTAAAGAAATGTGTGCAAAGGGATTTTCCATTTGCCCACAATAAGAGGAGGGGAAAGTATAACTTTATTGTACCTGTATAAATATAAAACTCAATTGTTATGTTAAATCAGTTCTAATAATGTTAGAAGATTGTCTTTACTGACAAATGGGTTTATATATTATGTATCTTTGTTTTTATATGAATATGTTGATTATTTTGATCTTTGAACCCACCACCTGTCGAACTTTGGTCTTTGCCAAGAAATGTCTCTCTCAGCATGACTGAGAGAGACAGTGGTCTGGGAAGAGGATGTAAACTGATGCATTCCTTGTTTCATGTTATATCATTACAGTTCACAATCTAAAAATAGCTGCAGTGTCTCAGTGTTCTCATGGAGTGTGTCTGGAACTCGCTACATGTGTGTCATGTTTTCATTCCTTTTTTCACAGCAAGGAAACCACTTTTGTTTGCCAGTGCTTCAAGGAATTACAATATTGCTCTATAAAGTTTGTTATAATTTTTATGAACTGAGCACTTCTCTATCTCCCATATATCACATTACTACATATCTTTAACTTTGCATTTTCTCTTTCCCATATTTTGTGCTTTGCCTCTAATTATCCTATTACAACAACCAGTCTGACAATTGCTCTTGGTCTCTCTCTCTTCTCTTTACATTCTTCCCCAATGTTCCCCTGACCCAACCAAGGCAAATGGCATTCATCTGGAGTCTGGTTCTGTTGGAGTTTTCCTTCTATTAAGTTTTTGCTCTCCACTGTTGAGAGTAAAAAAGTTTACAATCAAATAAGGAGACAAACACATATCAATATCACATATGTGACACAGGAATAGTTAAAAAGTAGAGCCAAGGTTGCAGGTTAAAAGATCAAACCTGTTACAGTGACGATGAAGTGCATGCAGATAGGAAATTATATATTACATTGCTGTGTGGTTCCTGATCATGTCACTGTGTGCTGCTGGCTGAGTGTGGCTTCTTACCACCAATCCATCTTGACATCTGAGATTCACCTAATCAATTCCACAACCTGCTGCTATTTAGAAGGATCGGTTTCTCCTCCAAAACTCTGCCAGATCATTGATTCACCTTTGCAGCAGAGACAAATGGAGCAGCTCCTCCAGGATGGTACATCTATACTTGCGGTCGCAATAAGGTTTGCTGTGTCTCCCAGCATAGTCTCAAGAGCATAGAGGAGATACAAGGAGACCGGCTGTTACACGAGGAGAGCTGGACGGGGCCGTATACGGGCATCAACCCACCAGCAGGACCAGTATCTGCTCCTTTGTGCGAGGAGGAACAGGAGGAGCACTGCCAGAGCCCTACAAAATAACCTGCAGCAGGATACTGGTGTGCATGTTTCTGACCAAACTGTCCAGAAACAGACGCCATGAGGGTGGCATGAGGGCCCAATGTCTTCTAGTGGGACCTGTGCTCACAGCCCAGCACTGTGCTGCTTGACTGGCATTTGCCAGAGAACACTGGAATTGGCAGGATCGACACTGGCGCCCCATTCTCTTTACAGATGAGAGCAGGCTCTCCATGTCGTAGCCAACAGTACCCTGACTGCTGTTAGGTACCGGATGAAATCCTCAAAGTGATTGTCAGACCTTACGCTGTTGCAGTGAGCCCTGGTGCAGGACAATGCCCGGACTCATGTGGCAGAGTGTGTAGGCAGTTCCTGGATGACAAAGGCATTGATGCTATTGACTCACATTCCCCTGACCTAAATCCAATTGAGAACTTCTGATGCCCTGATCCAGGTCTGGGAGGAGATCCCCCAGGACACCATCAGCTTCCTATGTGTGATTTAAGTGTTACCTTAATTGTTTTTGAGCAGTGTATTTGGACACCTGCCTCTTGCTCAGCATATTCTCTAAACTCAACCTGGACTCTTGAACTTGGACTGGTTAACAATTCTGACATAAAGGAACCCTGACCTCTGTTTGCTCTGTTTTATTCATGCCTTGTTGTGCCTTTTATATTAAACCTTTTAAAAACCTTCTCCCCCATCTCCTCTCCTGTGTCTGCCCAAAGAGTCCAAACGTAATAAAAAACCTTACAGTTTCTTTGCATTTCAAAGTGGGCAAATAAGCCAGTAGCATAGTGAAATGCTATGTTTCATCAGACTTTTATACTTTTCATCAGCACTTGTGCTTGCCCTTAGTCCATTTATGAGTATCTTGAATAATGTCTGTAATCAAGGTTTGAGGAGAAGTGTGCTTTGTGTGTTTATTTGCTGACAGCTGCTATCTGCGTAGCTGCTGCTAGGAACAGTTGCATTTGTTGTTGTAGTAGATTAATATTGCAACTACATTAGTTCCTTTAACTACATAATGTGGTCCCAACTCCTGGCTGCCTCCTCTAGTGGTTTAGCACATAGGATCACAATCTCTCCTGGTTGCATGCCTATTTAAATGTTCATATTGTCAAGCACACTCCTATTTGTAATCTGATCACCAAAAACACCATTTAATGTGTAAATAGTTTTAAACTGTAATTAGGGTAGTAATAGCACAGTCACAGATTTTGCACTTCTGTCCGTCCTGGGAGAGGGATCACTCACATATAAATGGTATTGTAAATGGTCTGTATTTATATGGCACTTTTCTAGTCTTGATGACACTCAAAGTGCTTTACAGTACAGTTCTACATTCACACACACAGTTCATCTTCAGTGCATCCGGAAAGTATTCACAGCACTTCACTTTTTCCACATTTTGTTATGTTACAGCCTTATTCCAAAATGGATTAAATTAATTTTTTCCTCAAAATTCTACACACAATATCCCATAATGACAAGGTGAAAAAAGGTTTTTAGAAATTTTTGCAAATTTATTAAAAAGAAAAAAATAAACATTCCCATGTACATAAGTATTCACAGCCTTTGCCATGACACTCAAAACTGAGCTCAGGTGCATCCTGTATCCACTGATCATCCTTGAGATGTTTGTACAACTTGATTGGAGTCCATCTGTGGTAAATTCAGTTGATTGGACATGATTTGGAAAGGCACACACCTTTCTATATAAGGGTTGACAGTTGACAGTGCATGTCAGAGCACAAACCAAGCTATGAAGTCCAAGGAACCCTAACCCAATGAACACAGTGGCCTACATCATCCGTCAATGGAAGAAGTTTGGAACCACCAGGACTCTCCCTAGAGCTGGCCGCCCGGCCAAACTGAGCGATCAGGGGAGAAGGGCCTTAGTCAGGGAGGTGACCAAGATCCCAATGGTCACTCTGACAGAGCTCCAGCATTGCACTGTGAAGAGAGGAGAACCTTCCAGAAGGACAACCATCTCTGCAGCACTCCACCAATCAAGCCTGTATGGTAGAGTGGCCAGGCGGAAGCCACTCCTCAGTAAAAGGCACATGACAGCCTGCCTGGAGTTTGCCAAAAGGCACCTGAAGGACTCTCAGACCATGAGAAACAAAATTCTCTGGTCTGATGAAGCAAAGATTGAACTCTTTGGCCTGAATGCCAAGCGTCATGTCTGGAGGAAACCAGGCACCGCTCATCACCTGGCCAATACCATCCCTACAGTGAAGCATGGTGGTGGCAGCATCATGCTGTGGGGATGTTTTTCAGCGGCAGGAACTGGGAGACTAGTCAGGATCGAGGGAAAGATGAATGCAGCAATGTACAGAGACATCCTTGACGAAAACCTGCTCCAGAGCGCTCTGGACCTCAGACTGGGGTGAAGGTTCATCTTCCAACAGGACAACAACCCTAAGCACACAGCCAAGATAACAAAGGAGTGGCTTCGGGACAACTCTGTGAATGTCCTTGAGTGGCCTAGCCAGAGCCCAGACTTGAACCCGATTGATCATCTCTGGAGAGATCTGAAAATGGCTGTGCACTGACGCTCCCCATCCAACCTGATGGAGCTTGAGAGGTCCTGCAAAGAAGGATGGGAGAAACTGCCCAAAAATAGGTGTGCCAAGCTTGTAGCATCATACTCAAAAAGACTTGAGGCTATAATTGCTGCCAAAGGTGCTTCAACAAAGTATTGAGCAAAGGCTGTGAATACTTATGTACATGTTATCAATCAATCAATCAAACTTTATTTGTATAGCCCATATTCACAAATCACAATTTGTCTCATAGGGCTTTAACATGGTGTGACATCCTCTGCCCTTAACCCCCAACAAGAGTGAGGAAAAACTACTAAAAAACCCTTTTAACAGGGTAAAAAGAACGTAGAAACCTCAGAGAGAGCCACATGTGAGGGATCCCTCTCCCAGGACGGACAGAAGTGCAATAGATGTCAAGTGTGAAGGGGAACATCATCAAGGTTTTAGCAGTATTGATAGGGGTAGACCTTTCTGAAGCATAACTGAAGGTCAGTGAATTGGTGGATTAATGTCAATAAGGGTCAAGTATCTGAGAAATACTATGTATCAAGCAGTTTTTCTGCAATCATAGTCTATGGTCAGCAGCCAGCAAGATCATGATCTACCATCAAGATCGGATGCCACTATAGTCCACAGTCATTGTTCACTGTCGCCATTAGGATCCATCATCAGCTGTCACCTTGGTCGTGGTCCACCACCATTTTCCGATGCCAAAGCGATAAAGGATCCACCTTTATTATCACGATCAGCCAGCACGATACAGAATCCGCCATACTGGATCCACCATTATGATCTCTGATACGCGATCCACAGATCCTAATCCATGATGTGGCCACAGCTGCGGCCCTGGATCTGCGGACAATAAGGCAAAGGGACTCCGGGGAAGAAGTCAAGTCAGTAACATGTATTGATGAGACATGAATTACTCTGATAATATTTCCGTTCTTTATATTTAATAAATTTGCAAACATTTTAAACAAACTTTTTTCACTTTGTCATTATGGGGTATTGTGTGTAGAATTTTAAGGAAAACAATTTATCTTATTTAATCCATTTTGGAATAAGGCTGTAACATAACAAAATGTGGAAAAAGTGAAGCGCTGTGAATAATTCCCGGATACAATGTATGTGCAGAACTTCTTTCGATGAGAAGGGGCAATTTGGGGGCCAGTATCTTGCCCATGGACACTTCAGCAATAGGGAAGACTGGGATGGAACCGCCAACCTGCTGGTAAGAGGACCACCCCTGAGCCACAGCTGCCCCTGTGTCATATGTCGTTTTTAGTTAGATTAGAATAAGCCTTATATATGTATATATATATATATATATCTATATATGTATATATATAGATATATATATACATATATATATACATATATAATGTTTCTCAGGGGTTAGAGTGGTCGTCCTCTAACCAGAAGGTCGGTGGTTTGATCCCAGTCCCCAAATCTTTATTCAGATTTTTCCTTGGTTCAACATGGTTGAAAATGACCCATATTCATTACCTACATTATTTTATGCATTTGCTATATCTATTAAATAAATGTATATTATCTCTTGTTTTTAATGTCTTGTTTTTGATTGCCACAAATTATTATTTTTTATTTTTCCTTTCTTACTTTACGAACAAACATACACTTTATATTTCTACATCACGTTTATACACATACATACAGTGCCCTACATCACTACAGAATACCTGCCATTTATTTCACACTGCTGCTTTTCCACATGCATGTACCGGTAAGTCTTTTTTTACAATCTATTACTAGTAAGAAAGAGAAATATGTACAATACTAGCTAGCTGTTACTTGACGTAGTCTTTTCTAGCTAGCTAACCACAGCAACATTAACAAAATAAAACTCGGAATAGAACAGTACATACTAAATAGACTGATGTGCATTTGAAAATATTCTTGTGCTTTTTATTTTCTTTATCCAGAATGTTAGTATGGATGGTCGCAATTGTTCCAGATTGACGGCTGAAATGTTCATAAAGATGCTGCATGAAGAACAGGATGAGGAAGATGAGGATCCAATTCTTGGTCTTGATTCTGGGTCTGAAATCTCTGATACTGTTGACCTATACAGTATCAAGCTGGAGTTGTGGGTGTGTCTTGGAATTCAGCTGTCCAAAATGAAGAGGGCTTCTTTGATGACATAGAAGACTCATCTGATGTCCTCTGAAGAGGAAGCGCAGACCCAGTCCATTAGATTGAGTAAAAATGGGTCTTACTGGAACAAGCATCCCTCCACTTAGGGAAGAACAAGAAGCCACAGCAGCTGTGTGAAATGTATGGCAGGTGTTCTGTAGTGAATACATACTGTATGGGTCATTTTTGATTTTAAAATTGATGTAGAAATAAAGAAATTATGTTTGTTCATAAAGTAAGAGGGAAAAAAATACTGAGATATTTAATGAATACTTAGAATATGAAGTGATAAAATACATTTATTTCAAAGGTAAAGCAGAGAAACACTCAGCCATGCATGAAATAACAGGAAATGTATGCCCCACGTGCACTGGTAGTGTTCCGGTAAACCCTTCACCTGTCTGGCTCGACCTTTAAGTATATTTCCATGAGACTGAGTTTTACCTTTGTGTCCTCGTGTCCCTGGTAAGGAGGCATTTACATCTTTATTTTCTTTCTTAGAACCGTCTGTGTTTTTACAACCCAGTCTCATCAGAAAACGTACACCACCTACGTTGGTCCACTTGGAAAATGTAGGCATTTCACAATTTGGCCTCTCAAATTGTGAGATGTCTACGTTTTTGTCTGCCCATTGTTTTGCATTGGCCTGTGCCCACATCACGTGACTCTCAAGATCCCGTCTGCGAAAACGGCATGGCGGAAATTCCTTATATTTTCAGATAAAAATGTCATTTTATAATATAGTTTGGGCATTAAAATACATTCTGACACCGAGAAATATGCTCTTTGCTTCCACAATCTTCAGCCAATTCATGCTTACGATCTATATTTTATTAGTTATCACGAATATTTTTCAGATCTTGCCAGAAAATTATAAGAAAATTAGTTTTTCTTATATAACATTATGCATTTCTTTACTTTTATGTAAATTGTTGCTGCCAATGTGGTGCTATTTATTTATTTGAAAAATATTTTTTAAAAAGACAAGCATAAACTATTGTCTTGACAATTGACTATTACAATAATCAGGTAATTTACACTAATCATCTTACTGTGTGCATGTTGTCAAGTTTTGAATTCCATTCAATGCTAATGTAAAAAAAATTATTCTCGGTTGATTACAGTGGGAAGACATGACACTTGCAGTGGGCCAGAGAAGAACACCAGGAGTTGACATACATACACACAACATGAATATACACAAAACGCACACACACACAGATGTGACATAAAAGGTTCAATGTTAAGTGTTTTTAAGTGTTTGTATTTTTCACGAATTTTTTGTTAATATTACTTATATATACACACATTTATGTGTGTATATATACACATATATAGATAGATAGATAGATGTATTACAACAGCATGTCAATATATATACTGTATATATACAATTTTGTAATATTACTATTATTTTTATTTGTTTAATTGAAAAGACTATCTTGCTGTTTCTTTAGCTTACTGTTAATTTATATTTTAGGAATGTAGTCAAATTTGTTTTGTATGTATGGTACATACATTAATTAAAAACCCTTCAAACCCCAACGCCTTGTGTAATTGTGTGAACTGCTGAAACCATTTGCTGCTGGAATTGTTTGCTGAATTTTATAAATAAATTATGTAATTGATTTAGCCCTTGCCTTATACAGTATGTCTATCACCTCTATACAGTAATACAAAATAAAAAAATTGCAATTCAAGTAGACAGCAAATTTGTTTTTATTCATCGCTATTACAGAGCACATGAAGATTAACAGTATGTACAAACAAGTCTTTACATAGCGGAAATACAAATACAAAGATAAAAAATGTATTAATGATATACAAAAAATTATCTTAATGTTCATCATTAGTCCATTTCAAATTTATCAAATACACAATAGGAATATATACTGTAAAAATGTGCACTCGCCATACTAAGCCGTCCAAGATGACAGACTATATTATAAAATGACATTTTTATCTGAAAATATAAGGAATGTCCGCCATGTTTTCGTTTTCGCAGACGGGATCTTGAGAGTCACGTGACGTGGGCACAGGCCAATGCAAAACAATGGGCAGACAAAAACGTAGACATCTCACAATTTGAGAGGCCAAATTGTGAAATGCCTACGTTTTTCCAAGTGGACCAACGTAGGTGGTGTACGTTTTCTGATGAGACTGGGTTGGTTTTTAGGAGTTTTTATGATTTGGTGTGTGTTTTTATGTCCCTCACCCATTTTATATATATCAGAATCAGAATCAGAATCAGAAGTACTTTATTGCCAAGTAGGTTTACACCTACCTGGAATTTTTCTTGGTGAAAAGGTGCATACAATGAACATAAAAACATGAAAACACAATAAGTACTCGGCATTAGAATAAAAAACAATATATAAAATAAAATATATAAAGATAAAAAAAAGTGAAGTAAAATGCTAAATGTGAAACAGGAGTGCAATGTAAATGTGCAATATGCAATGTGCAATGAACTGTAATGTGTGTTAATGTAACACAGACTTTAGGCGTGGGGGCGGGATAAGAGTCCAAGTCAGGTGGGGGTCCCGGGCCTTGTTGACAAGGGCAACTGCAGCCGGGAAGAAGCTGGTCTTGTGGCGTGAGGTTTTGGTCCTGATGGACCGCAGCCTCCTGCCGGAGGGAAGTACCTCACAGAGTTTGTGACCCGGGTGGGAAGGATCGGCCACAATCTTACCTGCCCGCCTCAGGGTCCTAGAGGCAAACAGGTCCTGTAGAGATGGCAGATTGCAGCCAATCACCTTCTCAGCAGAACGGATGATACGCTGCAGTCTGCCTTTGTCTTTGGCAGTGGCAGCAGCGTACCAGATGGTGATGGAGGAGGTGAGGATGGACTCGATGATGCAGGTGTAGAAGTGCACCATCATTGTCTTTGGCAGGTTGAACTTCTTCAGCTGCCGAAGGAAGTACATCCTCTGTTGCGCTTTTTTGGTGAGGGAGCTGATGTTCAGCTCCCACTTGAGGTCCTGGGAGATGATGGTGCCCAGGAAGCGGAAGGACTCTGCAGTGTCGACTGGGGAGTCTCTCAGGGTGATGGGGGTGAGTGGGGCTGGGTTCCTTCTGAAGTCTACAACCATCTCCACTGTTTTCAGAGCATTGAGCTCCAGGTTGTTCTGACCACACCAGGTCACCAGATGGTCAATCTCCCACCTGTAGGCGGACTCATCCCCACCAGAGATGAGCCCAATGAGGGTGGTGTCATCTGCGAACTTAAGGAGTTTGACGGACTGGTGACTGGAGGTGCAGCTGTTAGTATACAGGGAGAAGAGTAGAGGGGAAAGAACACAGCCTTGAGGGGAACCGGTGCTTATGGTCCTGGAATCAGAGACATGCGTCCCCAGCCTCACGTGTTGCCTCCTGTCAGACAGGAAGTCTATGATCCACCTGCAGGTGGAGTCAGGCACACTCAGCTGGGACAGCTTGTCCTGTAGCAGAGCCGGAATGATGGTGTTGAAAGCAGAGCTGAAGTCCACAAACAGGATCCTGGCATAGGTTCCTGAGGAGTCCAGGTGCTGGAGGATGAAGTGAAGGGCCATGTTTACTGCATCGTCCACAGACCTGTTGGCTCTGTAGGCAAACTGCAGGGGGTCCAGGAGAGGGTCAGTGATGGCTTTGAGGTGGAGCAGAACAAGGCGCTCAAATGCCTTCATCACCACAGAAGTCAGGGCGACAGGTCTGTAGTCATTGAGTCCAGTGATCTTTGTTTTTTTGGGGACAGGGATGATGGTGGAGGTCTTGAAGCAGGCTGGTACGTGGCATGTCTCCAGTGAGGTGTTAAAGATGGCTGTGAACACCGGAGACAGCTGATCATGCACAGTGTTTCAGGATAGATGGAGAGACAGAGTCTGGCCTGGCTGCTTTGCGGGGGTTCTGTCTCCTGAAGAGTCTGTTGACGTCCCTCTCCAGGATGGAGAGAGTCGTCACTGTGGAAGGGGAGGAGGGAGGGGGCTCTGAGGTGGGCAGTTGTGGAAAGGCGCAGGCCTTTGCTATGGTGGGGGAGGTGTAGTTGATGGGCTGGAGGGTGGAGGTGTCAGGACTGTCCCATTGTCTTTCAAAGCGACAGTAAAACTCGTTCAAGTCGTTGGCCAGGCGTGGGTCGTTAACAATGACTGTGGACTATAGTGGCATCCGATCTTGATGGTGGATCATGATCTTGCTGGCTGCTGACCATAGACTATGATTGCAGAAAGACTGCTTGACACATAGTATTTCTCAGATACTTGACCCTTATTGACATTAATCCACCAATTCACTGACCTTCAGTTATGCTTCAGAAAGGTCTACCCCTATCAGTACTGCTAAAACCTTGATGATGTTTCCCTTCACACTTGACATCTATTGCACTTCTGTCCGTCCTGGGAGAGGGATCCCTCACATGTGGCTCTCTCTGAGGTTTCTACGTTCTTTTTACCCTGTTAAAAGTTTTTTTGTAGTTTTTCCTTACTCTTGTTGAGGGTTAAGGGCAGAGGATGTCACACCATGTTAAAGCCCTATGAGACAAACTGTGATTTGTGAATATGGGCTATACAAATTAAATTTGATTGATTGATTGATTGATAATGGAGTGGGGGGCTCTAGGCTTACAATTTGTAATCTGCCTAAGCCCTTTCCAGACAGAGGCAGAGTCATTGGCTGAGAACTGGTAGTGGACGTTTAGCTTCTCTCACCTCCTTGCTAAACCTGTATTTCGACTCTATAAACCTGACTCTGTCCCCTCTCCTGAACGCCTCTTCCTTCTCCAACCTTAACTTTTTGAGTTTGGCTGTGAACCAGGGTTTGTCATTGTTGTAACACACCCTGGTGCGTGATGGAACACAGCTGTCCTCACAGAAGCTGATATAGGAAGTCACAGCATCTGTGTACTCATCCAGACTGATTGTAGCAGTCCTGAACACCTCCCAGTCTGTACAGTCCAAGCACGCCTGAAGATCCTCCACAGCTTCACTGGTCCACTGCTTTGAAGTCCTCACAACAGGGTGTTTGAGTTTTAGTTTCTGCCTGTATGCAGGAATCAAATGGACCATGACATGGTCCGAGAGTCCCAGTGCAGCCCGGGGGACGGCGTGATAGGCACGGCTTACTGTGGTGTAACAGTGATCCAGAATATTCTCCTCTCTGGTCGGGCATTTAATAAATTGTTTGTATTTGGGGAGATCGCGGGTGAGATTTCCTTCGTTAAAGTCGCCGAGGACAATAACTAAGGAGTCCGGGTTAGTCCGTTCCACACACAGTATCTGGTCGGCGAGCATGCGTTGCACCTCTTGCACGTTAGCCTGCGGTGGAATGTAATTGTAATTGTCTAATCTCAATTTGCCTTGGTTACACCGATAAATTAACATTTACATCATTACAGATAGTTGTCATGGGTTATCCATATTGTAATCTCATCATTCCCAAGATCATAGTTGTAGTTGTTGAGCCAACCTAGATTGTTTTTATTCATATTTTTTAAATTAAACATATGTTAATGTCTCAATCAGATCAACTGCGGATAGAGGCCTTCTACAATCATATTCTGATGTACGCAAGCAAGTACTATGCTTTCAATCCCCTTGTTTATGTGGCAGGAGTGCTTCTTGATTCTCTTGACTACAACTTCCAGCAAAACCGACCAACAATGAAAACTGCAGAAGGCAAAGATTTACGTTTTATACTTTAAATACTCTCACATTTTCAGTCCATATTTTGTGATTATATTCATGCACAATCATCGCTCAAAGTAGTTCAAATGCATATCCGATATTGAACAGTTGAAAACTGTGAGTTCAGTTTCAGAAGGCTATGCAAAAATAAATACCAGACAGCTTGTATATGCCCTGAAAAAAGCTATGCATACATCTGAATCGGCATTTGGGCGCTTCAAAGGAGAAGCCTTTGTTCAGATGACCCCAGGGGTCTCGGTTTGGTACTCCCCATACCTACACCTTCCACATCGGAATTGGTGCAGACACAACTTCTGTAAATCAGTGTATATATAAATATATATATATAATACATATGCAAAATAAACACAACAAAGCTGTTGAATTTCTTTTCTTATTATTGCAAGTTTCATTTCAGTGCAAACTCAGTTGAACAAATGTGAAAAATGGGCAGAATGAATACATATAATAATAATATTTTGAAAGAACTGTGTAAAAATAGTAATGGAAGGAATCAGTTCAGAGAGGGATATTTAAAACAGAACAGAAGCAGGCATAAAGCTATAAACCAGGTAGCATAAGTCATACACAGGGAGGCTACAATAGGAGGCTGAGGACACAACATAAAGAGTCTATTGGTGGGAAAAACATGGGCATTGTGAATGAACTAGGAACCAAGAGATGCAATGTCAAAATAAAACACGAAATTAAATGAACATGAAACTTAATGAGATGCTACAAAAATAGGCTTAACGAAAGTAATTTTTGGCCCCTAAACTCTAGTTAATCCAATCTAATCATTTAAATTAACCAGTCGTTGTGCATTTTAAATTTAATGCTTTGGCAGAGATCATTCAACTCAACAACTTGAGACTGTAAATTAGGAGGTTGTTGGGGTTAGTTAGCAGCTCAAGACATGTAGACACGGTACAGGAAGAGCAAATGAGAGAAAATCTGTATCCACTAGAGGTGGCATAAAGATATGTTATTCCTTTGGGATAATTATTTCAAAAGTTCACTTTATGAAACAAAAACAGTCTAAACAAGGGGCGATACGCTATTAACAAATACTTATTACAAATACATTGAACAGCAAAGACAATTCTTCTCCACACACATAGACACACAGAAACCCACACATGCATGCACTAAAACCCATAGCTGAAGGCAGGTTGTCACGTTAACACATGCAGATCATTTGCACTCCTTCAGACAGTGAAACATGACAGGACAGTGACACTGTGCTCCCTATTTACCTAATTAGGCCAAGTGTCACTACCATGAGCAGTGAGGCAGCAGCATAAGCCTGTAGGCCTCACTCACTGGCACCACAGTTATACACATCTGGATCATTCCCACTGGTATCAGCAGGGACTCCTCGGCACATGGCAGCTCCACCACATACTGACAAATGTCACACTTGAGAGCAAAGAGATAAAGAGTTAAGAAAGACATAAAGGTGTTATTTAATGGTGTATTTATTTTGACACAATGGTGGTCATTGCTGATGTTTCCTTACCACACTTCACCCATAGGTTTCTTGTCAAACTCTCCTGGCGTCAAAACAATGTATGTAAATGAACTTTTAGATGACTTGACCTACTGCTGCTAACAAAACACTTTCCCACTCGTAAAAGAGTATGGGGTATGAATGTTTTCTCTTGTTCACTATCAAATGTGGCTTTGCATCAGATAGGTCGGGGCGTACCAATTATCACATGGTTTTCCACTCCATTTAAAAGCTGTTATCATCCGACCTGGATGGTCATATAAATTGCCAATTGCATTGAACTACTTCAGTGGCTGTTCTAAAGCTGCCTGTTTGGAATGGGCTGTTTGATGGGCCTGTGGTAATGCTCTGGAGTCCTTCTCAAACAGTTCTACAATATGCTGTCACTTTTTAATTGTTTATTTGCTGGATGTTGTCCTACCTGGTTTATCTGCAGTGAGGATTTTATAATCAATGTTTTTCATAAAATGAAAATGAATTTGCTTTATTACTTCTTATTCTGAACTGATGAAGTTGAATTGTGAATCATACCTTCCATGTCGGCTATTTCCATGTCTGCTTATCACCCAACACAATCTTCAGACCCAAGTTCACAACTTTTCAAAATAAAAGCTCTGTTTTTCCACTCAGTATAAAGCTTTGCAGCAACGAAACAACCATTGTGCCAAACAGTGCCAAACAGGAAGTGACTGGGAAGTTGAATTGTTTGAGAGATATGCATTCCCATTCAGACTGACAGACAGAAAGACATTTTTGAAATAAATAGGAAGATGTTAAGACTGGTGGGGATCACATGGGTACAGAGCAGTACACAAAGAAATTTGCACACATTTATTTCAAAGGTTTTTACTGAGAATGGAGCCCAACACAAAAACCACCCAGTGAGACGTTCTGTGTTGATGAGAAGACAGGTCAGATTCATTGGAGCTGACAAAAAGGCTCAGATAACTCTGATAACCACTTTCACAGTGGTGAGCGGGGAAGCATCTCGGATGAGGCTTGAGGTGGATGGCCTACAATAGCAGAAGATCAAGCCAGGTTCCAATTCTGTCCGCCAAGAACAGAACTCTGAAGCTGCTGTGGACACAGACTGCTTCCACACTGAACAGTTGATTCTTGTGAATCTGGATTTCTCCTAAGGTTTCAGATGGTCGGCTCAGAATGTGGAATCAGCAGCATTAATCCATTGAGTCAAGCTGCCATTCCTGGCTAGTAGTGGTGAGTAATGGTGCGAGGAATGCTTTGGAGCATAATGTCAAAAGAAATTTGCCAACATCTTTTGGAATTAATGACATGATGGGGCCGTTTGAGAGCAGAGGAAGCAACTACCCAGTATCCGTGTTGAGTTCATAATTTAATGGTTGGTGTAGATGTCATTCAATGTCTACATGTCTAAATCAGGAATCTCACTGTCCCAGTCACTTTTGAAGCTTTGCCTTAAAAGTGTATAAGATTTGGTTGAGCACAGCTGATTCAGTTCCTGATATAAAATATTGAACAGACATCATAACATGTGTTTTGGTGAAAAATTGAGTTTACCACTTGTTAACTATATATTCTTGCACTGAAGCAGATACGTAAACAAATGATAATAACCACAGTCATACAGAATGTCTTCTCTTCTCATATGTATGAACCCACTTTTTCTCAGCTAAATTACATCTCGAGCAAACAAATTTTTCTTTCCAACTCATCCAATGTTACAATTTGAAATGGTCACGTTTGATTCTCGACTAAGAATACACTTTCGAGCAGCAGCAGAGCCTCATACCTCAACACTAGTGTTACTGGTATACGTCCAGTAGATGGTAATGTTTAGCTTAATAACCAGACAATGTTGGTTTGCAGCTGAGCCAGCAGGGGGCAGACACAGCGGACAATTGAGCTTCACTCACACATAAGGCAAACACTCATCCCATCAAAATGCAAGGCACAAGTCAGGTTGTGATAGCACTAAATTTATGTCCTTTTCTGTGCCAGGGGCTGGAAAACAATTATGAGCTTTTAAGTATGTTTCTTTGTGTCGATGACATTTACTGCTCTTGTCTTTAACAGTATGATTGACCAGTCTAAAATATATTACTCATCCAAGGACTGATCAGCCCATTGTTTTTACACAGTTCATAGTGCTGTCATCCTAAGCCATCAAATTGTCTAAAGTAAACTGGTGAGTCAGTGATAACAGAGTCATTTTACAGCATGGGGCAAGTATAGAGCAGCTTAGATTATTAGTATTGAACAAAGAATTGCAGTTATATTTGAAACCTTCCACTCTGTAAATAATATTCTATGAGTAACATAAGACATGACACACTGCATATTTTCCACCAACAATAAATGAGGTAATGTGAGTATAACAAATAAATCAAGGTTGTAATATAGATTATATACAGTATATATGTGTGTTAATGTGCATGCAAGCAGACACACACACGCACACACATACACACACAATGGGATGTGGTGCAAAAGTGGTCACTGAGCCAAATCTTTGTTCAGAATTAACAATTAAAATCCTCCAAAGGAGACATAATGAGCTAGCTGGCTTCTGTCCACAATGCCCAAGGGAATGAAAAAAAGAAACACACACACACACACACACACACACACACACACACACACGCACACACACACACACACACACACACACACACACACACACACACACACACACTTCAATGCTTTGAATGGTTAATGACTAACCAGATCTTTAGTGACAGTACAAAGCAGAGGAGCAAGCCCCAAACTAATGAAAGACAAAAACAAGATTTTTTTGTAATTCATATTATGAGATCTGTAGTCTGAAGGTAAAAAAGAATTTGTAATATCCACGATTGATAAGGATACAAAGTTGATGAATCATTCTCTATTTGGACTAAAGTTCTTGCAAAAATGCAGCAACAAGGCCTGTTACCCTTATTCTGTTGCTTTTATGCCTTGATCAATACAGTGAACAAATTAGCATGAATTATACATAACTCTTAATTTTCTGAACAGCATGAAATGAAGATAACTGGTCTCACCCACGAGCCAATGTGGACAAAATAATGTTCACTCATGGAAGAGGACTTTCATGTTACAAAAACTGGCTCATATGAGGTTGACCTTTAATTATTTGCTTTTTCATCAGACAAAACACATCAGTTTTCATGAACTGTTCATATTTTTTCCCACTGTAAAGTATAATCCACTCAACCATGTTTTATTAAGCCCTGGGGATTACAGAACAACGTGGTCTGTCAGGTTCGGCAAGGGTAGCAGTACCTTATGCTCCAATCATGTTTTGCTGCATCTAGGGCTCAATACAGTTTTCTCAAGGACTCAAGTTAATTTTGGATTAATCTGTAACCAACAATTTATACCTAGTGCCAATGTACAGTGTCAGAGTAGGAAGTGATGTATCCTGTTAACATGTAATGAGGTGGAGGTCAGGGTCTTTAGCGAGGTCATTTCAGGTTTAACTCTCGGTTTTCAGGTTTAAATCAGTGGTTCATTTCTTACAGGCGTAAATCTCCATGGTAACTTGCACCTCTAACCTGGTCCAGAGCTGAGACACCAGATCAGCATTTATAAAAGCACCACCTACTGACACAACCAGTACTCTTGGAAAATGCTGTTACCCACATAAATGATCCGATGCAATTTGGATTGTGAGACGGTGTCCCACATGTTTGAATGAACTCAGATCAGCTGTAGTGCTGCCATTTCATGTAAGGTGAAGTCACTCAGTTGTGTGAGTGTTGCTGTTGCTCCCGAGGTGAGAGCAGTTAAAAGGCAGCGCTGCCTGTGATCTTTTGTTCACTTTTAAGAGCTGCGGCCCAGTGTCAGTTGTGGTAAGTGAATGGGAGCCCAGTGACTAATGGGGTCCTGTGGTCAGCAGCCCTGCTCCACTGGGGGTAAATCCTGTAGGTTTTGTGGTTAGCATGTTTGTCGCTCCTCAGCTGATTAACTGACCAGGCAAACAAATCTCTGATCACAGCAGGACCATGAGTGTAGGAGTGTGTGTGACTCTTGTCCAATCTTTAGGATGCTAAATCATATTCAATAGGACAGGTAATTTTTCTACTACCATGTACTAGATAAGCCTTTTGAATGGATATGAGGTGATATTCTCTCTCGTCTGGTGATGCAGATTGGATGGTGCTCCTGTGCTTTCTGTGGCTGACTGCTACAGGGTGATTAATGTGTTCATTTCCCATTATTAAAGACTAGAGCAGTGCTGCAGGCTACAGATATAGGGCCTCATCATAAATCTTAGCCAAATGAACAGTCAAATAATCGCTCATCGGAAATGAAATCTGGGCTCATTAATACTGACGCTCAGACTGGGGGAAGAATATACACATGCACACACAAGCCTTGGCATCTCATTCTCATGCAGCCACACACCCACATGAATACACGCATGCACACACACACACATGCGTGCGCACACACTCACACACACACACACACACACACGCACACACGCACACACACACAGCATGAGGACTTGAGCTCTCTGGTCTGCCACCTTGGCGCACCACTGAACAATGACAGGCTAATCATTAGAGGAGAAGACACACAGGCTCAATGTGGGTCTCCTCTCATGACTCTGCCCCCACACCATAGGTGCAAGACAAAGTAATCACATGCTCTGACTGGAGCACTAAATAAAAACCACTGCACATCGTTTGACTTCTCGCCTTCTCTGACTCCCTTCACAGGCTTTAAAATGAGAGTTATTGCTCAGAATATGTAAATGTTCTTTGATGGTTTTAATCTCAGCATAAGAGAGTGGATATTGATAATTACACTTATTATGTACACACTACATACCATGTTTAAATCTATAGGTTTTACACTCAACTGGCACTAATAGAGATTTAGGAAATATATTTCAACTCAGGAACATAATATGAAAAGGACAGTGGGATAGTAAATTAGGCTCAAAGTGGAAACTGGCAAGTGATTTAGATTCAGAATAAAAGCAGACATCACCTCAACATTTTAAATATTTGTATTTATTTATATCTTTATTGCATTATTTTTGCCAGATATTGTGGGAAAGATGTAATCCTGTTTTATGACCTGTTAGGGAATAAATATCAGCATAGCTTGGCTAGTCCTCCAACTTAGAGTAAGTGTAGTGATAAATCACTGGGGTAGTCGCTGGACACACATTTCAAGGATTTATTAGATCAATTGACACTGAAGCTCTGGATTTGTGATGATATAGTTCAGTTTATTCAACCCAACCCATCATACTTATTAAATGATCTGGAGACTCTGATGCATTAAACCTTTACATCAGGGATTCATTAATACACAACATGACTTGAAAATTTGCAAAAATAGCAAATAAAACTGTTCATGGTAGAAGCATAGCTGGACTGATGATCTGTATGGACACACAACTCTGAATCAAAGTCTTGTTTAAGGACATAAAAACAAAACCTGTCAGACACACAGGCAATGTTTTACCCAGGTTTTTCAGGGTGCAGTGTAATGACTAATAGTATGCAGAGGATTGATTATCAGAAAGATTAATGGTGTGCACAGGCTGCATTAGAGCATTAGAGCTTTATAATAAGTAAGCTTTGATTTATGGTTTAAGGAAATAATGATGGCTAACCTTTTTTAAAGCTCAACAATTACTGCCATAATATCTGTGAGAGATATGTACATTCACTAGAGGTGAAGTCCAACTTTGTGCTGCTGTACAGAGGAACCAGGCTGCAGCTGCTGATGAATCATAATGGAGGATACAGTTACATCTTTACCTCTGCCAAGGAAGTTATTTTTTCATTGCTGTTTGTTTGTTTGTCTATTTGTGTCTCAGCAGGATCCCACAAAAAATGCTAAACTGATTTTCTTGAAACTTGGTAAGGGCAGGCACATATTTTGGGGTGCATATGATTAAGGGGGCGGATCTAGGATTTTTTTCCCTTTACTTTAACATTGTGAAATAGAGCATTTTCACTCTCCGTGGGGCCTTCTAGTCTAGTCTAGTCTGACTAGCATGGTCTCAGGCATTGTCTTGACTTAACACCAGGACAGACAATGAAAATACTAATCTAAAGCCAATTTGTCTTACATAACTGGACAGTCTAGCCAGAGTTTTCGAATCAACACTTCCTACAAACCATGTAGCTACTTGTTATTCTTGCTGGTGGTGTGTGACATCATCATGTCATTTGTGGGGAACATGACATCAGTGAAATGGTGAGGACCCCGGACAAGAGAAAGAGACAACATCAGCTGTCTGTAAACACCAGACCGAATCACAACATTGAATGGAAGAGGTCAATGGTCTTGGAACAGGAGTCAAAGGAGGACTGGAGAAAGGTCAAAGTGGACATTTATAACTGAGACCTGAGAACAGCTTTGTTTCCAACTGATCTATCCTATCCTTCCTCTCTCCCTCCCCAACAACTATACTTACTATACTTCGTCTCTCTCGTTTCTCTCCCCTCTTTTCCACCCACCTCTCCTCTCTTCCCCATTTTTCTCCCCTCACCCCAACTGGTCGAGGCAGATGGTAGCCCACATTGATTGGGATTCTGCTAGAAGTTTCTTTAAGTTAATGAGGGAGAGTTCTTTCTCTCCACAGTCGCCAAAATGCTATCTTATTGTGGGAACTGTTTCATTTGTAAGGTCTTGACCTTACTATGTAAAGTGCCTTGTAATAATGTACATTATGATTTGGAGGTATACAAATAAAATTTAATTGAAAAATGTAACCACCCACCCAGCCATCTTTGTAGATACATCTCCCTTCTCCCATTTCTGCCACTGCATGCACAGTCAGTGCTCTACCATGTCCTTCTTCCTAATGCACCACCACAGTCTGAAGCCATTTATCATCTGCTAGACCAGAAAGGCAGGAAGGTGTGCAACAACTTCAACCACCTGTGCTGCAATTTTTGGAATTACCTCCTGCACATCTGATCCTTCTGTGTAGGTGCTCATGCCAGAAATGACTGCCCCCAAAACTCAACACTCAACAGCCCTTCGCCACATCCATTAGGTGGTTTTCCTTGCCACTGCTCTACAAAATCTTTCAGATAGACATTTTGCTGACTTTCTCTTCAATGGTTTACCACATGGGTTCCATCCAGGTATATAAGCACTGTCCAAAACCTCCCACACTTCAATCAATAAAATGTTATTTGTATAGCCCATATTCACAAATCGCAATTTGTCTCATAGGGCTTAACAAGGTGTAACATCCTCTGCCCTTAACCCTCAACAAGAGTATGGACACCTCATTAACAAGGGGGATAAAAACGTAGAGAAAAAACATAGCCTCAGAGAGCCCCACGTAAGGGATCCCTCTCCCAAGATGGACAGAAGTTCAATAAATGCCCCGTGTAGCAGAGCACATCAATAAAATAACACTATTTACAACAATGATGAGAAAAAATACAGTCCACCACCATGGTCATGATCTACAATCCACTTTCACGGTGACGATTCATGATCACGATCCACCATCACAATCCATGATGTGGCCACATCCAGGACCTGCAAACGATAAAACGCAAGGACAAAGAAGAGACTTAAATGAACTCATGACGTAGTTTTAAATGGTTGGTATTTCATATAGCGCATTTGTAGTCTTGATGACCACTCAAAGAACTTTACAGTAGAGTTTATTGCCATTCTCTCATTCACACACACACATTCATACAGTGGGTGTATGGGCAATGAGGGGAAATGAGGGGTTCAATATCTTGCCCAAGGACACTTCGGCATGCAGATGGGGAAGACTGTCAACCTTCTGGTTAGGAGATGACAGCTCTACCACCTCGTCCACAGCCGACTTATAATAGACTTGTCTCACCCAAATTGCTCACACAATCCAAGCACTAAAAGCATCATTCCTAGCCCAAAGTTTTTATGAAACACACAACCATCATGCCATGCCATCACCTTAATCCATTTGGTGGGTCACAGAGCTTGGCTTTCTACGGCAGACATCATCTAAGGTGCCTCACCTTTGGCTGCAGAAACATGCTCAATACCTTTCACTCTCTTTCTAAAGGCTGTGTTGGATCTGGTTGGATCTTTCTTCTTCTTCTTTGTTCGGTTTATTGGCGGCTGGCAATCAACGTCAAAGTTCATTACCGACATCTACTGCTGTACTTCTCTTTCCCTTTTTCTTTCATTACTTCTTACCCCCCAAGGAGGCGAGGCTGGGATCCTGGCTGTGTTAGATCCTAACCAAATGGTCTGTATTTATACAGAGATTTATCTTGATGACTGCTCAAAGCACTTTACAGTAAACTTTTCCCATTTCTCTGCAGTATTTTCTATACCATACATGACTGATACACTGCTGGCACAGTCAGGTTCTGTATCTTTCCTAACTACAGTTTGATTTGTGAATTGGGGACAGTTTGGGGACAGTGATAGGCTCTGAAGACTCCACCAACCAGTCTTCAGAGCCTATCACTGCTATCAAGTTACTAAGCTAGGAGTTACTCTCGATTCAATTTCCTTCAGAGAAATTCAAAGCACCACTCTGCTCCTGTCAAAGTGTCAAATCTCCTGGCAGTTAGAGGCATCAAACTGTAATTACTGGCCCCTCCTGGCCACCTCAATTACACCATCCACATTATTCCTCAAGCCAAATCATTCCTGTCAAACTTTTAGTAAAAGTTGCATCAGTACCTTCTGTCATTGATAGTTGTCCTGGACGATGAATGTAAAACTAAAATACATATATGGAAACATTTCCTATCTTCCGGAGCAACATTTCTTTCTTCTATGATGATTTCATTGAGAAAACTCTGGATGTGTACACACCCTTTCACAACCCACTTTGGAATTTCAGCTTGGCTAACACTGGGTACAAGTCATTCTGTGGTCCAATACTGTATGAACATATTCCCACAGCATACTGAGTTGAATTCAAACCTACTTAGCTGATTAGACAGAATATATTATCGGTCACAGACACCTAACAAGCTCTTGTGTGATCTACATCTCAGTAGTGATGTTACCATGCTTCCAGGTCTTAACAATAATCATTGAGGACAGACAGAGATTTAACAAAAATTACTAACTTGAAGAGAACACAGTCCTTTTTGATCAGAAAAGTGACAGTGATCTTACCATCAGTCAAAACACAAGCTGTGCTCTCGATGTTATACCCACACACCATTTCTGCACCTTTCATCAACAGAGCTTAGCTCACACAGCTCACCGCGCAGGTGAATGCAGAGATGAAAAAACAAATGCAGGATATTTAACATTGATCAGCCCACCCTCTTTTGCATGTATATCACACACAAATACACACACACACACACACACACACACACACACACACACACACACAGCCTCCACCCAGGTCTCTGCTGACCTCCTTTCCCAGCCAGTTCCGACAATGCTAATGACTCTCACTGGGGCACAGGATGACAGGTGACAGAGCCAGCCAGACCAGGGCTGGCTGATGACGGAAGGGCAGAGAGTAGATTGGAGTGTGATGTGTGTGTGTGTGTGATGTGTGTGTGTGTGTGTGTGTGTGTGTGTGTGTGTTTGTGTTTGTGTGAGGTGGGTGAGGGGTAGAAGAAGAGGTCAAGGATGGTGGTGCACAGGCCCTTTCCCTGGTAATGTGTCAGGAGGGATGCACCGTTCCTTGGCTGGATGGTAATTTATTACATTTAAGACAGGGCCTGACAGCCTAAATCAGCCTCCATTCAGATCACATTGGCTAGCCGGAGTGGTGGGAGGGTGTATGCTCGGGTGTGTGCTCAGTAGGGATGGGGGTGAGGGGTAGGGGTAAACACAAAGGAGGAGAAAGCAGGGAGAGGAGGAAACAGAGGGAGACTGCATGGAAATGATATGCATTACGGAGAGATGTAGCCTGGGGCATGGTGCATGTTTTGCCTGTTTCCCTATAGTTAGTGTATTTATAATTCAAATATATGCCTTTAATAATTCACTATGAGATATATGAAAGGAAAGTGCATATGATATTTCTGATCAAAAAAGTAACCTGATGGAGATATTCCACTCTTCACGCAGATGCTTCATCAGTGTGACCAAGGAAGAAAAAGAGACAGGTGATCAAGACACTTGTGACTGGTAGGATGGCAGACAGGGAGGAGCCAAACTCAGAATAACAAGAAGCGGATGAAGCTGTGGAGGAAGTTTACAGTAATTAATCTGCAAATGGTTGGTTGGCAGATTTGTGGATGAGCATGCAAACAGACCAGTACAAGCAAACAGGAATGGAAAAACAGGATGCAAGAACAATGGCCAATACACAGGAAAAACAGGAACAGATACAGATAATCTGGCAGTAACACTTGGGAAACCAGGTCTATTATACATTTTAAACCAGAGGAAAGGTATGTAAGTGGGATGCAAACCTCAGGTGATTGTTAACTGTAACCGGGTGAGTATGTGGGTAAGAGAGAGTATAAAGTCTGGAGACATCTGGTGGGGGGATTGAAAATGGCAGATTTGAAGAGTTAAAGGAAGGACCCAAGATTGGAGAGAGGGGTTGGGTGAAAAGAGGAGCCAACCGTGACGCTGTCACTGGACTAAACAATCAAAATTCATTTACATAATTAACATAACTGGATGTTTTTAATTAATGCCATTTTCCCCCACATTACAATTCTAGGCAAAAAAAATGCTGGGTAAAATATTACGAGTATTAGGGTCATTTAAAGGAAAAGAAAATATCTAAGATTTCAAGAATTAGGTCTGAATTGATTTTTAAATCAGCCTGCTCCCTGCTTAAATGAGGAATGTGGAGCATCTCGTCAAGTTACACTTCAGTATTAGTTTCACAGATACATAGAGATAACATACAATCTATTGGCACATCACATTATCATAACTATTAGAACTTTGAAAAGATTTAGCAAGAAACTGTGTCGATCGTGAAGAAAGTTGTTCTTTTCTTTATTCTTGTAATTATGACTTTTTTTCTGGCTAAATTCCAACTTTATTCTCTCTTTTCTTCAAGTAGAAATACATGTTTTTGCAGTATAGTCCTAACCAGGAGTTTAGCAGTTTTAAATAATTCTCATTTAATAATGCCTAAATAAATATGAATAAAAGCGGGGCTTATTCATATCATTATTGAAGATTAGAAAATATATAATTTGGTGGAGAAATAAAGTATTTGGTAAAAACAGAAAATCTGTTGGCTATTGCGTTTATTCAGAGTTTTAGAGTTGAGATTTGACTTAGACCTGGTTCATAAGATTTAAAGAATTATTAAATTCATTATTTTTTTTATTAAAAATGATGTACACACAGGGTGTACATCTTACACACTGAACATTTAAAACGAATAAGAGCTGCATTTATTTCATACCCTTGATATCAAGCATTGTTTTCTCCACTAGTTTGTTCTTTGTCAGCACTATTTTTACACTATTCTTATGTCTTACTATTTGAACAAAAACTCTTACTAATCTTCCTAAACAGAGACTTTCATCTGTGAGGGATGGCTATATTGGAGGCAGCAGTCATAAACCATGCAGCCCTCAGGTACATCATAGGTGAATAATGTCTATGCACATAAACAATATGACCTGTATGGCTATTCAAGTAAAAATGTAATTTCATGGTTGTCAAAAGAAAAGAAAAGAAAACAGAAAACAAATAGCAGAAGCAGAAGTTTTCTGTGGGCACTGTCTGAGCAAGAAATTGACACCACCGCCATGCAAGCAGAAGTAGCATATCTGCTGCACACATAGAAGTTTAGGCTATAACCTTTTCCCATTATTTATTTATTACATTCACATATTCCGTCAGTTTCATCTGCATCACATCGCATATCAGCCAATGAGAACTGAGAAGCAAGCCTGTGGTGTATCACAGTTTCTGGACCCTCTTTCATCCACATGGTCACTCACACACATACACACAGCTTAACACTTTTCACCTTAAGAGTGCTTGTTACACATTCATGGTATAACCTTTGATCTGGTCCTTGAAGCAGTCAGCAGGATGTTTATCATGATGTTCACTGACATATAACCCTTCATTGACACATACACACCAAGAATCACCATAATTAATAGACTTAAATTTCATTTTCAGATAAAACACACACTTCAAATTAAGGCTTGTTTCCAAATGTAGGCCTACACACTATGTACAGGGGTCTTATAATTACGGTGATTTTCTTTTTTTTATCCAAATTCAAGCACTGATTCAAATAATGCAATCTCCCTCTTGTTTGTCAGCAACACCTCAGACAGACAGACATCATACATGCAGTTCAGTGACAGAAACTATCCCACAATAATCACTATCAGTATTCAGGCAGGTAGACAAGATGAATGTCCGTTAACATATTCAGACTGGAACACTGACTTCAGACAGGGACTGTCACAGCATCCAAAAGCAGCAATAACTGTAAATTAACACACATATGAATATATAGTATGAATATATGCATAGTCATTAATCATATAGTCATTCCACAATTTGCTGCTTTTTCAGCTGTTCACCTCATACAGGTGTAAACACAGTTGTATTATCTATTTTGTTTGCATTTTGAGAACAAAATAAACAGGCTACATCAGTGCTGCTAACCACACTTTCCAGAAACAGAAAGAAAAGGCAATAATTCTCAATGACACACTTGGAAGCCTGTGAGTTTCTTTGCAGCCTCTACATAAACAAGTATCAAACTGTGGGGAACCTCATGTGGAGCACCAGGGCCAGCTCAACTCACACACACACACACACACACACACACACACACACACACACACACACACTTCCTCTGAGCTAAAATAAGGCATGGGAAGTTTACTAATATCTCAGAGAAGGTGATTAGGAGTGTAGAACTTCAAAATTCCATGAGACATGATCTAGTTTAACTGTACAGGTTTCCATGGTGCTCATTTAAACGCATCCCCTTTTCTAAAACTGAAAATAACTCTTTACAGGCGAAATTTAATTGGACTTTTTATAATTCATTTAATATAAAAAATGTGTCTCCCATTCAAATGCAAAAAGTTCGAAAATATTCACGTATTTGTTTTTCTGCACGTTTACTCAACACTGACAGTTCAAACGTTAAAGGAGTCAGGAAGTGGCACAGGCCAACTGTTATGGACCTACTGAATATTCAAACAAGGGACCTGCCTCCATTTAAAAATCATTTGTATAATGTAATTTACACATGCGATGTTTTAGATGCAGAAATGATCCATATTTCGCAAAAGGAGCGACAGAGGCAGAATGACGTGTTTTGGTTTTTTTTAAGTAATGAAAACCCGATTTTCAAAACACAGTAACGTGTCAGCCGGCAGGGGCTGGACAACCCCCCACCCAAACGAACTCCTCCACCCTCCGTCATCAGCGCGTCCCGCAGCTCCTATAAGTCGCATCACAGCAGACCTGCGAACAGTGAGCGTGTCGGCGCGCACAGGCATGGACACGAGGACGCAGTGAGAGTATGCACAGTGTTACTGACATCACACACTCACACGAGGCAGATTACCAGTGATCCTCTCGCTTAAGGAACTCAGTCAACAGTGCGCGTTTAGGCTCTCGAGCGCGAGGACCCGCTTTACATCCCTTTGCATTGATTTGCTCCAGCCACACAATAGGACCGGATTTTAATCCCTCTTGGATTTAACTGGCTCCAATTGATCAACTTCACTTCTCATCATCACCAAACTTCTCTTGCTGGAAACCGCGCGCGGAGATGGCGCAGAGGGTACGTCTCTTTCGTTCAGATTTTTTTTAATTCTCAACATTTCTGAGATTTTGTTAAACATCTTTAAAAATGATTCAAGTAGCATTAACACTAGAGTATAAAAATATGTATGACAAATACAAATGTCAGACAGTGATTTATACTATAATCCTATGTTTCTGTATGGGATCCAGGTGTGACGCCTTTAGTGAATCCAGTAAACGTAGGAATACTCTTGATCCTGCTCTGCTCTTATTTATTACGAAGGAGACGTTTGTTTCCCGCCACCTGTTCATGTCTGAATGTCATCTGCAACTTTCACCCCAGTACGATGAGCTGGCTCATTACGGTGGCGCGATGGACGGAGTCGGAGTCCCCACCTCCATGTATGGAGACCCGCACGCCCCCCGGCCCCTGCCCCAGGTCCACCACCTGAACCACGGGCCGCACCCGGCCCAGCACTACGGAGCCCATGCACCGCACAACATCATGCCCAGCAGCATGGGCAGCGCCGTCAACGACGCACTGAAGAGAGACAAGGACCAAATCTACGGGTGTGGAATCAATAGCATCCCGATAAAATCACTTACAGCCATATAGCAACAACAATAATCTGTATAACAATTTAATCGCACAAACAAGTAAATAAACATAATTCGTAATCAAAATAAATAGATAAATTAAATATTACATATCAAGCAATTTATTAATAGGATATATGAAATATTATATATATATATATACAAATTTTCATATAATAATAATAATAATGTTTATTCTTATTTGTATTATTTGTTATTGTTGTTGCTGTTGCTGTTGATAACTGTGTCATAGCCTATTGTTGTTTGACACGTTTACATTTACATTTCATCTGTGAAGCAAAGAGGGGAAATATATTTCACATAAATTAGGTATTTTTTTCCTTTTTCTTTATAATTAATAATATATTCTGACCATGAAAATTATAGGAATTATAGGCAATAATTTCCCATGCATTTGATTTAAAATTGTTGCATTGTTGCTGCTTTGCTGCTACAAGAGTAGACGCGCAATGATGCCATTTAATTAAGGAGGATTACATTATTTTTGCCGCAGTTTGAAGGGACGATTTTTTTTACTTTTCTTATGTTTTCGTTGATGAAGTCGCTTTGCCTCATGTGAAATGTTATCCACCGGGGCTGTAGTTTGTGTCCAGGCCCAACAATGACCGTAACCCACGGGCCACTCTCCGCTGTGTTGCAGACACCCTCTCTTCCCTCTGCTGGCTCTGGTGTTCGAGAAGTGTGAGCTGGCGACCTGCACGCCCAGAGAACCCGGGGTGGCCGGAGGAGACGTCTGCTCCTCCGACTCCTTCAATGAAGACATCGCCGTGTTTGCCAAACAGGTAGGATCGACTCGGGTGCTTAGTAGGTCAGGGATGTAACGACTCCGATTCCAACACTGTGTTTCCTCGGGCCAGGTGAAGGGTTGTGAGTTATTCTGTGGAACACAAACTGATTTAAACTAAAGCACCACTTGTTCCTTCTCTCTGTTCAGATCCGCGCAGAGAAACCTTTATTTTCGTCCAACCCGGAGCTGGATAACTTGGTGAGCGCTTCCTACTCTTTTTGTGGCTGCCTGTGTTTTGTGCGCGTAGCGGATATTCAGGACACATTTGTGTTTGTTATAAAGGGAAAATAATATGGATAATATACAAACCGTCATTATAACGACGTCTCAATCATGCACCGTTCCATTATCAATTGAATTCAATAAAATGTTACCCTATTCAAATTAATTTTAGTAGTATTATATTTGTATAGCGCCAAATCTTAACATACATACATATCGAGGCACTTTACATAGTAAGGACGATACCTTTTTCTGATACTGATTTCTAAGTGTTATATTTTCAGATGATTCAAGCGATTCAAGTCCTTCGATTTCACCTCCTGGAATTAGAGAAGGTAAAATGTTCTCTCTGATGAACTTAGTCCTTTAGTGGCACCGATCACATCGGTTTTTTTCTGGGACTCAAACTATATGACATTCTCAATTCCGCAGGTTCACGAGCTCTGTGATAACTTCTGCCACCGGTACATCAGCTGTCTGAAAGGCAAAATGCCCATTGACCTGGTCATAGAGGATCGAGATGTGTGCAAGTCGGACTTCGACGACCTCTCAGGATCCTCTACCAACCTCGCAGATCATGTGAGTCAAACAACCGAATCCACAGTAAAGCGCAGCCTTGCGCAGATCCTCGTCGTAGAGCGGCGTTTACTGCGATTACAAACACACACACACACACACACACACTTCAATGGGGGTCTTGAAACAATTTTAAAGAAGGACAAAAAAAATTACATGTTCTGTTACACAGAATGAAATTCCATGTGTCACAATTCAGGTAAAATAATAGAGCAATAATCCAGAATAGTGAAATTTCTCACAATTTATCAATATTTGTAAAGTGTGACTGGAGACACAAGAAGACATAGCTGCCTTATGAGACTTCATCAACCACCATTGTAGACAAAACATCAGCAGCCCATCTCTTCGGGTGCTCTCTGTTTTTACTGAATCTGACAGGATGTTAGAGTTGGATTCCTTTAGGATTTCACTGATTAAACCTATAAAGCAGGTTGTTGAGTTCTGTGATTTTTTTGGTTGAGGGCTGCTGCTGTTTCCTAGGAGGTGGTGAGTCTGTCATTCATGCTGAGGAAAATGTCCCCAATGTGGAAAGAGGATATTTGTTGTTTAAATTATATTTTGTAACTTTTTTTATTTGCAATTTTAAGTTCACATCTATTCCTCCAGCATACTGCAGGAATATCTTATTTGTCTCCTTCCTGCCAAATGTCTGGAGGAACTTTTCCCTGGCCAGCCACATGAGTCTTGTGTTTGAGAACCATTTCCAGGGCCATCTCCCAGTTGAAAAGGTTAATGTCAACTTGAATAGCCTGGTAGATGTGTCCAGCTTGTAACTGAGCCTCAGACTCCTGGATACGACCACTGAACAACGGCATGTGGGCCAAGGATGACCCCTTAGATGGCTGCTTCTTTATAAAATCGATATACTGCATCCTTGTTAATCTCCAATGGCAGCATTGGCTATCTCTGCTGTCGTCAGCCCCATGTTTGCCAGAAATGTGGGTCATGGGTCCTTGGCAAAGCGGCAGAGGTGCAGAGCATCCTCCCAACGTGAAGAGGCACTGTATTTTTGGAGCAAGGCTAGGTGGTAAACTTCAATACACCAGTGAACTGTCACCTTGGTGCAAACATAGCTCTGAATTTTTGGGGCTTGGCTGAACTCACTGCAATCCTTTGTATACATTGGCCACATACACACCTGGTATCAACATTTGTCCTGAGAGAGCCGATCACAAGTGGCCAGTATGAAGTACGTGTGTTCACACCTGGCATTAAAGTGCGTCCTGAATTGTTCTCCTGTGACCACTTTTGATCGGATCTCACTTCCCTGCTCTACATGCAAATTATCACATACGAGATTTGTGTTAGTTAAGACCAAACAATGTCTGAGTTTTCAGATGAGTCCGATGTCACTGTGTGTGTGTGTGTGTGTGTGTTTCGGGGCGAGCGAAAGAAAGGTAGAGAGACGAGTCAGGAGAGGCTGGATGAATCTCGTGCAGCTGTGAAGAAAGATTTTACCAATTTAATGAAAGTATCAATCATTATGTGGTGATCAGTCATGAGAAGAGAAAAAAACTGTTTGATTCATAATGCAGTGGGTGGGAGGACGTCAGCTGAGTAGGAGGTCCTACATATGTGGCCCAGGACAGATTTGCGTTAACACTGCTAAAAGAATTTGGACACATGTGGCCCACCTCCGAATGTGGTCTGGCGTGATCAGATCACTATCCGATCTGTGTGCCTTCACACTGGTTCACACCTGTACTTACAGCTGTCCACTTGTGATGGGATCACAAAAAAAAACGTGTTAATAACAGGTGTGTACAGGGCCATTGTTTTTGGCAGTATCTCCTTGTCAGTAAAGACAACACTTGCGTTCCACACTGTAAACTGCTTGTCTTGGATTGAACACAGTATCATTCCATGCCCTACCCTGGACCAGGCTGCCAATTTAGCAGATTTGGGGATGTTGTCCAAGATGACACACAGAAGTCAAGTAAAGGTCATGGTTCTTGTAATTAAAGGCAATATTCCTCTCGGTGGATGGGCCACACTGGTCCAGAGAGAACTCCACCACCTCCAGCTTGTGGGTCAACAGCCTCCCATTGCTGAGGGGTTTCACGGTCAGGGCATCAAAGTGATGGATGACTTTTTCATCACTGTGGTCCTGGATGGCAATAGTGTTGTTACTCAGTGAGCCACCCTGGGCATTTAGAATATCAGCTCTCATACCAGGTAACTTAGGGGAAGATATCATTCGACCCTCAAAGGAGAACACATACAACCCTGCTCCAGGAGATGATGTTGCTCGACAAAGATCACAGGAATGTGATGTCACGCTGCAAAGTTCATGATAATGTCACCACGTCTTTGCTTGATGTCACCACCCTAGATGGCTCCCTAAAATTGCAGGAAAACCTGAATATCTAAAAAAAGATAAATATTTGGTAAAAAAGTTGTACGTAAGCAGGAATTTCCTTGGCAAGCCAAACATTTTGACGCTTGAATCTTTAAAAGGTTTGATGTATGTGGAGGTGGTGGGTGATTGAAACTCATATGGAAAAAGAATGAAAACTATTCATTATTATTATTACTATAATGTCTGCTGTCAGCATTCACACTAATTATCAGTTAATGATATAAGATACTTACATCAACCTACATGAATCCTCAGATGTCTCAGTGCACTTCCTATGACTTGCTAATGTTAACTTGGTTTCCTGGCTAAAACAGTGGTAACTATGGTTACTGGTGAGGGGCAGCCACAAATAGATGTGTGTGATTTACTCTAGCAAATGCCACCTGATGAGTAATTTTGTAAGTAAAGTATGATGATGATCCTCTCCAGAGTGCAGCTGCTAGCCTTGTGTTTGCTGTTGAGCTTCAGTTCCTCTCAGTCGGCTGTTTCTCAACCAACAGGATTAATACAGCTTGAGAGGAGGGGGGTCTTTGTCAGGCTGCCGCGTGTGAGCTCATAGAAACGGTTTTCCATGTTCTATTCTACATTGGTAGCTGAGGCTAACCGGTTCTTTTCTTCCAGAAGAAGGTCATGTGATTGGATCCTGACGAATCAGCCAAAGCTACGTCTTGACCGAAAAGCAGCGTTGGGTCTTTGTGTTCTGCTGTTTGTGACTGGCAGCAACTTTGTAGGTGGTCTACCTTTGACCCTTTTAGTTTGTGGCTGTTGCACCACACTTTTGTGTTGGTCAGCTGTGCTAGTGTCCTGTTTTAGGTTGATGTAATAACTTTTATTTTGTGAATTGTCCACCTAATGGTGTTAGCCGTTTTGTGGAAGTGGCATCCACTTGTTTGGCTATTTGTGTGCCCGCTGGTCACTTTTGATCCATCAGCAGAAATTAGTTGACCCTACTGTGTTGTGAGCTTGTTTGTGCATTTCCTTTTTTTTTTCAAACTGAAATGTCGCGTTTTCAAACTTCTCATTTTTAGGGGCTCTAAAATGTCAGACTTACTGTATGTGGACATCAGGCAGAGTTGATGCATTTTTGAATAAAAACATAGTAGTATGGATGAAACCTCAGACTGGGAGGCCTGATACTACTACATTTTCTCTGTTGACCGCTGGTAATTTATATTCTCATAACAAGAAAATATGCCTGTATGATTTAGTTTTAAACCTTGAAGTGAGTTACAAGTCTGTAGGACATTCGTGTCACATTTGTTACAGTACCACAACTGGCAGATTAATAACTGAATGTAATACAGCCCAGTTTCACCTGATTGTGATGAACAAACTCTCTAAAAAACATAGAGCGTGTGCATATGTTGACCGTTTGCTGCCGCAGAAATATAATCTGCCTGTACAGCTGTTTTCAGACATGACCTGCGGAAGCACTCCAGAGAATTGGGTTTGGACTTTCTCTAGAGGTTTCCTTTCACACATGAACAACACAGCCAGAGATTCTCTTTTCCGATGCATTCAGCAAATCCAGAACGTAACATATTAGTTCCGCTGACATGTTCGTCGGTGTCTTCCCATGTATGGCTTCCCTTTTTCATCCAGAGATATATATATTTTTTTTTTTTTGCACCTGTCGCTTTTTAGAAACATCATCAACCCCCCCACTCACTAGCAGTGAATCCTGCAGAGGATTTCCTGCTGTGTTCTCACATCGGTTCCTTTGGACTTTCTACTGACTTTAGACTAAGGGGCCGGACAGTGAAAGTATGCATATGGAGTTCAGTGCATGTCTGAAAGCAGCTTGGGTCATCTGGATAACAGTGTGAGGCAAAAGATGCAATGAGCATGAATGTTTGATAGAATTGAACACATACATTCCTGTTTACTGGGTTTGAACAGATGGGCTGTGATGAAGTAAGACCTTCATTTGCCTGATAAACATACAAACACATGGCGCCTCTTTGAGTAGCTGTGTGTACTGAGGAGTTGTAATTATTGTGTGGCTGGATAAGAAAAGAGGGGCCATCAGTGAGAGGCCTCATTCACGCTGCGCCTTTGTCCCCACACTCCTTGTTGTCATCTGCCGAGCTCTTCATCTGATCACCATCCGGCAAACAGCTGACGCCAAGAGGCTGAAGAGGGAGATCTGCTGTTTGCTTTGGGCTTATAACAGTCTGAGTGGCCAGCCCAGTCGGCCTGATAAAAACAGGCTTCCTCCCCAACACTGGTCACAGACACAGCACAGATACAGGAGGGTCCACATGCTGCAGTGCTGCTTAACTGTAAACCTCTGAACTCTTTCTGCAACTAGATTGAAACGTCCCTGTTGAAAAGAATGGTAATGTTGTTCTTCTCAACCTATAGTTCCTGCCTTAACTATGCTAATCATGCAATGCTGCTTTCTTTGTTTTCTTTGGAAAACTGCTATGGACCTCATACTGGACTTACTGGACCTTCCTCATCTATTTCTCCCCTTTCCTCTCTTCTCTCCTCTGTTTCCTTATCTCCTGTCCCCTGGTGTGTGGACCTCTCCCTGACCTCACAGAATCCAGCATCCTGGAGAGACCTGGATGACGCCCATTCCACGCCCTCTGTGGGCACCCCGGGACCGTCCAGTGGGGGACACGTTTCCCAGAGTGGAGACAACACAAGTGAACTCGGTAAGAGCCTCCTGTGTCCATATCAAAGCTTTGACTTTCCTGTGACCTCTCTCTGAGCCCTGCTGCCTGGTGGCCTGGCTGCTGGGGGATCCTTTCAGGAAAGTGTATGTGCTAACCACATCTAATCAGAGGAATCATCTTCATCTTATCTACACTGATCTAAACACATAAACACAAGTTTTGTACTGCTTTTAGTGAGGACTGTTTTATATTTAAAAAAAAAAGTTCTCTACATAATACCTTCTGTTTGAGCAATAAGAAAATTACGAAACAATTTATTTTATTCTATTTTTAAAGATTTACATCTTTAATTATAGACTTGGCTCGGGCTCGGGAGTAGGGTTAGTAGGGATGTCAGAAAATAGTTAGAGACACACTCTGCCATGTTCTCTATATTTAAGAGTTTTAGCAACTTGGTGTTGGGCTTCATATTAGACAATGCACAGAAAATTGGTTGATTCCAGTTATTTTACACACAGTGTGTCCACTGCATGACCTGTTAAATGATGAAGGATTCAGAAACAGATGAAGAATTCATTACTTTCTATCCAGAATTTAGTCCTGGCAAAGTGCAGAGCAGCTGTTGAAAGAGTATTTGGATTTTTGTCAATGTAAGTTGTTTACAGAAAACAAAATGACCCAAGATTGTATTTATATACTCAGTATAGTCAGACAAATCTACAAGATACTATACACAATATGTATCCAACAGATATTTTCATAACTGTGCTGATTTGTGCATGGATGCCTCTTTATTTTTGAAATTACACAGATGTGAATGATCCAATCTTTCACTTCGAGTAAGAAGATCACACGTGCACAAATAACTGTTACTACCTTACTTTAGCAGTCAATGTGTGCACTCAGTCGCAGCTCAGTATTCTCTTTTCCCTCTCATGCACTCCAGCCCTGCTCCTTCTTGTGTTGTCCTGGTGTTGTCCTGGTGTTCCTGCACTTAATGTGATTTCTGATGTGCTAATTGGAGGCTATAAGGGTTTTATGGCTTGTTTTTGTTTTTCTCCCCTCTGGCCGCAGTAAAAATAAAATGGACTTTAAAGCAACTTTCCACCCTCTGCCCATCAGGCATCAATGAGCAGAGCATTGACAAGAACAATAGGAGGATGCTTTGCAAGACAAGAGATTAAGAGACTATCAGAAACAGCACACCTAGTGCTATGGATCTGCTTTTCAAACTCATCTTAGCTTATTAACTTCCCCTAAGAAACAAATAGATTGTGATGTATACTTGGTCAATTTTAAATTTGGTCCAAAAGTCTATGTTGAAGCCAAGAAAGACCAAAGTGTGAATAGCTTCTTTCCTTTAGGCTTTTTTTAAACAACAGTGGGGGGAAAACCCAAGGTCCATGCCCTTTTGACCTGGGAGAGAATGCATAGAGGATGGGGGTGCAGAATGCTCCCTGTAGGGATGTAAGGACAGAGCACTTTATGTATGAGGAACAAAAGGAGAGATGAGGGCAGAATGATCAGAGCTTTGGTTGCTGCAGCAGGATCTGCTGCATGCTTCCTGCTGCTTCTCCCTGGGCCTCACCGCCTTGTTTCCACCCTATTCTCATGCTAGGGTAAAGTCAAACTCACAACCTAAAAGGACAGTCACAGGCATATCATGCTAATCTCATTTGGAGCAGGTAGATGGCCTACACAGAGTTGCAATCATGTTGGCTTACAGATATCATGACATTTATGATGGGTTCAGAACTGGACGGTCACCTTATTCAATGGTGTACACTCGTGAGCATATTTTAGTAATTTAATCTGGAAACATCACATCTACTCACTACCCATTCTGCATCAGTGTTTACAGACAATGAATAGATGGCCTTAAGATTTACTTTCAGCACTAGCTTGCCAGGTTTGTGTCCCTTCCTTGTCACTTTTTGCACAGATGCACTGACTTCATACTTTTTGTATCATCTACCAGACCAAAAACCTGTTGCAGAAAGCACAACTGCTTCCTGGATATACCCCCAGCAGTGTTTGTTTTTTCAGGATATCTGATGTTCTCAGTAACTGCTTTCAGACATGCACTGAACTCTGGAGAATCTCTAGAATATCTCTGGAGGAGCTGTATCTGTGAATGCAAATGTATGATTGAGAATTCTTTGGAATTTATGTGACCAGCCCCCTAGTAATAAGACTGCAGAATGTCAATCGAATGTCCATCGAATGTCCGAAGGAGCGGATGTGAGAACACAGCAGCATGAAAAAACAAAAAAATCTCAGGATGCCATACATGTAGAGGTCACTGATGAAGAGATCAAGAAAGCTGGTATTGATGTGCTGTAAACAAAGACACGTGATCTCTGCAGCCTGTATTAACATGTTACACCCTCTGCCTGCTGCATCACACTACACCTGATTTCTTTGTCTGAGCAGCTAATCTTCTCTGTGTTGTTCATGTGTGAAAGGCGAACTCTGTAGAAAGTCTGGACCAAATCCTCTGGAGGTCATGAAAACTGTTATACTGGACTGATGGTCAGGATAATGTTTTTTTCTGACTGAAACCTTTGGTCAAAGTAAACGAAAGACTGTGGTTTAAGTCGAATGCTCATGCTCCAAATCAGCAATGAAAAGAATTACACTGAATTTGCTCCAGATTGCACCGTTTAGTGGCAGTACTGGAAGTAGTGGGCCTGGTATATAGCAAAGCATGTAAAGTTAAACGCCACGGACCCAATCATTGTAGGAATAACAAGTTGACAACCGTCGAAGGGATCAAACTGAATTACCAGTTTTTCTTTGGCAGAATGATTATGAAAGTTTAAAATGTAATGACAATCAAAAAAGACAGGACAACATTTTGCTGTAGTAGGTTGAATTTGTCATGCTTCTATGGTCTGAGGAAACCTTTTTAAATCCACTGTCATTTGAGAGCGATAACATGGTGGTGCTGTGGCTTCCAGCCCAGGCTAACCACAGCTAGATGATCCATCTAGTATGTGGCTGGTGGTTTGACTCATGGCTGCCTACTCCCCTGTGAGCTCTTGGGTTCTGGTTGTTGCCTTGTAAGCTGTGTGATATGCAGAGAGGTTTGTCTTTGATAGCTCAACCCCCAGGGTGACTGCTGGTGACCACAGCTACAGGGGCTGAGCTCTCCCAGGAATGCTTGGAAGGGGTCTGGGGGAGGACGAGGGGAAGGCTTGAAATGTCCATCACAAAGGGCCAAATAAAACAAAAGGCAATGGGAATGACTCAAAAAAGATCCTGAACACTGGTGTGTAGAAATGGAATGTGAGGAGCAGGATGTGTTGCATCTTTTTTGTCACATCCCGAGGCTGCAGTAAGGGGGAAGGAATGAGGCTCAGTGTAGGTGCTGACATGCCAATGACATCACAGCATCACATAGAGTGCAGGCTCATGTGGCTATAGCATCTGTCATGCTGTGGATCTCAGACATGTTTGAAAAAGGGAGGGAGAAGACGGGGTAAAAGAGATCAGTGTTGGCTGTGTAGAGCATTCATTCTCAGAGAAAATAAATCTTCTTTTTTTTAAATCAAGAACTGCATATTTACTATTAAAGGGTAAGTTCCCCCAAATTACAAAAAGCATATTTGGTTTTCCCATTCCACCCCCAACATAATTGAGGTGAACTGACACGCACATAGAAGACTACAGACAAAGATGTCAAGAGAGTTTGTGGTGATAAGAGCTGAAGACAGTGTTGGGGTGCTGTGGCAAATGTGGCTCTCTCAGAGGTTTCTACCTTCCTTTTACCCCTGTTTTTCCTTATTCATGTTGAGGGTTGAGGGCAGAGGATGTCACACCTTGCTATGAGACAAATTGTGATTTGTGAATATGGGCTATACAAATAAAATTGTATTGATTGATTGAACAAAATTACATGATCTACACAGCAGAGTTAATATGTCACTTCCTGCCTCTGCTGCGCTTGACTACTCCACCTCTCACTTGAATAATGCGGAGGATTTGATGCTGTTGTGAGCACATCTGTGCAGAAAACCTCCCGCTGCGTTGGGCATGTGTGAAAGGCAGACTCTGGGTAAACTCCGGACCCAATTCTCTGGATTTTACTCTGAGGCTGTCTGAAAAAGGCTTAAGAGTTGTCATTTGGTGGTCACTCACAACATGAAAAAAACTATCTTGATACTGCTGTTTAGGTGTTACTTTTAACTTGTGGCCTACATTTCTAAATAAAGTCAGATTTTTAAATGGCATGAAATGGCATGCAAAAATTATTTATAAGTGCATCCAGTTCCAGATGATCCCTTTGTCCATAGTACAAAACTATAGTAACAATGCAGATGAATGGACACTATTTTCGATAGATTTTCAGTGCTGTAAGCACCATAAACAAAGTTCAGATTCAAGTGAAGAAATGTGTTTTATTTTCTAGTTGTAATTTGCATAGAAATGTTATTCCTACACACACACACACACACACACACACACACACACACACACACACACACACACACACACACTCACGCACACATATTAAGCTTTAAACAGCTGTTAACAGTTGCATTTCCCCATTAACAGCTTCTAATCATCACGTTCACCTTCTCACACAGAGGATTCCCCGTGTTTTGAAAGTCTTCCAGAGCACTACATTTAGAGCCTTGTATCATGTCTAATAAGGGGAGGAGCCACAAGGTGTCACTGATGATGGATCAGGGCCCCTCTGAGCTCATTAAGCAGACTGTGACGGCTTTGCATCACTGATGCAGCTGGGGGTGCGGCAATCAGTTTTGCCAGACGCTTTGCACTTTGTCTTATGGACACGTCATCCACTGCCTGCCTGGCTCAGCGACTGATGAGAAAATAGAAGTACATTTGGAAAGATCTTCAAGATCTTGCATGTCATGGTTTTAAACTATAATAACAAACAAAAAGGAAGATGAAGCAGTTTGCTGATGAAAAATAACCCAAATTTAAACTGAAAACTTAAAAAAAATCTTGTCTAATAATAGTTTTTTATTACTGAGCCCTTACTATTACTGAATTCAAGAAAAGTTGCTTCACAAACTTTATTCAAACGAATAAGTATCTTCTGAGACTCTGTTTAAATGATCTCACTGAGCAGGCAGACCTTGTATACTTATAATGAATATCTCTTTATTTTATCTTTCAAAACCTTGTCACACTACAGTTTACATGAATTTAATACAATAACATGTTGAGAAACTGTACACATCAAATTGCAAATAGATCACAGGTTAATCAACCCATTTCTAATCCATTTAAACTGACACACCACCTTCAGTGAAGAGCAAGACATAAGACAATATCAGAAACAAATTAATTTATTTGTGCCAAATTATTTGAAAAAACGAAAAGTACATCAATAAGCATGTAAGAGATAACTAAATAAAGAAATAGAAACATTGGTCATAGAGGAGACAGAACAATCATTTGTCATTTGTTTATCAGTCAGTTATTTTGAGTAAGAGATAGTAGAGAGTTGTAGGCTTAGCTTTTAGAGTTGACTGTTACAGAACTAACCTCATGCCCATTATAAAATCTGTCTGAATATATTCATCAGCAAACTGAGGCAAATGTAAAATCAGATGGAAATTTCTGCTGTGGCAAGGACCCCAGTAGAAAAGAGAAAAGCCATTAAGGGAGACTTGGAAAAGTCTAACCAAAGAAGAGGATTTTAAGAGCAAGCTGAACAGAGTGTGTAAGAGCAGCAGAGGTAGAGGGGAGAAAGGACAGGACCACTCTTCATATCTCAGGGTGCTGTTTTTTGTGTGTGTTTTTCTTCTTAGCCCCGGGGCAATACTCTAGCCATCCCTGCGGTAATGCCCACCTCCCCACCCTCCACCATACCCCCTCCAGTGTCCTGCGTGCAGACACTGGCAGGCAGGGTGGAGCAGGGGAGGGGGATGTGGAGAGAGAAGAGCGGGCGGAGGTGAAGGGGGCATGAGAGACTTGCATGGGTGTATGACTTTGAGACTGCACCGTCACACACTGGTTAGATTGGCCGAGTTGCCGGGGAACAGTCAGAAGCGATTAGTGTAGCGGAGGATGTGCCCTGCGGCTCTCTCTCTCTGGAGCAGAAGAAAGAGGGATGAGGAGAGGAGGTGGACCAGGGTGGGGTGTTGAGGGTGGGGGGTAGAGATGGAGAACAACATGCTTTCCTTAGATATATTCTATTCCTTAGATATAATTAGGCCGTGCATGTCTTTCTTTCTTTCTTTCTTTCTTTCTTTCTTTCTTTCTTTCTTTCTTTTTCTTTCTTTCTTTCTCTTTCTTTCTTTCTTTCTTTCTTTCTTTCTTTTTTTCTTTCTTTCTTTCTTTCTTTCTTTGCACACAGTATAGCTTTATGATCTGATGATGAATCACACTATAGTACCACGCAAGCCATCATTAGCACACTATGTATTATTGCGTCCACTCTTTGATATATGCAATTATAGCTACACTGAATGAACCTCTTTTCTTCTTCAACACCATTCTCATCAGTTACATCAAGCAGGTCTTGAAGAATATATTTGAAAAAAATCAAATGTCCTTAGACCTTTCTGTGTTAATTTTGCAAGAAGCCTCAGACTGAACTGCCATTTTGGTTTTTTTTGTTCTCTTTTGTCTTTTGTTTTGCCCAACACCCCTCATTCATAATCCTGTTGCAATATATTACATTGATGTTGGCAGTGCAGAGATGGTTGAGAATGTTAGTAGCTCACACCCCCATATATGAGCAGAAAGAGAGATATTTCTTCTTTCTGATCATATATATATATATATATATATATATATATATATACTTGTTGTATCAAATGACCCCACTAAAACACACTGTGCTCAAACCCTCCACTTCCGGTAGCAGTTGTAAGTAAAGCTAAACTTTGTAGTGGGTACCTTTGGAGATCCCAGTCAGCAAAGATACAAGCCGCAATCTTGAGTTTGAATTTTTCACTCTGTGATCATATACAGTAGCTCTCACTGAAAAGCTGGAACAAGATGATTCAGAATACCGAAAGTATGGTGCTGCCATGTGGAATTAGATGATTTTATTAAAAGAAAAAAGGAAAACTCACTCACACCCCCAGCAGCACCTGAGGGAACCTGCACTCTTAAGGACGTAACTTAACCAACAAGCTGTGAAAGAGGTGGAGGGCAGGGGCAGTGTGAACTCTGTAACCTGTCTGTGTCTCAGAGCTGGACACCATCAGTCAAAACTCCCACAACCCCCACAGCCCCGAATCCAGATCACATCCTTTTTAATGTCAATATTCATTAGCTGAAATATTCATGTATGAATATGGCTCATATAGGCGCGCTTGATTGATGCATCTCTAAAAACAAAAAGACATGCCAGGGCAAATCTTAAGAAAAGTAGGGTTCCTGTCCCGCCTCGGGGGAGGAGTCTCTCAGATGCATTATTCACATGCCCTCCAGGCAGGCTTTCAAGGCTTCTCTGCCCCGAGGGCAAGAAAAATAACCACCACTGTTAAAAGTAAATCATCTCGGCTGATGCACAATTAATGGCAAAGAGGGAGAGGGAGTGGTGTGCCCCTTGTGTTGCGAGATGGAGTGAGTTAGCTAGCAGGGGTGGAAATCTTAGCTTAAAGGAAGCCTTATGCCTCGATCCATGCCTGCTTCCTGCTGAAATCAAACAGGGATGCTACTAATGGCAGGATCCAGAGGATCCAGAGGATGCAGCGCTGCGGACAATCCAACACGGACGCTGTCATGAGTGTAGGGATTGGAAAGGGTCGGTCAGTGGACACGTGAGAACACAAGGGTGATGGCTTCATGTCCTACAGACTCACCCACCCACACCCCCCTCATTCTGCTTCAGTACCCCAAGCGAATATCTTGCTTCCAACTTCAAACAACACTGGGTTTGATGTTTCTGGGTTTATACTCCATTCACATGCTATACTTTTGTTGTTGTTTTTTCCTCCCTTTGTGTATAAGGAAATCATTAGTCTTATCTCAAACAGAGGTCACATATAAATAAGTGTAGCCTACATAGCAGTGAGTCTGACTGCAGTTTGAACGTTCATTATTTCATGACAGGCACACAGCTCCTGCAGTCATTACCTCATGTCAAACGCGTGGCTCAGATTGAATTAATAGCTCTTGCTTTTATTGAGCTTCCACACTCCAAACTCCTCTTCATTATCCAGTGGCCAGGGAGTCAAGCAGAGGTGAGAGGAAAAATCTTGTGGTGCCGTGCCACAGAGGAATGCAATTTTCCTCTGTCTGCCTTTTCACGGCACAATTTTGTGGAGGAGGATGAAGGCGACAGGGCCAAATTAATGCTTTCTCGTAACGTGACTACTGTTGTCTCTGATCGCAGGAGACGGCCTCGACAACAGCCTGGCATCACCAGGCACAGGAGATGAGGATGACCAGGACAAGAAGAGGCAGAAGAAACGAGGCATCTTCCCTAAAGTGGCCACAAATATTATGAGAGCGTGGCTCTTCCAGCACCTTACGGTAAGGAAATCTGTGCTGGATCCTGATGAGTTCCTTTTCCACACAAACCAAATCCAGCTGTAGCTTTTTATAGATTCAAAACACAGGATTTGTTGTCTTCTGTCTAACAATAACTCAACACCAATTTCACATAATGCTAGAAATCAATGTTGTCTAACCCTAGGCCCTCCATCAAGCAACAGTTGTTTGGAATGATGCCTCTTTGGCCAATAATGAGCCCAGGCTAAATTCCCCCAAAGCAACTTGGAACTAAGTTTGTCTTTGTTCCATTGTAAGAGACCAAAGCAAAGATGAACGGTAAAGGTCCTTTCTGAAATACCAGTCTGGGGTTCGTACAGCGTTTGTACTGAAATCAACATCAGAAGCATTCCATTCAGAAGCAGCAGCAGTGTGGTGGAGCTCAATACAAGGATATGAGGAGAGCTCTACCTTTTATCCAAGGTCCAAAAGATACCACCACCGCTTCCTCCTCAGTTTTTCTCTGCTGCTCTTAGATGTCGTATAACCGCTGAGATGTTTGGTTTGTAAAAGGCCCACACAGGTCCTGTACTTGGGGTAATTCCTTCCTTTCCAAAGGCCACCTTAGATTTTCCAGATAAAAAAGGAGGATAATTGAATTATCCCCTCGCTGTTCCTCATCCCCTTTCAGGCTTAATTTGTTCAGCACAAGTGTTTGCCATGGCAGGATGTACCTATGAAAAGTGTGCATGGGGACTTTGGCCTCTGAAAGGCCTGTTGCAACACCCAGGCAATCAAGCATTCATCAGGCGTTAAGGGTGTGAAAGGAGCGGGATTATGTTTTGTCAGACATTTCAGCGTGAGGCCCGCAGTGGGCTGTGTGTGGGTGTGTGGGTGTGTGTGTGTGCGTGTGTAGTGGGGGGGGGGGGGGGGGGGTACAGCTAGCTGTAGCCTCCTGCTTTTGTCGTCTATTCTGAAAAACCCTTAAAATATCCCCTTATGAGGAAGCTACAAAGAAAGCAGCTGTGAAAGGTTTCAATTCATTATATTATTCATTATTGGCCCATTAGCCTGGTCGCAACTGTTGGTTTCCATGCAACCCTGCATTTATCCACACTGAAAGACTGATGCCAAAGTTTGAGTTAACCGTGAATCCACTAAAGGTCACAAGTATCCTGGCAGAGTCAGCTGGACTTTGATTGTTCTCTCAGTGGAGATATAACTTTTAATTAATTGCTTATACAGTATGTGATGCTTGTGCGTCTATGACACCTTAATTATGTAAAAATATGCCTGAATCTAATTAGCAAAACAAAACTATGCACTGCTTGTTCCCAACAACGTTTTTCATTCCAAAACAGAAAATTTATCCTAAATTATTTTTTAGTTTATATATCAATACATTTGTCAACAATACAGTGTGGTCCTTTTATTCCTGGCAGGAACATTGTGGTCTCTGTCCATTCATATAAATAGCTACTAATGGCTAACTGTTTTTCCAACCAGCCCCCTTGTAAGCACAATGTTCGAATGAGCCCATCTGAGAACACAGCAGGAGATCTTCCTCAGGATTTATCATGAGCGAGTGGGTGTGTTGATGATGTTTCTAACACGCGACAGATGCAAAAATGATAGAAAGAAAAAAATTAAAGACTATAAATATCTCAGTGTTAGTAGTAAACAAAAACATGTGATCTCTGCAGCAGAATTAATACGTTACGTCCTACCTCCGCCTGCTGCAACACCACTCGCCTGAACAGATTCCTCTGTTAGAGTGAGCGCACGTGCAAGGAGAACCTCCTGCTGCATTGTTCATGTGTTCAAGGGAACCACCGAAGAAAGTCCAGACCCAATTTTGTTCAGTTCACGTCTAAATACGGCTTCACTGAGCTGGAACGATTGCTCGTAGTGAGACGTGTGTGTGTGTGTGTGTGTGTGTGTGTGTGTGTGTGTGTGTGTGTGTGTGTGTGTTTGAATATAAGAATGAAGTGCTTGGAAGCTCATCCTTCACTGATGACCACAGGAGGCGGCAGCTGATCTGACAGCAGTAGAATGGGGACTGGCGCACGACCCTGCTCTCAGTGTACAGGTCACCTCTGTTTGCCATCTGCCACCCCTTCCCACTGTCTCATACACAGAGTAAGCGCAGGGACCAGGACAGAGACAGGGATGGAGCAAGGTGGGGAGGGGTTGTAGGTGACAGGGGGCCTGGCCTTATCGGGGCCCCAAACAATAGCCACCATTGTGCCTTTTTATATCCCACCCGATCGTTTGTCAACCAATGTCAAATACTGTCACACAATGCCACGCGCTTTCAGCCTGTAGTGTTTGGGGCCTCAACTGTGGTCAGCTTCCATTTTCCAGAGTTGACTTTTAGGAATTACTGCTCCTGGAAGGGACAAGCACCTCCTGATTGTGAGGATTCCTGACATCCTACATGTGGAGACCTCTAAATTAATGCAATTTTTTTACATTTTTCTCTTTGTATTTATTGATTGCGTAATGTTTTTGTCACTCACAGCACCCGTACCCCTCAGAGGAACAGAAAAAGCAGCTAGCACAAGACACAGGCCTCACCATCCTTCAAGTGAACAACTGGTAAGTCAGATCTGAGCGTCTGGATTGTCACATAACATGCGACTGATCTCAAGATCAGATCCATACACAGTTTTAAAAAATAGATGCGACTTAACTGCAGAGTTTATATTCCATCTTCATCTCAATCTAGGCTACGAGTCATAATGCAGTTAAACCACAACACACACCACATTCATCTTGCTGTATTCAATGTGATCTGCTCTGTATAACTTTGGCTCATGATCATCAGATGCAGCCTTTTTTTCAGGATCAAAGTGATGTTAGTGTTTGGCATTGATAAATCCATGGCTGGCAATTACATTTGTATAGCACCAAATCACAACATCCATTATCTCAAGTCACTTTACATATTATACATTTATCAAAGATTATTTTTGACAGCAATGAGTTAGGTGACCAGTGGATCCTAAATTTCTGATGAAAAGTTTGGACAAGTATTGAGTTATGTGGTGCTGTGGTATAGAATTGTCATGTAGATGGTAATTCTACTCACTTTCTGGTTTTGATTGATTGATTAATTGACAATTGTCATTCAACATGTGCAGTGCCACTGACATGCCAAACAATGCAATTTAAAACACACATACCATGTCTAGAAAATATTAGTAAATAATAGTCCAGGCAGAAGTGGTTAAGACATGTAGTGACCATAGCCCTGTAAAAACAGGGAACAACAACTTCCTCACAACCATTTTACGTTTCAACATCTTATCTAGAGACAGGTCACAAACTCTGGATATATTTTGAAACAATGTAGTTCTGTATGTCTGCTGCTCAAATTGGGATGCTTTGAGATAATGTTACTTAATTTGTATGTTGTGGATTTCCTGTTGCATAACCGAACACAATGAGAGCACACACTGGTGTAGCTTGAATATGAATACAAAAATATATGTTGATCAACAGTGGATGCATCTTTGTTGACCAACAGTTTCATTCCAACTGATAAACCTCCTATAGAATCCACCAGTTTGTTTTGAAGTGTATCATGTTTCCAACAGACCAACTTCCATAACCACCTACCTGTGAGTGCAGACCAACATTCACAGGTCTATAGTCAAGGCTCCATCCAATAAAGATATCAAAGCATGCTAAATCACCGTTCTGTCTGTTTGCTAGATGTATCAATGGCAAAGCATTGGCAGAGCAGTTAGCCCCATCACAGCCTGAGGCTACATGGCTTAACCCAGATCAATAGATTTTTCCAGCTATGTGACTTTCTCTTAATACCCCCACATTATGTCAATAGGAATAAAGTAGATTATTTGTCAGATCCCTGGAGACACAGTGAGGCTCCACTTCATCAAAAGCTAAAATAGAAAGTTTTTATAAATGTATTTTAGATATCTCATGTGATGTTAGGTGCAAGGGAGCAATGGACAAAGCAAATAAACAAATTTGAAAATAAACTTTTCAAACTTAAGAAGGAAGACAGAATATTTTCTTTGCTTATGTGTTGTAATGAACTGATTCCTTTTAACATGATCTACACAACATAAATATAAGACTTTAGAAATCTACACTCATCCAGACAACTAATAACAAGACAATTAAAGTATACTTACTAGATTTTTAGGCTTTTGACCATTACTCATGGCCTTCTTGAATGAATGTAACTCTTGTCATTGGAAATCCTCTGTTACATGGTGGCACCTGAGAAAAGCCTAGAAAGAAAACTATAAAAAGACCCTTGATTTTATCACATACCAGTGTTCCAAAAAAATATATAATTTTTCTTAACTCCAAATTCAAATGATTTTTTCCTTTTTCCAGGTTTATTAATGCAAGGAGGAGAATAGTCCAACCTATGATTGACCAGTCCAACAGAGCAGGTAAAACTGCACTTCATTCACTGTTCAATGTGCTAAATATTTATTTCTGTACTGTTCAGGTGGAGCTAGAGACTGTGTGAAAAAAGAAAAAGAGACTGTACATAGTGGATGTGCAGGGTGATGAGGTAGCTTTGTGTGCACAATGTTTGGTTATTAAGGAAGTCTGACAGTCAGGTTTCTCCTCTTTCAGTGAGTCAGGGTACAGCTTACAGTCCAGATGGCCAGCCATTGGGAGGCTTTGTTCTTGATGGGCAGCAACACATGGGTCTCCGACCTGGAGGTAAGACCTACATGTATCAAACCACCAAGGACAAAATGTCTTCACTTTCTGCTTTTGTTTAGCTGACTCTCCAACCAGTCAAAAAAGAAACGCTGTAACACCCGCCAACATAATAACAGCCCACAAGCACAATAAACAGAAAACATAATGCAAATCTGCAGCTTCCATAATAATCCTACATACGTAATACCAGTTGCCTACTACAAAGGTAATATGTAATTTCCTGCAAATAATAGCTATTACATTTGCAGGAAATTACGTATTACATTTGTAAATTATTTGTGACAATATGATGATATGGCGATGGAATGTTCTGTGTAGGCTAATTATGATTATTCTACTCTTACATGGAACATTATACAGAAGTAGTCCTATGGCAGGTTCCAATTTGATGTTAATCAATTAATTAATATGGTATAATATAAACATTTGAATTTGGTTGAACATTACAATGCAGAAGAAAACACTGTGTCAAATAAATTCAGTGTACCTGTATTACTTGTCTCTGATGTCACAGCTCCATTCAAAGGACCTGTGTGACTTTGACTCAGATGAAAGGGCTGTGATTCACATGATCTCTTCAGTGATATTTTGTGATGAGAATGTGCTTCTGTTTCTTTACACTTGTGTGGCTGGTCTTTGTTTGTGTTAACATCAAAGCTGAAGCTACAGCAGTGATGTCAGAGAGCAGTGCTGTCTGAGTGGTCTGTCATGTTGTTGGTGTTTAACAGTGTGTGTTCTCTTCGTTTGCAGGCCCCATGGGTGGCATGGGTATGAACATGGGCATGGACGGGCAGTGGCACTACATGTAAAACCACTCCACTGAGGCGAGCCTGAACAACAGGTTGAAGTGAGTAGTCTTTTCTCAGTACCTCTGCTCAGTACTTCTCCTTCTCACCAAGCCAATCATTCACATTATTAAAAGAAGCAGAATGATTTGCGTATCCACTTGTCTAAAGGTGAGTGTCTGAAGAAAGAATTGGAGACATACAATTACAACTTACAATTTATTGAACTCTCTCTGCACCGGTGTTCCACAGCTCACAAATCTGGCGTAGTATATGTGGGCAGCTGTGGCTCAGGAGGTAGAGTGGCTCATCTGCTGACCTGAGGGTCGGTTGTTTGACCCCGAGCTCCTCCAGTCCGCATGCGGGCGAGACACTGAACCCTAAATTAGCCTAAATAAGACTAGAACACCTTAATTTAAATTCAGTCCATTCCTTTTAACAACACAGGACTCTGAGACACTGAGGACTCTTTGTCCTCTCTTTTCTGCCTCTTTCTCTGGGATTTTGGAAGTTTTAGCATAACCTGGAGTTTAACCTCGGGTTTAAACCATTTTTTTTATTTATTTTGAATCTATGATGTTACAATTGTTTTTCAGGACATTCAGCTGTAACACTGTTCAGCTGTAACACTGTTCAATCAGCTCTGCTTCCAGTAGAACTACACGCACCCATTATGGACTGCACTTGAACTCTAGCTTAACTCTCTTAACTGTGCAACATCAATTCTGTCTGTTCAATACAATGGTTCATGTGCAATCCATTCACTGTACATGTTCTCCCACTAAATATTTTCTTTTCTTTTTTTACACTGTATATATGAGTTTTTATTACATTTATATTTATTTTCATTTTCTATATTTCCTTACACTTAAGTATTATTATTCTTACACTTGAGTATTGTATGTTACTTACTATTTCTTACTGATACTATTTTTGACTCTTGCTGCTGTAATATTGCAAATTTCCCCATAGCAGGACCAATAAAGGATTATCTTATCTGATATTATCTTATTCTGTGGAGCTCATGTCTGGCAGTAGCTATATAGAAGACGCCATGTCTAAAATAAGACCACAGAACTCCAAATGGGCCAGGGCACTAAAACACACTGTACATGTCTATGTGATGTTTTTATTTAAGCTTATAGGCAGCTGTGAGCCACTGGGGTGGTGGGAGGTAAATCTGTCTGTGTGGGTCGACTAAACAAATTCAGTGAGTGGGCAACATATTTATCTCTCACACCACCTCCTCTTTTCCTCTCCATCACTCTAACATCCTCTTTCTCCATTTTTCTTCTCCTCCATCTCTTCTCCACCTGCAATCTGATTAAGAATCAGGGTAATACTTCCACCCACCCCCTGTACCCCCCGCCTCCAGCCTCTATCAGCTCCCCACCACTGCTGACAGTTCTCAAATCAAGACGTATCGCCTGCCGGAGGCACCCGAGCACAGAGAATTTTATTTAACACCCACTCTCCACTGCTCAATGAGCCTCGCTGTAATGACACTTACCTTGATTAATAGAGCTCTTTATATGTAAATAGGAGCCGCATTTGCTTCATTTTTTTTCAACAGGGCCAATTTTAGGTAACACAACCCCCTCCTCCCTGTCTAATAATCCCCTCAGCTTTGCTAATGAAGTCCAAAGAGCAGATAGTGATGCTTCATCTAAGAAATAAGAAATAAATACATGTAGATCTGCACAGAGACATCAGGCTCTCAGTCTGAATAAAAGCTGCCGATATGTTTTTTCAGGGTGTTTAATCTAATTATTTCTCATTGAATGATCATTGACTAGTTACAGTAATAGCTCAGTAGAGCTGGGTGTTTTTGCCTCCCCTAATTTGATCTGTGGTGAGAGCGTATGCTGACAGTGGCAGTAAATCTCCCCCAGGACTGCAGGAAAGAAGAGGGCCATGTTTAGAGTCATACAAGGCTTCTCCATGCACGATAAAGCCCGAGCCATAACATTTAGCCATTATGGAATACATGACTGAATCTGCACTATTTTACTCTCCTCTCTGCTGCACAGCACAGCTTGCTCCACCATATGTTGTATTATCTCAACTTCAAATGTTTGTCAAATAGGATATGTAAGAGTTCATTTCAGTATTCCATATGATGGAAGTGCAGCGAGACCAAAACCACATTTTTCTTGACATTATTCTGTTGAGATAAAGGAGGAACATAGAATCATAAAATTAAAATTGCAACGAGTGTGAAAGCTCATTCTTGAAATTTAAAGCAAGTGTTTGACAAAAAATAACTTTCAGTCATTTCACCTTCTAAGTTTTTCTGGAGGTTTCAACTGCATTGCATGGTCTCAAAAGCAGAATTATTGCACTATAATACTATTTTATGTAACATTTTTATAGCAAGTCAGCTGATGACAATTGAACAGAAGATGGCAAGATGGGATTGCGCACATGTATAGTGGACCTTGAGTTCAGAGGTCTATATTCACATATCAAAGGGCTCATAAGGGCCAGATATTTTGCCTTTTCATAATGACTGTAGACCCGACGTTCTCAAAGGCCCATAGTAAATATGGGGGGGAGGACTTGGGAACACAAGAGAGATTTTACAGACTGGATTCCACAACAGGGCTCACAGGAGGAGCTACGTCTGAGCAGGGTTCGGCTGTTAGACATTGGAAGCCTGTGTGTGAGCTCTGAACGTTGTGAGGTCATTTGACATACTGTATATTCTCACTGTTAACTATTCTAATGTCTGAACTCTGGGTCCACTTTTCTTCCAACCACCTGTAATTTAGTGGTGTTGTTGTTGTGTGGGCGGGGGGCAGGCCTGGATTTATGCCTCCTCTAACCCTCTGTCCTCTGTCCCCTCTGTGTCCAGGCCTCCATGGTTGGCTCAGGGATCTTCCTCCATCTGGCAGTGGAGCTCAGCCGCAGTCGCCACGTCACACCCACCTGATCACTCCCACCTCACCTTGCCCTAGCCCGCACGGTGCACGCGTGTACAGGATCACCATGGAAACGCCTCACCTCACAGATTTGGACTTGAAAGTGAAGAGACTCGTGCGAGGCGAGGAGCTTCGTTGCTGCACGGTAAAAAGCGACGAACGAGGACTCCACAGTGCAGAGAAGCAGAGTGACACTCGTCCATCTCCTCTTAAATTATTTATTTATTTTTCTACAACCACGGGACGACGACGTTTCTCCTCCTTTTTTAAGTAAAGCTTTGCCCCTAAACGTGCCCATCATCCCCGCCCTCTCCTCCAAAGGCCAGAAGAGAAAAACACTGTGGAATAACTCTTTTGATATAAGAGGACTCGCTGTTGTGCTGTGTAGATTTGTGCTCTTTATTTCTGTCCATGTTTGCGCTTGTGACTATTAGAAGTTAGAGTGAGCTTTCATTGACATGTTTTTAAAAAAAAAATCCTGACTGTGGCCAAGGAAAGAAAAATGTGAATGTTTAGTTTCTGTTCTCCATGCACTGCATCCCTGCTGTCCTCATCCCACGTGTGTTAAAAACTGGAACTGAAAAGACTTTTCTGAGGGAGCAGGACCAGGCGGCGGACTCTGGTCATTTTTTGACAATGTTTTACATAGTTTCGTATAGCACCAAAACACGGAGAAGAAGTCTGCACTAAAACCAAAATAAAGACTTGACTGAGGAAGCAGCAGCGTGTTTTTATGTGAATGTGCTTCTGTGTGTTGGCGTCAGACACGGTGGTTTAAGCAGCAACATCAGTTTGCTGGAGCAGGTCACGTATCCAGCTCTGGTTCGATATGGGACGGGATTGCAGTTGTCTGCTGTTATTGGATTGATGGTGACAGGGATGATGGATGACCGGGCGCCGAATTCTACAAAATCAGCCCAGTCTGCAGCGGCGGCAGCTTTTACTCACTGCTGTTGTTTCTATAAAGCCTGTTTAGTTTGTGTGTGTGTGTGTGTGTGTGTGTGTGTGTGTGTGTGTGTGTGTGGGTGTGTGGGTGTGTGTGTGTGTGTGTGTGTGTGTGTGTGTGTGTGTGTGTGTGTGTGTGCGTTGCGCGACTGACAGAAATGTACAGAAATAAAAAGAAGTTACAGCGGTGTTCAAGTCCCATTGAAATATATATATATATATATATATATGCATATATACACCTGTTGGTCTCATTGGAACACTGAGGATTTTTAGTTTTAACTCCCAACATTCACAGGAGAAAACAAATAAACACAGAATGTAGAAAAACATAAAAAAATAAAGGCGCCGAGGAGCTCGTTTATCACTGTCAGCCTGTAACGATCCTCTGCGGTTTGTATTGACGAGCGGCGGCAGAGCACACAGAGCTGCAGAGCTGCACGAGGTCGAAACCAACCTTCATCATTACTATCGATAATATTCATTTTCATCAGCAGCAACACGCGCTCCATTACTTCAAACTCAGACTATTAATACGATCTATAGGTCTAAAATAATAATAATAATAATAATAATAATAACAATAACACCTAGATTATTATTATTATTTTTATTTGTATTATTATGATTATCATCATCATTATTATTAGTAGTATTACTGTTGTTGTTAATATTGTTATTATCATCAATGTTATCATCATTATTATTATTATTATCATTATTATTATTTTTATTATTAGATTCTTCTTCTTGTTGTTGTTATTAATGAGTGTGAACGGAGTTTTACAGAGGATAAGGATCAGTCCGTTTTTTCCGACTCCCTCTGTCTCACTGTGTTCAAATAAAACAAACACGGCCTTTTTTCCGCCAAACTCCTCTTTTTAATTATCACTTGGAGCGAGCTGTTATTTGATGCCATTAGGTAAATATTCGTTGCTCAAAGGGAAGCGCGCAGGCCACATTAGTGCGAACTGCTGCGAGGCCTATGGCCTCAGGTATGTTCGCTCCGCATAAAGGTGCAATATGATTATTATAATTTAAATAAAAATAGAAATAAAAACATTAAAAAAAGTGAGAGCGTACAGGCCGAGACTAATGTAATCGAATGAAACAGCGCACTGATCAGAGAATCAACTCTAGTCTCAAAGAAAATTAAAATCCATCACCGCGTGTTGTGTGATTGACATTGGTCTGTTTCCCACTTTATAATTATTGCAAAACTCTCTCTTATTCCTGTGGATAAAATACCCACAGACTGTGTTGCGACTATAACGAACATTTGCTCTCCTGAGCAGGAAGCCAGTGTAGCAGCAGAGTGAGGACTGCGGAGGGAGAGGGATGATTCTGGAGCACAGCTCTAACAGGCCTAATTCATTCAGCCCCGCCGCCTGAGCTGGAGACAAATCCGTTTTGAAGGCTGCCGGAAACAGGCGCGTATCCGTATGAAATATGGGTCAGAGCTCCTGCAGAAAGCTGCATCACATGATGCACAAAGTCTGCTTTTTACTCCCAGTCCCGCCTAACGACAGCAGCAGTGTGTGATAGAAGGTGTACAGCAGAGAGAGAAAAACAAAGCACACTGCATTCAAATACATTGGGTCTCTGGTGGCATCATGACAATGTGTTGATGTAGGTCACTGTGAACTCATAGGCCTACTGTAATACAACATGCAGTATATTACAGAGACAGGCCGATAGGAAAAACTGAGTCACTAACAAATCTCCACATTAATAAAAAAGTCACAGGGCCACAGTCACGTGATCTTAAATATAAATACAACTGTGATATGGATTAACAAACACAGAAAAACAACATAGCTTGAGCCCCCCGAAAATTTGGTTTCAGTTTTGATTTCACATTGGTAATATTATGTGTAATGTCATTATTCATTTTCGTACAAACCAATTATAGCCTAGACATACTGTACATCAAAAAGAACAATCAAAATAAAAAAATGTATATTAGTGTTGTAGTGCATATAGGCCAAGACAAAATAACCAATAATGATAAATATATAATGTGAATTTATACTCAACAATATGCAGCCAAAATCTTGAATCAAGTGGGAAGAGCTGCACGATGTATTAGACAATTTGCTTCTCCATCAGCACTGAAGACTGTGGAGAGAGAAAATCCACAGTTGTATAACTGTCGTATTCAAGCTCTGTCAGATTGGTTGTCATGAAAATAATAAGAGTGCTATTTATAGATATAATGATGTCATTAGTGATAGCAGCTTATATTGAAATAAAATAGTAGAATGTACAGCCCACGTCATTCCTTTCAATGCAAGCCATGTAGTGCTGGTGTCCTCAGAGGAGCAGAGAGATAGAGTGATGTGATGCTGGTCAGTCCTCCAACAGAACACTCATCTTCTCAATCATGTCTTCATCCTGTCTTCATCTTGTCAACAGGCCACAGCCACTGTCCCAGATATTTACTGCTGACATCACCACCACACATTACCTAATACATGCTGTGTATGCACCACCACTACCCCTCTTCTCTTCTCTTCTCTTCTCTTCTCTTCTCTTCTCTTCTCTTCTCTTCTCTTCTCTTCTCTTCTCTTCTCTTCTCTTCTCTTCTCTTCTCTTCTCGTCTGTGGGGTTCAGTGCTGTGGGGTTCTGGGGTTAGAACGGTCGTCCTCTAACCAGATTCGAACCCAGTCTTTCCTAGTCCACATGCCAAAGTGTCCTTGGGCAAGATACTGAACCCCAATTTGTTTCTTCTCATAGAAAGTTCTGCACATAGATGCAGTGTATGAATGTGTGTGTGTATGGGTTAATATAAAACTATACTGTAAAGAACTTTGAGTCATTATCAGGTCTAGAAAAGCACTAAATAAATTCAGACCATTTACCATTTGACAGTAGATACTATTAAAACACTGTATATGCAACCTGGGACCATCATGTCAGCATTTATACATTAAACTGGTTACAACACTCCTAAGAATCTTTACAAAGGCAACCATTTCCAAATGACTCTATTACAGCAGAACCAAACTCAGAGAGGGAGGCCAAGACAGAGAGAGAAGACATAACAAAACATCACAGTAATACTGTAATTCCGGTAAGCTGTTTGGGGCAATGACTTTAATAACTACAATTTTGTCTGAGTTTACTGTAATGGCAGAACATTACAGGTCAGGTTCAGGTCTTTATGTCCTTGAGATATGCTGGAAGTGAAGCCCCAGGATCACATCCCTCTTGCTTTATTTACAAGTACAATTTGGTATAGTTTCATTCCACAATGAGTTTGTTTCTTTCTCGAGGACATTAGAGTGAATGGGAAGTTTGGAGATTGGTTATCACTCGGCTAAAATATCTGGTGTAAACATTTAGCCTTTTACAGTAAAAAGAGGTTTAATCCCAGCTAAAGGACTATATGGTACATAAAGAGAGATTGATCATATATAGTGAAGAACTGCTGACCAAGGGTAAAACTTTCTTGAGCAGCTTAGTTGTAATGACGTCTGAAAGACATGTTGATGGTTTAGATGAAGAAATTGTTAGTACTGTTGAAGCTATGGCAAAGTGGGATTCTTTGGGTTTGATGGATTATCAATTTTCGCTGCGTTTTCTAAAAATATTCTAATTTGGGATTCAATTTTTCTGAATTGCCAAAACACTAAATCCCATTCTCTGAACAAAACTGGCAACTGGCAAAACTTCTATCGAATTAATCACATTGTTGGCCAAACTAATACCATGTTATCAGTGTTAACACACAATCACTCAAGTTTGATCACACATATCCAATCACGTTATTTTAGGACCATAAAACACTAAACATCATGAATATTTCTGAAGGTCTACAAGCTGATTTGCTCATACATGAGCAGAGAGGTCTCTTCACCATGTATTAGGTGGCAGGTAGAAAGAATGGGAGTAATATCTAGAGATATGGCATGACCAAACCTCTGGGTCAATTCTGTCAAACACAGTGTGACATACTGTATGTGCATTGTCTTTTTCAGCCTTTATTGGGGGGAGTGGATGACAATTACTACCCGGACAGATCAATGGATGGGCATGGCTGCAGTTTAAATTTGGAATAAGGAAAATCAGGTGCAGAAAGAGACTTTCATGTCAAATGTATTTATGGTAATACACTCAAAAGGTCAAAGGTCAGAGTTGATAAAGTGGCTAAGGAGCAGTGTGAGACTTCTTGGGAAGCTGACAGCAATGTTTGATGTGTCAGTTTCTGTGGACACTCACTCTGCTACAATCTTTGAAATGCCTCAAGGTATTGCATTACATCTGGAATATTACATTGCACACACATAACAGTGACCTCATCATCTGTAGGAACATTTTGTAAGTGTAACAGAACCATATAGACTTCGGACTAAAATGTTGGTTAGGTAGGTGGGTTCTGGGGCACTCAGACCAGTGGTTTCATAGATATGTGAACACACACACACACACACACACACACACACATGCAATTGTACTCCCCAAAATACATGGAAGCATTATGAAAATCTGTCTTTTCTTCTAGCCTCGTGCAGGCAGCTCCAAGCGGATATATTATTCTTTTGGAGCTGGTTAGTAAATATTTTTCTATTTCCTAATCTCGCAGGCCCAAAGCAACATGATCATACCTTTTAACCACACGAAAAATGGGCTTCACAGCCATAAAAGCTGGTAAGATTCCCTCTGGTGACATTTGTGAAAAAACTTGGAAGCCTCTTGAGAGATGAACATTTTAGATCCAAGATGTAGCCTCTAAAATGAGCTTTAGTTTGACACACACACTGTAGCAGAAAGGAGAAAACTAAAAAGACAGAATGGCCCTTTACTCCTCAACAGGAAAAGGAGGGGCGAGGGAGATGATAAGTTGGACACACCTGTGAGCCAGAGAGGAGAGGGGAAATTAAACAAAGGGAGCATGGCATGGAAGCAAGTGAAGTGAGAGTAAATGTAAGAAGGAGATCACAAAAAGATGTAAAGTTTATCCAAGAACCGACTGGATTTATTTCACAATTGTCCTGGACCATGAGGCAAAATGGCTGATCCCTGGAGCCTGAAGTGGATTTTAAAAACCCATTTAACCTGCTCGGGATGGAACGTGATCCCCTCTGTCCTGGATGAACCAAACAAGCTAAGTCTCCCCATTGAAACTCTCTTGGCTTCACCGAATTCCCTTTGCCTCTCGAAACCCCCCCCCCCCCTCATTTTCCCTCTACCTGGAGATTAAAGGACCACCAAAAAAAAGCACACATTTCCCTCACTTTACCTTTTCATTGGACCCTAACTCCCCCCTCCAACACACACACACACACACACACACACACACACACACACACACACACACACACACATCCCTCTTTACAAATCAAATTATTGAACTGAATAGAATATTATATACAAACAGTTTTTGTATATTTCATCATGAACTCTTAATGGAAGCTTCTTTCATGTTTATTTAATGGACGGTTAATTGTTCTTATTTGGAAATGAATTTGTTTGCTATTGATTACTGGATATTTTGGTGAATGAGTTTTTTGTCTGTTTATTAATCATACCTCTTTGATTTGATTGTTAACTTAATTGAATAGTTACATTGAATATATATTGATTAACTGAATTGATTGGTTGTGATTTCTTTTCTTTTATGCCTTTTGTAGTTAGGTAAATAAGCTATCCGGGTTAACTCTCTTACCGGGAGATATTAACATTTTTGACAGGTGAAGACGCCCTGTCTGGTGCTACAACACTGTCTGCACTGACATTGATTTAGGCCATACTGTGGTGGAAATGTTTGCAATTAATAGTCAATAAAAACATTGTGCTCTAATCTCGTGTGCCATGACGCCCATGCAATGTGCAGTTAAATGTCCAGTGCGCAGATGGCCTGCCTGTACGCATTTGGCACCTTGGGGACAGGATGTGCCTGGTTCATCTTCTGGGTTTGCGCGGCAGAATAATCAAACATACAGTGGTTTTATTCTCTCTCTCTCTCTCTCTCTCTCTCACACACACACCTCACCAAAATGTTGTGTGGTGCGCACTCTCCTTAAAGGGAAGGATGAGTGAAGTTTAAACAATGTCTAGTTGGTTAAGTCAATCTCTGCGCTAACGAACCCAGTACATCTCAATGTCTCCCTGTTTCCAGATACGCCAGGCACATCCCATCACCACAATACTTCCAAATGCCCACAGTCAGGCTCTGTGCACTGGGCATTTAACTGGGCTTTGCACGGTGCGTCATGGTGCACAAAGATAAGGCCTTATGTTTTTATTGACTAGTAATTGGAAATGTTTCCACCACAGTGTGGCCTCAATCCGAGACAGTGCATACAACCCATTATAGGGGTTACATCATGTGATTATCCTGTGACACTTTGACCATTTTACTTAATTTACTTACCCCTCTGACAATAAATCCTGCTTACTCCAACCCCTGACCTTTCATCTTGCACCATCGGCAAGTATCTTTAACCAATAATCAATTGTTAATAAAATATTTATACATAGAAATAATGGATCAAATAATGTGTCTGAATAATGAGCAAAGGAAGATCACTGCGTCCGCAGGTCCTCTTAGCTTTCTCACATGTTCTGGTTTTCTGACCCAAAGATTCTTCTCCTATCCTGCCTTTTGCTGCTGTTTAGAGAAGAGGCTGTTAAAATCCAGTCTCCACTCGCTGCTCAGAAGGAAACAGCAGACAGACACAGTTGGAGAACATAGTGGAACATTTAGCAGCCAGATCGCCTGAGAGTGAGATCAGGAAACGGTGAAAACCAAACTAAGTGTTATTATAATTGGATAGTGTCACATCCAGCAGCTCTTGAATCGGAGATACCCGCAGAGAGTATCCAGTATCAAGTTTAAAAGATGTATTTTTTTTTACAAAGGAGCAGCTGTGATGTCGGATTTCTACTTGAATTTTTTTCAATATATCTTTGAACATCCCTCAAAGGGGTTAGATTAGACCAGGCAATAAGTAAGGAAAGACAGTCAGACCTTCAGTCTCCTCTGTTCATTCTGAACCGACACAAGCACTGGGAGTGAATAGTTTTCTCCAGAAGCAGTGGCTTCACAGTAGAAGATATTCTTGCCAGACACAGACCATCCGTGTCCCACTCTCTTAGTTTTAAAAAAAAATCAGTATTTTCTGTCAGCCAGGCCCTTCTTCCCCTGCAGCTCTTTCCATCTGACTCTAGATGTGTTGAGAGTGTTTTTCTTCAGATTACAGGGGGTGCAGAGGAGGATCTGGACAGACACACTGGACACTGAACTTGCAGCACTGGCCTCTGCTCTGGAATCAAAGTGACACATGTCGGACCCAGTCCTTCACCTGACATTTCAGTTGCCACTGCTGTCCAGCCTGTGTGACAGCCCCTCACACTACAGTAGGCACATCTCTGCAACCCCCGACCCTGCTGCCCCTACCCACCAATCGAACCGTCCTTCTTCCTCGTGAAGAAATAAAAAAATAGTTGTTTTGTTTACTCAGCAGTCTGCAAACAAGCTAAAAATGTGAATTAAATTCCATTCATAGGCCTTTATCCTTTCTTTCTTTCTTTCACTGTTCTTCCCCCAGGTTAGCTCTATAGAGGCAGGAATCAGCAGCACATGTATTTACTCACAGTGAAAGGCAAATAGAAAGAGAGGAAAAAAAATCTGTCATGATCAGTTAATCAGGTTCTGAAGTAAAACCAAATGAATAGTTTCAAAATGTTTCATCCTAATTTAGCATATTTATTAGTATTTAAATTTTTGGCTCCTGTTCATTTGGTTGTCAGTTTATTTGTTTGGTTTTTTTGTCAGCAGGATGAGACAAAAAATACTGAAGGTATGTCAATTAAACCTGATGGGATATGGGCCAAGAAAGAACCCATTAAATGTTAGCTTTGTTCCAGACAAAGAGGTGGATACAAGATTTACATTTAACATTTGGTCAACATTTACTATTTGCCCTGATTTCCCAGGAATAATGCATGGATCTGATTTAGAAGCCCATGATTAAAAACCCACCAGCTCACGTTTCAAATTGATTTTCTCCACTCAGCGACGCACCCGCTGAGAAGCAAACTCTGGTCATTGGCGACTCGGTTCTGAGAAACGTGAGGTTAGCGACACCAGCGACCATAGTCAATTGCATTCCAGGGGCCAGAGCCGGCGACATCGAATCTAAACTGAAGCTGCTGGCTAAAACTAAACGTAAATACAGTAAGATCGTAATTCACGTTGGCAGCAACGACTCCTGGCATGTTGAGTCGGTGTGTGGTTTTGCAAAAACGATGTCGGACACAGTAATTTTCTCTGCCCCTCTCCCTAACACAACAGGTGATGACATGTTTAGCCGCATGTTGTCTTTTAACCGCTGGCTGTCGAGGTGGTGTCCTGTAAATGATGTGGGCTTTGTAGATAATTGGCAAACTTTTTGGAGGAAACCTGGTCTTGTTGGGAGAGACGGCAATCACTTGGGATGGGGCATCTCTCTTATCTAGGAATATTACCCAGTCTATTAAATGACAACCCAGAGTTGGGACCAGGAAGCAGAGCTGCAGTGCTAAACACTTCTCTGCGCTCCCTCTGGATCAGTCACACAACCACAAACCCATAGAGATTGTGTCTGTCCACCGTCCTATTAAATTATTTAAATCAAACAATAACAGAGGGAGAATTCCACAAAAAAATCTATTACAAATTAACACAACCTCTGCAACAACTCAGGAAACAAAGACTTTTAAATGTGGTCTTTTAAACATCAAAGGCTATTTTAGTTAATGAACTAGTCTCAGATCACAACATTGATTTATTGTCCCTCACTGAGACCTGGCTGCATCCTGATGAATATGTCAGCCTAAATGAATCTACTCCCCCCAGTCATGTAAATTCACACGTTCCCAGAGAATTTGGCAAAGGAGGTGGAGTTGCTGCTATTTTTAACTCCATTCTATCTATTAATCCTAAACCTAAACTAAGCTACAACTCATTTGAAAGTCTTGTTCTTAGTCTTCCACGCCAATCTAAGAAACACCAACATCCAATCATATTTGCTGTAGTTTACCGTGCTCCTGGGGCTTATACTGAATTTTTATCAAACCTAGTCCTAAAGACCGATAAATTATTATTGTTGGTGACTTTAATATTCATGTTGACAATAATAAAGATAGCCTTAGCGTAGCATTTATTTCGATATTAGACTCAATTGGTTTCAGTCAGTGTGTACACCAACCTACTCATTGTTGTAACCACACACTTGACCTTATATTATCATACGGTGTCAAAATTGAACATCTTACAGTACTTCCGCGCAATCCAATTCTATCAGACCATAATTTAATAACCTTCGATTTTTCACTATCAGAATATATGCCACTAATAATAAACTCATTTTCTAGATGTTTACCAGGTAGTGCTGTAGCTAAATTTAAGGAAATAATTCTGGTTACATTTAAACCCATATTATCCATCGATATAAACAACAAATTCATTAAAAACCTTAGCTCCACTGAGATTGACCATCTCGTCGATAGGTCTGTAGACTCATTACGATTAATATTAGACTCAAAAAAAGAAACATATAAAACATAGTAAATTAGCTCCGTGGTATAATTCCAAGACACATGAGTTAAAACAAGTATCAAGAAAACTAGAAAGGAAGTGGCGCTCCAGCAACCATGTTGAATATCTCCTAGACTGGAAGAGTAGTGTTAAAGCATATAAGAAGGCCCTCCACAAAGCAAGAGCTGACTACTATTCGAAACTAATAGAAGAGAATAAAAACAACCCCAGGTTTCTCTTCAGCACTGTAGCCAGGCTGAGTCACACCTCCACCGAACCAGTATTCCGCGATCCCTAAATATCAATATCTTTATGACCTTCTTTAATGATAAAATTCTAACTATTAGAAATCAAATCAAACATCTCCTGCCCTCAATTGGCACTAATACCCTACCAAGAACAAAAATCTCAGAAACGGCTAATAATCCTACCAATTATTTAGACAGCTTCTCTCTGATCACCCTTGATCAGCTGACCAAACTAATCTCATGTTCTAAACCAACAACTTGTATCTTAGATCCCATTCCTACAAAATTACTTAAAGAAATTCTGCCCCTAATTGATAGCACGTTACTGAACACAATCAATCTGTCATTATCATCAGGATATGTACCACTGTCTTTTAAAATAGCTGTAATCAAACCCCTTCTCAAAAAACCCACCCGAGACCCAGAGGTTTTAGCCAATTACAGACCAATATCTAACCTCCCCTTCCTGTCTAAAATCCTAGAAAAAGTTACAGCCAATCAGCTGTGAGTTTCTCCAGGAAAAAAATATATATGAAGACTTTCAGTCGGGGTTTAGAGCTAATCATAGCACAGAGACAGCCTTGGCAAAAGTCACTAATGACCTTCTAATAGCTTCAGATCAGGGATTTGTGTCTGTCCTCATTCTGTTAGATCTTAGTGCAGCATTCGACACAATTGACCAGAACATTTTACTACAGAGACTAGAACAGTTAATTAGCATTAAAGGAACCGCCCTGAACTGGTTTAAATCCTATTTCTCTGATCGCTCCCAATTCGTGCAAATTAATGATGAGTCATCTCTGCGCACCAAAGTTAACCATGGTGTTCCACAGGGCTCTGTGCTCGGCCCAATTTTATTCTCATTATATATGCTTCCACTTGGAAACATTATCAGGACACACTCGGCCAATTCCACTGCTATGCGGATGACACCCAGTTATACTCGTCAATAAAACCTGAACAAAGTAATCAAATAACTAAATTCCAAGCATGTCTCAAGGACATAAAAACCTGGATGACCCGCAATTTTCTCTTATTAAACTCATATTAAACAGAGGTTCTAATACTTGGCCCTAAACACCTTAGAGATACATTATCTAATGATATAGCTGCGCTAGACGACAACAGTCAGGAACTTGGGAGTGATCTTCGATCCTGATTTATCCTTTAATTCACACTTAAAACAAATTTCTAGGACCGCCTTTTTCCACTTGCGTAATATCTCCAAAATCAGACATGTCCTTTCTCAAAAGGATGCAGAAAAACTAGTCCATGCCTTTTGTTACTGACTTGATTATTGTAATTCCTTATTATCAGGCTCCAGCAGTAAGTCGTTAAAGACTCAGCAGCTTGTCCAAAATGCTGCAGCACGTGTCCTGACAAGAACCAAGAAAAGAGACCACATTTCTCCAGTATTAGCTTCACTACACTGACTTCCAGTTAAATCTAGAATAGAATTTAAAATTCTCCTCCTCACCTTCAAGACCCTTAATAATATGGCACCATTATACCTTAAAGAGCTGATGGTACCTTATCAACCCACTAAAGCACTGCGCTCCCAGAATTCAGGCTTACTTGTCGTCCCTAAAGTCTCTAAAAGTAGAGTAGGAGCCAGAGCTTTCAGCTATCAAGCTCCTCTCCTATGGAATCATCTCCCACTTTCAGTTCTGGATGCAGACACCATCTGTACGTTTAAGAGTAGGCTTAAAACCTTCCTTTTTGATAAAGCTTATAGTTAGAGCTGGTCCAGGGTTGTCTTAGACCTGCTCTTAGTTATGCTGCTATAGGTCTAGAAGGTCGGGGGACATGTGACACACAGAGCTTCTCTTTCCAGCTTCTCCTTTCTCTTTTCAATCGTTATCACATCAGAGTAATTCATATCTCATCAATACATGTTACTGACTTGACTTCTTCCCCGGAGTCCCTTTGCCTTATCTTCAGCAGATCCAGGGCCGCAGCTGTGGCCACATCATGGATTAGGATCTGTGGATCGCGTATCAGAGATCGTAATGGTGGATCCAGTATGGCGGATTCTGTATCGTGCTGGCTGATCGTGATAATAAAGGCAGATCCTTTATCGTGTTGGCATCTGATAATGGTGGTGGACCACGATCGAGGTGGCAGCTGATGATGGATCCTAATGGCGACAGTGAACAATGACTGTGGACTATAGTGGCATCCGATCTTGATGGTGGATCATGGTCTTGCTGGCTGCTGACCATAGTCTATGATTGCAGCAGGACTGCTTGATACATAGTATTTCTCAGATACTTGACCATTAATGACATTAATCCACCAATTCACTGACCTTCAGTTATGCTTCAAAAATGTTTACCCTTATCAATGCTGCTAAAACCTTGATGATGTTCTCCTTCACACTTGACATCTATTGTACTTCTGTCCATCCTGGGAGAGGGATCCCTCACATGTGGCTCTCTCTGATGTTTTTACTTTCTTTTTACCTGTTAAAAGGTTTTTTGTTGTTGTTGTTTTTCCTTACTCTTGTTGAGGGTTAAGGGCAGAGGATGTCACACCATGTTAAAGCCCTATGAGACAAACTGTGATTTGTGAATATGGGCTATACAAATAAAATTTGATTGATTGATTGATATCTGAGTATGAGGGTGTGGCTTGTTAAAGGGGACTTTCTTCTAAAGCAAGCTTTCTATTGAGTCCCAGTCTAGTTGCTAATTTAATATCATTACTATGTGCAAAAAATACAGTGATTTCATGTTGGTTTAAGGTAAAATTTACATCAAGTCAAGAAGCAAAAGACCAAATCTCAGAATTTATTTTTTAAATATCTTTTATTGCTTCACATAAAATATAATAAAATGAAGTTTGACTAGATCTGGCGCTTGTGCTACTCTAACTACAGGCGTGTTTAAAAAGAAGGGAACACTCAGCGGTACTATGCCAGCAGGAAGTTTTGTTAAGAAAGTCCAAGGACCTGCCGTGGCAGGTTCCTCACAGTCAGTAGACAACTTTACACATCGCTCAATGGCAGCCCACTCTGAGCCACAACCATTGACCATATTGCATGTCCTGCCGTCTTTGATTTTTACAAGCCCATGACATATAGGTTGCAGGATGGCTTAGAACTTCTCCAGGGATGCCCAACCCTCCAGGACTGCACACAGAGAGACGCAGCAGAAGGAGTCAGCAGTGATTGTGATCTACTCCGTTCCACCCTGGACCATGAACACTGTGCTCTTCCACAGCCGGCAACCGAGACCCTCACAGGCTGAACAAGGAGAGCCCCGACCTCCAGAAAATCTGGATTTTTACCATGTGGATGGGGCTCAGTGTGCTCAGTGATTTTTACTAATGTTTTCTGATGTGATTATAATAATGATGCCATTTCAACATATAACTGGTAAAGCTGCATGCTACCATTTATTCAACAGTCCCCTTGTTATGTTCTCCGTGTTAGTAAGCCCCTACTGAGCATTTACCTATGGTTTATGTCAGAATAACTAGATAAATAAATAAAATTTAGAACTTCACAAAGGCAATTTTAAACACAAGATGGACATTTTGACTTCAGTGGCCGAGGCTGCTTTTGAAGAAAATCAATCAATCAAATTGTATTTGTATAGCCATATTCACAAATCACAATTTGTCTCATAGGGCTTTAACATGGTGTGACATCCTCTGCCCTTAACCCTCAACAAGAGGAAAAACTACTAAAAAACCCTTTTAACACGTAAAAAGAACATAGAAACCTCAGAGAGAGCCACATGTGAGGGATCCCTCTCCCAGGATGGACAGAAGTGCAATAGATGTCAAGTGTGAAGGAGAACATTATCAAGGTTTTAGCAGTATTGATAAGGGTAGACCTTTTTGAAGCATAACTGAAGGTCAGTGAATTGGTGGATTAATGTCAATAATGGTCAAGTATCTGAGAAATACTATGTATCAAGCAGTCCTGCTGCAATCATAGTCTATGGTCAGCAGCCAGCAAGATCATGATCCACCATCAAGATCGGATGCCACTATAGTCCACAGTCATTGTTCACTGTCGCCATTAGGATCCATCATCAGCTGCCACCTTGGTCGTGGTCCACCACCATTTTCCGATGCCAAAATGATAAAGGATCTGCCTTTACTATATACATAGCAATCTGCTACTTGAATTGGGTTGAAAATTAGCATCTAACATGTTACGTACTTATTCCCACATGTGAAATTCTGTGCCCTGAATAAGCACTGACCAATGCGATATTGTATGTCAGCATAAATTAATGAGAAATTAAAGGTCAGTCTTGAAGCCAAACTCTGAGAACACACATGCGAATTTGATTAGCAGGCGGCTGTGTTTGGCTGCATGTGTCACAAACAGTCAGGCTGTCAGGCCAATCACAGGGAGGCTGAGGGGCTCAACCGTGAGGGTTGTTTAGGTACACTGTCGCCTGCTCAATGATGAACAGACCGTGGAATATTTCAAGGGTTCAAGGTGGAGGACACCAGTCACTCTATCCAGGATTTTATCCATATTTGAAACTATTACAAATGCTTTTTACCAGAGTTAGATAACTAGAGAGAGATTATAAATCAAACCTGTGCCCTTTTTTCAGCTCTACCTCCTCATATGTTACACTTGCTGCACTATAAACATTAAACTCATGACCTTGAATCCAGAATTTGGTCGACTTGAGGCACAAATGTTTATTTTTTATTTACTGCTAAGTTGGAAGTATACCAATTGTCAGAAATACCTGCGATGGGAATTACATGAGCAATATTTCCATGTTAAATTCTGAGGCATTTCTGTTTATACCATGGAGTTGTATTCAGAGTCCCAGACCACAGATGTTTTGTATCTAAATAGAATCTGAGCCAAAAGCACAATGACATTAAAATTGACAGTATTATTTTTTCCACATGCAATTTTACATTGAAGTTTTTATAAAGCTTCATAGATCAATAGTGCAAATGATGAGGTTGGTGATATTTCTCCTGTTGTTAATCTGGTGTGAGCTGTTTGTTTATTACTTATTTGTAGCTAACACAGCTAAGGCTTACTAGCAAGCTAATGCTTAGTTCGCGCCACCACAGATTAATAATGTCATCACATTGTTTGACTGAATTTACGGTGACTCTAGATCTCCAGCTCCAGACCAGGGGGCGGGAAGCCACAAAATGGCGACGTTATATTCCTGTTGCCCCACAAAAAGATGATTTAACATGAAAAGGTTCTTCAAAGCACCAAAAGTGCACTTAGGTGTGTTTTGAAGAACTCTTCTTTTGAATTCATATCCCCAAAGAACCACAAACAGCAAAAAAAGTTTATTTAGTGAGAAAAGGTTACCCAGAGCACTCAAAGTGCTCCAGAGCACTTGTGAAGAACCAGTGCAGTGAGAACATGATTCTACATTTTTACACTTTGGTTTTAGTATGAACAGATGAAATAAAATGAGTAACAGGGCTAACCTACATGTGTTACAATGTAGGTTCATTGGTAAATATAATGTGATTCATATGAGTTAAAAATGGGCATGTTGTTGTTTTGAGCTGTGAGTGAATTGTATTTCTGAGCAACTTGGATCTGTGCAATAAAGAATATTGCGAGAAAAGGCTGTTGTTTTCACCTCTTAAATCAAGGTGCCAAATCTTACGTGATCTGACATAACACAAATATACTAGCCACATAGGGATCATCATCACTCTTACATTTACATCTTTGAAGGAACTGAGAGATGACATAACTTTTTACAACTTAGTGTGAATTAAGAATGCTACTCAGAATCACTTCTGAATACTTTAGCCTCTCTCCTGTCTTTATATAAGATCCATGATTTTGAGGGCTTTATTTCTTCATGTCATGTTCAGATTTTGTTTGCCCTGAAAACCCTGCCCTGTCTTTCAGATAGTCCCTACTAAATCCCAGCCTTTATTCTTTTGCGAATACGAAAGACAGAATTGTGTGAAACTGAGGCTTCTAGGAAACCAATGTAAATGCTGATGGTGTTATAAGCTTACATTGTGCAATCAGCATTTAGTTCATAATGATGAGTTAGAACAAAAACATCTATAGCCACTTTAAATGTACATTTAAAATAATAAGCAACTAGCAAGTTCACAAACTTTTTAACTGGCACTTTAAGTGAGTATAGTGATTCCTTTTTAAGGTGGGAGGCTGCCTTCGAATCTGTGAAGAGAAGAGTGTAACTGCCCATCTACAACTGCTGAAAGAGAAAGCAAAATAAACCAGTGGAGTTAATGGGGGTGCTCCAGAGTGCACAGGCTGTGTATTTGGTCTTGTCAGATGAGGCTGTTTGATGCTGATTACATCTATCACAGTGAGCCAGCACAATTACTCCTAAAAATAAACACATCAGCCAGTCCACTTGGCATCATTGCATCACATAAACATCTCCTCCTATCAAATAAAATATTCCTACAATGTATGAGTCTTAACTTTTTATGAAGAAAGAAATGGCTTTCACCAGAAAAATTACTTCACAGTTACCATGAGGGCAGGAGGACACATCTTTATTGAAACTAATCAAAAATCACAGAAAGCTTTAAATTATTGAAACAGCACACAAACAGAAGTCAGCAGGTGATGAATGAGTGGGCTTGGGCCGGGCTCATCCATCACCTTGCCGGTTTGCCTGGCAGCGCCAACGTGACAGGAACGGTCAAATAACGTTTAGCACACTGGGAACCCTGTGTTTGGGGGGAGATTATTACTGTCACAGCTTTAATGGATTAGCTTGGACCAGTGCAGGTTCAGCCAATGGGGCGCGAGGACTGTGCATTAGCATAGCTATCAGAGGTCCAGCCAGGCAGCAGCAGGTTGGTGATTGACAGATGGAGGTGGCTGCCCAGCAGACATGTAGCCAGTCTGAGGCCGAACAGCGAGGAGCCAATTATGTGGGGAGAAACAGGGTCATTCATCATTCGGTTAGACACCTGTCCAGCCACACAAAGGAGACTGGAGAGCCTCAGCCAGCATCCCTAGACAGAGATGATACTCATTAGATTGGACTGGGAGAAATAAAACAAGCCCAGGGTTCACATTTAGAGCACACAAACAATACAGAGGATAGATATGTGAGGTGTGTGCAGTTCCGTAAGTTAGGAGCAGAGCATTTCTTTTCTTGTTGTATGTAACTTGGGAGGCAGAGGGAGGAACTAACAGAGGGACAACTCCTATAATGTATCTGTGGGCACTGCTGCAGGTTCTGTGCTGCCACATACAGTAGTTTTTAACACAATGTAGGAAGTATTGACAGAACTTGACAGATATATGATCACCTAGATTTAAGGTAAAGGATCAATATAGTGTTGACTTTCAACTGAATGAAACAAAGTGAAAACAAAGTACACAGCCATCTTTTTACATTGTGTCTTTAACACGCACAGAATGAAAGACACTTCAGGATGCATTATGTGGGAATCATTAAAATCGGCACCATTTGTACTGCAAATCCATTCACTAGATGTAAGTGAAAAGTCTGAGCGGCTGATGATAGATTAGTGATTACTAAAGTTATTAATATTCACTGTCTGAGCAACATGGATGGGTGTACAAAGTAAATAACTAATAGGTCTGAACATATATAGCGCTTTTCTAGTCGTGATGACCTCTTTAAAGTAAACTCTTGCCATCCACCCATTCATACTTTGTTTATCATACATTAATCATACACTGCCCAAGGACACTTCAGCATGCAGAATGGAGGAGACAGGGATCGAACCTCCAACCTTATGGTTAGTAGATGCCCCGTTCTATCTCCTGTGCCACAGACACCCACAATGTACAAAGTTTACAGAGACAGTTTATATCTTAAATTGTAATATTGGTTGAGATATTATAGTCTTGAACAAATATTGTCATCACAAGAGCAACACTGCCAGTGAAGCTAAAATTGAGTCATTGTAATTTTAGGAATAGTTTGGTTGTGCAGCTTTTTTTGTTGTTGGTTTTACACATCTTTCACAATAGAGCCAGGGGGAGATGTCCTCTCAAGAGCAAACAACAGCATCTGTTGTTATTTTTAAAGGCAAATGACTTATCCTAACATATACCTGACCTCTAGTGACTGTGTGACATCAGCGAAATATTACGATGTTACAGATCCACAGACAGAAAACGTCATGTGTCTATAACACTGAAGGCAAACATATATGGCAGTCAAATTTAAATTATTTAAACCACAACCACGATCCCTTCCTAATGACCTAGTGGTGGTGATGGATGAATGACAGTCAGCGTCGTTATGAACTTTTCATCAAGTCTCTTCCTCAAGTCCAAATACATTTTTTTTTAAAGTCCAACATTATGGACAGACTTGAAATTGATATTGGTATTGATCCTCTCTGAACTGTTCTGCTGGGGTATGAAGGTGCAGCAGATAGAGACACACCAAGTACTTCTTATTCATAGAGTATCGTTGCACTATTATTGCATTTTTAATGACCAAGGACACAGCAATTTGCCTATTAAAAGCAAGGGTGTGTTTGTCAGCCCCCTCAACAATCAACTTCCTGGTCACGCCTCATCAGCTCTTAGCCCGGCTCCCTCCACTGATCACAGACTATAAACCCCTGCATAACGCTGAAATTAACAAACGCTTGACATTTGCTCTACGTCCAATTACTCAATATCCAAGGCTGAGCACATGTTTAATCAACATTCATATCCCCTGGGGATGGAGCAGGAGCTCACTGCTCTACCACCCTGGCCACATTAGATCCGTCCCCTGGGCCCTCTTGGCAGGCGTCACTGTTTACCTTCTCCTAAACTCCACTGGAGATGGTGCCCCCCCCCCCCTCCTGCTGGGTCCTGCACTGCACATGGTGTTGCCAAATCAACCGCACAAGGGAATGTTGGTTGGGGAGCAAAAGATCGATCCACCTGCCACAAAGGGGTCAGGAACAGTATAGCAACAGCCCTGACTGTCTTCTTTTGGCTCTTCCTCTCACTACCATGCCCTGATGGATATGCCTATCCCCAGACATTGGAAGTATTTATGATATATGTATTTAAAATTTGTATTTGAAATACAAAATACTATTTTGCAATTTATATTTGATAGGTTTGCTGAAAATGGATTCATATTTTGTATCAAATTACTTGTTGCAGTTTGAAAATACTGTAAAATTATTTTTGAGAGACGTCTATGTGATGACATCATAAAATGAAAATCAATGCATGCAGCCTCTGATTGGTGTCCACTCAGTAATTTGTCTTGTTGCGATCGGAAGATTGAGACACGAAGAAGAAACAAATCTTACTGTTCCTGTTAGGTCTTGGTGTACTTTTTAGTATCCTAGGCTAAATCAAATTGATGTCTTCCAACTAAATATTTAACCCAAGTAACGTTAGCAATGTTAGCTTGCTACTTTCAGCCTATGTTAAGTTGTCGTTGATTGTGCTCGGAGAAAAAACTATAAAGAGTTTCAGAGTTGTTGTACAACATTGCTTTATAATGCCACGAGATGGTTTAACTTAGTAAACATACACATGTTGTCATTAACAACGTTGTACTGCAAAGCCAAAAAACAACAAGTTGTATCTCATCCACCACTGGTGTTTGTTGTAGCTCACAACTTATCTAAGTCTAAGCGTGTAACTTAATGGAGGCTGTTTTGTGTTTTATGAGAATTGTTCTCAAATAACTTTGCGATTGAAGACTGCGTCAGTTAGGCTTCAAGATCGTTCTGCCTAGCAAATGTTTGTTTACAACTTCCAAATTGGTGTCCAATGGTTGCTAACTAAATAATTGAGAGGACGGTCCATTCTTCCAACTTGTGAGCAAGCTAATAACTAAGAAGAAATCAACTTTTAAATGCTATTTTGCATGGGTGATTACCATGGCAACAGCTAAACCTAAGAAGCTTTGCAGCATTTGGTCTAGACCTGAAAACACTACATTTTTTAAATTTATACATGTACTGTTCATTTTCTACAACTGCATACGCTGTACTGTTCCACTATGTTTCAGTGGCAATTTGAACATTAGCTTGAAATTTACAGTGTGACACTGCTGCAAATCAAACCACACACCCAACAGTACAATTTCATGTGACCATGACAACATCTCAAACCTTAATGTACAAGATGTCACTTACAGGAGCCATTTGATGCTTGAATATTTTTAATATTGTACTTTGTGCCCATTTAGCTGATGATACTTGGGTATTATTTATAGGTTCAGTGTGTAGAATTTAGTGACATGGAATACAACACATAGAATAATGTGATATACAAGGAACCATTCATTTAATTAGTATAATATATGTATATAATAGAAAAAAATGACATAATAGAAAATGTCAGCAACATTTTTTAAAGCAAACACAATATTACATTGACAAAACAGAACTAGACAGTAAACGAAATGTTTCATACTAAAGTTGGGTCTGAACATTTCCTGGATGTGGTTATTCTTTTTCTTCTCTGTATTCTTCTTCTTCCTATAATTATTCTTATAAATTAGAATAATAAAAATAAAAAACTGACTAAATCCACAGCATCAAAGTGTATTATAACTGTATACATTTACCTTTACAAATGAAGTTTTCGCCAATACAAAATGTTGTGAAAAATATACTTTGTTACAAAAAACACATTATCTCCCCTCTCTACATGCAAATACTTGTCTTTCCAGGACCATTGTCCACAGAGGATACTTTCAAAGTTTTTTCCAGTGATGTGAGAGGAGGGTGGAGCCCTCACTACTGCTGCATAGACGACTAACTCATTATCATTCATGCATATTGGTAAACCTCTCATGCATGTGTCCAGCCACATCCCAGATGCTGAGGCGTCATCTGCCCTGCATACCTCCCCCGCTGTGAGGAGCAGCAAGTCTCTATGCTGCTAACACATTGGTCTGACTACCCGCATCTGCTATGCAGGACTTAATTCAGTTGCTGCATCCTGGGTTTGGTGGGGCTCAAGATGATGGGGACTGGTTATAGACATATGAATGGATTTAGCAAAATTATGGTGGGTGCAGCCAGACCATTTTTAAATGCTGACACAGCACTTTTGAGTGAGGTGTGGTTATGAGACAACTATAAAAGATACAAAAATTATGATATTGCTCCAGAGCTTTTACAGACAAATGGCTTATTTTGCTTTCTTTGTTAGTATGACATTCATTTACGACTCTTCTCAATAACACATTTAACAACAAATTGATTTGTACATAAAAAGGGAGCTGATTTCAACCAGTCACACCATTGCTCTGGATCTCCAGAGCAGCTTATCTCCCCCTGCTACGACCCAACCTGCTCTTGTCCCTCACCCAGTGATAGGCAGGGATGGGCAAATATACATCCAAATGTATTTTTTAATAAAATATCAAATTACAATAATATTTATACGTGTATCAAATTAGACTATTAAATTCAGCAGCCATGCCATGTTTCAAAATGAATGACAAAAATAATGATGCAATGTTATGCAGATGCATGATCCAAATAAATAAGGGTATAGTCATTTAGCAATCAATTATTTAGTTAGCAACCATTGGAAACCTATTTGGAAGTTGTAAACAAACATTTGAGCACGTTATCATGATCAATATATTTTGAAATGTAATCAGAAAGTAGTAAGTGAACTTATTAAGGAGTAGCCAACAAACCAAATTCCAAACACCAAGACCTAACAGGAACTGTTGAGAATTGTAGCAATTTATGTTAAAAATCGATGGAGAGCTGCAAACTCATCATGTGCTTCTTCTTCTTTGGGTCTGGCTTCGTGTTGGATCAACCTGAATGTTCTAACCCCAACAAGCATGAACAAATTACTGAGTTGACACCAAACAGGCTGCATGCATAGATTTAAATTTTTATGACGTCATCACGTAGATGTCTCACATAAAGTATTTTACAGTATTTTTAAACTACAAAAATACAAAAGAAGTATTTTGATACAAAATATGAATACATTTTTATCAAACATATCAAATCCAAATTACAAAATACTATTTTGTATTTCAAATACGTATATTAAATACATGTATCACAAATACTGCCCATCACTGTCTCTTTATATATGGTCTGCAGTGTACACATGCTTTCTTGTGAGAATGGTTTCTGATCTCAAGTAGTATCTGTGCAGTCACACCACATGCAAATTAAAATAAAACACAATTATGATGTGTGAGAACATTGCACTGATCAATTTATTTATGACTTGGCAAACAATTAAGTCATATAATTAACAAGATTTCCTCATTACAGCTATACAAGACATAAATGGTTATTATGTTTTCCTGTTGCATATAAACATTTATTTCAAAGATTGATTGAATAGCAACCAACTAAAACCCCTGAAAGAGTTCAATCTTGTGACAATCTTTTGATCATCTCAGACTTGCCTCTGTCCCTTTACTGTTTCAGATAAGTCTTCTGTAGGTGTCAACCAGCAGTCTATGTCACAGTGGTCTCCAACTAAACCAGTTGGTTTGAAAAAATCTCTCCTAACAAACAATCATTCACTCTCACATTCAAACCTATTGTTAATTTAGAGATTCCAATTAACCTAACCCCAGTCTGCATGTTTTTGGACTGTGGGAGGAAGCTGGAGTATCTGGAGAAAACCCAGGCATAGACAGGGAGAACTCCACACAGAAAGATTGATTTTATTTCATCATTAATATTATTATTATTATTAAAGTTGTTCTGTTTTAATGCTTTAATCATAAATGAATGCACACACAGAACACAGAGAGGCAGAGATAGACCAGGGTTGAACGTGTGCTGTGTAGGAATTGCCAGATTGCTGATCAAACGGAGGATTACATCTGTATGTATGTGTGGTGCGGATATAAGTGGATGTGTCAGCGAATGATGGATGACCAGGGGAATGTGCTGCATCCCTGAAGTCTTATACAACCAGCCCAATTCCCCATCCATCTGAGCCTGCCCCAGCTACCTCATCTGTCAGGGAAAAAACATTTTCTGTGCAGCCATGCATGATGCTTAAGGTTATTCCATTTCTTTATTACAAGGCCAGGATGTGGTCCTCCCAGTATACTGTACACCAGTCCAAATACTCACAATCTACTTTATACAACATCTTTCAATAATTTGTCAATGTTTTACTCTTAGTATATCATAATTGCCTCATTCAATCATGCATTCATTAGAACCAACATATCCCCTTCAATATTCAGCAACAATGAATATGAAAGAAGGCAATGAGATAGGAACCCATATTTACATGTCAGGGTGCATGTTGTGTCTCCGATCTGTGTGGGGTTAATATGAGACGGGTCATGTTTGGAGACTGTGCCGTGCTTGGGGAAGCCACACAGGGAGACAAAGACAGGGCCACCGTCATCATTAATCTTAGTCAGCGGGCAAGGCTGGCCCAATCTGCATGACCAGGGCAGTGACAAATGCCACTATTGGACTGGGGCGTCGCATCTCCCCAGCTTCATTTCCCGTTAATGTCACATCCATCACGGCCGGCCCTGTCCTGCCATGTCGGAGGAGATGAGACTGGTCATGGGTAGGAATTAATTGGAAGGACAAGAGAGAGGTGATAGGGTGGAGGCGGCGTCTGGGCACAGGAAGAGTTCTCAACTTGCAGAGAGAAGTGTTTTGGATGTTTTTATGGTAGTAAAGCAATTGTGAATGACTTTTTATAGTCACTGTTAATTCGTTTTTGTAAATGGCATAAATCTTTTTAATAGGGCAATAAATTATGTAAATGTTTCTACTACGACTTATTATCAGGTACTGAGACTTTTGATTTGCTTCTCCACCAATCTAAACGATGACATGTCTTTGTGTGGGATTTATTGAAGATGGATTTAGATCAGGCAGCTCCCAGTGACGCTCTACTGCCCTCTGGTGACAAATCTCGCTACGACACGTGTGAGGATGATCAAAGTCAATTTTTTCTATTAATCTATAGCCTATTTACAGTATTACTGCATATTAAATGAATTAATTATTGATATATACACATACAATTGAAATTAATTCAAGAGATTCAATTATATTGATTTAAATAATAATTTTCATATAATGCATCACTAATACAGGAAAATAGCTCACAGCAATCACGCTGTAAAGACTAAAGATGTTAACACCAGATATGTTCAATGACAAAGATTTTAAAGTTATCTCTACTACCTGCACAAGGCAACATTATGGTTTAGGTTATAGGGAATTAAACTATGTTACCTAAGTAAACTATGGTTAGAGAATGGGATGTGTACAAATGAGTCTAGATTTCCAGTAGATCAGCTTTTCAATCTTTTGCTGAGGGTCTGATGTTTGACTCTCTCAAAAGCTCCTATACCCACGAAGGATCTATCTAAAATATTGCTAATTGGATTGGAATACTCTCTAGATGTTATTTTAAAACAAATCTACCATTATGATGTCAATGTATAAAATGTTTGTTTATATCTGTCATTGAGATTAAGGTGCCAGATTAGTTACGTGGAATACTTAGTACTGGTTGTACAACAAATATGTGGGTTAACATACCAATATCATTTTATTTTAATTATGAACCGATGTTATAACAACTCAGCGAATACATAAAATCCAAATAACATAAAATACACTGGAAAAAGTTAAACTGGCCTGTGCAGCTGTGCTATGCTATGCTAACTAGACCCAGTTATGTTACCAAGCCCATTCAGAGGGAGGGAATGCCTTCTGATGTCTTGTTTTGTAAGTGAGCTGCAGGCTTTTCTGGCCATGTGGATTCTGAAAACCTGAAACAACATCTATCAGTGGCACACAGGCTGATGCTGCTGAAGTGAATGGCAGCTGCTGAGGTTGACTTCTCATCTTGGAGTCCATCCTTATGTCCATCCTGTTTGCCGGCTTGTTGACTGACAGGGGCAACTGAATGACACACACACTTCACTTCTTCTCTAGGCAGGGCCGACAGGCTAGATGCCTGTTAGCATAATATGTATGTATGTATTGTATAAAATTTTGGCTTTAATAAAAACAAAAAAATACTTACACACCATTATGTTTTATTTATAAAATGCGTCACTGCTGCTACATTTAATTCAATGGAGAACTTTGAAAATGCTGCTAGCCTAATTTCAGGTTGAAAACTCCAGGGTTGCATTTTAGTCTGAATGTGTAAAAACAGATGTTTTGACTGCTTCTGTCAGCTAGTTGTGAATGTAAAATGTTGCTTACAGTGTCAATTCCACCTTGTTGTCAGTCAAAGAACAAAAATCCCTGCTCTTACTTTTCATCATTGCTGTGCCTCATTTGTAGTATTTTCTGCAACTAAGCAACCAATAGAGTAGACAATCTACTTCCTGTTTACACTGGCACATGCATGACCAGTGTACATGAATAACTCTTGAATTAACTCTGAGCGATTATGCTGAAAATTTTAAATTAATCACTGTTGCAATATTTGTGTTTATTTATTGAAAATTGCAAGTCCGCACTGTCTAAGGAACTCAGGCAGGTCCACGAGGACATTGTGACAACACTGCGGGAGTCCACTTCTTCACAGCATGATGAAGGATGGTCAGCTGCTTAATTCAAATGTGGCAGAGAGAAACTGGTAGAAGACCCCCATCCAGGAGGCTTGTCACTTTCTATGCTTTCTTCTGTCTCTGGCTCAACTACACTGCTCTGATGAAAGCACAGAGTTCCTGGAATTGATGAACTTCCTGTTGAGTTTTACAAGTTATTATGGTCTGTGCTGGAGAAGGACCTGTCAGAGGTTGTTAGAGACAGTGTGTGGAGGGGTTTCCTATCCCTGAGCTACAGGAGGTGATGGATTCTCTTATCCACACTGTCCAGACCTGGTGTGTGAGGCAGTCTCATAAGAGATACATAAGATCATTTTAATTGGAGATGTTGTGGAGGCCTTTAGTTTGATGGCTTTAGATCCATAGAGCAGGAAAGGGCTTTGGATCAGGCTGAACACCAGTATATATGACAGACTCTTGCTGCCTCTGACTTAAGCTGACAGTTCATAGCAGAGATCCAGGGTCTGTACATTCTCTGTCCGAGGAAAGACCCATCTGTGATTTTTCCTTTAACCTGGTTCACATTGTAAAAAGGTAAGGACTTTTAGTTATCTCCAGTGATTTTCAACAGTGTATCTGCAACATCTCATGCTGTCTGTACTACAGGGTAGAGACAAACACCTCTATGATCAGTTAAGTTGGAGGACTTGTGATGATTTAAACAGGATTTACCAGGTGAAGCACCTCTGTTGAATACAGCATCTATAATGTTATTACTTGGCCATAAGCAGCTTTATTTAGAAATTTGAGGATGGAGGAACTCTGGGTCTCTTCACATTTGTAAAACTGATTGTGCTTGTTACTATCTGTGACAATATTACAGGAGCACTGCAGGGATTCAAAACTGAACTAGACACAAACCGTGACAAATTCTTACAAAGTTAAAATAATAATATCATGAAATTAATTTAAGTCGGCTGGTGTGATTATGATAAGAGGAGATATGAAAGCATCAATGTAGACATAGATATGGGAATATTAAAGTGATATTTTGGGGGTTGGGGACACAAAAGGGATATCTTCCATCAGACCATCTTCCAGCCACAGAAATATGAAATGCACAGTCCTCTGCCAGACATTGACACATGTAGGATCTGAATGGAATTGACAAGCTCACCCTGTGATAAATGGGAATAATGTAAGCAGCAGAGCACTGCTTCTGAAAACAAGTGATCGTAGGCTCTGGTCAGAGGAAAGCGCTTAGTGGCCTGACAGCACTCTGATAACAGGCCACTTCTGAATGATTCACTCAGGCAGCTCAGCCCCTCAGCCAAGTGTCAAGCTGTGCACATCCCTGTGTGTTACACCGATTAGCTGCACACGCGTGATGAGGGACGAAGGAATTTGTCATCATTTGCATCATTCCACAGAGATGGAGCTGACTTGTCATGTCCCAGGGGCAGTTTGCAGAGAGTGTGGAAGGATCTTCCATTGTAAACAAAAATCTCACTCTCACTCTCAATTTGTCAGAGAAGAAGATCATTGCTGCTCCATCCTGATGGTTCCTGTACCATTTGTGACAAAACAAAATTTGGGTTTCTTCCTGTAGAATCTTTTTTTATATTTTATATTCTTTAAATTGTTAGCAACACTGTCATGAACAACACAAATGTACAAACAAAGGAATCCCATCACAGTCATTTCATCTTACAAACACATACATGTATTTTAGGGACCCATGCGTATCTTTGGTGGGAGCTAAAAATATATATTTTTTCTTTTTGCTAAAAAAAAAAGGGAGGGAGAGCAGGGAGGGTATGTAATTGCAGTCCTGCCTTGTAAGGTATATTGTAAAACAGCTCAGAGTCTAGCTTTTGTCCAACCCTTTAAAATCAATTTTCTGTATTTAATTTGTGAGCAATTTTAGTTGTTTTGTCTTTCTAATCATTCACTTGTTTTGTCTTATCATTGGCTGATCAGCTGATCTGTGTAGCACTTTGATCTGCACTAAAATGTATAAAAGGTGCAATGTGGCAGCTCGTAGAAAGACAGAATACACATATGCAAAAAAAAATATGGATCAATTAAAGATTTAACATCATCTTTCAAAAGACCAATTTTTTTACATTGTTAATATGTAAAGTGAGTACATTTAAATATATCATCAACGAACACGCTGACGGTTACGTGTAGAGTGTTGCACCTTGTTTACCTTGATCAGAGACAAATTGTGATTTGTGATTAAGGGGTTGTGATTGGTTGATTGACTGACATCTGCCTATAACAGTGGATTAACATGATATGGTGGTCTGCTTTATTATCCTAACAAAATATTAAGCACCAGGCTCTATGAAGCTGAATCAAATATGGATACTGGTATTTTTGCCAGTTAAATATGAATCAGTACGATCTGTTTCATTGATCCTCCAACACTTACACCTTCTCCAGCCTACTAATCTTTTGTACTCCAAAAAACTAAATTATATAGAAACTGTTTAGGACAACTGTACAGATAAATCAAGAGAATGGTGATAGAATTCCATACACAAAATATAAACGTTTCCAATTGGACTGTCGGGCCAGTCCACATTGCAACTGACAGGACAAGGCCTTTTAATATCCTCGTATCCAACACTTTCAAATAACCAGCACTTCCTATTTAGGACAAAAGTCACACTACAGGATGTTTACCTTCAGATAACAGCCAGAATTGTCGAGGAAAACAACGCACACTCCACTGCAGCAAAACAAGATGGCTTCCCCTCTCTGAGTCAGCTGTACCCCTATCTCTGCTGCAGTCACAGAGGTACCCCAAAAGAACAGTGCCATCTGGTGGTGTTGTTGAAAAGTGTCTTGTCACAAAATTAATTGCACTTGAATAGTGAAAGACTAAGACTTTTTCCCCTCTAGGCTTACTGTAGATCTTGGCAATCACTAAACTTCTATCACCTCATATCACCTCCCTCACACACCTTCAGACGTAATTAAATGACAGAAAAAAAGCATTACATGTCTTCATACTGCTCGTGTGGTGTCGTTCCAGTGTCCGGAAGCCCCGACATTCAAATTCGACTGGAAACAGTAATTTACACCAGGTTTTAGCCTTAAATGTCCTCTGATATCCTCCTTGGAGCCACGTTCACTTTGCATGCACACACTGGAAACACCACACACACATTGCACACAAGCTCTCTCACAAGGGCACGTGCAGGGTGTACGTTAGCATCGCTACATCCGCTAGCATCGTTACTTCCAGTAGTGGACATTTAAGCTTAAAATGTGGTGTAAATTATGTAGTTTCAAATCGGATTTAAATGTCAGGGCATCTGCACACTTAGATGATACCACAGGAGCAGTACGGAGGCATTTTATGATGTTATTATTATGTCTGAAGAAGTGGTCCCCATTTATTTCAATTGTATTGTATTTGGCTGGAACACTGTTTACCCCTGAGACTCCAAAAGGGTTTTGTGGACTCAATCACTTTACCCACCCCTCCACCGGCATAGTGGTGAGTAGAAAATGAGTGAATTTTTCATTTTAATCCTGAAGCCAAATATAGATTTTTACATTACTAGGCTTCTTCAATGTTTAATGGGATGGTACATAGCAAGGGATTTACTAACTAATGCTATTTTATAGATTGATATAGCATGTGCTATGCCATATATATGCTAGCTCGTGGTTTGTTGCGAGCACTGTCTAACGTGTTGCTTTATAATATCTCCCTTCAGTGCTCAGTTGGGTAGAGATGTGGTGACAGTGAGGTCAAACCACTTTCATCCTCATCAAAGCTTTCAGTGAGCCCAGTGAGATGAATGGAAGCATTACCATATGCACTGGCCTTGTATGTTGTTTGTTGTGGAGTGGGACATATAATACCGAACTCTCTATAAGCTGTTGTGTGTCTTTGCAGTTTCACCACAGAGTGGCACCATTCTCCTGCTGTGGAATGTACTCACTGTGACCACATTGGGCTTGGTTGTAAGCCTTTAACAAAATTCTGATGGTGATCTTTTGCTTTGTGCACCTGCACACGGTTTCATTGTTTTTTATTAAACATCAGATCTACCTACAGTTGCAATCAGAAATATTCAACCCCCTCACTTCATTAGATATTAAAGTGATGTGGATGAAAGATAATAAAAATAAATGCCAAAAAACCTCATTAAACAACAACAAATATTTACTGATACATATTTGAGTTATTTTGACAACAGAAGTTGACTTAACTTTGAAGTTCAAATGAAAAATGTAACTCTTTTAACACATGTGCAGTATTATTCAACCCCCAGCTTCAGTACTTTGTGGTGCATCCTTCAGCTTTTATAACTTCTTACGAACGTTTTCGGTAAGTGCTGACAAGCTTCTTATACCTCTCGAGCAGAATCTTTGCCCATTCTTCACGTGCAACAGCCTCTAGCTCAGTGATGTTTGATGGCTTCCGTGCTGCAACTGCCTTCTGTAAATCCCACCAAAGATTTTCAAACGGATTTAAATCTGGAGACTGAGAAGGCCACTCCAGGACGTTCCAGGATCTTTTTCTCAACCAAGCTTTGGTTGACTTGGAGGTGTGCTTGGGATCATTGTCTTGCTGGAAAGTCCAATGATCACCAAGGTTTAATTTGTCAACAGAAGGCATCACATTCCTCTTTAAAATGGCCTGGTATTTCTGGGAATCCATGATGCCAGGTACACGATCAAGATTGCTTGTTCCTGAAACTAGTTGAATATTTCTGATTGCAACTGTATCTTACAGGTAGCACATTTCACCATTCACCCAATCAAAGCCTGGACTGGCTGCAGTCCCAATTAGTCCCAGTCAAGCCCCAAGCTGCAATGCATATGTGAAACTGTTAATTCTTAACAAATCAAGTGTGTCAGAAAATAATTTTAACAAATATTTCCCAAATGGCTCTGACACTCTTGAGGCCTGATCTACTAAAGGTTTGCGAGTGTAAAAACGTGTGCAAACTTGATTTCACCAGCAAAAAAAAAACATTCACGTGATCTACTAACAGTGAGGGTTACATTCAGAATAACACATAGATGCAAATACTTCAAGTTACACGCATTACAAAGCCTGAAAATAATTGCTGTGGGTGTGACTGTGTCTATATTTAGTATGTTTGAAGAGAGGTGCTAATCGGCACAGCGGTACGCACAGATGGCTGCAGTTATTGTGGTGAGGAGGAGACGACATCGAAGAAGACGGAGAGAATGGGTTTTTTTTCTGCTCGTGATAGCATGTTTGGATTGACAGAAGCAAAAAATCCCTCTCATGCCAGGGCACTGATGGCCATCGTCACACCAGCTACAGCGCTGACTCGCTGCCTGCTGTGTGCTCCGTGTGCGCTACTATGGCCCGAGTGTCGCGTCTGATCGCTCGTGCCACAGAAAGTGAACTGCGCCTGCTGCTCAATATTGTGCAGAGGCATCTCATCCATTTAACTCATTAATAAAAGTATCGATCATTATGTGATGATCAGTGTTGATATTGTGGCGACAAACAAATAAACTTCTAAACTGTGGCGAGTCATGAGATGGGGAGAGAGAGACACACACAGACAGAGCAGCGGACTCTCTGTGTGTGTGTCTCTGTGCTGTTACTTCAGGTTACCCGGAGGTTCTGGGATCATTATGAGCTTCACAATTCGTTTATGTAATCAACTGCTGATATTTATGAATTTAACTCGGGACAAACGTGATCACAAGACGTTTCCATAGAGTTTAGTTGGAGTTTAGCGAGATTTTACGGAGATGCGTCTATATCTATACCCTAGTGTGTGTGGAAGTGTTTAAGTGCTAGTTCTAGTTCTACACCTTTGTACAGCGTGGCAGGGCTGACAACAGTCAACAATAAATAATTTCCTTATTAGGAATAAACCTTCCTGTTGCATGGACTGTCTGTAGCTGAATAGGTTAGGCCTACGCTACTGTATTTTAAAGTTGGTCATAACGGTGGTACTTGGAGAGCCTAATATTTTCTATGGTGGTGGATGGTGTAAAAAGTTTGAGAACCAGAGGGCTAGGTTTAGTCACGTATTGGTGCATTTGAGCCAAAAAATAAGTCAAATTGAAAGAGGCAGATGAGTTGCGGTTAAACAAACAGGTTGATTTTGCAGCAGTTGAGAGATGAATGGAAATGTCAGACATTGTCACATGTCAATATTGTTTTATTTTGATGATGCCACTCAGATACGTTTGGAGCTGCTGGAGGGTACAGGGTCAAGGTTCTTAGTAGGTAGAGGGAGAAGGAGATGAGATCTCTCCTTTTTGCTACATTTTTCTCAGATCTCTACCTGAAGAGTTTAGAAGCAGCTTCTAATCCATGATTAAGTTAAGCAGTATCTTGGAAGTGTCTGGCATAAAGGGTTTGCTGAGCTAGACCCAACAAGTACAAATCAAACACCCCACTCAACAATCGACACAAACTTTCAGTCATAACTACTCCTCAGGAATGCAGTGTCTTCTCTGGTTAAGTCTTTGCCTTACAAACTCCTGGAATATGAACAATATTACTACAACGTGTTATCACAAACACCAATATGTTCATGTTGATGGAGCTGTGTTTTCAGTGTCCTTTCTCTCTCTACTCTACAGCACAGTCGGACATTCTGCACAGGGGCCATGTTTTTCAGTCATTTATCTCACACACATGGTAAATGGTAAATGGTTTTGTATTTATATAGCACTTTTCTAGTCTTGATGACCACTCAAAGCTCTTTACAGTACAGTTTCACACACATTCATACAGTGCATCTATTAGCAGCACTTTCTTGTTCTATGAGAACACAGCTGCCATAAAAGATTTGCTTATACTTTAACCAAGTAAAGTGTTTACTCTACTCTGGTGTTATGCGCACTTAAACATGACTCAAGACATAGTTTTATGCCTCAAGTCTATTTTCTGTGTTGTGTGTAACTACAGACACTGTGTGCTGGTACTGAGCATATTGTGCTGCTGCACGGCAACGTTTACGGTCGGAACTACGACGGTATCTGATCGTCTTCGAACCTCCGACTTTCGTTCTTGATTAATGAAAACATTCTTGGCAAATGCTTTCGCTTTCGTCCGTCTTGCGCCGGTCCAAGAATTTCACCTCTAGCGGCACAATACGAAGTTGATAAAAACATTCAGACGATCAAAACTTTATTTATATGATTTTTTAGAACCAAACGTCCTGTCTGCCATATGCAGGTTTTGTAGACAGTGTTGGCGATAGGCTGGTGAAAGCAGGCTGAAATGAAAATCTGAAATTCCACTCATTCTGGAATATATATTTTTCTTCTAGGACTTACCTGGAAAAAATATGACATGCTGATTTCAGTGTCTGCATGCAGCATTCAGGTCTCTGTCTCCTGTATCAGTTAGTAATTAGTCATGCTAGCCTGCAAGATGCTTCTAAAACAAGACCAGACTGTAAACCTGAACCTGATAAATAATAAAATGCTGGTTTATGTTTTTGTAAAAAGCTCAACCAAATATCAATGGGAAGCTCTGTGAGTTCAAATGAAGTGCATTTCTCAGGAGGTCCCAGCTGGTGCACTTTTGTCTTAAACTGTGGCGCTAATGTCACCTCCTCTGTGGGTGACCACATTTTCAAGCTCTGTCTTTTTTTAACATGTATGACAAATTGTCTCTTTGCTCATGACCATGTTATAATGTCTGTGGCTCACTGGGAGCTCTGCTACCTGAAGGAGATATATGATCACATATGATCCTTGTTTATTCAGGTAAAGTATTTTTTAATTTTATTTTGAAAAGTACTGCATACAGAGTTAAATAGCTCCTCATTGGGCAAGACACTGAGCCCCTAATGGCTGAGCCTTCAGTGTGTATAGGTGTGAGTGAAAGTGCATAGAGTAAACAGCTTTTAGTGGTTGTTAAGACAACAAAAGCAGCTATATAAATGGAGTCCATTTACCATTTGCTGTCCATTTACAATGAGTACTACTATGAGTTTGCTTCCCTGGTCTCCTCAGGAAGGTCATTGTACAGATGAGGGGGTGGCTGACAAAACTGCAGGACAAAATTTATCAGCCAGTCCTGTTTGGAATTGGGCCAACTAAAAAACGAATTACTAGACATCCACCTAAAATGTTGTTAATAATCCCCCATTTAACAGGGAAACTGGGTGCACACACACACAGTTAGTGCAGCTGGCTGAAGTAGAGTCTCTAAACTGTGATGTACATTGTTCATTCTCTACTTTGTCCCAGGGGTGCCAAAATCAATGGGACCAAGGAAATACTACACTAATGGAATTGCTTCAATGTGACAAATATCAGCCTTGGTCAGCTTATACGTTACCCTAACTTCACTGACGTGGGGGTGTATCTGTTTTCTGGCACCTGTTCCTCATGTGTTTCACCTGTGTTCAATCAACCCTACCTCCCTTCTAAGTTTCTGTGCTTCCTTTTGTCTTTCATCAGTCTGTCACACGTCGCTGGTTCGTCGTTTATTCGCCTTTCTCACATCTATCGCTCAGGAGTTTTTCTGTTGTTCCTCGTGTTCCTTGAGATCCTGTCACCTTGTTCTCTTTTCGCAATCTTTTCTGGTTCCAGGGTTTTCCTGTTTGTGATTTTTTTTTACTTTGTTTTTGTAAGTACCTTTGCCTTTTATTGACACTTTCTGTTTTTTGTATTTCATTTTTGGGTCCACGTGCACAAAGGGATGTCACAATATGAAACTTTGGTGCCACAATTTTTGTAAGAGGAAATATCACGGTTTTCACTCATTAATAAAAGTATTGATACTATAGAAGAAAAAAGACAAACAACAAGCAATATATAGCTAATAATATAGCTAATGAACTAAAATATGTATTATTATCATCAACTATATCCAGTTAGTTTTTATAGTGTAATGTTTGGCTTTTTAAAAGTAATTTATGTAGGCAAATTTATTTATTCGCTTTATTGTGGAAGGTTGGTCAGTGAATATGTGTTTCCTGTCATCATAAGCAGTGTATTTATTGGGTCAGTGACAGAAGGGTCAGCGACAGAAGTTGTTCTGTTTTGGGAGTGCTGACAAGCTAAAAATAGTCATACTGTCCTGGTTCAACCACACATTCTTCATGTCCTTATTATACTATTACCTCTCAGTATAGGTGAATTAAACTCTCGACTACATTTAATATGGTTAATAGGAAGAGGGGGGGGTGTCAGCATGTCAGCTGCTGGTCAGAAACCGCACTGTGAACTCCACCGATGGAGTTTTTTGGTCAGCGTTGGTGGAAATAAGGATGTTAAGTCAGTTCCATCATCTCAGCTAATGTTTCAGTTAAGTGGCTCGAAACAGCACACACACAAAACGTGACTCACGAGAGGCAGGACACCATAGTTAGATATCGTGGCTTTTACAATTTCGTACAGTTATGAAACCGTGACGTAAAATTGGTTAATCCCGAAATCCCTACCTGCACAACTCAATCTTGACAGAACGAACTGACCAGACATGTACCCAGTGGAGCTTTGCATATTTTTGAGAAAGGACTTTGATTCGAGGCAGTGGTGGATAAATTCATCTTCTCAAACTCCCAGAAGCAAGCTGTGCTCCTCAGGAGGATTTCAATTCTTCAGGCTTGGTACAAAGAAAGACCTTGGGTGAGCCATTTTGTCCCGCACCTAGTGGATGTCCAGAACAGACTGAACAACTTCCTCACTTGTCCAACCACCTCTAAACCCAAGCCTCTGCATATTAGCCATTTGCATTCCATCCTAGAGTCAATGCCTTTTATGAACTCGTTCCTCAGCACCTGTCTGGCCTTTGGGGGACCCCGCAGTCTCTGCCAAAGCCAAACCAGACCTGCTGCCAAACCACTGGCTTGTGGTTCACCTCTCAGTTTTCCCCAGTGGCCCCGTACACACCCTCCAAAGAGGTTCTGTCCTCGTTGAACTTGAGGGTACGCTGAGGCTGAAGGTAAATCTGACTGGCTACTGGCTTGTATGGCAATACTATGTAAGGCATGTGGACTGCTCAGTAGATCAGACATCATTACGCCTATGCCTTTTTTAAAGGAAACACTGTCCAATTTTAGAACTTAGGACCAGATGGAGTATATCCCTTGTATGTTCTACCGCACTTATTAATGTCTACCACAAGCACCAATGGATGTTTGGGACATATCTTCAGATGTGTACATCAGGCAGACCTGGGTAAAATATCATACAATTAATGCCAAGTAAAAAGTTAATAATTGCTCTGTCTTGTAATAGTACAATGGCAAAAATGTTATCTGTATTTTGTGTATTTTACAGGTGAAATTATAATGTGGCTGAGCCTAAAGGTGCAGAGGCAGAGAGAGTGTAACTGCATAGAACTGAACAAAGGCAGAAAACTGTACTGTAAGTGTTCTGGAACTCTATCATGTCCACCCAGCATTTCTTTCCACAAACCATCATATCCAGGGTGACTGTCCACAGCTGCTTTCTTTCACGATGAAGCCATCATTTTGACCTTGTTGCTCAACTTCTTTCTCCTAGGTTCTTATTCAAACCTTTTTCCTTTTCTGTATCTGTTCTTCCAATGTTTCTCCTTTCTTTTTTCTATTAGTCTTTCCTTCTTTTTCTCTGGATTAGACAATATTTTTTTATACATAATTCTTCCTTCCTCATAACTTCCATCCATCTTACATCCGTTTAGTTTTCTGAAGACTTTTCAAGTAAGTAAAACAATATTAAATTAATATAAAGAAAAAAACGTTGACACTATTACAATTGTCACTGTTGCACAGTTTGTCCACCAGAGTGGGCTGTAACAGCACTCACTGTAATTAGCGACACAATAATCCCTGAACAAATCATAGTTTCTCCTTGTAACCTAAATACGCCTGGCAGCAGTTGTTTTTCGCTGCAGTAATCCATGAGGGCCCTCACGTGCACTCAGTAGCAATGGCTGTCAAATAAGGCAGTTGTATCACGCTATTATGTGTGTGTCTTCTGTAAATGGGAGGAATGATATCCTATTAGCAATGTCTTTTATTTCTGATACCACAGGTAAGAATAAAAGAAAGTAATGAAGCACTATTCTTCCGCTCATATTAAGTGGATTCATGCATTTTTAGCAAACTGTAAACAAATGTGTTCAGCACAGCAGGGATTGATTGTGAGCTGGATTATTAGAAACACTGGTGGTTGTGTGTTACATCTCCTGTGTGCATCACTCATCACATGACTTCTACAGCAGCCAAGTGTATTCATATTATGGTAACTGAAAGCTACATCCACCTGCAATACACATCATGACACTATCCGGAATAATAATTAAACCACTTCATGTCTGCACACACTTTAAAGAGTGTGTGAACATGTGCATTTTTAGAAGCACAGCCTCTACTCTTTTCACTGGAAAAGACCCTGCAGACTTCTAACTTCCTTTTAACTAGTGGCATTGTATCATGCAAAAGTAAAGGGCCAAGAATAGAGTCTTAAGGCACTCCTTAATTCACATCAGAAACAAGGAAAACAGATCATAATCACATTCTTATTATGATCACCAAAATCCCCTGATCATAAGAAAAATACTGAGCTCTTTCAGATAAGTAAGATTGTAACCATGTCGAGGATGAGGCTAGAGATGCCAAACTGGTTTCTCATTAGTATAAGAGGAGATGAAAGGTGAGAAGAAGGTCATTCCTTATTTTAGTAAGTAGTTTCAGTGGAGTGGTCCTGATGGATCCAACAGATTACTGAGGATAATTAAAGTTTATTTAGCAGGGACATTTCCCATATGGTTTCTGTGGCTCCATAGGTTGTGCTAACTTTAATATCAACATCCCTGTTGTAAAGTTTCAGGGAAATGAGGACTTGTGGGAAACAATGAATTTGGGTCTAAACTGAATGTCTGACAGCTTTTCACATAAAAAATGGTGATTGAAATAAAAATGGAATTGTCCTTGAAACATACTTGAAGTTCAGACACAACCCATCTGATCATTACTCATCTTTAGTGTAAGTCCTCAGTGTGGATGGCTGTGGTATCTTATCACTTTCCAGTAGCAGTGGATCAACCAATCAATTGATTGATTGATCAGTTGGTTGATCAATCAATCAATCAATCACATTTTATTTGTATAGCCCATATTCACAAATCACAATAACAAAACAAGCAGGAGTGTGAGAAGACAGGGACCTCCATCATCAACAAGAAGCACCAGAATCAATGGCAAAATAACTCCTGCAAGTGCTGTGTCCTGTGCCTGTGGCAGCACATAGCCTATCTTGTCTGTGTGTGTACAGATTGTTTACATATGCAGTTCTGTGCTGATTTACTGGATGGCTGGAATGTATGTATATGTTAATATTTAATGTTTATTGGTTAGATGAAAAAGGAGTAGGACTCACTCCTCGCACTTAGACCAGTCATGTGGTGTGTGGCATATCAGTGTTCTATAATAATAATAAAAATAATAATAACTTTATTTTAATATAACTTATCTAAACAAGGTTACAAAGTACTTCAAACAAAAGTCCATGGCAAAAATGAAGAATCTATTATTGCTAAAGATATTCATAGACATACACTGTCACTCCTTGATGCATAGACAGGTATTTGTATGTGTCCTTACCAAACAGGCAACTGTGAGTAGTGTATTAATGGGATTGACGTTGACTGACTAATACTACAGGTTGTCCTCTTAAGTTGTTCTATATTTGGAAATGAAGTGAGGCAGTTAAAGAGATTACTTTCTGGAACTGAGTTTATCTAATACACCTCAACCTACAGCCAGTAGGAACAAATAGCTGTGTAAAGAAAGTCTGTCCTCTCTACGGAGCCCTGAGAGGTGATGGTTTCATCTGGTTCTCACAATATTTTTTTTTAAATCATCTTATATTGGTGGTGTAGGGGCTCTGTGCTTCTCAGTGCTTTCATTGTTTCACAATATTTCCAGAATCACACGCATTTCAAAACAATTTCTTCACTAAAGTTCCGGCATAAATTGGACACTGTCGATCTGATTTCTCTCTTACATCCCCAAATAGTGTTACAGCTCACAGTACAGTGGTTTGTAAAGACGGAATTCTTATAATTGATCAACTCACATAATCTGATTGTGTAGTTGACGGGCAGCTGTGGCTGCGGGGGTAGAGCGGTCGTCCTCTAACCAGAATGTTGGCGGTTCGATCCGAGTCTTACCGGTCTGCATGTCAAAGTGTCCTTGGGCAAAATACAAAACCCTGAATTGTTCCCAAAAAGTGTTGTATGAATGTTACTGCAATAACCTGTACTGTAAAGCCCTTTGAGTGGTCAACAAGACTAGAAAAGCGATATATATAAATACAGACCAGTTACGCCCAAGTAAGTTTTATTTGTCAAATATGGGAACTGCAGTAAAAACTGCATCCACTAAGTTATTGATGCTCACACCTGGGCTGCTGCAGCTCTCACTACTGCAGTAATTGTACTAAAAGTACAAAATCTTATTCTTCTAATGCCATCACATTAACCTATCACTATACCTATTTGACTCCTAGCCCACTGCTAGGTGAATGTTTGGATATTTGTTGATAAATGTGTCTGAATAAGTGTAAAAGCTGCTAACCTCGTCTTCTGCTGCTACTCTGACATTCACTAAACCACCAGGCTACTAGAAATACTAAAAATGGCATCTTCTGCTATAGCCTAATTAGAATTAGTCTAAATTATTTATTCTGACATAATCAGACTAGGGCGTGGATATGAGCTAAAATTACTTGTTGATTACGTTACATTTTACACCGCAGTTTTCCTCTGGGGGTTGGGGAAACGGTGGATGGATGGATGGATGATGGATCAGGATGGATGAATGAATGCGTAGCTGTGCGTCCCTGGCCTCCACAACACACGAGCCGGTGTGCGTGTGACGCAAAGGAGTCTACTTAAAGCGGGATTAGCGCTGAGCCGTGCGCTCCACATTGCGCTCAGTCTTACACGAGTCTGCACAGGCGCAGTGAATTCGGCGCTTTTCAGACCCTAGAGAAGGTGAAGGACAGGAGCGCTCGGGCGACCCGCAGAGCTGAACAGCGGGACACTCACATATGCCTTTAGTGGATACTCTCGGCGCTCCCGGACTCTGAGAGGTAAAATTCATAAAATCATCCGGTTTTTATTGGGTGAGATCCTCTCCGAATGAACAGCCATGGGGGAATGGACCATATTAGAGCGTCTCTTGGAGGCGGCTGTTCAGCAGCACTCTACTATGATCGGAAGGTAAGACAGAAACAGAAACTTTCTCTCTCCATGAAAATTCAGCACAGTGTCAGCCGAGTGAGGAAAAGCGCAAACAACATCAAGATGAGTGAAAAGCCCTGTGTGGTTTTTCAAACCAATGGTTGTACAACATGAGTTGACGGAGGCAGGGAATGCGCCTATTCCAGCACTGGACAGCTCCCTCACAGTCGCGGATTAGACAGCTCTGATACCCGCTTTACGGTCTGCCTGTTGGTTTTAATGAGACAGCCATCATGTGTTTAGAAGAAGTGGCTTCATAGGGTTCATAAATCATTACTGCTTAATAGACAATTTACAACACATATATTTGGGTTGCCAGGTTGGGAAATAACCTTTTTGCTGGTCAAACTGTTGAGGAAGTGAAAAGTATTTATTATCACTGGTTTATGAGTGATGAAGCATTTAGTGAAGTGATATATTAGCCTTTGTTTAGGACTGATAATGTATATTTCCCAAGGTCTGAAACTTTTTCAAATTCTGTCCTGGTTTTTAGACTTCAGTGAAATACAGAGATCAACATGCCTGCTTGTGTGAATGACCACATGACTGTGTGGTAATACAGTTAGAGTACAGCCTACACACTAAAAGCAGAAATAATGTTCACTGAGATGAATAATACACTTGTTATGGGGTAATTCTCAGCACACACATGTTAAAGCCAAACATGCTAGTAAGTACCAAATCCTATCAAACCAGGAACCTCATGACTCATTGTACACCTCTTTAACATCCAAGCATCACTGTGATGTCATCTGTCATCGGCGCACACACAAATCATTATTATTCTCACCAGTGATCTTTAACTTTATGTGTCTCTGCCTTCATCTATTGTCATGGCAACTCTATCATTGTTGGAGCTCTAAAACCAAGTTATGTCTGTACTTGCAAACCCTACATGATTCATTTCTTTTGTTTCTGTGATAAGAGAATTATGCAGAATTCAACTAAGAGATAAACAATTATATACAGGTAAATATTGCCCTTTTTTTCTGCATTGCTGTTCTATCATCGACTCCTGGTTATACAAGACAAAAGCTTGCAAATGTAGAATTGTCAATTTTAGTATTAACCTATCTGCATTTGAAAAAATAAGGCCCTGCCTTTCAGCTGCACTCCCATTGAAGCTCACCAGGTAGCTACAGCCATAAAGCAAAACCATGCTTGTGACATATGACAGGTTTAGTAAGTGACCAGAAGAGACAGGTTCACATGTATATTCAATAACATTTTATAAAATGTTTGGGGGCTTCAGGGCTTTGAGGCTGATCTACAAAAATAATTACAAATACTGAAAAAGTTAATATGTTTTTGCTGCTGATTTTTCCTCAGGATCTTGCTGACTGTGGTGGTGATCTTCCGGATTCTGATTGTGGCAATAGTTGGAGAGACCGTGTACAATGATGAGCAGTCAATGTTTGTGTGTAACACCTTACAGCCAGGCTGCAATCAGGCCTGCTACGACAAGGCTTTCCCCATCTCCCACATAAGGTACTGGGTGTTCCAGATCATTATGGTGTGCTGCCCCAGCCTCTGCTTCATCACCTACTCTGTGCACCAGTCCGCCAAGCAGAAAGAGCGGCGCTTCTCCACAGTTTACCTCTCACTGGATAGGGACCATGATTCTATGAAACGAGATGACAGCAAGAAGATCAAGAACACCATCGTGAATGGAGTGCTGCAGAACACTGAAAACTCCAATAAAGAGGTAGAACCCGACTGCCTTGAGGTCAAAGACATCCCCCACTCAATCCTGCGAACTACAAAGTCAAAAAGGAGAAGGCAGGAGGGCATCTCCAGGTTTTACATCATTCAAGTGGTTTTCAGAAATGCACTAGAGATAGGGTTTCTGGTGGGTCAATACTTCCTTTATGGATTCAACGTACCTGCAGTGTACGAATGTGATCGATACCCTTGCATAAAAGATGTAGAGTGCTATGTTTCCAGGCCCACAGAGAAGACTGTGTTTCTGGTCTTCATGTTTGCAGTCAGTGGCGTTTGCGTGGTATTCAACTTGGCAGAGCTCAACCATCTCGGCTGGAGGAAGATCAAAGCCGCTGTGAGAGGAGTGCAGGCCAGGAGGAAGTCTATTTATGAGATCCGGAACAAGGACTTACCCAGAATGAGTATGCCAAACTTTGGGCGCACTCAGTCCAGTGACTCTGCATATGTGTAGCTGTCTGCCACACATACTGTACATGAGGAGGCTGCAGGACAGCTGTGTGGAAACTAGTTATGGAGAATGGCAAACAAACACATTCAATTTAACAATTCATGTAATTAATAACACATTAATGTAAGAGAGGTGAGGTAAGAGGTGAGAGATTTCCAAATATGTGATGTCTTTCAAAATGCTTTGGATCAAAGCAGACTGCTTGAGACGAACATGTAGAGCCCTCCCCTGATTGCAGACAGTTACATTTTTTACGGTGATTCATTAAGACTGGATAACCAACATCATGTTAAGCTTGGCCGGGTAACAATTTTATTGACACTCTGTCTGTTGTTAAGAGATAAACACATATGTTTTTCAGTTTTTGAGCAGAGGCACTGATAACTTGGTGTTTTCTTTCTTCGTAAAGTGCTTCTTTAAAACTGCTACACTGCATGGTCAAAGCTATGTTGACACCCTGACATTCCGATTTACAGTCGTCACTCTAGTATATTCGAAAATGTTCTGGATGGGAAAGAGCTCAGTCAAAAACTTCACAGTGAACCAATAATTAAGACAACTGGGTACTGCAGTGGTAAATGGAATATAGGATCTGATCCCAAACCATGGAATAAATGCTTTTGACCATGTAGTGTATCAGAGTAGTTTTCTGATGTCCATGTTGACACTGAGTATAGTCTTGCACTAATAAGCCAAATGAAAATGCCTATCCACTCTGAGCTTAGATGGTGTTTCAGTCACATTCTAGTGGTTCCCAACACTGCTTCCACAGTAAAGCTACACAATATTGTAGTTGAAAGGGTTAGACTGTTCTTTGGATATAATACATTACGCACATGATCTCATCTGAAATATCTATCTCTCATTGTTCAGGATGCCTGTTATCACACCACTGACCTTAACCCTAATGATCACTCCTTTGGTGGTGCGTGGAAACTAGTCATCACTTTTTCTTTTCTGTCTTTCATTTGTGATGTTTATTCTTTTCGTGTCATCAAGTGCCATAAATGTAGATAAATATATAGACACCTTTATCCAGAGATGTGAGAAAACACATAGTCCCACTGTGGATTATCATGATACCCTCTTCTATCTGAACAGATGTATGGAAATGGTTTGTTACTGTCATCTTGAATTTCTGTTTCCAGCCCAAATTCTTACCATGATTACATAATCCAGGGTAATTGATTTTATTTTAATCTGGACCCGATTATGATGAAGTAAAGCATAAAAAGTCAGACAACGCTTTACTGCCACTGGTGCTACCATTTTGAAGTATTATCTAAAGTATGTTTAACAACTATGAAAGAATCTGTAATAAAAAGGAAGACATATGAACAAGATAAGTGTGGTGTGTGGTGTTTAGTGCAGTCGCCTACAAGGTCAGAAGTTGCGCATAAATAGGACAGCCTATACTTACATGGAGAGATTACGTGTTTGACATTCTGAGCTGAAGTGGCCATGTTGTTCTTGTCAACAAATTACTTTATGGCTTCTCTAGTCTGTCTGCGGCTCTCAGTTCCAAGCCCACTGTTTTCTACTGAACACATAAATCTTTAAAGGCACCTTACAAATATATAGTTTCACTTCAAAAGGCTCAGCAGTTAAATAGCTGCTCAGTGATGTTTTTATCAAACAAGAGGAAAATAACGCGTGTGTTGATGCTTCTAGGAAGCAGGACATACACAATGTAGGATATACAGTGTATGTGAGCGTGTGCGCGCAAGTGATGTAGCATGCAGGGTGAGTGGATGACTTAGTAATTTTAAAAAGAAAAACTGGAGGACAGAGGTTGACATGTGCTGAGCTCCAGCAAACATGCAACACACCCATACACACACATTGTTTGATTGATGGTTTTCAAAACAAAGGTATTAAATTGTGGCTTATCTTCAACTGGAAATCCTCATAAATTAAAAGCAATCTTCAACTGAATATTTAAATTATCTGGAATTAGAACGTACCTGATTATACAAGAGTCAATGTGCTTAGTCAATGTCATATTTAAAAAATGTCCAGCATATGAAGAAAACCAGTTAAATGAGGCAGGGCTAAAAAATAAAAAAGCTAATCCTTCTGAAACGTGCTTCAGGTTAGTGAAAGATCTTTCGTCGTCTCTAAGTCAGCTTTTAGTTATTGTGTTCCCATTAGTATTGTCCCAGATCCACAATCTTCCAAGAACAGCCCAAATGTTTTTTGTGTCGAAAGCATATGCACAGATTTCACCATACTTCAATGAAAATGTTAAAGTCCAGTTCAGGGGAAATAATGAGTGAATTTGTGTACTAAATGAGTCAGCCAAAAAGCTTGAAAGCAGAGTTGAGCTATTTTGTCACATTTTACACAAATAGGTGAACTGGTGTGTCCAAGTGTAATTACACTGAGCTGATAATGCTGCTGCTCAGACACCGATCATACTAGCCCAAATACCCAAAATAAGTTTTTACAACATTATGTCCCTTTGCTTCTGACAGGTTCATCACTCATCTGTCCACAATAAGTCATGAACATAACTTCAACATCATTCAAACAAACTACCAGAGGTGTCCCTCTGGTAAGAGGTGAACAAAATAAATCTGAATGTATTTCAGTGACAACTAGATTCATTCAGTGCTGGTAATTTAATGTCTTGCTTCACCTGCTGAGCAACACAGGGAATAGAAACCTAAACCCTGGTAGTGTCTGGATCTTCAGGATGTTTTGAGCTGCCATCGCTTACACATGCACCCTGATGTTGCATATTTATAAGCAGCTATAGCTTTCAAATATGACTACATCCCAGGGGTGTGACCAGGGGTAAGGAGAGTTGAGTGATTAGAAAGTCACAGATGGATATGCAGAATGGGGAATTATCCCAGACCTGATACAGTTTTGCAACTGTCAGATTGGATTATCAGTTTCTAATATTTCACTGATGACACAGGAACACAGGTTACACTGGTACCAATACATCCTGATAAAAATAACACTCACATTCCCTCCCTACTCTGTAGACGCAGCATCTTTATATCCAAAGTAGTGAGACAGAAGTGAAGGCTGCAGCCAGGAGTGATCCACTGTGACAAGTCTGGATTTGATGTCAGCACTTTGTTCTCACCATGCTTTTACTTTGAACCATCTGAATGTAGCAGAGTTCACTCAGTATATAACAGACTTTTATGTCTATTTATATCTTGCATCAGGACCGAAGAAAGTTTTTACTGACATTCTGTTTTAATTTATTTATTTTCTGTTCTGTTTGTTCTGTTCTATTTCATCCCTTTCTGCCCTAGTCTGTCTGAAGACACAACACATTCGGTAGCATTGCCATAGGTGTGTATGTGAGTGTGAATGGCTTGTGTGTCAGTTCTGTGGCTAGAATGCAACCTGTGTGTCAGCAATGTGGATGGATGGATGAATTGATATTTAATTTGTCCTTTTCTACTTCACTTGTACTTGTGGTTTATCTGTCTGTTTGTGACGCTTCTCCCTTCTCAGACACTCATGTCCACTTTTAGCACACCATCACATTTAAAATTTAAAAGCACCTGTACCTTTGTGTGCATGTGTGCGGTTGTCTGTGTGTGTACAAACCAGCTTTTCAGACAAAGCCACTCAGCATAAATATTCATGTCCCACAGCAGCTACAATGTACATTCAGGATCAGTGGCTGTGCCTGTCAAAAACAGCGTGGAACTGCGTTGAGTGGTCAACTGGTTTTGCAAGAAGCTGTTAAACCACCATAGCTCTCAGTTGAATTCACCAAGTTGAAATTATGAATTTGACCCTCAGCAGTCTTCTCTGAATGGGCTTCCAGTGTCCTGCACTTTATGTCTGCCAGTTGCTGGAGTGGAACAGGCCTCAGTACAGGTTTCTGTCTCTGAAACCACAGCTGAATAATAGATCTCTCAAACAGCAAGAACTTATTACCAATGTTTTGTCAACCCACTGTCATAGATTCACACAGGGTAATTTGTTTTATCTCTATAGTGATGCAGACAAGGTTGTGATAACTCTTTGTGTGCTTTAAAATGTGTCTGAGTTGACCACTACCTGAACAAATATCCTGTTCCCTGTTTCCAAATATTGAAAATTGCTGCATCCAGTCCCTTTGGGGAGGAGATTTTGTGCTTTGGCCAGCGATATGTGTTGTTTGTTTCCCCAATAGGTCTTGAGGTGCCCCCCCCACCCCCTTTACTATCAAAAGAGTCATTTTGCCCCCTCTTCCACCGAATAAAATTTGTCTGGAGCCGCAAAACATATTTAATATCACAGTTTATAAAGTTGTATATAAAGTTAAACTCAGCGTTGTGCCAGATCACACCTAAAATGACCAACGTTCATTTGTTCCATTTTTTATTGGGATGATTTAGGTTGCAAACTTACGATCATGTGTTCAGTTATAAATCGATGGTGTTCATGTTTGCATGTCGCTCTGCTCATTTTAACACTGAGTCCTGGCTGTGAGCATCACGTCTCGTGGTTTACTGAGCAAAAAATGTTGACAAGTCATTTTTCATGATATTTAAATGCAGTCTAATAAACTCTGGAGCAAATCATACAAACACTAAGTTACTTCATGTACTGACCAGATCCTGATAACTAGTGATGAGTGTTTATTAGTTCAAGTGAGAGCAGAGTGGAGGAGGACACAGAATCTCCAGCTTGGTACAAACCAACTGCAGCATATGAAAACTGATTCGTTCAGTTCATCGTTCACGATAAATATGAACGCAGTTCATTTAATGCATTCATGCAAAACATTGTACAGGGAGCCACAGCAGAGGGGCTGAAGAGCCGCATGCAGCTCCAGAGCCGCAGGTTTCTGACCCCTGCCCTAGTTCACCTATATGGACACGCCAGCAGTGCCCTAACAACCACTCAAAGAGCTTTACAATTGTTGTTGACTCCAGGTATTCATGCATATGTTGCAAGTCATATGTTGCAAGACATCTAGTGTTTCAGACAGTCTTGGGCCTTGCAAGGCCAATACTTATGTAGTGTCAATTGTTTGGGACTGCTCCAAAAAATCCAGGGAACCATTAATCATCACAGTATAATACTGAGTCAGTTAGACAAATTTGCAACTGATGATGAAAAGGTCAGAACTGAGATTGATGGATCGACCAATCAACCGAGTGGTCACCACTCCTGACAATACCTTTTGTCAGTAGTAAATCAATGCTCCACCATATGTTTTAAAAATCAAAATGTCCTCTTGTTTTTCGCCTTTACTGTGGGATACACTGTCACTGCTAACCCTATCCATGGTTATTCAATAATTTAAGTTCAATCTATCATTAAAATTCTTCCTGTCAACTACAACGTACATACGTACTTCATATAAATTATGTGGTCTTTAGTGACAGAGCACTTGTTCCACTGTCAATATGTTTGTATGTCTATATGTCTATGTGCGTGTGCGTGTGCGTGTGCGTGTGCGTGTGCGTGTGCGTGTGCCTGTGCGTGTGCCTGTGCCTGTGCCTGTGCGTTTGTATGTCTGTGTCTGTGTGTGTGTCTGTGTGTGTATGTACTGTATGTGGAGGAAAGGGAGGTGTGTTGCAATACGTGGTCTCATGTTGTATCCTCTGCATCAGACCAGACCAGTGGCCTCCACAGCAGCACAGGCAAGACTCATTATACGGTGGAGCTCAGGACTTCACACCAGGAGTATGAGTGTGCTCACACAGTGACCTACTGCACCTCCAGCCACCTGACAGAAGACTTATCCCTCTGTAGCTGTGGATTACAGGTTGCACAGGATTTGTAAATACTTCAGGTTAAGGGGAATAAAAGGTGAAGTATATTTCCATATTTGATGGTCTATAAAATGTAGAAAGTAAGTTAATGTTAAACTCACTGTACAAAACAATGAAAATTAGTTTCTGTGGAAACAGACAGGACATTTCTCTGAAGACAAGGTTATTCAGGGATTCTAATCCTGATTGGCCGACACTAAATGGATTAGAAAGCACTTTAGGCTACTACTAATTTTGGTAATGTCACCCTAACATCCTATCTTAACCACACACAGGTCTCATTGGGCTTGGTGTGTGTGTGTGTGTGTGTGTGTGTGTGTGTGTGTGTGTGTGTGTGTGTGTGTGTGTAGGAATTATGATATTACTTTCAAAGTGTTTCATACATAAAGGTGCAGCGTGTAGGATTTAAGGGGATCAATCACCACAACTTTTGTATTTGTGTTTTCAGTAGTGCATGATCACTTAAAACTAGGAATCATTGTTTTTGTAACCTTGTACCTACATCAGGACAGGGTCAAAGCAGAGCCTGCCCACTTCCTAATGCCATTATATATCAAAATTGGCTGCAGTTCATGCAGAGGGCAGCCTCAAATTAGTCCTCAAAGAATTGTAGTGAGTGAAGCTAAACAGCTATCTATATAAACCTGTGTTTAGAAAGGCACACATTTTATTTCTGTCAGGATGAGTTGTGCAGGTGTACCCAAAATGCAGAAGCAAAGTTCAGGTAGCAAAACAAAAGATATTTGAATGAAACAAAGGGTCTAGCAGAGTCCAGAAAATTCACAAATAGACAAACAATCAGTACCAGAAAAGACTGAAAAAGGGAACAAGGTGATGGAATCAACAGGAAATACGATGAACCACAGAAAGAAGATGTATCAGAAAAAGACGATGACGAGTCAAAGACAGTGACTAGTGATCGACAACAAACTGACAAAGACAAAGAGAAGCAAAGAGCCTTATATACACAGGGGGGCGGGGTTGAGGTTGAGGCAGGGTTGGGGAAACAGGACAGAGGCAGGAAATAAAGTTACAGACACAGAAGGACCATAATCTTAAAATTAAACAGGAAACAAGGAACTTAGGGGCAAAACAACTGAATACAAACACAAACAAGGAAACAGTCTTCAGGTTCAGGCCAGAACCATGACGATTTATATTTAAGTATTGATTATATATCAAAATTATATATAAAATACGAGTGTCCAGAAGCCCTCAAATTTGCCTCGAAACAAGGTCATTTCCACCTTGTTTTAAGCCTAAAAGTCCACAAGAAGTGGCAAAGCTAGGGGGGTTAGCATTTCTGACTACTCCCTGAATGCATCTCGTCAGAAGATATCAGAGGAGTTTTAGGCTTAAAACACCTGCGTTTAGCAGAGCACATAAACAAAATAGCAATGTTACATGCATCTATTGCATCTGTCCATCCTGGGAGAGGGATCCCTCAGTAATCATCATAACAGCTGGTAACATACAGCTAAACTGGAGGACTGATATTGATGTTATTCTGCTATTCTTTTATTGCATAATTATCATTGAATTTAAACAAAATCAAAAAGTTTAATATTTAAGTCGTTGTCAGACCTGACCTCTGGAGGAACTCCAGAGAATTGGGACCTGACTTTCTCCAGAGGTTTCCTTTCACACATGAAGAATGCAGCATAAGATTATCCACTCAGACAAGCTCACAACAGCAGTAAATCCCAGGATTCAGGTGAGGGGTGGGGCACCAAGCAGAGGTAGGACATTACGTATTAATTCTGCTGCAGAGATCAAATGTTTTTATTTACTACTACTACTACTTTACTACTACTCGGGGGGGGCCAGGCAGAGAAAGTTTGCAGAAACTCGGGAGGCTCCCAATCAGACATTTGCTACAGATATCGCTGAGTATATGCCAAATCATAACATATTAAGGTGGAGACCTTAAGATTATACAGAAACCAAGCAGTCCCCACAATTAGCAAGCACTTTGGTGGTTGAAAATAAATTAGTCATTAATTAATGAATTACTTAATTATCTACTCATTAATTGGAAGAAAACTTGATCAGAACCAGACTCAGTGTGGGCGGCCATCTGCCTCGACTCATTGGGGTTAGGAAGAGAGGACAGTTGGGTGGAAATGATGGTAGAGAAGAGTAAGGGGGGAGGGCAGGAACAGTTGTGTTACCATCATATTTAAGCTCTGTCAGACTGGTTGTTATAATGAAAGATAATCTTCAGTTCTACCTTAGCGTCATCAAGTGTTTTGGCCTTTTAATCGCAATAACCTTAAAAGCCGAACCTGAGGGTATGCTGATGCTAAAGGTAAATCCGACTTTAGTGTCACATCCTTTGCAGTTAGTGACCATTTGACACTTTTGACCCACAGACCTTATTGCTAAAGCCTGAACCACAAGACAGAATGAGAGTCCGGCCTATTTTCAGTGACTTATTACCCAGAGGCCACTACTGCCAGATTTATAGCTAATTTCCAGGGTCGCCATGGTGTGAGAGTTAGAGAAGATGTGTGCACTCAATAGGAAAACAGCACAACCATTAAAGGGAGTGTTTCATGGTGCACTGTAACTTCTGTCAATGTGCAACTGTTAAGGTGCTTCATTGAACACATCAGAAATGTTTTTCTTATTTTAACACTTAAACACCCAAATTGATTCACCTGCAGTTTGTAGGCCTACATGCTGTTTACATGGGATTTTCTAAGCCTTTCTCCTTCTTCTTTTCATTTAGTACAAATAAAAGGTTAGCTGTTTATTTTCAGGTGACATGTTGAATGAAATGGCTATTTTTGCAGCCCAGACAGGGGAGGGGAAGATGAATGTGTGGTCCATCACAGGCTATAGGTCTCCGAAGACAGATGGACGCGACTCAGCTCTGCCCCACCTTGCTACTTATAAATGACCCTGGGGACTTCAGGGTCCATACTTGATATGGCTCCTTTGGAGCCTGACCTCAGTGGTGAAGGACATGCTTGATTCACTGAAAGGTATGAGGCTTCATGCTTGACCACAGACACACACACTTTTCTCAAGCTGTGTCATTTGATTATTCAGAACAACTGTCTTTACATTTAAGGAAAAGAAATTGTCATCTGTACTCCAGTTGGCACACATGAAACAAAGCAAGCAAGCTAACACTCACATGACATATGCCTCTCACCTGCGGCTGAGCAAATAGCCCCATAAATGTCTGCATTTTGCAGAGAGCAGACAGTCAAGCACACAGTTTCCAGGCCAGGATGCTCTGTCATGTAGTTTGTGGGGGGACTGAAGCTGCTTCATTCTCCTAAGAACCTGATGAGCAGAAGAAATAAGAAACTGGTACCACAACATAAAGACTTTGGCTACAGTGAAGACTATTTGATAATCTACCTTGTGTGTCTCCCTGCAGCACATTCTCTGTTGTCAGCATGGCACCATTACCAAAGCTGCACCTGTAGAGGAAAAAGTGACATTACTAGTCAAATAACGGCATGAAAACTTAGGAAATCACTAATTATGTAACCACACGATTATACAGATAATGTAATCCGTGTTATGTTTTCAGCCTTATAAAGCAACTGGCATCATATCAAATACAGTGTTTTGTAACAAAGTGTTTTGTTACATGAACTGAGCTTTTAAACCGAACATTATTAGGAGCTGAGTAAACTATTCTATAACCCACTGTGAATATGTGGCTGGTCTTCTAGTAGGTGTATCCAAACAATAACAACATGACTCTCAGCTGTGGTCGTCGCCATTCTTGTTTATGAGACCATTGATAGGCCTGGTCATGTGTCACTCAAAGTGTAGTCAGCCAATCAGAGGAGGGCCTCATAAATATTTAATGAGGCAGGTGAAAACAGCGTGTTCTGTCTGAGGAAATCAGGTCAACCTTTGTCTTTTAATATCATTGTTTAATGTAACCATTTATGTTGTACAAACATGGTGCAATAAAATAACAGCTACCATGTGTTCACAGGTTTTTCGTACACTGAGAGATGATCACTTTGACCAATTAATAAAGATGGTTAGGTGATGTTCCCAGATATAAGCCACAGTAATACAACACTGCACCAAATTGTTTCAGTCCAGTAATGCATGTTAATTTCCATATTTTGAAATACTGAATTTTGTTGATTTTTCAGTCCCTGCCTCATGTTGACATTTCCCCACCAGTTCTACATTGTAAATACTGAAATTTTTCCCTTTGCAATTTACCGGATGTCTTTAACTCTGTGTGCACAGCTCTCTTGCTCGATTCCTGATGTCTAGCTGTATTGCTTTTGACTTTTACCTTGTTCCCTGGTTTTCTGAATTTTCCTGCACCCTGTCTGATTTCATTCCTTCTTGGACTGACTTTTTGTGTGTGACCCACTAGAATCCGAGAAGAGACTGTAGACTGTCTCATCTTAATCGTATTTGTTGTTGTGTGCAGCACTGTCCTCATCCCAGAGTCTGTGTGACATCACAAGTCATCCTGTTGACACTTTTGTTTCGAGGTCACTCCTCAATGAGATGGGCTGTCTCACAATGAGATATCTGCAGTGACATCCCAAGGTGCAATATGCTGACACCTGCACATAACAGTGCATCTTTTCTATTGTGTCTTTTACGTTTGAAGGCGTGATACCATTGACTTCAATTGTATTGGATTTACTACAACACTGTTTACCCCTGAAACTCCAAAAATGTTTTGTGGACTCAAAGACTTCACCCACCCCTCCATCGGTATAGTCCCTTTAAGCTCATATCAATACAGACTGTCTATGTTCTTCTTCTTGAAAAAGGTCTACTCAGGTATAGACTATTGAGTCTTTTTAGGCCTGTGGCTAACTCAAAGAAATGAGGTTACAGTGGCCAATGATTTTTTAGACAGATATCTCCAAACCTGACAAAACCCAATATATCTGCACGGAGACAGGAAGGAAAGAAAATATATTTACATGTTTATTTTGTTTTCTGTCATCTGTGAAATTTGGGCGACTTAAACATTAAATGTTTGTATCAAATTAACATTATGTTTGAGGCATCTTTAATACTCTGGCAGACCCAAATCAGTAAATTTTAGCGCTAGGTAGACTATCACCAACCCCAGTGCTGACAAACTTAAAATGATAAAAAACTTATTTTAGCATTTTCACTATTTTTAATGAATTCTGATCAAAGGAGGTGTATTCCTGTCCAGTGGTTAACAGCCTAAAACTCAGTTTTGGTCAAATTCTTCTGTAACAGGCTTTGTCCTTGTTTCATCTGTCCCTCGACAGCGGGACCATTAGGCGTATTTGGGATTGGTGTTATTCAAAGCACAGAGTGGGATTGTGTCTGGCCTCTTTAATCTTCCAGCAGCCAGCAGCATGTGTGGATTATGGGATTTACGCTCATTGTTTTTCAGGTGAAGTAGGCCAGTGGTTTGGGACACTGGGACAAAAGCCTCCATGATGGAACAATGTGCAGTCGTTTTATTTGCTGTCTTCTCTCTGTGGCTGTTTCTACTCAGTATGACAAAAAACTCAGAATTCATGATGTCTGTTTTGACATCTGCCAGCTGTTGATTTCAAACATAAAATCCTTTTTTTTGTGATCTCAGCGTCAAACAAATAATATGAATTTCTTACAAGTACAGGGCAGGTTAGGGTAGGGTTTACCTAGTCTGGCATAAAGACAGGAAGCAGGGGAGACAGCAGTAGCACATCCCTGTCTATCCATTAAACTTCAGGTTTGTCCACTATGCCCATCTGTCTCCCTCTCTCGCCCCTCCTCCATCCCCTCTTTCCCTTCAATCCACATCTGTTTGCCTCTCTGTGTTTGTGTGTGACTGTTGGAAATGGCATTCTGGCTTCTTGTTGCCTTTGCATCAGAGCTTGTTTCTGATCAGCTCATCAACTCTCCTATACTCTGCAGTATATAAAGGATGGCTCATCACCACCATTGATCATTGACCCATGTGGTACAATGCTTAAGCCAAGCTGTGAACCCATATATATGTTTGATAAAAACACAAAGCTAGATGAACAGCATGTGATCGTAATTCGCATTTACAGTAACCAATACCTACCTTCAGCCATCCAGCCCTCAGCATATGCATACACTTTTTCCTATTTCCTAATTTCTCTCTAATCCTCCTTCTCTGTCTTTGTTTTTCCATTTGCAGTGTGTGATGGATGTCAGACTCAGATAGTTACTCAATGTGCAGGTTATTTATTCAGAAATTTTAAATACTTACTGTGCCCTCCTGGTCTTGGCCTCAGGGTGAACTTCTGCTGACCCTAAACCAACGAGCTAAGCAGTGATCCTGCTGTGTGTGTGTGTGTGTATGTGTGTGTGTGTGTGTGTGTGTGTGTGTGTGTGTGTGTGTGTGTGTGCGTGCGCATGTGCGTTCACATCTCCACATGTGGTCGGTTTATTTTTGGTAGCAGTAGCAGCTTGGCCAAACTGCCTTTATCACAAGCAGGCTGGTGTTGTTATTCATCCATAATAACAACATGAAATATACTATATAAGTCAGTCAGAAATAAGGGCACTTTTATTTATATTTGTTGAGTAGACAATATAATTTTTTGAGTAGACATTAATATGGGCGGCTGTGGTTCAGGGGTTGGATCAGTTGTCCTCTAACAAGAAGGTTAGTTGCCAGTGGTTCGATCCCAGTGTTCCTTAGTCTGCATGCCGAAGTGTCCTTGGGCAAGATACTGAACCCCAAATTGCCCCTTCTCATAGAGAAACTGCTGCTAATAGATGCAGTGTATGAATGTGTGTGTGAATGGGGGAAGGTAACACTGTACTGTAAAGCACGGTAAAGTGGTCAAAACTAGAAAAGCTCTATATAAATACAGACCACTTACCATTTTTTTCATGCATTTTACAATAAAGGGGATTTTGTGACCATTTATATTGTGTATACATATATGACTGTGGCTGAGGGGTAGAGCGGTCATCCTCCAACCTGAAGGTCGGCAGTTCGATCCACAGTCTTCCCCATCTGCATCCCGAAGTGTCCTTGGGCAAGATGCTGAACTGAATTGCCCCTCATAGAACAACAAAGTGCTGCTAATAGATGCATTGTATGAATGTGTGTGTAAATGGGTGAATGTAAAACTGTACTGTAAAGAGCTTTGAGTGGTCATCAAGACTAGAAAAGCGCTATATAAATACAAAACCATTTGCCATCTACTAAAACAGGTCTCCTTTGCATACTCAACATAAGTTTGAGTGTCAAGCTTACTGAGGCTTCTAAAGCGTTGTTGGTCAGCCTCAGGAACTAGTTCTTAAGATGGCACGTTTAACTGTTTCATACTCCTGGCTATCCTCAATGCTTAAAGCTGAGTAAGCTTCCTGCGCTTTTTCTACCAAAACACTTACACAACACACGTTATAATTAGGGAAATATAAAATAAAAATCTTTCTAGGAATTTGCTTGTCTTCGAGTTGCAGTTCTTGTAAAGCAGGTTCTTTAACCTTAACTCAATCACAGGATCCGGGAGGATCTAGGAGCTGGACATTGTTGAGAAGCTGGTGATCGTGATGGCTTGAGGATCCCATTTTGTATAGCTTTAAGAGCTTCTTCAATACTATCCTTAAGTCGTTTCTCACTGCTGGCAATCTCAATGTCATAATAACTCACAAGTTTAAGAAGCTGGTCTTTTGTGAACTGACCAAGCAACTCCTCTGAAGGTGCTTTAATAAAGCCATCCAGTGTTGCCATATTAGAATTTTCTTCAATCACAGCAAACTGGAATGAACCAAATGTCTTCCCCTGGTCTTTAACCTACCTACATTTACTCACACTACTCCAGCTGCGAACGGAGTGGGTCCAGTCTACATCCAGGACATGGTCAAACCTTACACCCCAGCCAGTCCACTCCGCTCTGCATCTGCCAATCGGCTTGTTGCTCCCTCACTGCGAGCTAGCCACTCAACAAAATCACGACTGTTTGCTGTCCTGGCTCTTAAATGGTGGAACGAGCTCCCCAGTGACATCAGGACAGCAGAAAGTCTACACATCCTCCACTGCAGACTAAAGACACATCTCTTCTGACTATACCTTGGATAAAAAAACTTAAACAAATAAATAAAAAAGTTTCACTTTAGTGGCACTTATATGGCACCTACATGCAGCACTTTTGGAGAATTGTACTTTCTTGATTCTTGTTGTAGGTTTGTACCCTCATGGTTGAATGCACTTATTGTAAGTCGCTTTGGATAAAAGCGTCAGCTAAATGAAATGTAATGTAACGCGTTCATATTTTTCGTGAAAAAAAAAAGCAGAACAAATAAACATGATATCATATGTGTGAACTGAACTTTGAACTAGTTCTTTGTGCAAACTGGCACAACACTGCATTTAGGTGTTTATTTTACTACACTTTGTCTTGGCAGTACGGTGATCACTGTCCCTTGGCGCTTCAAATTTGATTTTATTAAATTTTATTTGTATAGTGCTAGATCTTCTCTAAAATTATAGAGAAAAGCCGACAGTTCCCAAAAGTGAGCAGCACTTTGGGAACGGTTGGGGTGAGCAGTGAAAAATGGGAAGAGAGGAGAAGTGAGTGGAGAAGAGGGGGAGAGACCAGGAACAGTTGAGTAACCATCATACTGTCAGTCTGGTTGAATGAAAATAATAAGAAAATAATAAGAATGAAACTTTTATATTTAATGATGTTATTAATGATAGCAGCACCAGTTAATAATACTAATAGTACTACTAATAATAATTGTGGTGTGTTGATCCTGCAGATCTGGAATCAGAGAATATGAGAGAAAATCCTGACCCACAAAGCCCTCAACAACCAGGCTCTTTCCAACCTCACGAACATGCTCCACTACCAAACCCTCTCACACAGCCTCCACTCCTCTGATGCCAACCAAAGCAACAGAGACTGCACTGACCCATCCACCCTCAAATCCCTTCTTAATACTCACCTCTTAAGACCTGCTTTCAATTTATAATGATTTTATCTTTCTATGTTTTTTTTCTTTAGTGTCTTACTTTTTACAATCTTTGTAAAGTGTCTTTGAGTTCCCTGAAAAGCATGATACCAATAAGATGTATGATTGTGTTTTATTATTATTCACATCAAAGCTGTCTCTCCCCTGCACAAGGTTATTTGATCCAAACATGGTAATTTCCTAGTATCAGCAAACAATTGTGAAAGTAGAAATTGTGAAATTTTACAATATATTTATTTTAAGGCTGTTGATACATGCTGCTGGTAGGATTTTCTGATTTATGGAGTGATAGAAAGAGATTATCAATACATTAATTTATTTTACTACATGTCACTAACTACTTGTTTGTTCCCTCCCATAGTCTCTCTCTCTCTCTCTCTCTCTCTCTCTCTCTCTCTCTCTCTCTCTCTCTCTCTCTCTCTCTCGTTCTCTCTCTCTCTCTCCTTGCAGGTATCTCTGCAAGATTATTATTATTATTATTATTATTATTATTATTATTATTATTATTATTATTATTATTATTATTAATAGAATATTTACACTCTCATTGTTTTCATTAAAAAAACTAGTCAGAGCTAAAACCTGATTGTGCACAACTGTTCCTGGTCTGTCTTTCTTCTCTCTCCCCCTCTCTCCCCGCTTTTCCACCCATCTCTTCTCTCCTTCCCATTTTTCTCTGCTCACCCCAACCAGGCAGTTATTGAGGGACTTTTTTCTCTCCACAGTTGCCAAAGTGCTTGCTCATTGTGAAAACTGTTGGGTTTCTCTATAAATTTTAAGGTCTTGACCTTCTATGTAAAGTGCCTTGAGATAACGTATATTGTGATTTGCCGCTATAGAAATAAAATTGAAGTGAATTGAAATGAACTCATTCTCTAAAAAATATTTGATTCTAATATGTCAGCAAAATGAAATAAAGACTGACTTGTGTTCAGACATTACTATGCACATTAATGCATAGCTAATTAGAGATTGATTAGACCTGATTCCAAAATGGTGTCGGTGTATGTAAGAAATGATTCCACTTTAAAAGTTACAATTGTGAGCTCAATGTTTAGTTGTCCAAACCAAAACTTTACCATTTTGGTTCACTCTCATCTCTCTCAATGACTAAAAATTGAAGAGGAAACATTTGGTCCTATTATAATGTTTGTCCTTATTCATGTGGTTTCACCAATTAAGAGCATGCATAGTTTGATTCCATGGTCTGTGAGTGAAGCACAGTGGTTTATGTGCAGCAGCAGGAGAGGTCAGGGCTGCCTGCTCACAGTAAGACCATATGGTGCTGTTCACTGTTATGGTGTCACCTTCAGCCTCACCCACACTTACTCAGCATCAGCCAAACTGACCTGACCCAACTTAACCTAACGTGTATTGTTTATTGTCCAGGTGAGTGTAATGCCGAATTTGGTGTGATTATGACACACAGTGCCTTCAATGCTGATAAACATTACATTTCACATGTTTTGTCAAAATCATTGCTCCATCATGTTGATAATTGATTATTTTTATTTCACCATATTGGATTGAAACACAAGACAGCAGAGGTACTGATCTCCGTCATGGAAAACACAGCAGCATTACCAAAGTCAAGCAAACAGCCCATTCCAAAAAGCCATTTAGAAAAGGCACTGCATTACTGTTGATAACATATGGAAATGTTTATATTTAGCATATTTGCACACTGTTCAATCTCTGTATTGGCTTTCCAGGAAAAGTATACCACAAGTGGGCAGATCATATGGTCTGTATTTACATAGTGTTATTCTAGTCTTGATGACTCCTACATGATAGTTTTGCCATCCACCTATTCATACAGTGTATCTATGTGCATGAAGGGGTTAGAGCGGTAGTCATCTAACCTGAAGGTCGGTGGTTCGATCCCAGTCTTCCCCGTTTCAAATGCCGAAGTGTCCTTGGGCAAGATACTGAACCCCAAATTGTCCCTGCTCATAGAGAAAATTGCTGCACATAGATGCACTGTATGAATGTTTGTGTGAATGGCTGAATGGAAAACTGTACTGTAAAGAACTTTGTGTCATCATCAAGACTAGAAAAGCTCTATATAAATACATACTATTTACCATATTTTTACACTGCCGGTATGGGGCAATTTATTGTATATATATATTTCATTTTATTTAATTTAATTTAATTAAATCTTTATATGCTTATATTTCTACTCTTGCATGGAACTGGAATCAATAAAGTATTTCTGATTCTGATTCTGATTTGGTGTTCAGTATCTTTCCTAAGGACACTTCCTTATGACCCATTCTTCCTCCTGAGCCACCACCTCCCCTTTATGGAATTATGGAATTATCTAGAAAATATTGGAAAATAAAATCAGGAATTGGAAAAAAAATTATGTGTAAATGATTTTGCTGCCATTATATATGTACTATATATATATAGAGAGAGAGAGTATAATGGGGCAGGTGTGGCTCAGGAGGTACAGAAGTGCAAAGACAAACGGAAATTCCGAACTGTTGCTGGTGATAGAAGGAATTTTTAAAACCTATTTGCTGGAAATGCTGTACAGACCATGAAGGTGTATAACATAATCTGTACAACATAAAACATTTCTATTCAATAGATGTTGAGATAAAGTATAAAGCAGATTGATTGACCATTAGGCCAACTCTCTCTACCATCCAACTGATCCATTTGAGATCTCTCTGAGAGAGGCATTCATTCAGTTTTGAACAATTACACTTCTGTTGTAAATGATTATATGTCACCAATCTCATGTTTTTTTCTTCCAATCTGCTTCTTCATTCAGGTCCAGGTGTTTGGAAAAGGGATGGTTGAGGTGGAAAACAATGTGGTATAAGCAGCTTTGCAGAGAACATTGACAATCTAAAAGGTTCTGATTTGTGAAGTTGCTGAGTGTGTGTGTGTGTGTGTGTGTGTGTGTGTGTGTGTGTGTGTGTGTGTAGGTGAGGGGTTATTTAAGGAGTGGTGGTTCATGGACAGGACAAGCTACAGAGAGAGACAATTTGTTGGGAAATGGACAGTAGCTCAGACGAGGACATATGGGCTGGAGGTTGGGCTCTCTGTTTCATTACCTGGTGATCTGCTCCTCAACACAGTAACTGCAAGCTATTTGGCAGGTGCTGCCAAGTGAACTAGGGCATGGCTCACTGAAATCAAACACACTGATTTAACAGTGTTGACACTGCACTGGATGTAGAAAGTATATTTTCATTTCCTTTCATTCCCTGCACTCATGAGGTGAATCCAGATTCACCTCATGTGTGCTCCCTGCTTGCTTTACATTAGCACGCATAGACATGGTTCAGATATGTAGGTAAAATGTTTCTAGCTGTGCTACTTTTTAGCTCAAGCACCAGTGTCAGTTAGGTGCACACAATTAACAATCATCTACCGACCCCATCTTCATCTCTCTCTCACAAACACACAAACACACACACACACACACATACACGCACATACACACACAAACAATACCCCATTCTGCATGGCATCATATGTCACACTCACTGTACTGTGCTTCCTCTTGATCTATTTATATCTGGTGTAATCCAGCAGTCACTATTCTGAACCTCATGCTGTTTTATCAGAGATGACTGGTAGAGCAGCGGCTTTGCTGTGTGTGTGGTACTTGTACTTATATATTTGTGAGGACCATTTTGAGCATAAACATTTTGAAAAGTGATATTTTGGCCGTTCCTCATTTTTTCAAAGGCTTGTTTGAGGGTTAAGACTTGCTTTTAAGGTTAGGGTTAGAATTAGGTTTAGTTCAAGGTTAGGATTAGGGTATGGTATTTTAGTTGTGATGGTTAAGGTTATGGTAAGGGGCTGATAAATGCATTATGCCAATGAGTGTTCTCACTAAGATAGGAGTACAAGTGTGTGTGTGTGTGTGTGTGTGTGTGTGTGTGTGTGTGTGTGTGTGTGTGTGTGTGTGTGTGTGTGTGTGTGTGTGAAGAATCTGTCCGTAAAGAACAAACAAACAAAAATTGCAAAAACCTGCAATAGTTCGGTAAAAAAATATATATACAGTATATATCACCTCACAGTACACTACATAGCCACTGTTCAGGGCTTTCCTCCATTTTCAAAAACTGTAGTGCTGTGGTAAAGTTCCATATGCTTCCAAACTAGATTGTGGTTGGTTGATTGGGATGTCTAGCTCCTGACTGTCACATGGTAGACATCATAAAGATTCAATGTTATAGATATTTATGGAATATACACGTGTGTCTAGGAGATTTAGATAATTGAGTTCATCATTTTGCATATGATGGCTGAAACAATGAAAAAATGCTCTGAAGTTGTGAAGAGTAGAACTATTTCACTAAGAATCAACTCATCAATTTTGAACAGGAAGCCTGTACCCTCTCTTTAGCATACATGTGCCAAAGAAAATAAAAGACAGTTTGAGATTTGAACATATTGTTTTAAAAAATAAATACTGTAAAATGCTTGCTGTCTCTGATTAGTGTCTACTCATGATGTGTTGCTTAACTTTAGGAGCACAGAATGAACAGGTACTGACAATATCAGGTACTCAGTAAGTACTCTGTGTTATGGAAGTTTTCTGGAAGCTGGTGAAAAGAGAACTCGGGCTGCAGTCTTATGCAGAAGATTTTAATGTAGACTTGATGCATCAAGGAGACCAGAAGGTGAAACAATACACAAAAGATAACAGAGTAACATGAGCAATTTCTACCCCCAAGTCTGAAGATGTCTTCCACGGCATCCCCATATATCTTCCTCTACTTGCCTCACCTATTCTAACAGCAAATCCATGAATGGCTAGAATTGCTGTCACTCTCTATTATACATGTAGGTGTTTGCATCCTATTGGATAGTTAAGTCTAAAGTATGTATACCTTAATCACATTTTGTCCTTACGTCTTGCCACTGGTGAAATACGCAAAAGAGTTCAAGTTGGTGAGAGTTGAAGTTGGTGTCTCTGTCTGGAGCATCTGAGTTAGATATGAAAGTCCCTCAACGTAGACACTACAATGCATTGTTGGTTGGCTCTTTATCTATAACCTGACCTTTGGTACTACTTAGAGAGAGAAGGGTGTATCTGTGGAATTAGACAGGCACTATTCTCCTGTACAGATATAATGTAAAATATACAATATACATTATATACATAATATATAGTGGCATATAGAGTAATGTGTGAGGATGGTAAAAAATTCCTCAACACTCAGTATGTGTCACTGTACTTACAGGTGCACATAGATTGAGCAGATTCGGCTGCTCAGCAACGGATTCAGTTAATCCGGCATGGCATAATAAGAGTGGGCATTACATAGATTATTACAATGGACTATTATTAATAATTAATGATAAATTAATGAAGTATCTCCCAATTGTGTAACAGGTTAAACATTAAGTTATTCAGGGCTATTTGGGGGCTACCCATTATTGGGCATTATATACAACCTATATCTGACATATGGTAATCTGTTCAAATCAAATCTATTGAGTGATTGGATTAAAGTCACATTTTTAAAACTGTTCATTAAAGCAAAATAATTGAATGAAACTTCATCAGTCACATTTCAGCAATGTTTCTGTCAGTTGCTTTGGGATTGTGTCTTTTTGGCTGCTTGAGCAACACCTGGTGGCCTCAACCTGAACAGCCAATATCCCAAATTGGGGTCAAGCCACATAACTGCTCAACATACAAGTCGAGTCTTATTTAACTGGGTCAATGTTATTGTTAATAGGTTAATACATCAGAGACATATACATTATGAGCATTAAACCTGTATCCAAAAGCAATGAACAAAACACTAAAGAGAAGTTTGGTTAGAATATATTCCCTTTTATCAGAATAACAAGGAACAACAAGTTCAAATTCCAAATACACCACTCACTGTTTGAATCAGATGTGAATACAAGGAGATTCAATGTTTCAACCTCACTTTTCTACACAGACCAGCTTCACTCACACTGCTCAATATGGAACTCCCCTAAATGAAAAACACTCAGAACAATACACACCCAAAAACAGTGATAACATGTACAAAGCAGACGACACAGTACAACATACAAACATTTAAAGTGATGCTTTGACATTCAGGATACATCAATATGAACTTAGAGGACAAAACAGGTTTGACAACATGATACTCCACTGAACACGGTACTGTACGCAGACACATCCAAACACACAGACACATACATATATAAGGAACACATAAGAATGGCAACAAGTGGTTATAACAGTTGCAGGATAATTATCAAATCAAACATTTAGTGCAATTTAATCATTTACATACATTACCAACAATTTACAATTCCCTCTGATAAATGTGATAAATGTCAACTTATCATTACACAACACAATGTTAAATAACTGTAGCTTCATCAGATAGTAGGATAAAGACAAAAGCTGAACACAGATGATCCTCAGATCGAGGAAAAGAGGTGAAAAGCAAGCAGACTATTTAGCTATCTCTGCTGCACTCAGGTTTAAAGGAAGCCGTTTTGGAACAGTCTATAATGCCTGAGAGTCGCTCTTCTCCAGTTGTCTCCACACAAACAGACTGAGCCCAGAGTGCATCAGACAGCGTTAGTGCCCATGTTACAAGACTCATCTTCAACATCCTGTAGAATTCATCCTCCTCCTTTAAAGACTCTACTTTGAATACTTCAGGGCCAGCTGCATGGAAAAAGAAAACACCTTCAACCCATATTCAAATATGAACTATGATGTTATCATATATTATTAATTACTTATCTTGTAGAAAATATGTAATAGCTGTATGTTAATGTCACCTTGTGAGCAGTGTCTGCAAACTGCTGAGTTTTTTGCATCAGCTCCACAGTCTTGTCCTCAGCACGAGTCAGTCTGTCTCCACGCTCCCCCAGAGCCACGTTCACCCTCTGGACTACATTACCCACAGTGCTGCCTGTGACACGCTGCCCAGGCTGACCTATTCATATATATACACACACACACACACACACACACACACACACACACACAGTGTCAAGAGAAGTGTTAGAGGAAAGGTCAGTGGGTCGGGGGGGTCTTCTGGAGTGGCAACACAATTGACCTGGCAACACAAATGTCTCGACAGTCTGGTCCAGAGATGGATATCTTAACAACCAGAGGCCAAATTGTTGATAGATGGACAGACAGACTGAAAGAGACCACTGAACCATCACAGCCCAGGATGGTGTGTATAGATAGACAGTCTGACACTTACTATATTACCTTTCATGATCTCAAGATGCCCCAGCTGTTACTTGAACTTCTATTTCAATTTGCTGCAGCTTCAAATACATAGAGGCACAGTTAAACTGGGAATTAATACTCAAACCTTACTACAAAGACAAAATAATCTACCCTGCACAATGTCAGAAAGGAGTGCATACAACTAGAGGCAACATACTTGAAGTCAAGGGGTATATCAGCAGACACATTTCTAGGCAAGCCACGAAGACGTTTTTTTTTCTTTCAATTACTTTAACATGAGAGGGTGTTTTTCAACATTTTCCCAGGATATAATTCTAGAGAAATCATATTTAGAGAACTGATATCTAGCAATGTGTGACATTTGGTGAAGCTTGATTGAATTTAAGGAGCTCGCTCTAGTTTATGCTGCAATTTACATGTGAAATGCAGAGATCTTAAAGTTCATACATTTATTTGAGCTATTGGTGAACTTCACATGATCCCATCAGCCACCGTCAGAGTTTATTTTGTATCCACTTGAAAAGTTGATGATGATTTTCAGAACTGATGGCAAGTCTGAAGCATCATACTGAACTATCATTATCAATAATGCCACTTGAAACATGTCGACTGAGGTTACACATGAAGCACTGCTGAACGGTATCTTGGTGCTTTGCTGCAGCCTGGCACGTCTCCCACACATTACACTGCCCCTGTCAGTGGGTTCAATGGTGCACTGGGCACCCTCTCAGTCTCTTCCTAAAGAACGGCTATTGTATTCACCTCCCCGAAATAAACAAAGTCTCCTCTCATCTGACCGCCACATCACAGGGAGGCCTTTCTGCTGCAGCAGAGGTGCAGCACAGTGGGGACAATAGACAAAAAGACAGAGGATAAAGTGACCCAGAGTGACACAAGGACCAAGACGATTTGACCTGATTGGTCCTGGTGGACTACAGTAAAGGTAAGGAGGAAACCTGTGACAGGATGTTTGTTGTTTTGACTAAATGTCCCTGGTAAGAGGAAACTGAGTCAAAAGCGGTCTTCCTGTTGAGTGATGAAAATGGGATGTGTGTTACAGGATCTGGACAAAGACGCTTTGGATCAGGAAGTAGAAAAACTAATCAGTCCACATGTCTATGTGTCCTTGGTCTTTGACAATGAAACTCAAAATAGTCCCTGATTATTAACCATCATTGTGAGTGTGTGTGTGAATGTGACCTTTGACTGGTCCTTATGACTACAGTAAAGCGGTAAATAAATGCAGTTATTTTCAATTTCACAATACAACCCAAAGACGGTGACCTCTGATGACCTCTGGTCATGACCCAACTTGTCATCTGCCATGACTCTGGCAGTGGTAGCAGTCTTTGCAAACAGCAGAAGAGGCTGAGATGTCCTGACTTTTAATCCCCAGTATTTGTCTCACTCCATATACAATGAACCCTGTATTTCCCATAAAGCATCAAATACCATCTTTCAATCGTCACACCCCCTCTTTATCACACAGGTGTCGACTGATATGTATACCACCCTGATTACAGCACTAACATCCCCAAGGCTATTTTCCCTGACTCACAGAAGACATTATAAAACAGGATCCTGAGCACATGATGTAATTGCCCCTGTCATCACACCTCGTCTTACCTCGACCTGCTGATCGTTTTTGATTTGCAACCATTCTTTTCTTCATATGGTTCAAGAAGGCTTTGCAGCGATAGATGACCAGATTCATGGTGCAGGCATCTAAAAGAACAAGGTCATTTCATTATACATCGGGTCATTCACATATAAACTAAACTTCATGATGTGGCACTACCTCTTGTGAGTTTGGACTGGCAGTTGATGAACTCTGTCTGTTTGGGAGGAATGTAGCTTTTCCGTCTGGCCTGCAGGGTTCTAGATGCAGAGCGAGGTGAGGATCCACTAGGACCAGCTCTGATCTCATCGTGGGTGCCCTGACTAGCACTCCCCTGGCGGCCCATCTTGCCCAGCTTTCCAGTCTTTCCCATATCCCCTGCTTTTCCCGTCCAGTAGGTCTGGCAAGCATGGTACAGGATCTGGACAAAGATACACTTCTCTGCTGATGAGTTGGCCACCCACTGGTCTACAGCATTGTCAAACACCAGGTCAAACTCCGGGGTGTCCTGGAATCGCAGGGTACAGAAGACCAAAATACACCCACTGAGCACTTTAGTAGGAACACCATACTGACTAATAGTGACTACAATGGCACTACACACATCCTCATATCTTCTATTGGATACTTCCCTTCGAGATTCAGCTCCATGTTAAAATAACTACATCACATCCTTGTGCACATTTATCAACTGCACCTTCATGCTGCCAATCTCCTGTTCCACGACATCCCAAAGGTGTTCTCTTATCTGGTGACTAGGGAGTACACTGAAGTTCAGTGATCAAGAACCAGTTTGAGAATTTGGCATTGTAACATGGAGCATTATCCTGCCAGAAGTAACCATTAGAAGATTGTGGGGTTAGGGTTAGGGTTAACCCTAACCCATTTCATAAATATTCAAACCAGCCTAGGATCAAGAATCAGGCCATTCTTACTATCAAATAAGAGCCTGACTTGTATCTGCAGGATTTTATATACCCAGTGTTGTACTGGCCATCAGGCCTATCAGGACAAATCCTGATGGGCCACTACATCGGTAAGTCAGTGTGTAGTTTCCACCAGCTCATGTCTGAGTGCTACTGACCTTGTTTGGGTTGATGCCATTGACCTGTCGGAGCTGCTCCACTGTCCACTGGGACCTCTTAGTGAAGGAGGAGGATCCACTGAATCGCTTCACCTTTGTTATGAGGAGCTGATGTGGCCTCGTGTTAGTCACTATGTAAACAGATCATGTACAAAAAATGTTTAATTTTTGCTTAATGAAAAAAATAATTTCAATGGAAGAACCAATTTACATAAAAACTAAAGATAGTGGAAATCAGGCCAACAAAAGCAAAGGCTTTGGCCACAATCATATACAGTAAGTAGGGCAAAAAGCTTAGGTTGTTATCAGGATCAACAGAATACAAGACAGCGTTTAGAATGTGAAGGAACACAGAATATTTCAACTGAACTCACTGTGCTGAATCTGCAGTATTTAGCAGTTGAGCTACTCAGTGTCCTACTCTCTGTTTAATACTAATCTTCGGTTTGGTATCCTAAGCCTTTTTGACCATTAAAGAAAACACAGTCTTAGTCTAACTGACTAACTGAGGTCTGATTATTACCTCTGCCATGGAGGTTATGTTTCTGTCTGTTTGTTTGTTGGTTTGTAAGTAGAAATAAACAAAAACACTGGAGGTTTCCACAAAACGTGGTGAAAGAATGGGACATGGACCAAGAAAGCACCCTTTAAACATTGGTGCGGATCTGTAAAACCAGGCGGATCCATTTTTTCCCCACTTTCTTTATTAATTGCCCACTGACTTCATCATAAGATGGATGAATGTTTTTGGTTCAAGTAATTTTCACTTGAAAAATATCGTTGGCAAGTAACTTACTAATGTTTGGACATTATATAAAAAGCATAATACAACAGATTACATGACATAATTACTGCCAAATTCAAATTAGAGAGTCCCAATGCATTAGACACATGGTTAGAAAAGGCAGGGATTCTGCAGAGGAAGATTTACATTGTATCATTTCAACCTTACAATCTTGCAACACTTTGCCAGTGTGTCACAATAGAAAGGCAAACAGCGCTGCTTCTCTGTAACATGTGAGCCATGCAAGGCATGTCCTCGAAGGGAAGCTTTATTTGCTGCAGCTACCATGTTAGCGCTTTTCTAGTGTTGATGAACACTCAAAGCGCTTTATTTTACAGTTTGCCATTCACCCATTCACCCACACATTCATACAGTATCAGCAACACTTACAAAGCTGCAGTGGGTGGAGTGTTTTCGCTGGTCAAATGGCACCATGCAGGTATTAATCATCGTTAATTTTTTTATTGCTTTATTTTTTCTTTAATTGATTAATGAAAATTAACAGCCCTAATTTCAACACTTCAGTCATCAAGTGTTTCAGGTCTTTCTTCACGTGGCCTCTTTCAAGCCCTCAGCTCAATGACAACTCTTTGTGGTTGCTGGATTACCTGTACTGCAGCACCTTTTTGGCTCAATTAACCACAAAGTTGTCACTGAGGCTGTCAATGGGGAGTTTTTCCTTGTTTTTGTTGCGATAGATGATGATGCTGCTCAGGCCACTTGGCAACTTCAACCACAGAACAAACAGGTGGCAGTTTATCTTCCACTCAAACAACCTAACAGTGGACAGTGCACCAGCAGTGGCCATAGGCTGATGTGTACTATGCCATGCTAGTATATCCAGGCATTGAATTTGGCAAGATAAATTAAAGCTCAATTTAGTTGATGCATTCAAAATGGATACATCTTTTATTCTTGTAAACATAAATTCAAGTTCATTTGTTCTCTGCTTTACTTTTCACTGTTTCTGTTTGGACCATGGTTAGAAGGTTAGACAGCTCACTTCAAATAAATGAACTGCAGCTCACCAGTGTTCACAAGTAAGAGGAATATGACAAGTTCCAGCTGATCAGATAACAAGACAAGCTCTCTCTGACAAGATGCAATTGATAACTGACCAATCACAGCTCATGTTACTAATCTGAGGGTTGAATCTCCTTTCATTTTTAGTTTTCTTTGTGTGTAAATTACATGAATGCTTAGCCAATGTTCCTTTAAAAAAAACAAGTCTACAGCTTCAGACTTTACCTGACACACAGATGAATGTTGCATACTCTGCTTTGGCTCCACTCAGTAGGAGGGACAGTCTCTTCCTTTTCCGCCTCCACACCTCCACTGCCACCAGCATCCGCTCATCACGAGGGATGAAGACCTCTTTGTTGATGGCAGACTGAATGTTCATTGTGCTTCTGTGACCTAGACAGGTGATGGATAGATGTGAAGGTGTTTGTTAGGCCTGTTGGACTAATGTTCAGTATATGTCTGAAAAGAGCAAACAAGACAAGGTTTTCTGACAGCAAGACTCAAAATCAGCTGATCAGAGAAACCAACTGATCTGATATCAGAGCATTGGACCTTATCCACCAATATCTTTTCTTAAATTTTTTCTCAAGATAGTTACTAGATTTTTTTACACTGTACATGTCTGGGAAAACAAACAATAACCATCTGTGTTCGGGGGACAGGGGTAACACAAACTCAGTTTTCTATCAGGCTTGGATGAGTTCAGACAGAGAAATGTGACTTGAGCCTTTTCTCAGGTCTGGATCGATGTGGATACAGACCTGGACACGGTGTGGTGTGATTGCATCTCCTGGGTCATCACTCTTCTCAGAATCAGAAAGTGAACTTGCTTTTCAGAATTAACAGGCTACACTTGGATGGAACATTATACTTAACGCTGCAGCAGTAAACCCATGCAACATTGGGTAGGTTTAATTTGTAGATATCGGTGTGTAAAACCGAGGAGTGCGTATGTCTGCTTTTGAGTGCAAGTAGATTCTGTTTTTACCTAAGAACCAATAAAACATTGGTGAATGTGTGAAAAAAGAAAGAAGAATTTTTTTAACTTTGGGTGAATGAGGCCAATAGTCCTCACAGAAGACATTTTATGAACTTGATATGAGATCAATAAAACAAGTTCCATGAGTTTTTCTGTTCAAAAATATTTTCTGAAATTATCTGCCAAAATTAACAGAAAATGAATCATGAAGAGTTTATAATTGTTGAAGTCACCCCACTGTGAGGATGTGTCACAGTAAACTGAACACCTTTGAGCTTTGCTCTGTCATTTGGAAAAAACAAGACAACTGAACGTGTCATCTCAGACTCTGGGATTATTAATATTTCTCCTCATGTCAAATTTTTGCATTAAAAATCCTATATCCACTTTTGATAACATTTATACTAATTCCAGCTGTTGTTTTTAGAAAGACAAAAAATATATATATATATATTAATTATTATTTTTTGTCTGGTGACCACATGATCCACAGCCACAGTTAAACTCACCTTTTAATGGTCTTACGATGTCCTAGACTTTCATGGGTCATGATTCGACAAATGTAGGTAAAAAGGCTTTTACGATGGCTTACCTGTTCTTGTCCTCTTCTCTACTAAAAAGCTAGACTGTTGCTTCTTGCCGTGGTTCTGAGTCGAGGAGGTTGTTCCGTTAGTTTAAATGTTTAGTTAGTAGCCTGTTAACTCAGAATTTCCCAGGTTTCACTCATGAATTAATACCCCAGCACACCAAATGGCGTGCCTTGCTGGGAAGGCACGGATTCACCACAGTCCACCCCATTTCAAGAGGTTGACATGCACGTGGTTAAAGGCTAGAAAAGAGAGAACAATCAGTAGCTGTGTCATGGACAGAGTCAGGGGCCGGGGGGGGTGGCATCAGCAGGGGTGGTGGATGTTTGCTGATCTTCTATGGAAACCCAAATTGTTTCTTATAATGAAAACATCTGAATGAATAGAGAAAAAAGAAAAAATCTAATAATAATTATAATGACCTACTATATTATTTACTGTATAGTATAGCATCTACTCTCTCGGTTTTAAAACTCAGTAAAGTGTTAAATTGCTTCATGAGAAAGTGTTAGTGTGTGTGTGTGTGTGTGTATTTAGACAGAGGGCTGTTTCATAAGCAGGGCTGTGAAAAGTCTGTCTTGTATGTGTCTCCCAGAGCTGGAGCTAACATATGTGATCAGACAAAATTAAGGAATGGAGACCAGAGGGTGTAGGGGAGGTGTAGTTCCCCTTTTATTTGGGTAAAAAACAAAGCAGAGCTCTATCAAGGTAAAGCACCTCATCATGTAGTAACAGTACAGAGGGCTGGGAGGGTGAGAATGACAATAGACAAAGCAGGACTCATTTATTTTCTGAGGAAGCTAACCTGTCTCCAGAACGTCTCAGTCTTCGCACTGATCAGCAGCAAAGTCACATTTCATTTAACAAAGAGGGATTGAGAAACAGAATGACAATCATTTCAACAACAAATAAACAGTGTACTGTCATGTCCTATCACAAAAGATCTTTTCACCATATGTGAATTTACAGAACAGTAAAACTTTACTTTCAGGCTTTTTTCAAAACTTTATTTTATTTAGATTTTTCCCCGTTAATAGTTTTTTTTTGGGGGGGGGTAGTTTTTCCTTACTCTAGCTGAGGGTTAAGGACTGAAGAGGTCACAACATGTTAAGCCCTATGAGATATACAAATAAAATGTGATTGATAAAAGTGGATCTATCACATCACCAGTACACCACACATGGGGTTGCTGACATTTGGCACGGTAGGCCTCGGGTGCTCCACAGAAGAAGATGTAAACAAGGACAAATTAAGTCCTGGGGGGAGGGGGGTAACCATCAGCTGCCAACTCAACACCAACAGTTCTTCTCAATTACTAATCAATGCAGGCCAGTCCCAATGATTTAGGGTGGGGGTTGTGGATGCCTCATTCATCCTTGTGGCACTTATTATCTATAAATGTATGTGGCTTAGAGCAGTATTATTTGTCTACCTTTGACATTTCATTTCATTGTTGACAGTTTTTACCACTGTAAACATATTTATGTGAGCTGATCAGTTTATACATGCTGCTGTAGAGAAGGAGAGATCATTTAACCAGACAAGAATGTCTGTTCTTAGGAACATCTTCATATTGATGAAAAAATCATATAAAATCTGTAACTCGTTTCTAGTCTTTGCTGCCCCCCACTGAGATAGTAGGCCAACATTTTAAAGGAGAGTCTGATTGTTAAATCTCTCTGAATGTATTCACTTGATATTTAACTTTTTCATAAGAAACAATGATAAAGTAACAGAAAATTACCTATGAAATTGCAGGTACTGAATAACAGTCAATGAACAAACAGATACAATCAAAAACAAAATCGTATTTTCAACACAACAGAACTGTTGCTGCAAAAGAGCTACATGTCAACACAATTGAAAGGAAATGTATGTTTGCAGTTAAATATCAAATTAGGCTTTGATCCACTTTTCTTCTAATAGCTGACTGAAGAAAGTGAAGACCACCTAATTCAGCCTGAGGGGAAAAAAGCAGAACTAGAGAAGAACTACCCATCCTCCGAGGCAGAGCTGTTCTGGAGTCAGAAATAATTTCACTGTCACAACAGAACATCAGTGTACAGAGTCAAGGCCTCTCTTCTTTGCAACTGGGAGTTTTACAGTCTAAACTATATGTACATCAAATATGAGAAAATCTAAATAACAACAGGACTGTATCACAACACAACAATGAACACAAATGTAAAAACATTCACTTAGAAGCTTCATGTATGGCAGACTTGAATGTTTAATTTCTACAACACAGAGAATCCACAGGTTATCATTGTTGGTCTGTGTGCTTGTGTCTACATGTCTCAGCCATAATTAATCAAAGCCAATAATCTATGTACATGGCACAGATCCAAGATCAAGCTTTATTTAAGCAAAACTGTGATTCCAATTCCTTAAAAAGTTAAAATACTCAAAGATCAATAAATAAATGTGAAAAACTATTCTGATTTAATTATTCTGTCATGGATATCTTCATCGTCTCCAATCACCTCTGAGTCATAGCAACATGAGCTTCTCCTCCAGACCACGTGTCAAAGTGTCCATGGGCTAAACAATAGTCCAAATTGCCCCTAATTGCAGGTGTGTGAGTGATAGAGAAGAGCTGCATGAATGTGTGTGTGAATATGATTCATAGTGTAAAGCACTTGAGTGGCCATTGAGACTACAAAAGTTATGTAAATGCACTCCATTTATTGTTTAGTTGTTGCATTACTGAACTATTTGTGTTGACTGACTCTGGTCTGACAGATATGTGAGGATTAGGGAAGTTGCCTCAGTAAAATGAGCAACACAATATCAATATGTACTAGTTTGTGTTAATATTGGACTGAGGTGACAATCATCTGTCAATGAGCACAACAACTTGTCTGTTGACAAACATTTCAATTGGAGTAAACACGCCACAGAGTCAAAAATCACTTGATGCTGCTTTAACTCAGATACTGACTGTTTCTGTAGAGTATTCAGGATTTAAGATTCAATAGGTATGTGTAGGGCATTGTGTTGGATAACATGTGGTTTGTATCTTCTCTTTTTAGACATGAGATTTTGAGAAATGATTTTGACTTATTTCCCATAAGCTTGAGGTTAGACCTGGACAAAGCACTGGCAGCTTCTCTGTGGCTACAGTTGTTAACAGTCACAGACCAGGAGAGGTCTGTGGTGAAATATTAGCATTAGCAGGAGCTCTGACAACCTGACACACACACAGGCACATGTGCACTTGAAAGATGATGGCCTCAGCGAAGGTGAGGTCGGGACCCAGTCTGCTCAGTCCATTTCACAGTGTTTGGACTGGGATGCGTAGAACAAATGCATGATTTGTGTGTGATTGTGTCAATTCATTTTCAATTGTCTCTGTTATAACAGTCATTTGAGTTTGCTATCTATTTCATTTCATGTTGATTAGGTATTACTGTCGAAGTTTACTGTTGTATCTTGTGCAGCACATATCCTCAATCATTTTTATCTGAATTATAGCTTCTTTATGCTTGGTGGACACTAGAGGATTTTCAACTCTTAAAAGGTTGTGTGTAGAATTTAGTGACATCTAGTGGTGAAGTTGCATTTTGCAGCTCAATACCCCTCACCTCAGTCTACCCTTCCAAACCTGCAAGAGAACCTGTGGTAGCCTTCATTTTGGAGACCACAGACATAAGAGATTTTACCAATTTTCAATATTATAATAGTCAGACAGCACACACTAGATGGTTTGGCCATACACTTGCCCTTTCTAGGAAAGATTTTCACAGTGGTGATTCCAGAGACTTGGAATCTCACAGAAACTCTTCTTCTTCTACATATGTTTTCTTCTGGCAGTTGGCAAACAAATTTTAGGAGCATTACTGCCACCTTCTTAAATTGAGTGTGGAAAACCTGTGTGGTTATACATGACTTCAGAAGAAAAGCAAATATCAGGTTGTGTGTTCGGAGGTGAGTTGGAAATGTGTCGTTGTTTTTATCCGCATCTAAGTACGATATACTACGATAAGTATTGCGGATTTGCTCACAGTAATGGAGCGACACCTGCAAGCTAGTTCAGGTGATCATGTGACATACCTCACTCTCTACAACCATCTATAATACACACCCACCTTATCAGGTGGTCTATTTAAGCAGAGAAATTTCCCATCATCCCCTTTGCTCGCACTGCTGCTGCAGTATGGCTACCAATTGCTTCAGCCCCTCCACCACCCCAGCATCCACCTGTAGGCTCCAACTGGGGGGTTACATTATTTGCTCATCACTCCCATCATTCCTTTGTAATCATATGGGGGAGTGATTAAGTTGGAACCTAGACACCAAACACCAAACCTGTTCTACTGCTGCAATAAACGTTTGAATGTGAGTCGTCTGAATGAACTCTGTTGGTGGTAATTATCTTAAATATCAAACATGTTTTCAATGATTCAAGATTGGGAAGGCTCTGACTCAATCTATAGCTTTAATATTATTTTGTAAACCCCTCACACTTGAGGATTATTTGTGCAGATAATCATCACCTACTGGCCTCTAATCGGGAATGACCTCGCAATTGTCGCAAGGGGCGAATCAGGTTTTATCCTCTAGTGTGCAGCAGCCTTTAGTGCCATTCATAGTAAGTTAACATAATAAAATGATATTAGAAAACAGAAGAGATTTATCTATAGTTAAAATGAAAACATCTTTTAAAATAAGAATTGGTCTTCAAGTATTCCACATTTTACAAAACCAATATTCATAACATTTAATATTAAATAGTGTATCATTAATTTTCAAATCAAATTAATGTATAAAGAAAATTGTAAAATGAGGAATTAAGTCAGTCAGACTTCAAGAGGCATGAATAGAAAGTGAATTGACCCGAGTGTTAATGATTCCATGCGTCACTCTGCACTTATGTTACGACGCATCTGGGTTATCTTCTGGAGGTTCAAGTGGTTCCTGTGGTCTGTACATGAAGGTAAGGAGGAAAAGAGCCACATCATAAGAGCACCAATAGGCTGTGTGTGAGGTCACTGCTGACCAATAGCGGCTCTCCACCATGCCCTCCCGTAGCTCGAAATCGATGCGCCTCTCCAATTCCACTGCAACAGAGAAAATGACACATTATTATCCAGCATGTAAGCGTCAAAGGAAGAAAGTAGTTATCTTTGCCCTGATGGGCAGCTCTGTATTGTCCACTGTCATCCTATTAAGTCTGTTTAATTTACTCAACAGGTCTTAACAGTACTGGCACTGGTCATTTCTGCTAATAATCCCATCAATAGCACACGTTTTTGGGACCACTATGGTTGAGGGGACTGTGTCGGTTTGAATAAGATGTTACTCTGCAGAAAATTCATATAAACCATAATAACACAAAGTTTTAATCTCTTCAAGAACAAATTACCTTATTATTTCTACACTTGTCTTTCACTTTGTCACATCTTCAGGGATAGTTCACTGAAAAATCAAAATGCACTCATTATATACTCACCACTATGCTGATGGAGGCGTGGGTGAAGTGTTTGAGTCCACAAAACACTTTAGGAGTTTCAGGGTTAAACAGTTTTTCAGCCAAGGTGACATATTCTTCAGACGTGATAAAACAACAGGAAAAAAACATAACATGCCTCCATTCTGCTCCTGTGGTGTCATCCAAGTGTCTGCAAGCCCCGACATTCATATTCGACTAAGCATCGTTTACACCGTTTTTAAGCCTAAAAGTCCACTACCGGAAGTGGCGATGCTACCGGACATACAAGAACGCACACCCCACGCATGCCCTTGGGCAAGAGTGTGTGCGGTTTTCCGGTGTGCCTGTCTGAACCTGAATGCGATATCAGAGGACCTTTAGGCTAAAACATGGTGTAAATGGCGCTGTTTCGAGTTGAATATGAATGTCGGGGCTTGCGGACACCTGGATGACACCACAGGAGCAGTATGGAGGCATGTTATGTTTTTTCCTGTTGTTTTATCTGAAAAAGGGGTTCCATTTCCTTCATTTGTATTTGATTTGGCTACAACACTGTTTACCCCTGAGACTCCTGAAGTGTTTTGTGGACTCAAACACTTCACCCACCACGTTATAGTGGTGAGTAGATAATGAGTGAATTAAAATTTTTCTGTGAACTATCCATTTAAGTTCTTATTTAAAGTGAAATCATACTTATCTCACAGAATATGTGTTTTTATTATTTAAGTTTCTAATTATCTGGACATTTTTTGTGAACAACAACAAAACAGTTTGCAATCCAGATTGGATGAAGCCAAGTAAAATGTTTTGACCATAAGGATCTATGATTTGGAAACATCAATAAGTCCATTGTGTCGAGATGGAAATATGACAGAGGCCCAGTCCCAGTGATCCCTCTTACAAACTCATCACAACTAGCTGTGGTCAGGAGTGGGCTGTTGAACTGTTATGCCACAGTATGTAGCAGATGCACACAGGCTGTCACCATCAATCAATCAATCAATCAATCAATCAATCAATCAAATATTATTTGTATAGCCCATATTCACAAATGTCTCATAGGGCTTTAACAGGGTGTGACATCCTCTGCCCTTAACCCTCAACAAGAGTAAGGAAAAACTACTAAAAAACCCTTTTAACAGGGTAAAAAGAACTTAGCAGCTGGCATCCACCACACCCTGAGGGGTCGTTGATACTGTGGTACAGTTTGATAGGTGTGCACGATTCCTGAAGGGGGATGCAGGCCCAAACCCTTGCACGTTGCTCTGAGGCTGTTGGAGGTAGTGGTGCTATGGTTGCATTGACTTTGGAACTGGACCAAAGAGATCTTGTGAATGTGACAATGGCTCAAACCTCACTAGGATTTTGACCTTCTGTCCCCAACAGCAAGTGAGTTCACCTGTGTCTCACACCAAACACATAGTACTTACACGAGGTGCTGTCCATTACAGCTGAGGTGGACTGAGACATGGTGGTCGGCTCCACCTCCCTCCTTTCCTCCTCTACTTGTTTGTCCTTCTCTTCACTGTCTACCACTGTGGTTCCTTCTTCTCCCGATGCAATGTTTTCCACTTCAGAAGCTCCCCCCTCGCAGTCTGACGGCTCCTCCTCCACTCCACCCACCTGGCTGCTGGAACGGGAAAAGTGGGAAAAGAGGATTCCTCCTATTCCTTTCCCAAGACTTGCAGCACCTGAGAGGTAGCAAGATTCATGCATCAAAAAAAGCATTAATTTCAAAAACAGTGGATTGTACATCACCTTTATCAAGCTGTAGGTTATTTACAGCATCTATTGCACCTTGTCCCTCCTGGGAGAGGGATTTCTCACATGAGGCCTGTTAAGCCCTATGAGACAAATTGTGACTGTGTAAATAGCCTGCACTGCCTTTGATTTACTGCAAGTGGCAAGGAATACACTTGCAGTAGGGTTAGAGCTGACAGGGAGTGTTACAGGGGGGGCATGTGCTTGACTACTTCTTGGCCTGGTGCTTCTTCTTGTTTTTTGTTCGGTTGAACAAAAAACATAAAACTTGCTAATTAGGGAGCTTAAAAGGTGGGTAGATATTATCTTCAGACTGAACCAGTCTATCAGCTAACCAGCTGATGAATGCACTTGTTGTATTCTATGTATAGATATCAGATCGTAATCAATCTGAGCAGAAGACACTCGGAAAGGAAATTGATGTGTGTATTTCCCAAAATATCCTTTAAGAGCATTCTCAGCTGCCTACCTTAGCAAGAATAGAGTCAATATTCACTAAACAACAATGTTCTATAAGTGTCATTAGTAAAGTCAGTTTATCCATAGTAACAGCTTATGGCCTAGAAATCTTTGTGACGAGGTTGACGAATGACGAGTTAAGCAGAAGAGTGGTTCAGTGGTTCAGTGGTTCAGTGGTTAGAAGCTTCTTGGTATTTTACATTTTCTCCCTTTGTCTGTGGTGGTTCTCTCCAAGGTAGACTCACTTGTCTGAAGCTATGAATTTGTCTGTATGTGTTAATCGCGTAATATACAGCTGTCCTGACTAGAGACTACCTCGTTTCTTGCCCAATGATGCTGGGAATGGCAACAGCCCCCCGTCAACAAGCTTTATATTCAGTCTATGTTGGTAAACTTGGTAAACTGTATTTTTTGTATTATTGTTCATGTGAGTGGTTAGACATGAGTTTGAATGATTGTCTCAACTGGTGTTATTATTTCATATATTGAGTTTGATTCAGCAGCTGACCACTGCTGTGGTTTATCTGAGGACATAGAAGAAAACATATTAAAACATACAGACAGACATTTGTGGTATTAGTAGGAAACAGATATTCACAATTCACAATTCGCCTTACAGGGCTTAACAGGATATAAAGGCTGCAAAAATGGAAGACGCAGAACAGTTCTCACCAATTAAATTAGTTATTCAGAAAGAGCTTTTTATGTCTGCCATGTAGAGCAGGGAACATATTAGGAAGAGTGACAGCAGCTGAACATCTACTGTACAATATAAAAAAATCTTTCAGCAATTTCAAGAGGCCTGCTTTTAGTCTCCACTTGGCATTTGATGCCTATGGACTAGTTACATCATGTTGTCAATCCAGGAGACAGAAGCTAATTGCTTCTATTGATTTGTTCAGACAAAGCTTTTTTCCCACTGCTTATCCTAATACCATATCAGCAATGAAGGTAGCTCCTGTTTCTCTCAGCTCAAATCTGGTACCCTGTAAGTTGTCCATTTTATTTCTTAAAATAGTTCTTCAATAGAACACTGAATTCCACTTATATCATCCTTATATCCTACTGCATCTGCCTTCCATGTGGCCATCCATGTACACAACCGTCTTTGTGTACTCACCCATGATGCTGGCCTTGCCCAGGTTGGTAATAGACTCTCCATAGTGCCTTCTGGCCTGAGGCGGAGAGGTGCAGGGGCTGGGGATGCTCTCAGAGTCTGAGACAGATGCAGTCTCCTTCGGGGGGTTGAGCAGCGTGGGCCTGATCTGATCGTACGGTGTCGGGCTGGTGGTGTTGTACCTGCACATGAAATCCATATCAACCTCAGGTCACTGACACATATACTGCAGTCCTCATTCTGTCTTCAGCTCTGATTTCATTTAAAGTGAAGATACTGTAGCTTTAGTCACATCACAACAGACAGAATGAACCATGATCATATGATTTATACTGCTCATGATATCTATACTCTTATTCTAAATTGTTTGTTAATTTCACAAATAACTGACAAACAGAAAGAGAGACAGATGGAAACTGTGGATGAATACATGTTTTTGCTAAATTCACAAGAACATTTCTAAATAAGCAGCATATCATTTCTCATATACTGTATAACCTCATGACTTACCAGTGGATTTGAACAGGGGTAATGTTACTGTAGTGTTTTAAGATCAGAGGCTCCAATCTGTAGGCCTGAAACAAACAGATGTAAATGCTGGAGGAGATGAGGGTATCTCACAACATTAATTCTCAGGAACGTTCTTTTGGCACATTTTAATGAAATAGTCAGCATTACACCTCATTTCATTATTCTGTAGTGTAATATAACATCATAACATACATACATATATTGTATCAAGTGAAAGGGTTTCTCTCATTATCACAAGCTATAATGATCTATAAAACTCATTAGACGGATAAGTGGGCGATGATAGTGATATGAGCAGAATAGGGACAAAATCAGTTGAGGACACTGTAACTCACCACAGGGTCTGTGGGATGGAATATGTTGAAGAGGCGCTTGCAGATAGATGTAGGGAGGATGTGGTCCTGCACACTATTGTTTCCAGGCCGGATCCCTCGTAATGCCAAGAAAACAGCCAGAGGAGAGCCCATGCAGAAGAAATTTTCTACCTGCAACATAGAAAATGGGGTGGAAATTCCTCACCTGAAAAACTGTCCGACCATAGCTGTTCCGAGATGCTTGTTGGCCACTTATAAAGAACTGCAGCTGCAGAACTGCTGTGCTAAGTCACCTTAAGGTTTCACTGCATGTGCACATGCAAACTAATCAAATATTCTTATATAGAATCTGATTGCATCCCTCTGATATAGTTGGGATGCTACTGGGACAATGTTTGTAATTTGAATCTGAAGTTTGTAGTTTGCATCAGGTTTGTAGTTTGAATCATAGGATCTGAAGTTTGAATCTGAGGTTTTGTGGTTTAAACAGAAGATCAGTAGTCAACACTTTGTAATTGGAATTGGAGGGTGTAAAGTTTGAATCAGAAGGTTTGTAGCTTGAATTAGAAGGTTTGCAGTGTAAATCAGAGGGTTCATAGTTTGAATCAGGTTTATAGCTGTCATCATATCAAGAATAGAAAATAGATGGTGACCACTGGTGACAGATATAGTACCATCCAACGTGTCAGTGTTACCTTGAATTTCAAGGCTGGCACTGCAACACAAGATGAGGTCTGTAGACCTTGGAACTGATCCTCCAAGTCCCTCAACCTGGTGGGATGATAGATATTCAGAGTTACTCTAATGCATGTTGTTATGGAGAACTCAGGCAGCAGCTGATGTCTTATGCAGAAGATTTTAATGTAGACTTGATGCATCAAGGAGACCAGAAGGTGAAACAATATACAAACGCTAACAGAGTAAAATGAGCAATTGTCACCACCAAGTCTGAAGATGTCTCCAACAGCATCCCCACATATCTTCCTCTACTTGCGTGACCCAGTCTAACAGCACATCCATGAATGGCTAGAATTGCTGCCACTCTCCATGTTACATGTAGATGTTCGCATCCTATTGGATAGTTAAGCCTAAAGTATGCATAACTAAATCCTGCCCACCCCAGTCAGGGGACTGAGGAAACTAATGGAGTGGTGAGGCTATGGTCTCTAAGAGAGTGCGAGGAAAACTGTTCACAACCATGAAAACCTATGACCACAAACCCCCAGCCCCAGGTATATGGTATACTTTTACTTTAGCGACAAGGGAAATTCAAGCAAAACAAAACCATTAATCTGAATTTATTATTAATCAAATTAAAAGTTGTATTTAAATATATACAGTGCATCCGCAAAGTATTCACAGCGCTCCACTTTTTGTTACAGCCTTATTCCAAAATGGATTAAATTAATTTTTTTCCTCAAAATTCGACACACAATACCCCATAATGACAAAGTGAGAAACGTGTTTTAGAAAATTTTGCAAATTTATTTAAAAATATATATATATATATATATATATCACATGTACATATGTATTCACAGCCTTTGCTCAATACTTTGTTGAAGCACCTTTGGCAGCAATTATAGCCTTTCTCAAAAGTCTTTTTGAGTATGATGCTACAAGCTTGGCACACCTATTTTTGGGCAGTTTCTCCCATCCTTCTTTGCAGGACCTCTCAAGCTCCATCAGGTTGGATGGGGAGCGTCAGTGCACAGCCATTTTCAGATCTCTCCAGAGATGATCAATCGGGTTCAAGTCTGGGCTCTGGCTGGGCCACTCAAGGACATTCACAGAGTTGTCCCGAAGCCACTCCTTTGTTATCTTGGCTGTGTGCTTAGGGTCATTGTCCTGTTGGAAGATGAACCTTCACCCCAGTCTGAGGTCCAGAGCGCTCTGGAGCAGGTTTTCATCAAGGATATCTCTGTACATTGCTGCATTCATCTTTCCCTCGATCCTGACTAGTCTCCCAGTTACTGCCACTGAGAAAAATCCCCACAGCATGATGCTGCCACCACCATGCTTCACTGTAGGGATGGTATTGGCCAGGTGATGAGCTGGTGCCTGGTTTCCTCCAGACATGACGCTTGGCATTCAGGCCAAAGAGTTCAATCTTTGCTTCATCAGACAAGAGAATTTTGTTTCTCATGGTCTGAGAGTCCTTCAGGTGCCTTTTGGCAAACTCCAGGCAGGCTGTCATGTGCCTTTTACTGAGGAGTGGCTTCCGTCTGGCCACTCTACCATACAGGCCTGATTGGTGGAGTGCTGCCGAGATGGTTGTCCTTCTGGAAGGTTCTCCTCTCTTCACAGTGCAATGCTGGAGCTCTGTCAGATGTGACCATTGGGATCTTGGTCACCTCCCTGACTAAGGCCCTTCACCCCTGATCGCTCAGTTTGGCCCGGGCGGCCAGCTCTAGGGAGAGTCCTGGTGGTTCCAAACTTCTTCCATTGACGGATGATGGAGGCCACTGTGCTCATTGGGACCTTCAATGCTGCAGAAATTTTTCTGTACCCTTCCCCAGATCTGTGCCTCGATACAATCCTGTCTCGGAGGTCTACAGACAGTTCCTTGGACTTCATAGCTTGGTTTGTGCTCTGACATGCACTGTCAACTGTGGGACCTTATATAGAAAGGTGTGTGCCTTTCCAAATCATGTCCAATCAACTGAATTTACCACAGATGGACTCCAATCAGTGGATGATCAGTGGATACAGGATGCACCTGAGCTCAGTTTTGAGTGTCATGGCAAAGGCTGTGAATACTTATGTACATGGGAATGTTTCTTTTTTTCTTTTTAATAAATTTGCAAACAATTCTAAAAACCTTTTTTCACTTTGTCATTATGGGGTATTGTGTGTAGAATTTTGGAGGGAAAAATGAATTTAATCCATTTTGGAATAAGGCTGTAACATAACAAAATGTGGAAAAAGTGAAGTGCTGTGAATACTTTCCGGATGCACTGTATATTCATATTCAAATTAAAAGTTTAAATATATATATATATATTCATATTTACTACTTGTACAATTGTGGTTCAAAATAAAAGAGGTAGAACTCAGCATGCATGAAAGAAAATTGTGATTTTGGTGAAGCGCATCAGTCAAATGAAGACAGACATTTAGAATCAAGAGGTGCTCTGAACAGGCAAAAATATTATTAAAATCTAATTTCTCCAAATTTTTACAAAGCAAAAAGTGAAAAGTTATATAAAAATACTTAACAAAATAGGCAGGTTAGTTGTTGTTAATTGCCTTCTTAGAGATTTTGTTATTGTTCCTTTGTCATATAGCTTTGGGCACTGTGTTTTAAAGACAACATATCCCACGCAGTTCTCTTCTGTAGTAGTAAATTAAAACTTACCAGAATTAGGGGCTTAACTGAAATGTTCTGTACCTTTCGGCAAATTTTATGTCAGAACAGATGTGGAATGAAACTTCTCACCTGTTTCAAAATAAAAACCTGTGCATTACCTGAGGCGTGTGAGTCTCAACTGCTCCTGAAGGTGGCGCTCTTCGTCACTTGGCCAGCGGGCTTTTGTTTCCTCTGGGTCTGGCGCTTCTTGATGATGAAAGCGCACAGGGTCCCATCCTGTCATGATGTCAAAGGTGATAACGCAGCCCAGAGAATGTGACACGATTGAAACTTTCCCATTTTTCTCAAAGTCTGGATTGCGTGAGCAGAAGAGTGAGTAGAGACGATTCAGCTCCAGAGTCAAACCCCTGTTAATCTGAACACACACACACACACACACACACACACACACACACACACACACACACACACACACACACACACACTAATGACACTTATGTACACTTTACCACTGTTGATATTTTGAATTGGGTTAATAAAGAATGATTCTTCAGAGCAGTGATTATTCATCTATTATTTCCAAGGCAGGCAATCAACCATAATTCGGTGGTATAAAACTGTGTTGGATTAAAACAGTTTAGCCAGGATTTCGTTGTGACTGAGGGGATCACTTCAGACCAATGTTTCCAAACTGGTTATCTCAGGCTCACCTCATCTCTGTACAGAGGGCTGGTGTAGTACATGATGTCCATGGCGCTGCTGTTCAGCATGTCTCTAAGACCTCGCACTTTGTCTGGAGTGATGGAGTCCACTGTGTCTGAAGGGAGAACATGAAAATACATCCAACCCTGCTTTTTAATACTGTTTCATATTCTAAAGACAAACTGTGATTCTTATGTCGGTACTTCACATGCCTCCACATGGACTCTGTTTCCCACAATCCTCCACCGCTCACCTTTCTGCTTGAAGTCCACCCTAAGAATCAGTATTTCCAGTATGCCTTTGTTAACTTGGTGACCCATAATGTAATGTCCTCAACAGAACCTGCCATCACAGTAAATTCTTTCTCCCTCTGCAGTTTCCTGCACTGGCAGGAAAGAGAGACATTTTTCCAAGAACAAAGAACTTTGTTTCTTATGTTACTACTGACCCTGCTTTTACAGGAGGATAACCTAGTGTTGTGATCACATAAACACTGGACCCAGCCAGAGATGCAAGGCTCAAACCTTGCTGACAAGTTAAAGGGATAAAGGGGTTCACCCAAAAACGAAAATTCACTCATTATCTACTCACCACTAGGCCGATGGAGGGGTGGGTGACGTGTTTGAGTCCATAAAACACTTCTGGAGTCTCAGGGGTAAACAGTGTTGCAGCCAAATCCAATACAATTGAAGTAAATAGAACCCCTTCTTCAAACAACAAACAATAGAAAAAAACACAACATGCATACATACTGCTCGTGTTTTTACGATATAGAGAAGGATGTTTTTAGCCTGTGATCCATGCGCGAACGCTGCTCCAGAGGAGGATAACAGCGAACATTTAGTGACACCTGAAAGCACTTCACCCACCCCTCCATCGGCATAGTGGTGAATAGATAGTGACTGAATTTCCATTTTTGGGTGAACTATCCCAGTAAGAGAAACAGGACTGAAAAAATTAAAAGCATTATTTCTATTCCAGTTCAAGCTGTCTTTTGCGATATGGATATCGCGCATCTGATGATGACACATTTTCGAGGTGGACTGGATGCTCAGAGGGACGTTTTATTGTGAGGTTGATTTTTCTTTTAATGGTGTCTGTTACAACTGGAGTCAATGCTCATTGTAATGTTGCTCCTTTAATATCATACAAAACGAACAATATTCACAATTAACAATAACACTGTGTTTCATGCTATCAATTACACTGTGTACAGAATTTATAATGTTTATGTGCCATATAATGGTAACCATGGATAATATTTGGTCTGATCTTTATTCTGAATTAATCCCAGTTTAGGTATATTTAGATGGTGGAGAGGTGGGTCAATATAAACTGAGCTGCAGCATACCTCCATCCAAAGCCAGTTTCGACCTCCACTCCACAGGAAGGAACTCTACATGCTCTGTGGTTCGATCAGAGAAGTGCTTCTCCTCCATCTTCCTGGCAGCATCTCTCATCCTGCACACCATCCAAGAGAAAACAGTGACTTCAAGAGTTCTCTGATTCCATTCAGTTCTAGAGTAAGGGCTCCAGCTAGAAACCTCCCCATTACTCACATGCTGGTATTCCTGATGATGCGGCCCTGATCCATCTTCTGGCCAATGCCATGCACCACAAAGACAATGTGTGTGGTTTCAGGTGGGGTGTCCTCAGGTGCTGCCTCCTCCACGTACCCCCGATGGAGACGTGTCCCACTGCTCGAGGCTGAAGACATGAGAAGGCACATTACTAGATTACTACACAGCATGTTATGGTGCTAATGACCACTAACCTAGAGTGACCAAAGCAAAAACCCAGCAACAAGACATCACCTTTTCTCAGATACCCTTCTACACCAACAAGCAAACCATGTATATGTACAGCACATGTCCATGTATATCCCTGGTTTTTAGGTGCACCATAGATGTTCAGTACCCTGAGATAAAACTGCAGTTCAACTTTAACAAATCCATTCATACTGTATTTAAGGGTCAGTTCACCCAAATGACGAAATAAAATGATTCCTCTCTTCCCTGGCGGTATCACTCCAGTCCAATAGTTTTGGTTTGGAGATGTGTCTCAGAGATTTCAGCCTCCATGCAACTAGAGTGGAGGAGAATGGAATTAGTCTGTGCTTCTCACAGCAAAGAAAAGTGACATGATGATTTGTAAAAAACTCCACAGCAACATGTTTTTTTTCCAGGAAGCGTTTATGTTCATCTTACTAATAATTGCAGAAATCAATATGTCTGTCTGTCTGTCCTTCGATTTTCTCTACAACCATTTATCCACTCAACTTCAAACCTTACCACCATGTGTCTCAGAGGGAAGCGCATCGTCAACTGTGTAAGAGTGTATTCAATGAGCGGTTGTTCAAACCCCAACCCAGACCTCCAATTTATTCTAAACTGCACTTGCTGTGATGTCTACTTTGGTGGTGGGTGACATCACAGTGATGTCAGAGAATGCAGCTTGGCAAGCCCATTACCCCACAAGGATATTTTGGGGGAAATGCCATGCCCTTTTAAGGCACAGTTTGACAGACCTGTTGTCCTGACCATTGTTCCTTGTCTACACTATAGTTTAAATGCTTCAGTGACTCAGGATCTTGCCTTTTACACCTGCCGTTCACGATAGATGTTTTTTTTTTCATCTACCTTTGGAGAAGCCCAGTTTCTGAGTGACGGTGCGTGCGATCTTGGAGGTGGTGGCGTCGCTGTACAGGTACACCTCGTCCACACTGTGCCAGTCCACATGACTTCTGCTCAGCTTCAGACTGTGGATTGCTGCAATACAGTCACACTGTGATTAACATTAAGTGACACAGTTGTGCCAGCATAATTAATTTACCATTCCACATGAAAATGTGCGTATGTGTGATGAGTCATTTTACAGATTTTAAACACTCTCAGTTTAGCATCCTGTTGGTTCAGCCAGTCTACTACAATAAATCACATGACTTGTTTTGTGGCCTTGCTCTCAATGGGAGAGTTACAGCCACACCCACAGACACTTCTGAAGCCTCTACACACACACACACACACACACACACACACACACACACACACACACACACACACACACACACACACACACACACACACACACACACACACACACACACACACACACACACACACACACACACACACACACACACACACACACTTTTATCCTCTTTGCCACACACACAAACACATCTCTCTGGGTCCACTTTCATCCACACACCTGTCTCAGTGTCCTCACCATCCTTGCTGTCCACGGTGGTGGTCGCCGCCTCCATCTCGTAGGTGTCCTTCATCTGTTGCCCCCGATAACAAGTGAGGTGCTTTAACTCGATAAGGTCACTCTCATCCTCCTCCAGGGGAAGCCACGTTCCGTCGATGAACCACTGACCCCTCATCACAGGAATACGGTCTTGCTCTGGGGGACACCACATGATAGAAAAATTTGTATTTACTGCTCTGTCAGAAAATACTACGTACCACATAAACACATAAGACATCTTTATTTTATTTGTCTTGCTTTCTTTCTTTCTTTTCTATCAAGCATGCTCCTTAAAACAGACAAAGTAATTATTGTAGGTGATTTTATCATTCATGTGGATGTTAATAATAATTAAATCGACATATAACTCAATACCATATGCCTCAATATAACAGAAGCGTACTTTAAAACCCTTCCCATGACATCGATCATCTTGTCTGCACTACGGACTCATGAGTAACACTCCAAAACTCTGTGTGCCGAGGTGTCCTTGAGCAAGATACTAAACCCCAAATTTGCCCTTGATGACTGTGCCAGCAGAGTATGAATGATGTATGCTAAAGAAAGTGCTGCACATAGATGCACTGTATGAATGTGTGTGAGAATAGCAAAACAGTACTTTGAAGTGCTTTGAGAGGCCATCAAGACTAAAAAAGAGCTATATAAATACAGACCTTACAGACCATTTACCATTTACTCTATAGCGCCTTTTAAAAAAAAGCTCAAAACCTAGGAAATTAGCTCTTTGGTATAATTCCAATTTGCATGTATTAAATTAAATTGAAATAAAGCAAACTTTAAAAATAATAAAAAGGAAGTGGCCCTGCAACAATCTTAATGAAATTCACTTAGCAGAAGACCCTCTATGCCAGATCTGCCTACTACTCTGCATCAATAAAGGAAATAAAAACAAATCTAGGTTTCTCTTCAGCACTGTGGTCAGGCTGACAGAGAGACACAGCTCTATTCAAACTCTGCTCTATATCTATCTAACCCACCCTACTACAGAGACTGGAACAGTGAATTGGCATTAAAGTTACCGCCCTAAGCTGGTTTAAATCTTGTTTATCAGATCGATTCCAATTTGTCCAAATTTACAATGAGTCATCTGCACACACTAAAGCAAATCCCTGGGTTCCTCAGGGTGCTGTGTGTAGCCAAATTTTGTATATGCTTGCATTTGATAACATAATTGTCAGTGATATAGTTTTTCCTTTCTCTTGGTTAGGGTTAAAGGTGAAGGATGTCGCACCTTGTGAAGCCCTACGAGACAATTTATGTTTTATTATGAATATTTGTGAATTTGGACTTTGCAAATAACATTTGATTGATTGATTGATTGATTGATCAACAAACTTGGCATTATAGTAGGATAATGAGATTAATGATAACAATAATAATGATAAAAAATTATGGTATTTTTTTCATGTATGTGTCATTTACTATGTAATTAATCTAGAGCTGAAAAAAGTGCTTGATTAATGAACAAATTAACACAAAAATATCGTTAAGCAATGTATAAAATATTTTAAATGTCAATGATGTTTGTTTTTTTAAGATACAACAAATGAGGGAATCATTCTTTATCAGTGACTGATTCCCTGAAACATTGGCTGCAGCTTATTTCACATTGAATGCAGAGCGTCAATTTGCTCTCTTTCGGACTATTCAGTCTAAACATGACATTTAACATTCATGAATTTTTGATGAATATTTCCTGACATTTTATTTAACTAGTAATCAGTAAATTATTATTATATTTACACCCAGACAAGTACAAAGTGATGTCTTACAAGTACAACTATAAGCCAGGCAGTTTGGTGCGTTTTACCACATTTATTTACAGTAAGTGACAAATAATGAGAGTGACTCACTGTCTAATTTGAGCAAGAAAGAGTAGAAGTTGGACCTGTGGCAGGAATATACAGTGCATATGTCGACTTGACTGAGAGTACAATTCCTTCTCTATATGGTATGATACGATGACTATTATGTGTGCTGTTTGCTTTCTAATGGTTGAAACTCTGAGACTTTAGTAATTCTGATAGCCTGGTGGTGGGCTGGTAGCTGGAGCGTGTCTGTCCAGTGTATGGCTCAGCTCCAACAGGTCTCATTAGTAGCAGGGGGGGGGGGGGTAATGGGACTTCTTATTATAGTTAAAGAAACTGAGTTGGCCCAGCAGTAGCAGGCATGTGGTAATATTGACTGTTCTAGCAGTGCTAATAACAGTGAGTTACTCATGATAAATAAAACATTGGCATACTCACGGTTCCAGTACACGGGATAGCATTCCTTCTCTCTGATATCCACTTCATAGAGCCCCCCTCTGACACACACTGCCTCCACACTGATGCTGATGTAGTCCGGATCCTTCATCTCGTCTGACGCCGAGCGCCGCTGCCCTCCGCCCCAATTCACCGGCGGCTCCGCCCGGACAACTCCATCGTCCCCGGCCCCGCTTGCCGACTCTATCTCGTCGGACATAGTCGTCTCCTTCCCCTCGACCTCGGTGGGATCGACGGGGCGTTTTACCTTGTTTGGGATCTGCTCGCAGAATCTCCGATAAACAATCTCGATTTTTAAAGAGTCGTGCCCGACGAATGGCTTCCACGTCCGCTTGTCCTCTTTGTAAAACCAGCGGACCTCCTCTGGCCCCAGCTCCGTGACGATGTCACCGCGGTGCCTGGAGCTGTTGGACCGTATGCGCTTCTTTGTTGCGACGTTCCCATCACTTTCGGTGTAGTTTGGGTCCATGTCCAGATAAGATGAGGCCGGATATTCCTCCCCGGTCAGGCCCAGCATCATGCCACCCTGGGATAACAGCGGCAGGTGTCTATCCAAGCCGGGCTGCGCTGGATCCTGGTCCTCAGCAGCAGCACTGTCGTCGTAGCTGGACACAAACACATCATTTGCCATGTCCCACTCGCTGCTGCTGACGGAGTTATTCTCCGAGCTCTGCTGGCGGATAGTCGCTCCCTCCGTCATGTCGCCCACTGTCCGGCCGCAGCTCGTTAGATCCATTTCATTGATACAACGATGCTCCGACGTCGGACTATTACCCCGGATTAGCGGATTCTTCCTCCACAGCTGCTAACATCTGTATACCGGACCGTTCTGAGCACGATTATGGTCCGTAACATAGCAGCTACAGGTTAACCAACTCTGGTCCGGACTGTTCACAGACACACCGCTGCGGCTGTGCACACTGCCGTGCCCGGGCTCCGTGATGACTGCTGGGATGATCAATAAACGGTCCTAGCTGGGACGTAATCTCAGCCTCGCCATGCTGTCAAATCAATTTCCTGTTTGGACATTCAAAATATAGTCCATACCACGAGAATATAGCTAGTATAGTATAATGCTGAAAATTGTGCAGAGGACTATATTTAATTAAAATACAACTGTCCGTGCAGTTGTATACTGTGTTTTTCAGAGCTGAGCCAGATAACGGCTCCATCAAGTATATTTCCACAGACGGGATTTTATTGTAAGGCCGGATGTGTTACCGTGGCTTTCTGCTGCGCTTTACCCACCTAGGTTTTTATCTTGAACACAACGACCTCAAATTGAGACTGATTTCAGTCAGTCAAATATTTCACACCAGCGTGTTATTTTGAAGTGACTATTGAGTTACTTTGCGTTTAAACTAAAACATGTAAACTAATACAGTGAAGCCCAGTGTTTTGTTCATCTTTTGTGACCTTCGAGGCCACCGTAGTTCTAGCTGTGGCGTTAGTGTCATGGCCGCTATGGAGCGAGTTTACTTTTAATAAATTTGCTTTTCTCTCGGACTCAAATAATGTAAAATGGCAGCCGTTTTCCTGGTCACGCTCTATGAGTACTCTCCTCTGTTCTACATCAGTGTGGTGTCCTTGTGTTTCGTTGTTACCGCTGCCGTCGTGCTCGGCTGGTAAGTGATATCTAGCCAAGTTAGCTTAGCCACAGTTCTGGCAGCAGCAGCTGGATGTTTTATTTTTACAGTATTTTCTTTACCAATTTCTCTTAATGACACCATAATCTACAACTGCCACATTCTTCAAAATCACATTCAAATCAACTGAGTTGACAGTGGAAGTTTAGGATTAGGTGCCCCTGCTACCAACCATTGATTTTGTGCTGGTGAAATGAAATTCTGTTGGATCTAGCACCGAGTAATACTACAGTCAGGATCACAAAGCAGCATGAGAATAATCTATCTGGTTTAATGAGGTGAATCATGAACAGGTTCTAGATTTGTTGCCAAATATGAGGCAGAGATTGAGATCCAGAGTGTTTCAGTAAAGTGGGTCTGACTTCTGACATCTGAACACATTTTCCCTTGATAGAAGATGAAGAGAGAAAGGACGATTACTTTTGTGCTGTGCTCACTGGCTCTCCGTCCAACAGGTTTGGTTTCGATGTCCCTGCGATTCTTCGCAGCTCAGATGAGACAGAGTCCATCCTTCCAACCCCTGAGAAGCAAATGGTCCAGGTGACGAATCCCTTCGCCTTGGTGATGGGCTATGGGACCGCATCTGTCACCGGTGAGGACCATCATCATCAATAATATAGGATAGTGACTGGGAATGGTAGATTTGTCCTAACCCTAATTTTACTTTGGGATGTGAAATGCACTCACTATCCACCAAATGTAACAAAGACATTAAAGGGGATGAGTTAACCCCTCCTGTACCGCATGTGTAAAAGAGGTTTTGTGAGGCTCCCATGTGTGGATGTCTGTACGCCAACAATGTAACTGTAATGTAACTGCCAGGGGGCCTCAGGCCGAGCACGGTGTGTGACCCAAGACTTCCGAAGAACATTGAACACCAGGGCCCTCAGTGCACACAGCGCAAGCTGACCACTTGGCCACTGGGTGCTAATAGCATGAGCTAACCCTTACAGCCAAATTTGCTGCACTAAAAAGCCAGCTAGATAACTAGCTATCAGCCTAAAATTCAGCTGTCTAACTAGTTAGATGGCAACTGAACTAGTTAGTTAAGTGGCATTTGTTCGCAGGTCGTCTGTGTGATAGGGGTATAAGATAAAGGGGTAACTAGCTACAGTGGGTTGAATAAATGTTAAAACAGCATGCTATACTCATGATGCTTTAATCAAAGCTATTAGCAAGCTAATTATTAAAGCTATTAGTTCAAAACATGGGATGGCTGTGGAAATAAAAACCTCATTGAGACCTTATTAGCTAGCCCAAATGAAGTGTGCTAAATGGACATTGTGTTGTTGTTACAGACTAGCACACTGTGGTTATCATTTAATATTGTTGTTTTAAAATTTATGTAGAATTGTCTAATCTTTATGTAATCTGATTATATATGTGGACAGATGTTTTATATTGTCTAGAGCACAACAAAAATACAAGGCAAGATAAAACTGATTTAAAAGTACTAAAATGGCTTATTTTTGAAGTTGATGTATATAGGTAACCAATAATTAAAAAAACAACCAAAATATTGAGCATATAATTTACGACACCGGCTGTTCAAGCTTGGCTGATACTGTTATGCTAGCAGTTTTGCAATTTGGTTTTTCACAATTTGGTCTCCCATTAGTATATAATTTCTCCCTCGAATTTAGCTACAACCCCCCCAGTTTGTCAGTATGTCAGTATCTTAAGCATGTGCCAAACATGTCTCAGCTCATTGTCACTTATTTCAATAGACTCTGACCTTGTCAGACAGCTAGATTTTGACAATCTAGTGGATGCTTTTGTGAGGAGGAAGGCAAGAAAGACACCAATATAGGAAGAGGGGGCCTCCATGGGCCTAACAGACCATGAGCTGGCCCTGTAAGTATCCCTTAGTTAATCATTTCTGGTTACTGAATACATATACAATATCTGTTCTGGGTCCATTGTGGAGTTGAAAGCATTTGTATGATCTGAAAATCTCCAATGAACCAGTTGGACAGCTATGAATATGTACAGTAATGATTCTTCAAGCCTCCAGATGTCTTTTTTTATTACTACCTTTGCGTTGTATCCTTTCCTTTCATATCCTGGTCCATGGTGACATTAGAAAACTTCTCCTTGCAGATGGTGCATCAGTAAGGCCTTTTTGTCTGGAGCCCTGCATCCTGAGCTGTTTCTGGGGATGTGAGGTCATCGCCGTCCAGGGAGCACTGCAATCTCACCAGCACGGGCCGAGGCTCAGTACCCCCCAACATTTTCAGGAGGCCTTCCACCTACGTTACCACCACAGCCAGAGTTTCCAGTATCCTTTACTGTCCTAACAAAGACTTACCAGAAACTGAATGTGCCTGTCGGTGCATGGGGTAACAAAAAATGTCCTGATGGGAGAAAAGGGTTCTGTTTACCAACACACAATGCTACATTCTGTGATGTCCCAGATTAAATCATCAAAGGGTTTAAATATGGGTACCAGCAAGTGCAGTTTACATATGCTTGCTGACGATGACAATGCAATGACATCACATATCACTGTGATGCTCATCCTCCATTTTTATCAATCTACACTTAGTCTGACCATGGTAATCATGTTTAAATTGAGACACAACCCTTCCATCATGTCATCAGTGGTTTTCTGTTCTTTACTTCACTTCACTATAGCTGCAGTGGAATTATCCTGAGGTGATATCCCATCCATGTTTGGCCCCTTATCTGTGGAAATATGTCTCCAATATGTATTGGCACAGCACAAAAGCATCCCCTCACAGCAGTCAGTGCTCTCATTCTATCATAGTGACATATTATATATGCCCCTGATGGCTGAGGCAGTTATCTTTTTGGCTGATGTGCATTCTTCCTGGTCAGCCTCTTTGACTCCACCGTCCCAGTGTCAGCAGTGACAACAATGAGGAACACCACACTCAGATTCCTGCTGAACAGGGGATCACAGACTTTGGATTGTTGCCAAGGGCACACTACCCTCTTGTGGCTGTGCTGACGCTGGCAGAGCCAGAAGCCAGAGACATGTACAACATTGTGAGTCCATCTATACATGTTGGGAGGTGTCAGATGAGGAGAGTGAAGGAGGTGGAATTGTATACATATAATATACCTGATCACAGCAAAAAAGCAATTGAAAATACACATTTAAAGAAAGTCTTTTTGCTGTCTTTCCTCTTTCAGGTGGCCAGTGTGACCGTTATTCATGTTCCTGATGACAAATACAGCCTTTCTGCTCGGATTCTTTTTCAATACCTTCTCACCTCACAGGGGAACATGTTCGAGTTAAAGGTATGGTACCTTTTTGGTTTAAGCAGGTGGTTCCTGTTTTTTTCTCAAGCCCAGAGTCAGGCGATCCATACTTTGTATAAAAGCTGTGGTTAGCTGAAAGAGTTTGTAGCATTGAATATTGTGATTGTTCCTCTTGTTCATACTGGCAAAGAGCTGCCTTCTTAAACATATCCCACTGTAAAAATATACCATCCTCATGTTAAATATTAATATTATTTGAATCTAATATTTTTCTCAGCCCTACATATTATCAGGTTAATTTTTGTGCCATTAGAGTGCAGCTTAGAGGGAATTTGGCACTAAAAACACTAACTTTGGAAGATGACTGCATCTTTACACAAAACATGCTGCTGTTTGTTTGCCCATTAGGTGCATTTCCTGCTCAAGCTGTTGTAATAGATATGAATGAATTGAAAAGCAAATAAACTACCGTGAACTGTGATCGATAAATGTTGGTATGTTATTAAGAGGCGTCGTTAGTGTCTCATCCTCTCATTAGGTGACAGTGCACGAAGGCAGTGCACACATTACACAAGTGTCGACCAACCCTGCTGATTAACTGATATCAACCACCTCCCATCACTCATCACATACTTCACTTATATTATTACATATATCAAAATGTAGCTGACTGCTCTGTGTATTAACTAGAAGCAATACTTATAATAGGTCTCAGGATTTCATTGAATACAGATTTTTAATAACTCCACAGACTGCTGATTATCCCCAGGATATAATTCAACTTGATAAGGTGATCAGTATGTTAATCTGTCCATCTGTTATCGTTTAGTTTCCAGAGCAGAACTTCACAAAGCTTCATAATTAGGATAATATTTTGACATCATAATGAGAGAAATCACAAAAATTGAGGTGACTGTGATAACAAATTATCTTCTCTTTCAAGTTTTAAAGCTTTCAAGATATGCTGTTAAACTGAAAGGTTACCTCACTAAAAAAGTTAGATGAGTGCAGGTCAAACATTTTGACGTTACACTATTGTTTCTTTGAACCTTCAAAGAACCAGGGGCCTCATTTATAACTGTTGCGTACGCACAAAACAGGACCTGAAAGTGGCATACACCACATTCAGGCAAACGTTGGGATTTATAAACTTGACGGGAGAATGTGCACTCTTCCACGCTAGCTCTGACCCATGCGTATGAACATTTAGGAGACAGGAAAATGACGATGTAAACTTGAGGTGGTGAACTGAAGCCAGATTGATCCACTTCATCATTAACATTAAAACCAACAGTGTTATTTGTGCTCATAACTGTTCCATACGAAACCTTTAATTGAAAAATATATAAAAACAACTTACAGCAAATTACGTTCAAATACCATTTAACAGCAGAGTTACAGAGCCAAGTCATTAATATTTTTTAATAATATCTTCTAATACTGTGCGTGTATTATCAAGGATGAGTGTGTGTAAAATCGCTGCAGTGAACGTGACTGTGCCATCAGGCACACAGATGAACTGGAGATCACTCTCAAAAAATAAAGAGACTGTTCACTTTCAAACTTCTATTTCTATCCACTGATGTCAGGTAATCGGTCCGATTGCTCTATATATAAATACTGCGGTGACACTTGTGCGTAATGGATGCATGCACATGGAAGGATGAGGAGGAAACGAGTGTTCCGCAATCACAAAGTTTTTTTGTCCCATGATGACTGATCAGCTGATATACCCTGTAAACAATTGTCAGTAAACTGCTGGCAGCAGGGTTGTAGTCTTGCAATTTCTGTTTACAAGTTTACAATTAGCATCAGCCTGTACAATTTTGTTTTAAATGGAAATTCAACATAATCTCAAATACAGTATAATGTAATTTAATGTAATAGCACCACGGACGACAGTTAATTCCTATAAATTGAACTCCTCTTTACCAAAACCTTGGTTCACTATTTTAAAGTGATATTCTGTACAACATATACTGAATGATTAAGGAAACTAAAATGCAGCAACCAAAATATTCTATAGAAAAGAGGAGACTTAGAACAAGATTGATTGAGTAACCCAACATTTATTTCTAAAAGGCAACACCAATTGAAATACTTGCTGTTTTTTTGTTGATAGAAACAAAGTTTCATTACAGTTGGAGATTTCAGCGATGCATAACAGAACAGTTATCAGTATGTTAATTAAATGTGATAAAACCAATAAACCTTGTAAAACACTTGGAGAAATGATGCATCTTGACACTGCAAGTATTAGTAGGACAAAAACTTTAATCCCACAAACAATCTATAACCAGTGATACTGAAATATAAACTGAAAAATATGAAAGATTAATATTCTTAGCCAGTCAGACTTGAATGGTCCCAGTAAAATAAGAGTGCCTTAATCAGATAAATCTGTTAAACTATTAATTTGACAACACAAGATGCAAGATGCATCGTCCTTTAAACGCTGACATATTTAGAACTATGGTTTCTGAGGTATTTTGTGTGAAGCACAGACGATGGGAACTCTGAAATCTCATTGCATGGATGACCAAGGAGTGACATTCATGAAGTAAATACATCCAATAACTGATCCGAATTTGAAATAAAGTGGAGGATATAGGGTCTGCTTAGATACTGCCTGGAGAGAACGCTCTCATTGACCTATGAAATTCCACTCAAAGTCTATGAGGTTGATTGTGACAGATTTCTTCTGAATGACTCTCCCTGTCCTCCTGGAGACGAGTCCCCCAAACGGCTTTTGTTCCTCTTTCTGGGTTGTTTCAAAAGAAGCATCGACAAAACACAGGAGAACACAAGAGATAAGAGGTTGGATAGAAATAAAGTCTATGATATATGATGTCTATAATACATTGTTTATGAAGTTAAGGTTGAAAATACATGTGAAAAATGTGGGAGAAGAAAGAGAAAATGACAGATGGCCAGCACAAGCTTTACCTTGTACAGACAGCTTCCCAGTTAAAGATGTGATTAAACAGTGTAAACAGAGCAGCAAACCCTGTCACAAAAGTTAGGTGTATGCCCCCACATATGATCCTCAAGGCTGATCATCCAGTATCCAACTGTCACAGGCACCTTTCCACCTGAAACATGAATCAAGAGTCATCTCAAAAAGCATCTTGACTTTTGCAAACATCTCTAATAGGAAGAAAATTCATGGTTTATTTATTATTAATACAGAACCCATCTGATATGCAATATAAGATGTGTTATGAATACATAGCAAGCAATATTAGACGAGGAGTCAAAAGTAGGTTGAGTGTCCTTTCGCCACCACTGTGGAAGACAGCTGTAGAGCACAGACAAAAAAACTGTGGTGAAAACATTAGCTTTATTAGATGAGGATTAATAAGGCAACAATTCATTGCAGTATAAATGAAAAGAGAAGAGGAACGAAATAGACAAATGTGTCCATCTGAAGTCTTTGTAAAGTGGTTCCTTCGGCAGCTGGACAACATGCTAATATTACACACTATTAGTTCAACTTCAATACCAAATAAGATGTAACATCATCAAAGCTGTAGTGGAGTTGAAAATGTACAGAAGAGGACAAACTCACAATAATGCTCCTAGCTGCAAACCAACTGACCATGCAAAAAGCCAATACGATTAACTTTTAATTACTATATAATTACTTAGAAATTGGCCTGACACGCAAAATAATTATTAAAAAGTAGCTTTACTGCTGTACTCACATGTCACTGCATGGCTAATTCAGAGGACCACATGCAAGTGCTGCAAGCTAGCTAAGTTACACTTCTAATCAGTCTGAGTTTTTTTAAAGACAGTAAAAGTTAGCAAAAAATGCAAGGCAGATAAAGTTTATTTCTGCTTACTGAAGACTAGCTCATAAAATGCAGGATTCAGATGGATAATCCTCTGAAAGAGTTGGCTTCATGACTTTGTGTTCCACATGTCTTCTAGAAGTATAGTAGCATTCCGTTTTTGCAGGACCTCTCTGCCGTTGATTCTGACATCCTCCCAGAATGCAATGCTGTTTACAGTATATTGCAATAATATATTTTAATATTTTAAGCTTCTCATAAATATTTCCCAGAATGCATTGTTTTCTACAGCACAGTACTGTTTTAATGGAAAACAGAATGTTAGTGTCAGAATTTGGCCGGTTTCTTACAGCAATACGTTATAGTGTAGATTCTGTAGATTCTGTAGATCCGTGATCTTTGTGCTGAACAGTCTGAATACAGTCTTACACAGACCCGACGGAACCATCCCAGTACGAACATATGCATATAAATATAATTCTGTTAAATTCTATAGATTAGGGACATCACAGCTGTCTCTGAATTTAATAATCCTGTAGTTTAATTTGCATAGCAGAGTGTGAGTGACCCTCAAAGCTTAACTATACTAATAATCAAATCAAGTTTTATTTGTTACCCATATTCGCCAATTACACTTTGCCTCATAGGTTAGTGACAACAAAACAGTAATTACAACATTCACAATAAAAGACAGCATCTAACATAAATTGAGAGGTGTATCAATGTTTAAAGTATTTATACAAGAGAAAATGAAGACATGAAGGGAGCAGCAATGTAATCTCTTTCCTTGCTTTTGTCAACAGACTGCTGCTAACATAAGGAAAAAGTCAGTGGCCTCTGATGTTGTTCTGGTCATGATGCCATAGGAATAGTCAAGTCTTTAGGGTTCTATATGAGGGGCAGATTTAAAACTGCAGCAGAGGTATCCTGAATTTGGTCCCTTATATTAGTCAGGCTCCTAAAACACCTGGATCCTTCATCACTCATAATACACGTGGAGAGCATCTTTTCATTTGTCTCTGTCAGTCTGATTGTAACAGCCCCTGGCTGGCAAAGCAAGACGCAGAGAGTTCCAAACTGATGCGTCACGGCTCTTTATTCAAACATTACATCGTGGCGCCGTAGAAACACCGTAAAACTAGAATGACAAGTACAACATAATCATTTAATAAAAGACAAATATAACCGTTAAAATACCTAAACATCAGGTAACCAAACAAATAACCACGCGCGACAAGTTTGACGGGTTAATGTGACATAGCGACTCCCATTCCGCACTACCTGTAGCAAAGTGAATAAAACCTGCTTCCTACCTCATTCCGCTCAGCGAGGGGTGTTAAACAAGGATTAAAAATGTCCGTAAGGTAAGGAATCGCCATACAGCTGGCGTCCTGTCGTTTCCGCTGCTACCATCCTTGAGACGCAGCTGTACGGCAGGTGTTTTATATCGGCTTGGACCGGAAGCAAGGGATTTGGTGTATTTATTAAATTGGTCCGCAACATTTGTGGTCTATTCTCAGTGACATGAGAGGTTGTACCACATGACCTTCTATAATCTTGTGTTGATGAAATGTTTCTGCCATGCAATTGTTAACATCAGGTTTTCTCTACTATGACGCTTAAAGTACCTGCTGTGATCAAAGTTATGCCTCCTGTCATCTGCAGCCTCTGTTCATGTCAGCTGACAGCGGGGGGGTGCTGGGGCCTCCTGACACAGAGCAGAGCACCTCTCCCAATCAACCCACAGAGGAGGCACACAGACGGGAACAGAGGTCTGTGCTGGAGGACGAGGACTGGTCGGAAGGGACAGGCAGAGACTGTGTGGTCTGTCAGAATGCAGCAGTGAACAGGGTGCTGCTGCCCTGCAGACACGCCTGTGTGTGTGACCACTGTATGTCACACTTCCAGCACTGCCCCATTTGCAGGGCATTTGTCCTGGAGTCGTTCGCACTGACACAAGAACCAGTTGTAGAATGGTGACTCCCCACTCTGTCAGTGTGGGATGTGTCAGTGTCACTTATTAGATAATATGCAGTGAGGCAGTCATCACTGTTAAAGAAGCTCTGAATTTACATAATGTTACACCCAGTTTCCATAAATGGAACCATTATTGGAAAAGTTCAGCTGGACTGTAGACATGTTCCAAGTTGCACTGCAGCAGCTGTAAAGAGTACTGACCACTCCATTAGACTGCCTCCAGCATACTCAGTGTGTCCATACTGTGGGACAGCTGTGGCTGAGGGGTTGAATGGTCGTCCTCCAACCAGAAAGTTGGCAGTTTGCTCCCAGTCTTCCCCATCTGCTTAAGTGGCCTTGGGCAAGATTCTGAACCTCGAATGGCCCCTCAGAAAAAAAAACTGCTGCCCATAGATGCACTGTATGAATGTGTGTGTGTGAATGGGTTAATGTAAAACTGTACTGTAAAGCACTTTGAGTGGTCATCAAGACTAGAAAAGCTCTATATAAATACAGACCATGTACTGTTCGTTTGCTGTTTTCCAGTTAAACTGTGCACTGACTACTGAATGAATATAGTGTGTTCGGTGTGACAGCAGCTGGATTTACAGCAAACGTAGTCCCATACATCTGCCTCAACATAAGTTGTCAATACTGGTCAAACATTCGTCAAAGATCACCAATGCTGTCAAATGGGTAATGGAGCTGTAACACAATCACAGTTCTGCTGCTGTGCCACCACAGACATTTAAATTCATCATTACATGTACTGTGGTTCTATCTGTACTGAACCAGTCCAGCTGAATTGGTCAGGTGGTAGCTTGAAATATTTGAATAATATAACATGTTAGGAATGGGACTGATGATTTTAGTAGATAGGTATATTATGAACTACATAATATACAAACATTGAATATGTTGTGGCTAAACAAAGCTGCATGATTTTTATCTCACATTAAATTGTAATATTTCCATGTACAGATTTAAATATCACCCATGATATAAATGTATTTGTACTAGAATGTTAGTTTGACTTTTCACAGCAGCAGTATTTATTAACCACAGCCAATACAAATGTTTCATCTGACTCATTGTACATGAAGGTGATTGTAAACCAGGAGCTTTAAGATCAATTTGACATGCATGTATTGTTGTAAGCCTGCCTATGGATTGAATGACAATCAGCAGAGGGCGCTACCAGGTCCATACACAGTCACACAGAAGATTAGGGTTTGAAGGGCCATGAAGCTCATACTCTTGATGTTAACTTTTCATTTGAAATTGTTTAAAGTTTTGAATAGTGATGTTGGTCAGCCTTAGCTAGTAAGTGCACATTGAGTCAAGAATACCTTTTGTCCATTACTATTTGCATGATCAGGAACAAAGTTTCCCACTCGAAACACCAGGTGTTAAATCAGTTCTGAACACTCAGCAGACAAGTGATGAGACATAAGAATGACATAAGACGGAAGAAAAAGAAAAACGCACAACTTACAATAGTTTGTTATATTTCAGTACATGAAGTTATTTTATAGAAGTGGAAACAGGAGATAACGAGTGAAAGTTGGGACAACGTCCTCTTTCTAATGTTGCGTCCCACAAACAAAAACCTGTCGTCTCTGGCCTTGTAGCATAGAGCACAGCAAATCCATGACAATGTAATGAAAAAGATCAGGTAGACAAAATGACTATGACACACTTAGGGTTTATACAGGCTTGTAGTCCAGTTTGGACTCAAGCTTCTTTGAATCAGCCACTTTCCGCACAGCTTTCATGAAGTCTTCCTGAGTGACATACTCCCGGTCAGCGCGGATGGCAAACAGACCTGCAGCCACACAACAGATGTTATTGGACAACACAAATTGAGAAAAATCTAATTATTGATTATACTGAAAGACAGATTCACGTCCCACCTGCTTCTGTGCACACGTTTCTCAGATCAGCTCCATTGAAGCCGTCCGACAGTTTCACTATGGCCTCATAATCTGAAAACAAGCACAAGGAATGGTTCTGCTATGTGAGTTCACCATTGAGAGGAGTAATGAGCATTGCTGCTGCAATTACAAATGGTTCCTTGTGATTAAATTAGTTACAGTTACACCAGTGAAGCTATGCATTAACATCGTTCTTTCATGACATCTGTAGGGAGGACTAGGGGACGTTGTGCAAACATGGACATTTCAAACATTGGCACCCTGAGTGAAATGTATAAATAATTGTGTTTGTGCTCAAAATACAATAATTGGTATTCAAACTAATTAAATTTGAAATTGAAATCCCCTCAAAAACTGTTTTCTTCTCACCATATTGTGGTCATGTAGATGCTATTGGCTGCTGACACTGTGCTTAAAATGTAATGTCTCAAACACCATGCAAGTACAATTTGATTCCTTGACTGCACAACTAAATCTACATGGTTTTATCAGTATATCATGTTTGTATGTGAAAACACACTGTGGAGAAGCCCAGAAAATGTGTTCAGGATTGTGACAGTTGAGTGCACAGAAATAATAAACAGGTATGCATCTGATGATTATTTCCCAATCATTTCGTGTATACATTTGTTCTGTGAAATAGCCAAGAAAAGAGTTAAACTAATGAATGAAAATTTGGGAAGTGAGGGGACGAGGACAGACAATATGGAATTGAGAACAGAATTTTACTGTGACGAAAGAGTCATTTGTAAAGAATGTTTACACCAGGGGTCTGCAAGTAATTTGGGCTGCAGGCCAACTTTTTTCTTCATTATATGGTGGGCAAGAACATAGACAGTTGTTTAAAAAAAATTTTTTTTAAATGCAGATGAATTTGTGACAGATTGTTACAGAATGCTTAGTTAACTGCTTCACTCTAGTTAAATTCAGGTCAAAAAAAGTACACACACACACACACACACACACACAAACAGTGTGCTTTTAATTTGTAGACAGGATTGCTACAGACAAAGTGAATGTTGCTACCATAACAGAGATCGGCACCCGCGAACGTCACTCGGAAATTGTGAGAAAAATAATCAAAAATATCTGCCGGGTCAGATATCATTGCTGGCAGGCCAGTTTTGGACCACGGTCTGCCCGATGCCAACCACTGCTTTACACAAAGGCTGCTTGTCTTATTCCAGGTAACGTGTTACACATGAGGTAAGAGGCAGAGCACAATACCAGCATCAAACTACAGACTGAAATTAAATCAAATAAAACATCTGTGTAACAAGTTAGTAAGACAAAGAAAGTCACTAATTCAAGACACCAATAGTTTTTGTGTTGAATCAGCACATAATTCTCCTATTCAGGGGCAACAGAGGAGGTTGGATGGATGCTCACTGACCTATTTCTCCGTGCTTGGTGATGGGACTTGAGTGGATCTTTAGGATGTCCAAGCGAGCCTGTTCATTGGGTAGTTCAATGTCTGAAGAACACACAAAGAAATTTGTTTTGCTGTGTGTTTTCATACAGAGCTGACAAACAGATCATCAACAGAGACAGAAGGAGATCTTACGGATTTTACGATCCAGTCTGCCAGGTCGCAGCAGGGCGGGATCCAGGGTGTCAGGTCTGTTGGTGGCCATGATCATCTTGACTCTGTGCAGCGTGTCAAAGCCGTCCATCTGGTTAAGCAGCTGAAGAAACACACATACGGTCCATTAAACAACTCAATCACTGCCTTTAATTAATTTATCTATTGCACTGACTTTCATGGTTTCACTTACAATTACTAATAAGTAACAGCACCTTTCAAGACAATGCTCCAGCTGTGCAGTTTTAAGTTTACAGACAGAGTCAAACATGCTGCTCTCAGCACGTTAGTCTGCAGACGGACTGTAGCGTGCTTCAGCTCTCATTCTGTTTGTCTGTACATACAAGCTTCTTCATCAGAAAGACTCAGAATGGATGCCCTTCAGAGCAAGTGAGAGGAGTTAGGAGGAGCCGAGTGAATCACGGCATTGCAGCCCTACTATGAAACATTGTTTCACCCACTTGGGAAATATTAGTGTTCAGTGTTGATATTGTGCCAGGGGCCACAGAACACATTTGTGTTCACACACACGTGGCCAAAACGTCCCAGACCCCGATCTCAAGACACATTGAGGACACATTTGAGTCTGATCACACCTGTATAACTCAGGATAGATGTTTATACCAAGTCTGATCGGGGTCATAGTGATAACCTGGACCTGTCTCTTTATTGCTATATGCCATTTGAAATGCCTTTTTGCTCATTTAAGCAATTTTGGCCTTGAGATTAGGGTCCCTGTACTGCTGCTGTGATTGTAAACAAGCCCGATTGACTGGAAGATATATATTTTGAGCAGATAAAAATGCAATTTTGCTTATCAATCTAGACTCAATAACTTATTATTATTAGAGGTATGCATAAGGGATGAGCGAGGACATCTGTATTTGTTCAACCATCAAAATGATCCCTATACGTACTCGGAAGGGGTTGGACTTAAATCGGAAAGTGGGCAGGGTTTAAACCGGAAGTTTGTATTTTTTGTTTTGTTTATTAGAACAGCCGTAGAATTGAGCTTCAGATCAGTGTTTTTGATCACAAGAGCAAGAGAACTATTCAGAACAAGTTTTTTTACACTTTAGTGAATAAACTTCAGTAAATCAATGATCACAACACATGCAGCATTAAGAAGTATTAAGTAAAATGCAGGTTTTCATAAACATACTCAAATTTCAAAAAATTACATTTAAACAGTGTTATGTTTGTGTGTGTGGCTGATCACAGGGCTTGTTTTACTAACTGTCGTAGTTTTTTTGGGGGGGGTAGTGTATTTCTTATAAGTGCATGCGCAAAATCGCTGCTTGATTCACTGACAAGTGCGCACCAGCTGATTTTGTTCTCACCACCATACGTATTTTTGTGAATCAGAATCATTGAAAATTGACAGACGCATGTCCGCTCTCTGCAATTACCATACTGCCACGCCTCCAACTTAAAACTTTAATTTCAAGGAAAAGATAAAGATACATTTTTATTCCATTTCATTAATGTGCATCTATCCTGATCTCACCCTAAAACAGTGGTGGTTATAATTATTCAGCAGTGGAAAATCGCTAAAACAATGAATGTAGCAGAAAAAACATGAATCGATTATGTTCAGTCACTGCATCAATGCAGTCTTTCACATTATGTCACGTATTGTACCACAAGTGTGTCTTCATTACCTCCATCAGTGTCCTTTGAATCTCTCTGTCAGCAGAGGTTCCCTCAGAGAATCGACGTCCACCTACATGGAATAAGGCACATATGACAGAACATGTGGTCAAGAGTTAGGGAACACAAGGTTTTAGGTTTTAACGCAAAACATAATCAATTACTTCATGTAGTTTATTATATATAATTTAGCTTCTCCAAATTATTTAACTTTTACTGACAAAACAAAACTTTAGGCATCTATTTTTTTACTCATTAGCAATCAATATAATCAGATAGTATGTAAGGCTGTGAATGCACCTGCAAGCAGAGTAGATGAGAAAATGCACATTGCCTTTAATAACAATTAAACCTAAATAAAAAATGCATAAGCCCCAGGAAAGACAAGTAGATTGTAGGCATCACTCACCGATGGCATCAATCTCATCCATAAAGATGATGCATGGCTGGTGGTCCCTGGCATAGTTGAACATCTCTCTAATCAACCTGGCACTCTCACCAATGTACTTGTCCACAATTGAGCTGGACACCACCTGCATTGTACACACGTCAGTACACAAAAACACACAAAATCACCTGACCTACTGCACCGCAGTATGGCACCACTCTCTGAATGGAGCTGATACATACCTTGAGGAAGTTACAGTCCAGCTGACTGGCTACTGCTCTGGCAAGAAGAGTCTTTCCAGTACCTGTTGTAGAGAAATCTCAGTAAGTCACTTTTTATAATCATCATTATTATTATTATGATTGTACAAGTTCAGTTGAATAATATGAATCATACATAAGATTTGCATGAGATACACACACAGAAAAACATACCTGCATTATTTGCAAAAACAAATATGATGTGTATTCATGGAGGTCACTGGTGAGTGATGTAGCCTAATACAGATGGGAGTGTCCTTAGTGAACTACTAACCTGGAGGCCCATAGAGCAGGCAGCCTTTAGGGGGGATGATTCCCACTCTTTGGAAGAGCTCAGGGTTGGTCAGAGGCAGCTCAATAACCTGCCACAAAACAGCAGTTTTGTTTTAGACTCAACGACCAGAAAAATTGTCATAACTTCATTATCTACAACAAAATCTATTCAACCAAAGCCCAACCATACAATTTTCATCTCATAAAACACTCTACAAGAGCCTCTGTTTAATAACATCAGATACTACAAATTCTGCCAAAGCATGCATCAGAATGTGAGCAACACAATCCTGCCAAACTGGAAGTGTGCATCCTGAGTGATACAATTGCAGGTTGTTATACCTCTCTCAGCTCACGGATCTGTTCAGACAAGCCTCCAATTTCAGAGTAGGAGACGCTGCCAGGGTCCTCATGAGACATGTTGTACACCAGAGGGTCCACCTCTCTGGGAAGGTACCTTTACAAGAACAGGAAACACATGGTGAGCACATAAGCATTACCAGCTGTGCATTTGTTTTGGACATTTTCTATATCAAACCTTTGTGATATATTTATAGCTTGATGGTTCAAACTGTACACAAAATTCACAGTTTAAGACATACTACATACAGTATATGTAGTCACTAGGGCTACAACATCAAAGTAGTGGGTGTGTAAGGGGAAAATTTGGAACAGTAAAGAGAAGAACACTAAAGAACATGTTGGACTGGACTTGATTTCACATAAAACTAAGTTAAAAAAAAAAAAAAAGAATAGTAAAGGGGATGTGTGTGCATGTGTGTCTCTCCCACAGTGTTAACGTCAAGAGTTTAATCCGTATACTTGCACTGAACACCAGAGATTCTAAATAGTTTCTTCGGAGGACATGTATGTGTGAACACAAATGTCCGAGTGAGAGCCTCCAGACTTTCTCCCCCTGGCCCCCTAGTGTAAAGTCTGCAGAATCCAATTTGTGACCACAGCAGGGGATCCCCCTATGGATTCACCCCGAACGAGTGGGGGTTGAGTGGTCGAGTGGTGTCACAGACGTAGAAGACACCTAAGAAGATGTCGAGAGTTTGTGGTGGTAAGTGTCGACGCAGGGTGTCAATGTGCTGTAAACAATATCATGTGATCTAAGCAGGGGAATTAATACATTATGTCCTGCCTCCGTCAGCTGCACCACCCTGAATCTTGTGAAGAATTTGTTGCTTGTGGAGAATTTGTTGCTGTGGTGAAGACGTCTGAGCAGACTTGTGCATGTGTGAAAGGAAAACCGTCCAGACACAATTCTGCAGATATCCCCCGCAGGTGATGTCTGAAAGCGGCTTAAGACAGCAAGCTATAAAATAAAACATCTTCCCTCAGGACAAAAAGATGTAACAGCATTTCACATGTAATGTGTGTAGAGGCCATCTTCTGCTACAGTGTGGGCAGGATCTGAAAGACTTACTGTATCACCCCACATAACCTATTTCTAACTCACAAATTTTCAGTTCAAGGTCCAGAATAACACATGTACAGTTAGAGCCTCATTAGCCCCTGAGACAGTTTCACAGATTCAAAGTGATGATCACAACCAGCCTACCTCATAATAGTGAGCGTGGTCATGTCCAAAGCCACTCTGGTGCCTGGCTTCAGCTGCGACTTATCCAACTGAGATGAAAGATTTTATCAATTAGTTTACAGGGCAGCATTTACTGAGACTGCTTTGTATGTCAACCGTACAAGTTTGACAAACTTCCTGTGCATTTACAACATACAGATTTAAAACATACCCTACAATTCAATAATGCAAGTTGAAGAAACAGTCACCACGTGGTAAGTGGTAGGTATTATCATGTCACTCCTATATTTTCCAAGCTGTTCAGAGACTGGGCTGTGTTGGGTTAGTAGGTGCTGATGTATCCTGGTGCCTGTAGCCTGCAGCAGAGATGAGGAGTGGACTGCAGCAGTCCTGTCAGCTCTCTTCTTTCTAACTCGAGACATTTTATTATTTTTCTAACTTGTAGATACAAGCAAATTTGTTTGGTCTATTTTATTTTTTGTTTGACATAAATGTTTTTCAGTCTCAAAAGAATATATATGCCACACTCGAATCTTGGCGACACACTAGTTATATGGTGTAATAAGAAGTCATTTAGCAATAAAAGTTGTGTCCTGAATCAGAAGGGGCTCAGAAACCCCAGAGAAGTTAAGAAATAAATTACAGGACTCTAGATGCCATGAGCACGTACCTGTCTGCGGCATCCAACCACATATCGAGGGCCATTGGTAGCCTTGACAATGACTGAAATTTCACACACACAAAAATTCACATTAGCATCAAGTGTCTAGGTAAACAATAAAATAATGTAATTGATACACTCTGTGCTATGACACATGTAAAGAGATGTGGGAGAACTTACATTTCTCTTCGGTCAGCTGTTTGAGCACTTCTCCAACAATCTACAAGGAACAAGGCAAAGCTTTGATTAGTAACGACAGAGTGAACTACCATGGCACTCAATGAGCGCATACCCAAAAGTCACCCTTAAGTGTTTGAGTCCACAAAACAAAAGTGTTTTATGGACTCAAACATTTCAACCACCCCTCCATTGGCAGAGTGGTGAGTAGATAATGAGTGAATTTTCATTTTTCTGTAACTATCTGTTCATCTCCTGGATCCATATCAAAAGGGATTCTTTACAGACTCATCCCAGAACCTACCAAGGTAATCCCTCCAATAGTTGCGTAATACTACAAACTAACAGACAAACAAAACAAAACAATTTTCTTGACAGAGGTAAATGGCCTGGTGTTTTGAAGTAATCAAATAGACTGTCCGCCCAACCTTAGTGTCTTTACTGATGACTGAAGGATATGACTGAGGGAGCTAAAACAGCACAGAACAGCTAAGTCTTGGTTAAATAAATAGTAATCTTTTCTTTGATCACTAGATAAAAGTAGCTTGAGGTTAAGTACATTGTCATCTTATTTTGTGGATCCAAGGTCAAATATAGATTGATACTCAGAACCTAAATATATATATACCATGCATACCTAACCATGAGTACTCTGTGTTTCGTGTTGGAACCACGAAGACCGCGCTGCCCAGAGCCGACATGAAGAAATGACAGATCTTATTACCTGTCCGACACTCTGCAGAGCCTTCAAGTCGTTCTCTGACTTCTCATATTGTTTGGTTTGTTCTCTCAGTTGCTCTCTCACTGGAAAAGAAACACAAAATTCAACACAAACTCACATACAACGCTTTGTACCACAAACAACAAACAGTCCTCGCTGAGTTCACATTAGCTGTCCATATTTAGCTTAGCCCAAAGCTCCTGATAGCCTTGGCAGTGCAACACTTGACGTTAACTGACGTTAAATTAATTTCCATTGACCAGCTTATGACTGTCTGGTGAGTGTCGATTATGTTTGCTCCTCGTAAGCTAGGTTAGCTGTGCTAGCGCTGGCCGCTTCACTTCCATTCATTTCCTCGAAGTTGCTAACTGCATGACAAGGCACTAACTACCTGCCCGGCTAGCTGATGCTGGCTACACAGTAATATGGACCTCTCCACAGCAGATACGATGTTTAACTGCTACACGACCAACTATCGAGTTAAAACGTCTCTTACATTCTTTTAACCGCCCGTCAACTTCTTTGTGTTCGAGTAATTTTTTTCTGTAATCCTGCAGTCCTTTCTCTCTGCCGTCCGCCATGATGCCCAACTGACTTATGGGCAATTCTTCTTCTTGTTTTTCTGGGTTTCCGTCAGGTTTGGTACGGCACACTGCTGCCTCCCTCAGGTTGGGACTAATCGCTCAGGGGAATATAAAGACCAATATAATACGGACTAACCAAACAGTAGTTGTAAACGTTGTGGTTATTATCTTCTGAAATGGTAAAATATGCTTCAAATGTGTCGATTTCTGGTGCACCATGAACAAATCAGTTTAAAACCCCTTACTCTAAATCCAGAAAGCAGAATTAGGCTTTAAAAAGATAATTGGAAATTTAATGCAGACCTTTAAAGTGACAACGGGTATGTTAAAATCATCAGAGTGTGAACATAATTTTTTTTAAATGATTAGAACATAAGTACTTGGAGCAGTAGATGGAGTACTTTAAATTTAAGGTGAGGATATATTCGACAACATGTAATAAATCTAAAAGTAGACAACACAGGGAATATGAAATCAAACTGGTACAGGAAATAAGTTATTGCTGCAATAAGACTTTGATATCTGAACTGATCAAACCATTTTCTTCAGCCTACATGCCTAGTTGGATAACTTATATCTCAAAAAAGCACAAGGTGCTTATATAAGATCTCGGGCGAAATGGATTCAAGAGGGGGAGAAAAGTATGTCTTATTTCATTGGATAAGAAAAAAGGAGACAGGAGAGGAAAGACAATCTTCTCATTATTGATTAATGATGTTGAATGTACAGCTCAAAGAGTAATTTCAGAAGAAATCTATAGATTTTACTCTAAAGGCTATTCATCTGAATATTATGTTGAAGATTCACCTATTTTTCCAGAAAGCATATCACTTCCCTAAAAGGGATATGACTTTTAAAGCACTTGTCAGGCTGAGATTAGAATATCAGAATTAGGAGAATGACAGCCTGAGAGAAAATTGCACTCGGAAAGGCTCCAGGTCAAAACAGACTGACACATTGCGAGGAATTAAAAGGGATTGCTATTGACGCTATAAATACCATTATATGTAATAGGACATTGATACCAACAATGAAATAGGGATTAATATACTGTATGTTATACCCAAAAATGGTAAAGATAAGTGCTTTATTGACAAACTTCGACCTACTTCTTTATTGAATACTGACTATGAATTGTTTACACATGTGATGTTGGATGGTTTGACACATCTGCTTCAAAATACCCAATCCGGTTTTCTTAGAGACAGGTCTATTCATAACAATTTCCGATGGTACAGTGGTAGATTGGTTGGAATTGAAGAAGAGGGAGATATTTGTTTTGGGACATTTACCAGGCAGTTGAACATCCATTTATCATAAAATCATCTAAATACTTTTTTAGAGGAAAGTGCATACAGATAATTTAATTGTTCTATGATTGCATTAATAGTTCGGTTTCTTATTTGGAACTTCAGGACGTTTGTATATAAATTGAGGTATTCGCCAAGGTTGCCCAACCTCTCTAATATTTATTAATCTGTCTAGTAATAAATCCATATAAAAATAGTAAAAACATCCAACCTTCAAATGTCATGGGAAGGTAATTGGTGATGAATCAGATAGCACATGATACCACTTTATTTTTAATAAAGAATCTGCACAAAAGGATCCTTTCAAACAATAAAAATGTTCAAGATACATCCAATATAGAATATAACATAAAATTTGAATGAAAAAATAAGCATCATTGTGATATTGTGAAATCTACTGAAGAAAGGGAGTCTAAATATATGAGCATCCTGATGAATGAACACAAATGATGTGGGCTTTGTAGATAATTGGCAAACTTTTTGGAGGAAACCTGGTCTTGTTAGGAGAGACGGCTTTAATCCCACTTGGGATGGGGCATCTCTCTTATCTAGGAATATTACCCAGTCTATTAAATGACAACCCAGAGTTGGGACCAGGAAGCAGAGCTGCAGTGCTAAACACTTCTCTGCGCTCCCTCTGGATCAGTCACACAACCACAATCCCATAGAGACTGTGTCTGTCCACCGTCCTATTAAATTATTTAAATCAAACAATAACAGAGGGAGAATTCCACAAAGAAATCTAATACAAATTAACACAACCTCTGCAACAACTCAGGAAACAAAGACTTTTAAATGTGATCTTTTAAACATAAGATCATTATCATCAAAGGCTATTTTAGTTAATGAACTAGTCTCAGATCACAACATTGATTTATTGTCCCTCACTGAGACGTGGCTGCATCCTGATGAATATGTCAGCCTAAATGAATCTACTCCCCCCAGTCATGTCAATTCACACGTTCCCAGAGACTTTGGTCGAGGAGGTGGAGTTGCTGCTATTTTTAACTCCAGTCTATCAATTAATCCTAAACCTAAACTAAGCTACAACTCATTTGAAAGTCTTGTTCTTAGTCTTCCACGCCAATCTAAGAAACACCAACAGCCAATCATATTTGCTGTAGTTTACCGTGCTTCTGGGGCTTATACTGAATTTTTAACGGAATTCCCTGAGTTTTTATCAAACCTAGTCCTAAAGACCGATAAAATTATTATTGTTGGTGACTTTAATATTCATGTTGACCATAATAAAGATAGCCTTAGCGTAGCATTTATTTCGATATTAGACTCAATTGGTTTCAGTCAGTGTGTACACCAACCTACTCATTGTTGTAACCACACACTTGACCTTATATTATCATACGGTGTCAAAATTGAACATGTTACAGTACTTCCGCGCAATCCAATTCTATCAGACCATAATTTAATAACCTTCGATTTTTCACTATCAGAATATATGCCACTAATAATAAACTAATTTTCTAGATGTTTACCTGATAGTGCTGTAGCTAAATTTAAGGAAATAATTCCGATTACATTTAAACCCGTATTATCCGTCAATATAAACAACAAATTCATTAAAAACCTTAGCTCCACTGAGATTGACCATCTCGTCGATAGCTCTGTAGACTCATTACGATTAACACTAGACTCAATAGCGCCTCTAAAAAAGAAACATATTAAACATAATAAATTAGCTCTGTGGTATAATTCCAAGACACATGAGTTAAAACAATTATCAAGAAAATTACAAAAGAAGTGGTGCTCCAGCAACCGTGTTGAATATCTCCTAGACTGGAAGAGTAGTGTTAAAGCATATAAGAAGGCCCTCCACAAAGCAAGAGCTGCCTACTATTCTAAACTAATAGAAGAGAATAAAAACAACCCCAGGTTTCTCTTCAGCACTGTAGCCAGGCTGACAGAGAGTCACACCTCCACCGACCCAGTATTCCTCGATCTCTAAATAGCAATATCTTTATGACCTTCTTTAATGATAAAATTCTAACTATTAGAAATCAAATCAAACATCTCCTGCCCTCAATTGGCACTAATACCCTACCAAGAACAGAAATCTCAGAAACGGCTAAGAATCCTACCAATTATTTAGACAGCTTCTCTCTGATCACCCTTGATCAGCTGACCAAACTAATCTCATGTTCTAAACCAACAACTTGTATCTTAGATCCCATTCCTACAAAATTACTTAAAGAAATTCTGCCCCTAATTGATAGCACGTTACTGAACACAATCAATCTGTCATTATCATCAGGATATGTACCACAGTCTTTTAAAATAGCTGTAATCAAACCCCTTCTCAAAAAAACCACCCTAGACCCAGAGGTTTTAGCCAATTACAGACCAATATCTAACCTCCCCTTCCTGTCTAAAATCCTAGAAAAAGTTGTAGCCAATCAGCTGTGTGAGTTTCTCCAGGAAAATAATATATATGAAGACTTTCAGTCGGGGTTCAGAGCCAATCATAGCACAGAGACAGCCTTGGCAAAGGTCACTAATGACCTTCTAATAGCTTCAGATCAGGGATTTGTGTCTGTCCTCGTTCTGTTAGATCTTAGTGCAGCATTCGACACAATTGACCATAACATTTTACTACAGAGAGTAGAACAGTTAATTAGCATTAAAGGAGCCACCCTAAACTGGTTTAAATCCTATTTCTCTGATCGCTCCCAATTCGTGCAAATTAATGATGAGTCATCTGTGCGCACCAAAGTTAACCATGGTGTTCCACAGGGCTCTGTGCTCGGCCCAATTTTATTCTCATTATATATGCTTCCACTCGGAAAAAACATTATCAGGACACACTCGGTAAATTTCCACTGCTATGCGGATGACACCCAGTTATACTTGTCAATAAAACCTGAACAAAGTAATCAAATAACTAAACTCTAAGCATGTCTCAAGGACATCAAAACCTGGATGACCCGCAATTTTCTCTTATTAAACTCAGATAAAACAGAGGTTCTAATACTTGGCCCTAAACACCTTAGAGATACATTATCTAACGATATAGCTGCGCTAGACGACATTGCCCTTGCTTCCAATGAAACAGTCAGGAACTTGGGAGTGATCTTCGATCCTGATTTATCCTTTAATTCACACTTAAAACAAATTTCTAGGACCGCCTTTTTCCACTTGCGTAATATCTCCAAAATCAGACATGTCCTTTCTCAAAAGGATGCCGAAAAAGTAGTCCACGCCTTTGTTACATCCAGACTGGATTATTGTAATTCATTATTATCAGGCTCCAGCAGTAAGTCGTTAAAGACCCTGCAGCTTGTCCAAAATGCCGCAGCACGTGTCCTGACAAGAACAAAGAAAAGAGACCACATTTCTCCAGTATTAGCTTCGCTACACTGGCTTCCGGTTAAATCTAGAATAGAATTAAAAATTCTCCTCCTCACCTTCAAGGCCCTTAATAATATGGCACCATTATACCTTAAAGAGCTGATGGTACCTTATCAACCCACTAGAGCACTGCACTCCCAGAATTCAGGCTTACTTGTCGTCCCTAAAGTCTCTAAAAGTAGAGTAGGAGCCAGAGCTTTCAGCTATCAAGCTCCTCTCCTGTGGAATCATCTCCCACTTTCAGTTCGGGAGGCAGACACCACCTGTATATTTAAGAGTAGGCTTAAAACCTTCCTTTTTGATAAAGCTTATAGTTAGAGCTGGTACAGGCTTGTCTTGGACCTGCTCTTAGTTATGCTGCTATAGGTCTAGAAGGTCGGGGGACACATGACACACGGAGCTTCTCTTTCCAGCTTCTCATTCCTCTTCTTAATCGTTATCATATCAAAGTAATTCATGTCTCATCAATACATGTTACTGACTTGACTTCTTCCCCGGAGTCCCTTTGCCTTATTGTCCGCAGATCCAGGGCCGCAGCTGTGGCCACATCATGGATTAGGATCTGTGGATCGCGTATCAGAGATCGTAATGGTGGATCCAGTCTGGCGGATTCTGTATCGTGCTGGCTGATCGTGACAATAAAGGTGGATCCTTTATCGTTTTGGCATCGGAAAATGGTGGTGGACCACGACCAAGGTGGCAGCTGATGATGGATCCTAATGGCGACAATGAACAATGACTGTGGACTATAGTGGCATCCGATCTTGATGGTGGATCATGATCTTGCTGGCTGCTGACCATAGACTACGATTGCAGAAAGACTGCTTGATACATAGTATTTCTCAGATACTTGACCCTTATTGACATTAATCCACCAATTCACTGACCTTCAGTTATGCTTCAGAAAGGTCTACCCCTATCAAGACTGCTAAAACCTTGATGATGTTTCCCTTCACACTTGACATCTATTGCACTTCTGTCCGTCCTGGGAGAGGGATCCCTCACATGTGGCTCTCTCTGAGGTTTCTACTTTCTTTTTACCCTGTTAAAAGGTTTTTTGTAGTTTTTCCTTACTCTTGTTGAGGGTTAAGGGCAGAGGATGTCACACCATGTTAAAGCCCTATGAGACAAACTGTGATTTGTGAATATGGGCTATACAAATAAAATTTGATTGAATTTGATATCTAACTGAATGCAATTTTACAGATATGTGAGACTGAGGAGAGACCGTGTCTGAACTGGTGCAAGAGCCTTGGCACTGTCCAGTAGCATAGCCTGTTGTTGTGCCACAGACCAAGGGACTGTGGTGTCAGGAACAAAGCCGCAGGGACCCTTAACGGCTGGCCCTAAACCAACTCTGCAGATGAAGCTTGCAGGTCCTCCTTAGGGGTGGTCTTAAGCCCCAACATGACCAGAAGCCTGTCAACCCAGTTACCGTCCTTGAGGCTGGTGTAGAGAGCTGAAACCGATGGAAAAGCTTCCGGCCAAAGAGTGATACTGTCCACCATGGTGAGAGGGTGTGGTAACTCCTGAGATGGGGGCAAAGTCCCAACCAGGTCCGGGTTAACATGGTTGAACTTTCTCTTGGGTACTAAGAACTGTGCCAGGGGGGCTTTAGTGTACCGGTGGACATTAGAGCGCTGACTGTGGTTGTGGCTTGCCATGTTCTATATCTATGGTTAACTCCGATATGAAGGAAAGATGGCGCTGCTGGTCAGCAGACCATAGCTCTGCCACAGTGAATGTCAATGGTTTGTGGTCCACGTATGCTGTGAAACATCTGCCCTCCAGCAGGAATCAAAAGTGTTGAGATAGAGGCCAAGCAGCTCCCATCTGAAGGTACTGTACTTTCACTCACTGGGGTGCAGCTGTCTGCTGAAAAAGCGAGCAGCTGCCACACCCTTTTGACCCACTGCTCGTGCACTGCCCCAACTGCATAGTCAGAAGCATCCGTGGTGATGGAAATCAGAACATTGGGTGTGGGGTGTGCCAGCATTATTGAATTACCCAAGGCTGCCTTGGCATCAAAAAATGCCTTATTCCTTTCCTCAGTCTTATTCACTGTATGCCTGGCAGCTTTGCCCTTCAGAGCCTCATAAAGAAGTTCCATCAGCTTTACCACCTTCTGAATAAAGCAGTGGTAAAAGTTCATCAAGTTTATGACAGCCTCCACCTTTGAAGGGAGAGGGACTGCCCCGTCCTTAGTGGGTGGTGCTATGAAGGAACAATGCCTGTCCTCTGAGATCCTGAAGTATTTGATTAGTGGATGAGCTGATGGTGCAATAACTCGAAGTATGTTGCTACTGCGTCATACGCACATTGACAGTGTTTAATTTTATGTCTTAGAGTACAGGACTCTTACAAAATGCAGCACTTCAAATATAATCGGGCAAGTCATTGTTTTGTGGAAAAAAAGCACCACCATGAGACGAAATGACACAAAAGACAAACACTCCTGCATTGTGGATACATAATTGTTCCACTTCTCTCCAACATTGCTTTAAAACTGCCAAAGTCACACTTCAAAACTTCAACAATCAGAACTTCAAAGTTCTTCTTAAGTAATCATGTCTAATTGAGTATGTGCAATGTCATAATTTCTACTGTTTTCACCTCGGCAGGATGAATTGGATTCAACCAAGGATACCTGGAACAGCCACCTAATTAGACCATCTAGGAATGAACATGTCTCCCATGGTCGTCCTGATGTTCCTTGCTGGTGATAGGGTGTCGTTCGTGGTCCTAGTACACCACAGTTATTTTTCAGCTGGGCGAAGAGCTGGTTCTCAAATTCCCCACCTTGGTCGTGGTGTATACATGTCGGCAGTCCAAACTTTAGGCCATAATCGTTATATCCAATCAGCGACTGTTTTGGCAGACTTTGAGGTGGTGGCATAAACCTGTGTGTAACTGAATTGGATGTCTTAGAAAGAGATGTGACTGATTGTTAACCAACACAGAACCAACACAGACAACACCACCTTGAGACTTTCACCCAAAGAATAAGCAATACTACCAGGATAAACCTGATTCTGCTCTCCGAGCCTGGCGCATCCCACCAATGACTCGTACACCCTGGACCGACTGGGATCGCAATGTGGGCCTGAAATACAGTGATATTTAACAGCCTGCAACAATCCACACAATGCAGAGCACGCCACATACCTGAACCGGAAAGGGGGAGGAGAGCAACTTCACTCTATTTAACACCTGTGTGAGACGCGGACACAACGGTGATTGGATAATTATTTACCTGATGCACACAAGAAGAAAAAGTGCATTTCCTTGTTACCAGCCGCTCACATTCGCAAAACGAGTGAAGGGATCAACGATTACCAATATATACTCATGTCCGCCTGCACATTTGTCCAAGTGCAGAAAATCTATCGACACAAGTTCAAAAGGCTGTGTGGTAACAATACTGGTAAGTGCCTGTGTTTCTTTGCATGGTGTTTTTTGTTTCAGATAAGTACAAGTCCTTGCCACATAATTTTTGCATGTAAGGCCAAAAGAATCGATCTCTGATCAGTGATGTTGTACAATCAATGCCTTGATGGACAATCTCATCATGCAACTCTTTCAGTAGAGTGGTCTTATACTGCTCAGGTAATACAAGCTGTGTTTTGTTTGTTGTTTTACTGCAAAGAATGCCATGTTCATCAATATGAAGTCTTTCCCATCCACACAGGAGACACTTGCTTTGCATATTGAAGGCATTGAGTTCATGTCCTGAAGGCTTGCTGACCCTCAGTTTGCAGTGCATTACTGGACCAATGTTCTTGTAGTCTAGCTGTGCTTGTCAAATCTCAACGACTGGAGAATGGTTTGTGCGTCTCTTCACTCACAGCTGTACATTGGAAAGGGGTAAGTACAGGACAGACCCATGGTAAGCTGGAGTCTTGAGTCTCAACAGGTTGGGTTGTCGCTGCCATACAATCTGATGCCAACTCTTCAGTACGCTGCCCGATCATCGCCTCAATACTCTGGCATTCTTGACAGACTGTTGGCATCCTCATTTTCTTTAGCTGGTCGATATCAGATGGTAAAATGGAAGTCGGCAAGCTCTGCTACCCATCTGTATCCGGTGGCGTTGAGCTTGGCACTTGACAGGACATAAGTGAGCGGATTATTGTCACTAAACACAGTGAAAGTAGGTGCATAATAGAGGTATTCTCAGAATTTCAGAATCAGAATCAGAATTCTTTTTATTGCCAAGTATGTTTACACAAACAGGAACTTGCCTTGATGTGGCTGGTGCATAAGAACAACAATAGACATAAAACAACAATATATACAGTAAGACAATAAGAACAATAAGTTATGGGTAAGAACAATAGTTATGGGCACATGCGGTGCTAAGGTGCAGTGATTGGTTTCAGGATAGTGCCAGGTAATATATAAATATATAAATTATGTGCAGAGTCAGTGTGATGCAGGGGGCTTGTTTGTGAGTAGTGTCTTTGTCCAGGCTGGGAAGAAGAGGTGTGATAGCTGTGGAGGGGGGTTGGGAATGTGGGGTAGTGTTAGAACTGGTCCATTGTCATTCAGGTCGTTTGCAAGTTGAAGGTCTTCCACAGAGTGGGGGGATTTGGTTTTGTAGCCGGTGATCACCCGAAGGCCTTTCCAGACTGACGAGGAGTCATTGGCTGCAAATTGTTGTTCCAGCTTCTTGGAATACTGTCGTTTGGCCTCCTTAATCTCCTTGCCAAAGGAGTATTTAGCCAGTCTGAACCTCTCGTTGTCCCCACTCTTGAAGGCCACCTCTTTCTCCAAACGAAGCTGTTTGAGTTTTGCTGTGAACCAGGGCTTGTCGTTGTTGTAACTCACCCTGGTGCGTGTTGGCATACATCTGTCCACTCTGACTGCCCACTTTAAGGCGAGAAATAAAAAAATTCCTGAATGGAGACGGTAATTCTGTTCAGAGGCAGTCAGTGTACGGTAACCATAGGCTATCACACAGAGTTTATTATCCTGTCGTCTGGGAACCCGAGGACTGGTGGCTCGACCAGACCGTCTATTAGCCGCTCCAATACGCGCGGATGTTCTTCAGTCCACACAATTGAATTGTGTGACGGCACTCCTTTACTCTTCTCCGTACCTCTACTTGTGCTTATTCTGTTTTGTGTCACATTGTTGTCTTCTGTTGTCCCTTTCAGAAAATTGTAGAGTGGTCCCGCGATACAGGAAAAGTATATATTGTCTGTAATAACTTAACAAGCCCATAATAGCTCGTAGCTCTCCTACATTGCTCGGTCTTCTATCTTTCAAGGCTCTCACAGTGATGGTGTCAGCTGGATCAATTTTGCTACCTTCGGCTGAAACGATTTGAATAGCTCGCACTTGCTGGGTTTTAGCCTAATCTCGTACTTCCTCAATGGCTGAAGCACTTTTCTCTACATGATTTTCGAACGATTGACTGTACACCAGGGTTTCATCCAGGTGGGGGATGCAGCTGTTGTCTTGCACTTCTTCCAAACACTGCTCCATACAGCGTTGAAAGGCTGTGCGTTCATTTGCCCGAATGGAATCCTTATCCATTCAGCCCCATGAAGTCACAAATGCAGTCAAAGGCCCGCTGTTTACATCCATAAAGCCCTGATGATAGGGCTTTCCCTGGTCTAATAACGAAAACCAGAAGTGGCCACTAAGACTGTCGAGGATGTCCTGCCCCTGAAGGATTGGTTGCCTATCAGGGTGGGTCTTTTTGTTCAGTTCTCTGTAATCTATGCAAAGATGTAGGCTGCCATCCTTTTTCCTTACACAAACAACCGGTGAGGCATAAGGTGAGTTGGATTTTTCCCCCCATCCTTGAGCAATCAGGTTGTGCAGATAGTCTTTTATCTCTTTATATAGTGGCTTCAGCACTGACAGGTAAGTGCATGCTACAGGATCCATGTCCTTCAATGATATGCTCAACTTAAGTTTCTCGATACATCCAATGTAATTTTCTGATTTGGAAAAAGAGGAGCATTTGTTGCGAAACATGTTCTGTACTACTACTCTTTCTGGTTCATTCAAGTGGCTCATGTTAATTGGTGGATTCCATGAAATGTCAATAGCTTGCTCACTCTCTGCATTCACTTGACTCAGCAACACTGAAGGGTGATGACTTGGTTTCTCTAAAACTGTAGCTGGATACACTGCCTGAACTTGCTGTATGGTACACAAAATAGTTTTTCCTGACAACTCAATATCATGATCAGTGGGATTTTGCACATCAAGAACAATGTAGGCTGAAACACCACTTCTGAGCTTTGCCAACATCTCACAAAACTCAAGGCCTTCAACCCACTGTGGATTTATGTCAGGATGAAAGAGAAGTGTGGTGTCTTTCTTCAGTGGCAGTGTCTGCACTTTACAGTCAATCTGAACAGAGGTGTGTTTAGGTACGATCACTTTCTCTTTTGTTGTTTTCACAACATATTCACATGACTGTTAATCAGTCACCAGATTGATGAAGACTGTAACATTTTCTTTCTCAAGGCTAGGGAGAGCTGCTCTTAATGTTTCATGCATCTGTTTACTTGAAGCTTCCAGTTGTTCTGTAAAGCTGTTTTTGTACTATTTGCTTAATGACATTAAAGCCTGGGATGGGCTGTGAAAGCCTTCCACCTTTTAACACTAGCATGGGGACACTATGTTCTTTGGGATCGGCTCCCTCTGCAGCTAATCCAAAAGTGACCTCAATGAAACCCTTATAAGGCATGCTCTGTCCGTTAGCAGCTGTGATTTTAAAATCGTCGGTTGCATCAAGTAACTCAGAGACATCTCTTAACTTCTCATGTGGCAAATGTCTCCTTTTCGAATCTTCATCAACAATACAGACTTGTGAGCCTGTATCCCACAATGCTTGAGTTCTACGGCCTTGTATGTAACACTCAACCATACACTGTTTCCCTACTAGAGCAACAAGACGAGAATGGCTGTCCTCTTTCTTGGTGCGGATGACATCTGCCCTTGGATGAGACTGCTGGTTTACTTGTGGATGAGGGTGCTGGTTGCATTGTTTCTATGTTTTGGCCAATGTTCAGCTTGACAGGTTTTAGAGCAGTAATGTGTCTTATTTAAAGGTTACACATTTTCTGAGTCTTTGCTCTTTCCCAGGGACACCACAGTGGGAGCAATGCTGTTGGGAATTTCCACGGTTGTTGGTTACTCCCTGTCCCATGGGGGTAACCCTCCTCCATTTAAAGGAACATCCATGTCTTGTCTGGTTCCTCTCATTCTGCAGCCTGCAAGGAAGTGTTCACTACTACCGCATCGGTAGCAATGGGGGCAATATTCACTTCCACTTTGCTGGCAGCCAATACATTTTCTCAGTCATGCACGATTCGGAGCAGGGTACTGATGCTATGGTGCAAACCTTTGTTGATATTGAGCTGTTTCTTCTCTTCATCCTGGTCCTGGGTGGGGCAGCAGTTTTGTGGTGGATACTGGAACTAGGGAGGGGGGATGCATTCCTGCGCTACAGCTGAGGCAAGATACTGTGTCTGTGCAGGGTTAGGCTGCCGAATTGACTCTCTTATTTGTGCAACTTCAGCTCCTACATTTTTCAATAATGCCATGTTTGAACGAATTTCTTCAGTTCAGTTCTCTGCAGATGTGTCATTAGACTGAACTAAGTGCACAGTGGTTGGACGCAAGGTGAGGGAGATAAATTGGGATGCTGTGTATGACATCTTCAGACTTGGGTGTTGACAATTGCTCATGTTACTCTGTTACCGTAGCTATTGTTTCATCCCGGGACTCTGATGTACATCAAGCTTGCAATAATTGGATCGAACTGCCAACCTCTGGTTACAGAATGACTGCGAAGCAATTTACTCTTTACTTCCACCTATAATCTGATAATGTGACCCCTTTTTGATTTCAGACACTGTCCTCTCTGTCGTCCTCACAATCACTCGGAGCACCACGTTACCAGAGGAAATAATTCTTCCACTCCACTACATTTTATATTTGACAGTTTTACCTATTTACCTTTAAGATAAAGATTGTATATACTAGATAAAATAGCCAGCTTTTAATATACTTCACATTTCAGAGTTTAAATCAGAGGTTTAGGATTCTGATGTTTTTATAAATCTATGACTTGTTAAAAGTTCTGTGAAGGTTTTCTCTCTTAACTACACTAATATTCTTTCATTTCAATAAATCATCAGATAACTATGTATTTCATCCCACCAGTGATGGTGCCCTTCTGTCGTGGCATGATAAGGTGTCGTGGCTGCACTTCAGAGATTAAGTAAAGAATAAATTCAGCAGCAACCGCAATCAAATCCCCATCCCATCAGACTTTAATTTATTTAGCCGGTTTCACATGTTCAGTGTTAGCTCTTTTCTAAATAAACATTATTGTTATGACTGAATGTTTTTATGTTGTGGTGAACAAAGTTTCAGATCCTTTACTTAAGCTATGGGCAAATATCCACAATATATTATATGAAAAGTCATGTATGAAAAATCATAGTTGAGTATAAGAACAAATTTTAGTAGAAAAACTAAAATTACTGGTTTGATCCCTCAGATTGATTATGAAATATGATATTATAAGATAATGACTCCTGCAGTGTATAAGTAATATTTTACTAGCAATTGTAGTTAAATGAGTTAATTTGAACAATATAGATTTATAGACAACATAGACATCTGGGGGATCATCTGATTATTAGTGGAAGAGGAAAAAACACATTTGTGATATATAGATGTGTTTTGTTTCTCTATTCTTGTGACTTTGATGAAAGATCGGACCATTTAAATATGAATATAAAATGAAAACATTGTAGAATTTTACATTGAGAAAAATCTGTATTTATGTGAAGAGCCCATAAACATCAGAAATGAGACCACTTCACTACACATTACTTTTTGTAAGAGCTTGTTAATATAGCCATTGTGCAAAATCTTGTAAAATCATCTGGTAAGTAACTACTCCTGTCAAATAAATGTAGAGAAGAAGGCACATTTCCTCTGAAATGCAGTGGAGTGGAAGCATAGAGATATAAGATAGAAAATAATTGAAATACTCAAGGAAAGTATAAAATGACTCAAAATGAGTAAATGTACCAACCACTGTGTCTTTATATTGTGGTTTAGACAACCCTGTATAGCGCCAAATTATAGCACATATTATCTCAAGGCACTTTACAAACAATAATATTTATCATATATAATTGTAGGTAATGTGTATTTAAGAATCAAGATCAGTAATGATGCATTTAATAAATACAGCTGGAACTGCGCCTCTATCTCCTATTTCCTTCAGAACGAAACCAATTACTCAAATAAGTTTGCTGGGATGGAGGCAGAATTTAGTAGTCAGTTGTAAACACATTTCATCAACACTGTTGTATCATGGATACAAAGGATGGCGTGTGTCTTCCTGATGCCTGTCCTATAAAGTAGGTTTGGTGATTTTCAAAGTAACCTCAAGTTTAATTCTGGTTAAAAATCTGTCATTGTCCCAACTACTGACCTCAAATCACTGGAAAACCTAAAAAACATCTTTCAGCAGAATTCTGACGACTGGGACAAAAGAGTAGAGTGATGGGACAAATAATGAGCAGCAGACATTTTATAGATGACTGAAATTGTTTTGTTGTTTGTTCCAGACTATTTAACCACCCTGTATGTAAATCAGATTTTCCAATGGCATTTTTATCCATTTCAAATTAAACATAAAACTCTATAAAGTGTGCAGGCAGTGAGGAGCCTGAATATTTTTCTACTCTAATACTTCCCGATCAATCAATCATAACTTCTATCCACTCTTTTCCACCCGCCTCTCCTCTCTCCCCCATTTTTCTCCTCTCACCCAAAGTGGTCGAGGCAGATGGGCGCCCACATTGAGTCTGGTTCTGCCAGAGGTCATTGTGGGAACTGTTGGGTTTCTCTGTAATTCTGCAATGTTTCCACCTTACCATGTAAAGTGAGTTGTTGTGATTTGACACTTTACAAATAAAACTGAATTGAATAGTCTGAACCACTGCAAGTCCCAACATGCAAACTATGAAAATAAAACCTAACATGGTCTGAAATGAACAAGGATCTGGAAAAAAAAAAGATTCAAAGTGATGCTCTGATTTTTTACTTTTGAGTACTTGTTTGTTAATTACCTTATTCTCAACAGAACATATCTACTGCTTGCTTCAGGAAACAGATCAGGCATAATTAGTGACAATAATACCCAGGACACATGCATGCACCTTAACTATTAATTTGATGCAGAACACAGAACTGAAATATGTCAGCTGGCATGTCAGATCTTCCAACTGAAAGAGCTGACATGCCAACAGAAGGCATAGCATGAGCAGCAGATCTGGGGCTCGTTGCTGACGATACATTTCCTTGTTTAGGTTTGTCTGCACTGTTGCTGCTCTCTCTCGCCAGAACTGCTACAGCACAAGGCCCAGCTACTCAGACAAGATACAAAACACACTGCGTATTTTTCCTCTGTTTTATTAATCCAGATACAATATACTTTTACATGTCAAGAGAAAAAAAATCTAATTAGGATAAAAGCACAGGGGAGAAAATGAAACAAATATATAACCACAATCTCTATGAAGAGCCACATGCTAAGGCTTAACATACAAGTCATCTAGACATTTTCAAACAAATGTTAATTTTTGCATATACAGTCAAATCAAATGGTTTTGTTGTTTATGTGCTAAGCAGAGCAATATGCAAAGTGAAAACTGATGGTAGAGCTTTAACACAACACACACAACGCTACACAGTACTGCTAATGGTACGAGTTAGAGAACTGTAATAAGCTGCTCTCCTGCTTCAATGTGCTGCTGCCACAGCTGGAGTCCTGCTCACACACAACTCTAATCCACAAATCCATCTGATAGCAGCACATGTAAAGCACTTCCTCTCATTTTTTACATGAAACATTATTTCCATAGGTAATACCACACCATACAACTGTCACTGCCTATGGTGGGGACACACTGACCAAAGCCGTCCTGTTTGTCATAAAAGCTTCATATACAGCTACTGTTATTGTCACATCAAGTTTTAAAGGAAAAGCATGCAGCTCTGTCTTTATAGAAAGAAAACTAAATCATTCACCAGTACTACACAGAATATATTTACAATGGCGGCAGCATGGGGGAGCACTACAACAGGCCGCTGAGGGGTCACAATGACATTACACTGGACGAGGCTGAGCTGCAGTCAGAGCTGGGACACCATACAATAAATCCAGTCATCAGCCCTGCAGTGAGGAAGCTGCAACAGTTAGTACAGATGAGCCGAAACCACCAAACAAAAACACCCAATCTGAGTGCAGCCACGGCCCCTCCAGCAGTAACTGATGCATGGTTAGCTACCTAGTGTTTTACTGAAACAAAACATGGGTGATGCAGAGCATGAGTGCGTGTATAAGCAGTTTCAGTCAAAGTCTCTGTTGACCAGGACCAGCGGAGCAACCAGGGTCCACACATAGAGGGCAATGCAGATCCAGCTGGAGGAGATCTTCACCCATACTGATGGCCACTTGCTGGTCATGGCCTGGTAGTTGATGTCAGGGCTGCAAGGAGAATATTCAGGTTAAAGATCTGCAGCAACTAGTCTGGATTCCCAAAAATATGACAGTGTTTCAAAACTGTAGTTTACCACAGAAAGATGAAGCGCAATAACCAGACATCGACAATCATTTAATGCTCACTTTACATGTTAACAATACACACCAACACGAATCAGAAGTTATTATGACACATACAGTATTTGAAGTTTACTTTGTTTGTTTGAGTCGCTTCGTTCAAGTGGTGGAACTATCCGGATTCATGATCCGACATTCCTGATTAATTACTCAATAAATGGGATCTACTTTGTTTGTGTGAAGAGCGACTGAGACGGGCAGACACACACCTGCAGACAAGAGAGATATTCTTACCGTAGATTATGAAACAGTGTTTTAACTTCATTGTTACAGAAGAATCTACATTTATCAGGGAACATAAATATGAAAGCCAGAGTTTTTTCTAAAGATCAGTTCAACGTGTAAGTGATTAGAAAAGAACAGAGGAGTCGCTGATTGACCGATGCAGCATAATGAGCCTGGATGCATTGGTACAGCCACCTGGATACAGTAAAGGCTATAATAAGTTTGTTTAACCACACAAGCCTTAGTGAATTGATGTGAAAAAAAAGTGGCTCAAATATGAGGCCAAATGTCCATGAAGCCTTTTGCTAGGGTTGGGTATATATATATATATATATATATATTCGACTATTATTGAATCCCTGCTTACAGTATGTTAATACTCCCTGCAGCTCCAAGCATTGTGTGGCTTACCTGTACCAGTTGGTGAGCGTCATCATAATGTAGAGAGAAGCCAGGAATAGCATGAAGTGGAAGAAAGAGTATGAGTAGGTGACGCCGTCCTTCTCATTGTCCACAGCTCTGTTGTGCCCGCTGCTCTCCTCGAAACTGTCAGTCTGAGGCCCATCCTCGATCAGAGCTGACTCATCACTGGTCAGAGTCAGCTTGTTAACCTGGGCGTTGGATGAGTTACGAATACTTATGGAAAAACAAAGGAACAGAAAGAGAGTCGTGTTATGCATAGACTATCAACCTGCCAGTTGGTTCTTCAGTTCATGTGGGTGTTTCCTCACATGTTTGTGACTGCAAAGATGTGTTAAAGGACAACCTCACCTGGAGTAGAGGACACACATGAGGAAAAGGATCAATCCCACAATCCCTTGGGCATCCCACCACTGAACGACATGGTCCTGAGCTGCAGGACTGGTACTGTTTAGCCCAATAATACCCAGAAGGCTTGGGTTACATTTCCTGTCTGTGAGACACAAGAAAACAGACGTACTGCTGCTGTCATTACATGTCTACTGATCACATCACATTATCATCAGTTAACTCAAAATGCACTGTGAGGAGAAGCTGTGCTCTGGCTGACCTCAATACACCAGCAAGTACGTTTCATCGCAGCTGATTTTATTTATCTTATATCTTATATTTTTATTTAATTTATTTTACCTTAATAATTGTATTTTATTTGTATTACTTGCACTATGATGTATTATGTTTTACTGTCCTTTTGTTGTACCATTACACCTGTAAAGCCATTTGGTAAACCAAGTTGTTTTAAATGTGCTATATAAATAAAATTGACATTGACATCAGACTTGCAGTATTTTCAGTGACTGTCCTTATGCCCAGAATTCTGCAAGTAAATTTTAACATTTCAACAAAATCACTCAAAAAACATGATCTTACCAGGCTCATTGGTCATGGCAGACCAGGTCAGGTACATAGTGTATAGGGTAACCAGGGAAGACTGCAGCAGGCCAGACCTTGGCTGGGACTCCTTTATCCAGAAAACACCAGGAATTAGTATGAGAATAATTTAAAAGTAACTAATAAAAACAGAAAGCTTCAGCTCACCTGCTGAGCCTCATGGACGAAGTGACATATGACCCACAGACCAAAAACCCCAAGTACAGCTTGTACAATGAGAGCATTCATAATCATATAAAGTTGCAGGTCTCTCTCTAAAGCTGCAGTCTTTCAAACGTACTTCTCCATCACCACTGACAATTGTTCTCTGACCTGTCATTTATAAGTACAGTATAAGACATCTGGTCGAGTTTTCTCAGTCACAGACATCCCTGCTCAGGCATGGATGGAAAAAAAGAACATCTGCGAACCTGGATTTGGGGCAGGATAGACAGGACAGAGGCAGCGATGCAGAGGAGCATGTTGATGCTGATGAAGACCTTGTTCTCAGTGCAGCCGTCAGAGTGGGTGTAGTAGATGTAGAACATGACCAGAGATACCAGAGACAACAGGTAGTTGACTGCAGTGACTGAAAGAAGAGCTGTGGACACAGCAATTTCAAGTTTTATTTTGTGTAATACTGTTACACTGCATATGTGATAACATGTGTCCTTTGGCAAGATGCTGCACCCCAAAATGGATAAAAGCGTCAACTAAATGTAATGTATATTGTTTACATTGTACAAATTATTTTAAATTTTTTCAACTTAATTAGATTAGATTATTTTATGATATAAAAAACTAGAAAACAAGCTTACTGATAAACCTGTTCTCATGCAGATCTGTTTGGTTGTCAATGGGATACCATTGAACACTAGACAAGTTTATAACGTCAGGATGGGGCAGGGGCGGCTCCTGGCATAAGGCAGTTGCCCAGGGCACAAAATGCAGAGAGGGTGCCACAAGAGGCTGATTTATCATGACGTGATAAATACAATGTTAACCAATGCTGTAACGTCACACCATCATCCTCTAACCCTGGGGCCACGAAAAGCTATCCGACTCCTCTCCGCGCCCATGTTAATCAATTGGGCTGTTCACCCCGGCAGCGAATGTGCATTTTATTCACATCCAGTATTTAATTTTTTTAACAATCTTTTTGTGAACTTGTTTTTATTAGCTAATGAATGTAACCTCTGGAGTGAAGGAAGGAATTTGCATTCGTGTTAGGTTGGGGGGGGGGGGGGCGCTTGGAGTTTTGCTTGTGTATGTTGGGGGGGCCTGGGGGCTCTGGGATGGGGCATGGGACAGGGAAGAGCCCATTACATTTTGTGGCAGATCTTGTTAACTTTGCAATATAAGGCATGTTTTTCAAATTCTCTGACTTTTCTTGAATTTGAAATAATGTTTGAATCTTGATGTCAAATATCTGACATTTGTGATTGGATTTTCTCCTGCATGCACAAATACCTATCATTGTTTCCATCATGGGTTTCAAGGGAATATCACAGATTATCTTTTTCTGACAAGAATAAATGCATGTCTTCAAGAAAAATGGACTACTGTATATGTTAGTAAAAAGCAAAGGATAAAATGGCTTAGGAGACATCTAAATTGCTTTGATATACAATATGCCCACTCACTTTTACTATTATTACTGGCTATACCGTTATCTATACAATTGTCATTGCTGCTCTCTTCATCTTTGTCAAACATTTTCTTTTGTATAAATACCTAAAACATGAATACATTTCTCCATTTATGTTAGCTACTGCCTTTTCTTAGAATGTTGTAAATATTCTTATTTTGTTGACGTGGCCTGTGGCTCTCTTAGGTTTCTATAAGAAACCTATTTTCTTCCCTGCTGAAAGGATTTTTTGCTTTTCCTTACTCTTGTTGAGTGTTAAGGGCAGAGGGTGACACACCTTGTTAAGCCCTATAAGGCAAATTGTGAATGTGAATATAGGCTATACAAATAAAATTTGATTGATTGATTGTGTCTTGTGGTCTCAATCAATCAATCAATCAATCAATCAATCATTGTATCAAAATGTTTGTTTCCATACCGAAACCAAGTCATGAATTTTAATTTTGATACTTTTCTTAAAAAAGTCAAAAGAAAATGGGTTAGAAAAATTTAGGGTCTAATTAGTTTGTGAGGCTACCAGTAGTGTGCGGGCTAATCCTGGGGATATTTAAAATCTCACGCTTTCTCTCTAACAAACATATACATTTATGGCCATTTTCTGTGTTAACCCTGTGTAAAAACGATCGAGGCACACAGCCATTCGCGGAGCAGCTGTTCTGCAGCCGGTGTACCCCGGATGTCATTTATAGGGTATTGACTAATAAAATGAGTATTGAAATATTTTTAATGGCTGGGTATTGTGATACCTTTCTAGTATCGGTATACCGTGCAACTAGAGCTGGGTGATCTTATCACAATATTTTTGTCAGTTGATACCGATATATATATCGCGATATAAATCAATTAACCAGAAAATATTCTTTTTGCATATTTGTGTTTATGTACAATGTTCTTCTTATGTACAAACAGATTTTACTTGCTCGTACAGTCCTCTGCCACTGCACTTTGCTTATAACATTTAATACAAAACACTACAGAGAAAAGTTGTATACAGTATAATGTACATACTCATTACATATTTTTTAAATTTGATTTAAATTAAATTATTTTATTCTATTGCTTTTTATATTTCTTTATTCTCTTGTCTACCTCATTCTGACCTGCCTGCTGCTGTAAGCACTGGATTTCTACAGTTTGTGGATCAATAAAGTTGTATTTTGTCTCAATTTAAAATCAGCTTCATTGCACTGAGGCGCATTACTCCACAGGTCAACAAGTGACTCTTTATAAAAACCTGCTGAATTCATATTTATGTTCCTGAATAAACGGGGCGTTGCTTCTTCTGCAACAATGAAGTTAAAACACTGCGTTTTGTCGTAAACTGCAGGAGGAACTTCTGTCTGCAGGAGTGTGTGGGTGGGTCTGCTTGTCTCTGTCGATCTTCACACACAAACTGATAGTCACATGGGATATTCACCATCTAGTCCTATTTTCTAAAATAGTTATAAATCAATGATGTCGGATAATCACTCCGGATCGTTCCGGTAACTTTCACACTGATGTCCTGACTGTGCGCGTCACATTACGTCTCGTGTTGTGTGAAGCAGGGGAATGTGTGCACGGTGTTTAAACATTTGTCTCATAAACTCTAGAGAATAAAACAAACACAAAGTAAACATGAGTCCTGTACGTGTCCTAATAACTTATGATCAGTGATGGTGTTTATTGTTAAAGTGTAAAGTGAGCGCAGGTCAGAGGAGTGAGGAGGAATAAGATAGTACGAGCGGGCCTTTAATGTGCGTCTGTCCTGAAGCAGCGGTGTTATAATGTATCAGCGGTGGACATCCACTGAAAACATGATTATGTTCAGTCACTGCATCGATGCAGAGTCATCCTCCTCTCTGCAGGAGCCCAAACATTAACACCTGTGCCGCTGCTGCTCCTCTGCTCTGTGCTGTGTGCGTCAACCTATCTTGATGTGGGTGTAACTCTCCTCCAGCCACATGATTGGTTCGGCGCTGCGCGATTCTTATTCTCATTAGCTGTTCGTGCTGTCTTTCAAAACATGGATGGGATGAGTTTTATCGACACATCTTAAATTTCTATCAAGGAAAAGCTGTATAGCGATAATTAGCGAAATCGTTTTATCCCCCAGCCCTACGTGCAACACTAGACTGTACATCAATACATTTAGCCTCACGATAACACTGTAACCATACCTGCATACCAGCAGCGAGAGTTGCCCTCCTCCATCTTCTCCACCCAAGACTCATTCCAGGAATGTGCAAAGTCAATGAGTAAAACCAGCTGGATGAGGATGAAGCAGAATGCTCCAGCCATTCCAATATAGAACCACACTGTGGAACAGAGAGAGAAGAGAACTTTACCTTACATCTGTAGGTTCATTTACAGCAAAAATCAATGGCATTTCAGGACCTTACATGTGTCACCACAAACTGAATTCACAACCACAATGAAGGCTAACTGGCTAGGCACACACTGACTGTTAGCTGTCATTTCACTAACCATGTGTAAAGAATAAATAAAATATCAACTACCTTGTAAACCAAAATTACCGTAATGCAGGTGTATGCCTCCACCAGTTTCAGTCACTGTTACCTTTACCTTTGACCATTAAAACCTAATCCGTTTATTATCGAGCTGAAGAACCTCTGGTTCAGATATTAGATATCAAAGTCCAAAGACACCAATGGCTGTTAAGATGTGAACGCATAAAAAAAAAAAGATGTGTGGTCACACAATTACAGGTACATTTGACAGCTACATTGGATTTTTTCGAGAGGCAAAATTATAAGAATGAACTAGAATAGGTACCAGTAGTGAAGGGACCTTCTGAGATGAAAAATGATCCAATCGTGATGGCAGCAGCTGCTGCAAACTTAAATAACCAAAACCTGAAAGAGAGACAAACATCTAGTTATTAGTGCCCTTTAAATCACTTCCACTTGTCTTATATCAGTCTCTGGTGAAATGATTAGATGTTCATCAGAAAATTCACCACAGGTATAAGGTAAAAGATTCAGTCAAATCATTTGTCAAGAAACCAACACTATGTATGAATGTATGGATGTATGCACAAGTGGATGCATGCATGTATGTATGGTAAGTGGGTAGGTGGGCTTAGATAGATGGATGGGTGGGTAGAAAGATGGATGCTGCCTCACCCGTTGTGTAGCGCAGCTCGGGGGTCCTGGCTGCTCTTGACTTTGATCATGAGCAGAGAGAAGAGCAGGAAGAACATGGACATCCCGAAGCAAACACGGTAAACAGCCTTATAGCCAACCAGCACATCACAGTTCACATGACCTTCCACACCAGGAATAGATGAACCCGTCCCTCCTTCACAGAAACCTGGAATCTATAGCAGCAAAGAGCAGAAGCTAAGATGCTGCACCACAACATCAGACTTCTAATCAGAAAGGTCAAAAGCAGCAAATAAAAGGGTTGGGTGATATGCTGCAATTTTCCAATCAGCCACCATCAGACCAACAATTAGTGACTGATGATATATTAGTGCAGGCATCTTGTTGCATTTAAGAAAACAAAATTACTTATGATTGTTTTGACTTTAAATCAGACACAACCAGCAAACTGAAGGACCAATGTGAAGTAATTTGTCATCTTGTAATTTGTGGGAACTGTTGGGTTTTCTCTACAAACTTAAGGTCTTGACCTTAATATGTTAGGATTTGGCTCTTAAATTGGACTGAACAGAATATCTTTTATTACAAATCGATTCTTAATTTTTGCCATGGACATTTGTGTGAAGCACTTTGTAACCTTGTTTAGATAAGTGCTATACAAATAGTTATTATTATTATTATTATTATCTTTATATACAAGTACAGCAAAAGATTCTAACTGATAAATTCCCCTACTCTATTTGAAAATACTTAAGACCTATTGTATTCCTGAGAAAAAAAGAGAACGAGAGAAGTGGAGTCAGGAGGAGCTGAGTGAACAAAATAATGCAGGCAGCTATGAACATTTGACTAATTTAAGGAAAGTATCAGTCATTATGTGGTGATCACTGTTGATATTATGGTGGTGGCTACAAGCAAAACGACATATGGACACTTAGAAGTTAAAAATAGGTTTGAACTGTAGTTGAGTAGGTGTGCATTTGTGTGTCAGCCAGAAAAGAAGAAAAATTGTAAGTGATATATATAATATACACTGCTCAAAGAAATTGAGGGAACACTGAATCATCACAGTATAACAGCAAGTCAGTTAAATTTCAGGGACATCAATGTGTCCATTTAGGAAGCACAAGTGATTGCGAATCTGTTTCACCTGCTTTGATGCAAATTAAAGTGAAAACAGATGCAATGGAGAAGCAAAATCAAGACAACCCCCCAAAAGGGAATGGTTGTGCATGCTGATAATATAGGCCTTGCACTCGTTCACACCATTACCGTAACCTTTCCTCTTCCAGACAGGTGCGCAACTCCTCCCCAGCTCTGTGGTTGTCTGACTCGGTGCGCGCCGACAGAGCCACTATGCAAGCATCAGAAAGGAAATGGCGAAAATGTAAACACCCTGATGACCTGCTCACTTATCAATCTCTTCTCTGCCACTATTTCTGCAGCCAAAAGCTCTTTTTACCAAACTAAAATTCATTCCTCATTTTCCAACCCCAAAAAACTCTTCTCCATCTTTTCCAACCTCCTTGACCCCCCCAGTCCCCTTCCTCCATTCTACCAAGCCACTTTGTCAACTACTTTATTAAAAAGATAGATGACATACACTACTCATTTTCAAATCCAGCTTCTTAAACTACATTTCCATCAACTTCATCTTCATCCCCTCCACTTTCCTCTATCACCCCCGTCTATCAAGTTTTTACCTTGGTAACCTCCGCCCGCCCGACCACCTGCCCCCTTGACCCCATCCCATCTCACGTTCTCCAGTCTATCGCTCCTGACCTTCTTCCTTTTCTCACCCATCTTATCAACACTTCCCTGTCAACTGGCTGTTTCTCTAACTCTCTGAAGGAGGCAAGAGTAAATCCTCTCCTGTAGAAACCCACCCTTAACCCGTCTGAAGTTATCAACTACAGACCTGTCTCTCTTCTTCCCTTTGTTTCAAAAACTCTTGAGCGAGCTATCTTTAATGAACTCTCCTCCTATCTTCACCATATCAATCTTTTTAATCCTCACCAGTCTGGTTTTAAGGCAGGCCACTCAACTGAGACTGCCCTCCTTGCTGTCTCTGAGCAACTTCACACTGCAAAAGCAGCCTCTCTCTCCTCTGTCCTTATCTGTCTAAACCGTTCTGCTGCATTTGACACAGTGAACCACCAGATCCTTATTTCCTCCCTTCAGGATCTGGGTGTCTAAGACTCTGCTCTCATCCTACCTCAACGACCGCACTTGCCAGGTAACTTGGAGAGGATCTGTGTTCTCTTAACCTTGTCCTGTCATTCACTGCTTTTCCTACCAAAGCTACGCTCATGACACCCAACTTATCCTCTCTTTTACCCAATCTAAAACACAGGTAGCAGCAGGAATCTCTGCCTGTCTGACTGTCATCTCTCAGTGGATGTCTGCACACCACATGAAAATTAACCTTTACAAGCCCGAACTACTTTTCCTTCCAGGGAAAGGCTCTCCCACCCATGACCTGACTATTACCTTTGACAACTCCGTGCTAGCCCCGACCCAGACCTCTAGAAACCTGGGTGTGACACTCGACAGTCAACTCTCCCTTACTGCCAACATTACTACAACAACCTGCTCCTATAGATACATGCTGCACAACATCAGGAGAATACGTCCCCCTTCTCACTCAGAAGGCGGCGCAGGTTCTGGTCATCTCACACCTAGACTATTGCAACTCCCTTCTGGCCTGCGAGTGCCATCCGACCTTTGCAGCTCATCCAGAATGCAGCAGCTCGACTGGTCTTTAACCAACCTAAGTTCACTCACACTACTCCACTCCTCTGCTCCATTAACTGGTTACCAGTGGCTGCCTGCATCCGGCTTGTTGCTCCCTCACTGCGAGCTAAACACTCAACAAAATCACGACTCTTTGCTGTCCTGGCTTCTAAATGGTGGAACGAGCTCCCCATTGATATCAAGACAGCAGAAAGACTACACATCTACCGCCTCAAAATAAAGACATCTCTTCCGACTATACCTTGGATAAAAAAAAAAAAATTCATGGTTGAATGCATTATTGTAAGTCGCTTTGGATAAAAGTGTCTGCTAAATGAAATGTAATTTAATGTAAAATTATAACCATCCCATCCAGTTTACTGAGCTGGCAGCATATATCCTGTGCCAAATGTTTAGTATTTATTCAAGAGCAATTTTTGTAAACAGAGCTATTTTGGTTGTATGTGGTTTATTTTATTTCTGTTTTATTGATTAAGGATATTTTAATAGTTTTGATTGCAATAAAAATGTCAGACTGAATATTTTTAAGAAGTTAAAGTTCATTGCTCTTTGAAAGGGTATATTTGTATTATTATGCTATTATATTATCATTAATATAATGGTGGTCTCTTGTCATTAATATAATGGTGGTCTCATGATGACAGTAATATTTTTTATTGCAATCCTTTCTGGAACAATATATCGTCCAACAAAATGTCTTATCGTGACTGGTCTAATAAGTGCCAGTTCCTAAGTTAATTATTTAGAAAGTTTAATCATTTTCAAGGAGGCAGACTGTTGTATTAGTTAAATAAAAAGACAAATCGCCCCAAACAATTGTCAAAAAAACCAAAACAACTGACAATAGACTTGGTCGACAGATCATATATATTCGTCCAATTACCCAACCCTAGTGTGCTCTGGTGAATAAGAGCTGCTCTGCATTCAACTCGAAAGCTTCCAGTGTTTCAACCAAACTGATATTACTGTTGATGGCAACAGGTAAATCTAGTCAATGTAGACTATGGAGGTTCCATACATTTGCAAATGACAATGTTAATTATGTCTAGAAAGCTAACAAATGTAACTCATCATTGAAGTGTCGAAGGCTGGACTCATAATCCAAACCCAATTACCAAGAATATCCCAGTATTGTCTCTCTGAGGTGAGCTGGTATTTGAAGCAGCTGTTATTCACATGAGAGTCAACTTGATCTTTTAATTCATAACACTGAGGAGACAATACAAGTTAACAGTTTATTATCTCTAAAGTAACATAGCATCATGCCAAAAAATTGACATTGACAATAATCCCAGTATACAAACTGTGCTTGTGTGTTGCTCTTTCCTGTGTGGTAATATTCACTAACTATGGTATTGTAGGGGGAAAATGTACCTTCTTGAGCTGGCCCTCCATGCCAGGCATCAACATGATACAGGCAATACCCACTCCCAACAGCAGGAAGAAGGCGTAGATGAGCCGAGTCACCGTGGAGTTGTTCCCACTGGGGCAGCAACGACACAGCAGGCAGGGGGCGCTGCCGCACAGGCAGGGGATCTACACACACACAGCCAGGGACAGTTGTTTACTGAACTGAACGGGAAGATGAGGGGAGGGGAGGTGAGATGAGACAGGCCCGTGTGCGTCTACAGCTGATACCGGACACTGTTTATATATACACGCTCCGGTGTCGCAACACTTCTGTTGACATCATCCATAGCTTTTTGTTACCACTATTTTCTAACACAAACATTTAGCGTCCAGCCCAACCCAGCATATACAAGAGGCTAGTTCATCAATAACGCAGGCTGATCCACACATAGACGGGAGCCGTGTGATTTATTTCATAGCCGCAGGAGCCAGGTCCTGCGACCCCTGCTTGTCTTCTTTTGTTTTGTTTACTGTCCGCAGCCTCGGCCCGTTGCTCCGTGTTGCACAGTCATGGCAGCTGAGTGAAGACGGAGCAGCTGAAAAGAAATAAACACACAGCAGCTGCCAATGTCACCGTCAGTACGAAGGCGCTGTACTCACCCAGCTCGCCATGGAGCATAGTCCCAGAACGGCTCCCATAATGTCCGATGCCTTTCCTTCAGTCTGGCGTTAGATTTCTCGCTGACTGTGTCCCAGAAGATGGAGGATGGTCTGCCTTTCTTCTTCTGATGACGCAGGTGCTCGGTAGTTCAATTGCATATCTGCATTTTGCTGCCCTCCACTGGACGATCTCAATCTGTCTCTGTCTCTATGTCACTGCTTTCGTGCAACAGTGGCTCTCTCCTCACTCTTCTTGACTGATATAGTCAACCAATCAGGTTGCAGAGGTAGTCCAACTCCTCCGGTCACAATAAGGTCAGCTGTGTCTCTCAGCACAGTCTCAAGAGCTTAGAGGAGTTACAAGGATATACATGAGGCAAGTTGGACGGGCATCTACCCAGCAGCAGGACCGGTATCTGCTCCTTTGTGAGAGGAGGAACAGGAAGCCCTAAAAAATAACCTCCAGCAGGCTACTGGTATACATGTTTCTGACCTGTGTGTTTGACCTGGCCTTGGTCTGACTGTGTCTGACTTGATCCACCGTCGTGATCTGCCGGTGGCTGCAGGGGTGGAGTTAAAAAACATGGACGTCAAGTTGTACACTTTTTTTTCTTCTTGTAGCTTCAGTGAGACGAGAACAACGACTGATCTCACAGTTTGTTTTTTCTTGTTGCAGATTAAACAGATGTTTAGGAAATCCTCATGTTTTTGAACAAAGAATACAGTGAACAACAAAGTTGACTGAGAACTTTCTTTCAGCTGAAAAAAAACCTGTAGTGTTAAGTCACCATTTCAGGAGATGAAAATGTATCACATCATCTTTGGAGATATAGAGAGAACAGCACATTAGAAATACAAAATAAGGCACACATGAAATATCAACAACAGAAACAAAGAGAAACCAACAGATATGCACTTCCAGTGATTGTATATGGAGGGAATATTTAATAGTGACACAATCATATATGTATATATAATTACATATAATATATAGGCCTATAGTTTTAAAGAGAGGAGAGAGAGACCAGGAACAGTTGTGCACCATCAGGTTTCAGCTCTGACTAGTTGTTATAATGAAAAGAATAAGAGTGATAATTATGGATGTAATCAATCAAAGCAGAGTTGTGACATCATAGAGGTGGCCCCAAGGAGCTGCAGCTGGAGAAGGGCACCCACACGGTCTGACTGCAGCCGGGTCACTGCCACGATGCTTTAAGGTCATGTAACTTGGTGGTTTGTTTTGCAGTGCTAGATGAAATGAAGTCAGACAAAAAGTATTCCGGCACTGCCAGCCTCGCTTCCCCCACCTAACATATCCCTTGTACGTTGGAAGCTCTTCTGCACAATTTAAGTTACCAACTACCATAGATGTTATCGGATGTTAGTGACCAACAGCGGATATTAGGGACACATCTTCAGTTGTGTACCTTAGCGTCATCAGGTGTTTTGGCCTTTTAATCACAAGACACCCTCTTCTAAGGCAGGCCCACCACAGGTTGATCAGGTTTTATTATATTACGTCTGAAGATAACACAATTGACTCCAATTGGATTGGATTCTGCTGCAATTAAGTCCCTTGAAACTCCACAAGAGTTTTGTGGACTGAACAATTTCACCCACCCCTCCATCGACATAGTGGTGAGTAGATAATGAGTACATTTTAATTTTTCAGTGAACTATCCCTTTAAGGCCCCTAGCACAGAATTTTTTATTTGTTTTACATCTGAGACCTTGCTTTGACGAAAACATTCGTAGTTCTAAAAATAAAGTACTGGAACCATCAAAAAGAAGCAGGTTTCATTTCCAGACAGGAAAGTTTATTTATCTTCCGATTCCTATGTTTCTGCCCAGATCTCAATCTATTTCAGGAGCTGTAACAGTTGCTCAACATGTTGATATACAGTATTTATTCTCAGTATATGAAGGGCATCTCAAAAATCTATTTGATTTGCATGTCGGTAAAAGTATATATTGTTCAGGGCAGCAGTTTATATGACAATTCAAACTTGTTTACACAAATGGCTGTTTTCGAATAGAGAGACGAAGAGTGAATGTGTTCCAGGGATGCAAGAAACTGATAAATGGAATGTTCTGAACCTTGAGCATAGTTTACTCTGAGGCTTATTGGAAGGTTGCACAGCTTCCCACACACTCTTAGGATGTTGGATTAAGGAGGTCTGTGTCCAACCAGTTCAGTAACCTTCTGAAACATTCACCCAAGATTCACACTATAACTTTAGTGTGAAGCTTTTCTGATGTGAGAGGACACAAAGGCAGGACATTTTTCATTAGTTTGTGGTAGATTCATATGAATGACTTCCTGGGAACTGAAAATGTGCACCATGAACCCCTTATTTAAACCATACCCCCCCCTCCTTACAATGATGGCTGGCTTCTCACTCCACCTTCCAGTGTGGCTGTTCTGAGACCATATACCATTGTAATGACTACATAGAACAAAGCTACATTTCATGGTTTTGTAATGTTTTTAATTTGAGATTTGAGAGGTTTCTACAATTCCCATCATGCTTGATGGGTGATATAATTGAAACTATAGTGCTGTCAATGGGTCCAGATGTTACCATGGATTTGCAGACAACAATTAGCTGGAATATTGCTGACACAGAAGTTAAAATGGTGACCTAAGGATATTAGGAGACCTTTTATCTCCATGTCTTTTAAGAACTTAATACACATTTATCCTTCATACGTGTCTTCTGTTTTGACTGAGTGATACAAATCATATCTGTTAGGGGTAAAAGGATAACTTTCCAGAGGTTCTTAAACTATTATTGTATGTGAAAATTTCTCTCAAACTCTAGTCTTGCATGTAAAAATGTGTAACATAGTACAAACTGCAGTTGTTCTTACACTAGCCTAGTGTTGCCTTCCCTTTGGTTACTGCTTCTCAACAAACACAAAAACACACACATCATGCCAGAGAGGTGAGGAATATTATCACACAATGTCAGCATTATCTGGAAGATGGAAGGGGCACAGTCAGTGAACCAATATCAGTGTGACTGGCATCAGTGTCTGCTCACACTCTGTCCAGCTGGGTGGAGTCGACCTCCAATCCAACAGGAGTCAGTTCACACAGGTAAAAGAGTGTGTCCTCACTGGCCTCCGCTTCTGTCAGAGGCTCCAGGCGGATAAAAGAGTTGCGGATTGGCTGTTTTGACTCCAGGCTGGTGTCCAGCAGCTCTGAGGGGGGATCAGCCTCCACAGAAGCACTGGAGCTGGAGGAGGGCTGAAGGTGGATGATGGAGAAATCAGAGGAGCTGCTGCTGCCACTGGTGCCTGGGTCCAACTCTGGAGGAGGGGTACAGCCATCAAGGATGGCCAGCAGGGGGCAGGAGGTGTACTGGATTAACTGCTTATCTGAACAAAAACAAATGGTAAAAAATTGAAAACATAATCGATAATCACCACTTGCCTGACTGTAATCACGCAACAATTTTCATCATTTGTTGTAAAGAGAACTACACATTACACTTTGTGCTGATGTAACACACTGTGAACAGGCCAACAAACTGATGGACACAGCGGAATAAATGTGTGGACACATGCTGCTTCCATTCAGCTTACAGGGCTCACTGAAAGCTCTGATGAGGATGAAATTGATGTATCCTCACTGTCTCCACACCTCAACTCAACCTAACACAATGAAGTTAGGGATCATGGTGGAACAGTAACTAACACACAGATTGTCTTCTTAAAATCTTTCACTGATATAAAAAAGTACAATAAACTGGTGCCTAATTTAATTTATGAATGTATTTGTCATGCATCTGGGCCAACATTCTGGACTATTCGGCTACAGTAGGTTAACGTCTGGCTGCCTGTGCAACACGTGACGACTGGGTCGCTGCACTGCTGTGTCTCACTGGCGTCTGTTGCTCACACAGAGAGAGTGCCTGCTATGTGTTCTGGTATGACTAGTGTATTTCCTCTAATAAAAGTAGTGCTATGTACTCAAATAATTGCCATGACACTGCAACATTTCCATTATTGCGTAGATTACACCCAGCTGTAATTATCTGTGAGGCCTGAATCACTTAGTTAAACTTCAGGAATGTCTTTAAGACATTAAAGCCTGGATGACTCAGACTCATAACATTTTACATCTAAATTCAGACAAAACTGAAGTCAATGAACTTCATAGAAACATTATTTGGAGTTATGTTTGGAGTGTGTCAATTGACAAATCTCTAGGACAGCCTTCTTTCACCTGCAGATTATCATGAAAATCAGAAACCTCCTGTCTCAAATGGATGCTGAGAAACTGGTCCATGCTCGTTACCTCTAAACAGCATTATTGTAATTCTTTATTATCGGGATGTCCTAGTAAGTCTGTGAAAAGCCTCCAGCTGGTCAAAAAATGCTGCAGCATGAGTGCTGACAGGAACTGGAAGAAGAGATCCTTAGCTTCTCTGCATTGGCTGTCTGTGAAATTATCACTGTGGATTATTTAGTGTAGATTTTCTTCAATGAAAATGAAACCTACAGCACAATGAAGTGTGCAAAGAGTGAATACTTTCTAATGCCACTGTATGTAAATGGAGGTTAGGCTGTGAGTGTGCAAGTATTCTCAACTTACCAGTGTTTTCTTCTTCTGTCCTGCCTCTGTTCAGCTGTGCAGTGTTCTCTTTGGAGGGCACACTCTCCTATAAACACATAACAGCTTCAAAACCCCCCAAAATTACAGACAAATTTTCAAAAATGTAGATATAAATGACAGGTTTACATTTCTTTTAAATGTGTCTGTTATAGACACAACAATAGTGACATGTCTACATGTGCAGTCTGTACTATTCTCAGGCACCTCCACTATAAATACAATGAGAGAAGTGTTTTTCTACAAAAATCTCTTTCTTACTTCTTGGAGTACATATGCTCCCCTGGACTCCTGCTCTAAATATGTGTAAATTATGTGCATATTGTGATGGGTTGACTTTTGTATTGTTTCCATTGAAGTTTCTTTCCTTTGTAAAACCTCAACCATTACAAAAGGCTACACACTTAAAATACACCCCTTTCCCTTTGAATACCACTTGACAGAAATTCTGTAAAATCCAAAGTGGGCGCACAGCAGGGTATCGCCTGCTGGATTCATGGCAAGTGAGTGGGGGGAATGAAGATGCTTTTATCACGCAAACAGATGCAAAAAAGAAAAAGAATAAAAAACAAAACAAATATCTCTTGGTGAAAAAGCGGAGCCACACACGAATGACATCAACGAATATGTCAAGAGAGTTTGCAGTGTTAAGAGCTGATACCAGTGTCAATGTACTGTAACCAAAATCACATGATCTCCACAGTAGAATTAATAGATGACATCCTGCCTCTGTCACATTTTACCAATGTCGGAGTATCCTGTCAGAGCATCCTCCCTTTCCACTCAGCCACTGCTCATTTTACACTTTTAACAGTAAACACCAAAGCCTGCCCTATTTTAATTTGTCCCATCAAAGTTTTATAATGAACCATATATTTTTTACACTTTTTATAATAACATATTATTAAGAGATATCTAAATTTAATCTCTAAAAGGCCACATGCACACTTGCGCGGTCTTGTCCTCTACTCCTAAGGCGGGGCTGCACACACACTCTTACAAGTATACTGATGCCATGCAAAAAAAGCAGAACAAGAACTTAATCAAACCAACCGTTCAACAAACATGTAAAAAAGCAATAGTTTACCTGTGTAACACAACCACACTGCAGTGATTAAGCTAATAGCTAATTGTTACAGAGAGGCTAAAACAAAAACCCTTCTATCTCAAGTGGGGCTGGGCAATAAAACAATCTAAATAATTATCACTATTTGCCAGTAATAGCCATATAACACAAGACCAATATATATCAATGTGATGCTTATGCATTGTTCAAGCATAGTAACAGGGTACAACATCTACTTTGGATTTCTTTTATGTTTCGCTGTTTTGCGATGAATCTTTTTTAAAACCACTGAGGTCTTACTCTGTGTAGATGGTAAAAACATAATGGACCACAGCACGGGCAGGCGGTAGCTTGGGCATTTGGTTGTGCTGCACACACCAAGTTAGAGATCTCATGTTATCATGAGAAGTGTATAAAATTTTGGTTTGTTTTGAAACTGTTACGGGACAAATCTGTAAATGGCGGGCCGCCACATCCTAGACAATTAATGGGAAACTCTGGGCACCTGAAGACAGCAGAGGAAGAAGGACAGAGAACAGGAGGAAGGACTGATACTGAATCATAACTTAATACAGTATCTACAGGAGTGACATGAGATGTCATGTCAGATTCTCCTTACCATAATTTCATAAAATAAATACGAGCTTCCTGCAGTGACAATATGCTTCTCCACATCATACATTTTATCAAAGATTTACATTTTTCCTTTTACTAAAATTTCTCTCTAGCTTTGTTTGAAATGAAACAAAGTGAATATTCCTTTTTATTTTCTAATACTTTTTTTATTGACTATATGTTAATCAGGTGAACAAAATAATAAAACAAAAAAAATAATCAATATTAGTCAGTGTATATGAAGAAATAGCTGCATTAGAATGTACCAAAGGCCCCACATTTGGCCAAATTATTTCTCCGGACTCCCCTTGCTAGCTTCTCTATATACTTGTGGAAAGCCCTGCAAGTTTCACATTTTCTACAACAGTGCTATCTTTAGAGCAGTAAATATGTGAAAATTGTCCAAACAATTGTATAAGGAGGTATTGATCATCTAAATGTTTTTGTGTGAATGGGATTAAATTTTACCTCTATGGCATCAAAATCAATGCCAAATTGCTTTCCATATAGCATGGACTGGAAATCCTCCAGACTGCAGTCAATACTGTCCAGATAGTCCATCAGCTCCATCCTGACAAAACACACACACACACACACACACACACACACACACACACACACACACACACACACACACACACACACACACACACACACACACACACACACACACACACACACACACACGTCATTGTGTTGCAGTATTGTTCACTGCAGTCCTGTGTATTGACCACTCATATTGGCAGCACCATCATAGCCTTGACCACACGTTTTGGATCTGTAGGCCAGTGTTCTTTAGCAAGTCAAGAAGTGTTTTCTCCATCTCCTCATCTGTTGTTTTTTAGACATTGAAGATATGGAGGAAGCGCTCCTTGACTTCCATTTCAAACACATAACGCACGACAAAAGAGAGCTGCTCGCAATCAGTGGTTTCATCTAAGAGTACTGAACATATATTTGCCACCTTTATTTCTTTCCTTATTTCTCTTTTTGTGAATGGGGCCAGAGCACTTATGAGGAGAGGAGTGAAATGTGACACCTCTTCTTACCCTTTTTCTGGTCATACACTGTCATACTGGCTAAACATTTTAACAAGTTCAAGAAAGTTGCCCTGGTTTGAGCTTGTGGCAGACTCGCCATCACCACTGAAAGCCTTCCCTTGTCGTGCAAGATATAAAATTATGTATGTTTTCGCTCTCTTATTGCCTTGCCGTGACCATCTGATACTTTAAAAGCTGCTTGTAAAGCACTCATTTTGTATGTGTTCCATCGCACCATGCTTGTAAAGAGGGCCTCTGAGTCTGTGGGTGGGATCTGTTGGATACTTTAAGGATGCAATTTTTCTTCAACAATACTCATAGTTTCCTCAACCTCACCTTCTTCTATGACTTCCTCAAACTCAACATTATCCACCATTTCCACTCCTGTGGCTTCTTCCTCTTCAACGCTGACAGTAATTTCCTGATCATCTTTGGTCTCTTTGTGAGGTGTTGCCTCTAAAGCCTCCTCCCGTCTCTCAGTTGTTGCTTGTGAGATCTCTACTGCTCTCTAAGGTGTAACACTTTCAACATCTGAATCATCTGTTCTCTCTCCTGTGTTGCTGCTGGTACTTTCTTTTAACCATGCATTTAGAGATTTGCTACTCTTGGCTGTTTCCTGGCACTCCTTCTCCTTCCTGTGCAAACAGGAATATAAATTCAATTTAAGCTCAAGCTCCCTCCTTTGATGTCTATGTGTGCACGTGCCAGCACATAATATTAAAGTATTAAAAATAATCCTCACAAGGTGGGCCGGAATGAAATAACCCGGGGAACATTCTTTACAGATTGGCTAATATAATACATTGGTGAAAAGTTTCCTTTCCTTACAGAGGGTGTGCAGATCATACTATAAGTTCCAAACAACAGCCTCACCATGTTACCATGACCCACTTAAGCCTGGTGCACTAGAGGATTTTCAACTCTTAACCAATTATAAAAAATTGGGAGGCCACAGACTTAATGAGAGATTTACCAGATTTTGAATCTTATAATCACCAGAGCACAAACACAGGACGATTTGGCCACAACATAAGACCACACACTTGCCATTTGTAGGAAACAATTTCACAGTGGCAAATCCAGAGACTTGGAATATCACAGAAACTTGCATGAGTCTTCAGTTTTGTTATTGCAGTTGGAAACTAACTTTTCAGTGCCTTACCGCCAACTACTGAACTGGAGTGGGGGAAACTTGCATGATTAAACTAGACTTCAGAAGAAAATCAAACATGGAGGGCCAACATCTTCAGTTCTGTTTTGCAGCAAAAAACAAGCAAAATAATCTACTAATTAGTTATTTGTAGCCATTAGTTGTCCAACATTCTGTTATCCTATGGCTCAATTGCTACTGAATTTGAATGGCCCTGATATGGAATAACCAGCTCTTGAAAAAAAGGAAAAACATTTTACTTATATATATATATATATATATATAAAGAACAGGTTGCCACGTACTTGCCAAGCAGGTTGATGTTCTGTGATATAGCTCCGTTTTCGTTCAGTATGGAGTCCATCATCTTGAAGGGGTCCTCCAGACTGAGGCCTGAGGGTTTATTGAGCTGCAGGGCGCTGCTGGTTGGGCAACTGCTGTCTAAAATGCTGCTCCTCTGGGCATCTTCTGAAGATGCTGGCACACCAACCTCTGTCTGTTTGTTGTCTGTGCAGGTGGTGCTCACCTCCGTCCCTGCTGGCAAGACTGCACAGCTGTCCAGCTCTACTTCCACGATTTCTATATCACTGGGGAGGGTAGTTTCAAACAGCATGTCATTAACTAAGACACTCCTGACAAGTACTGTCATGTGAAAAAATTAGGATACCCAATTCAATATTCAGTTATATATTAAGAAATATCAACATGTGAATATTATATGTTTTTCAAATTATATCTACAGAGAAAGATGATGTAATAGCAGGATGTAACAACAACTTCACTTTCTTATTACTTGTGACACCACCCTTGACACTATGCCCTAATAGCTAGTATTTCCCCTTTTGTCTGTAATAATCACAATGTTTCCAATAACTGTCTACTTGTCTCTGACATCAAATTTTACCCAACTCTAGAATTCTTTCAGCTGTGTAATGTTTTAGTGGTTTCTTGCATGAACATCCCCTTTCAAATCACCCAATGGTCGCAATAGGACTAAGATCTGGGTTTCCACTTGGCCTTACCAGAACTTTACCAGAGTTACTGGAATGTTTTGGGTCACGTCATGTTGCATGGTTCACTTTCACAATCTGGGTTAGATGGCCCAATGTGTGGTTGGACCAGATCTTCCAATTTCTCTGTTCCTTTTGGCCAGGTCTCCACACTCCCACAGATTAATTTAACATTATTTGTTTCTTTATTTTGTTACTATTTTGTTACCTATTTGTTTTAACCGTGACTCTTGTATGTTGCGGTCACTAGGTTGAGCCAAACAAAATTTTTGAGGATGTGGCCGTAACACCTGGAAACATGCACATGTGAATCTGCTTCATCTCTGCTGATCTATGATTTTTATGGTGAATGGTGGAATCATACAAGGAGATGACCAACTTTTCTGGCTCCTAAGTTGAGGTGCTCATGAGTGACACATTGTTTGGTTGCCACAGCAGTGGTATCGCTTACAAATGAAAATGCAACGATTGGCAAGGTGTTACAGCTGAGATTAATGCAGTGAGGGTGACAGAGATGACAGTGCCTGAATTGAAAAAGCAATATTTAAAGAAAAAAATCTAAAACCTAAAGTGTTTTCTGAGGAGCATCACCAATGTTTGCTAAATTATTATTTGGAAATGGAAATATTATAGGTTAACACAATATACACTGCTCAAAAATATTAAAGAACACCTAAATCACACCTCAGACCTTGATGAACAAATTATTGGAAGTTGAAAATCTTTACTGGTGCACATGTATAATTTGTTGAGAACAAAATTACACAACAATGGTCAATGGAAACCAAAATCATCAAAACCACACCGAAAATCTGAGTAAAAACATTGCATCACAGGCTGATCCAACTTGCGTGAATTTCATAATGGTAACTCAAATGATGCAACTCAGTAGTGTGTCTGTATGCACTCCCGACAACGTCTGGGCATGCTCCTGATGAGATGGCAGATGGTGTCCTGTGTGATCCCCTCCCAGACCTGGATCAAGGCACCATTGAGCTCCTGGACAGTCTGTTTTGGCGGCATTGGATACATGATACATAATGTCCCATAGGTGCTCAATTGGATTTAGGTCAGGGGAATATGAGGGCCAGTCAATGGCATCAATGCCTTCATCATCCAGGACCTGCTTACACACTCTGGCCACATGAAGCTGGGCATTGTCCTGCCCCAGGAGGAACCCAGGGCCCACTGCACAAGCATAAGGTTTGACAATCACACTGAGGATTTCATCCCGGTACCTAACAGCAGTCAAGGCTGTTGGCTACGACATGGAGGTCTGTGCGACCCTCCAAGGATATGCCTCCCCACACCATCATTGACCAACCGCTGAACTGGTCCTGCTGGATAATGTTACAGGCAGCATAACGTTCACCACTGTGTGTCCAGACTATTTTACGCCTGTCACATGTGCTCAGTGTGAACCTTCTCTCATCTTTGAAGAGAACAGGGCCCCAGTGGCGGACCGTCCAATTCTGGCATTCTCTTGCGATTGCCAATCAAGCAGCACAGTGCTGGGCTGTGAGCACAGGTCCCACTAGAAGACATTGGGACCCTCATGCCACCCTCATGGAGTCTGTTTCTGGACAGTTTGGTCAGAAACATGCACACCAGTATCCTGCTGCAGGTTATTTTGTAGGGCTCTGGCAGTGCTCCTCCTGTTCCTCCTCGCACAAAGGAGCAGATACCGGTCCTGCTGCTGAGTTGATGCCCGTATACGGCCCATCCAGCTTTTCTTGTGTAACAGCCGGTCTCCTTGTATCTCCTCTATGCTCTTGAGACTATGCTGGGAGACACAGCAAACCTTCTTGTGAACAGATGCATGGATGTGCCATCCTGGAGGAGCTGGGCTACCTGTGTAACCTGATTGGTCTGCAGATACCGCCTCATGCTAACAGTAGTGACAAGGACACTAGCAGATCACAAAACTAGAGAAGAATCAGTCAGGAAGGACAAGCAGAGAGCAGCTGTCTGTGGCCACCACATGTAAAACTATTCCCTTGCACCAAAGAAGGTGAAATGGATTCACAATCACTTGTGCGTCCTAAATGGACATTTTGATATCCCTGAAGTTTAACTGACTTGGTTTTATACTGTGATGATTAAGTGTTCCCTTAATTTTTTTGAGCATTGCATCTATTTATGTGGTCTCCATTCTGCGCACCTGACAGCAGTCATGTTCACTGCAACGAATTTATACAAAAACTATCAAAACGTTGTACATGCACTAAACTATTAAACACTCAGTTGTGTAACTCTATAATGCCATTTAATGGTATCTGGAGTAATTTGCTTGGAGTTGGCATACAACTTCTCTTTAAGTCGATTTATAATATGGTTTAAATTTACTACCCCATGTCTGTGTTGCCTATTTATCTTTTCAAAAATGTTTGTGTGAATGAGCCAGAGTTCGCTTACAGTTGCACACATTCTCCTATCAAGTTTGTTTTTATAGATCCCAACTTCTGCATGGAAAGCATTTTTCGTACCCAATTTTGTGCGTAACACACGTCTATAAATGAGGCCACCTGGTCTTTGTCCAAGTGTTCTCAGGCAAAATTCATTCGTACCCTTATGTTATTTTGTCAGGAAGGGTTTCCTCCTTGCACCCCACTCATGAAAATCAAACCTTGTGCCTTCGCTGATTGTAGATTTATGTAATTTGACTGTAACTGTGACAGGAGCTTCTTGTCGGTCCTGTGATGACATTTAAGGATTTGGAAACTTCTTAAAGCATCCTGCCGTTTACTCTTTGGCTGAATTTTCTAGGATGGCCTAACCTGCTTTAAATGTTCTCCACTTGTAATTACTTCCCAGACAGTGGAATGGCTGATTTGAAATTCTTTTTAAAACTATTTGTATCACTATCCAGAGTCATATGCATGTATAGTCTACAGGCCTCAGACAGCTCTTTGAATCTTACCATGGTGATACCACTCACTTCAGCAATCAAGAGCAAACAAAATGTTCCTCCAAAATGATCTGTAACAATGTTCTAATCATTTGCACCTGAATCTAATTTTTGGCATTTGAAATAGTAATGAATGTTGGGGCATCCAACCTTTTTCCTCATGGAAAGATGTACCAAGACATTCTTGATAAAAATCCTGCTGCCATCTACCAGGATGATGAAGATGAAGCGAGGGTGGACATTTCAGCAAGACAATGATCCCAAACACACAGCCAAGGAAACTCTCAATTGGTTTCAGAGAAAGAAAATAAAGCTGCTAGAATGGCCCAGCCAATCACCTGACTTGAATCCAATCGAAAATCTATGGAAAGATTTGAAGACTGTTTGTGTGGAAGAATGGGCCAAAATCACATTTCAGCAATGCATGCAACTAGTTTCTCCATACAGGAGGCGTCTTGAAGCTGTCATTACCAACAACGTTTTTTGTACGAAGTATTACATAAATTTCAGTAAGCGTGTTCAATACTTTTTCCCTGTGTCATTCCATTTTATTACACATAACTTAATTTCTGAACTTATTTGTTTGGTTTTCTTTGTATGTATGGATTACTTGGGTTGTTACCGACATCTGGTGAAAATGTCATGTCAATAGCACCTTTAGAAATATGTTTACTGAGAAAAATGGTGACGTGTTCAATACTTATTTTACCCACTGTATATTAGTGGAATTCATCTTCTGTCACTATGCAGGCAGTTTGCAGTAAAATAAATCATGACATATTCAGTGTGTTGTCAGCATTTGCACTGCTGCAAATCAGACACTAATTGTTTTGCAGCTGTTACCAATTACCACATAATCTATGAGAAGGCATTTGAAAGCAGTAGAATAATGTGAATGTCACTTAAGAAGTCAAATGTTACTTGTCTTACCTTTCCTCATAGGCTGTAGGCGACCCCTCTGTGATCTCCGCCATCACCTCTGCATCATTCTCAGTCAAGTCACAGATGATAACATCATCCGATATCTCAGAGCCTTTCACACCATTCAGACTGTTGACAGATGGCTATACGGGACACAAAGAACACATCATATAGTCAACATGATGTATTTAAAAACAAAAATAGCCACAAAGGCTTGAAAAGTACATTTTATAAATGATCGATATGAAAAATATATTGATTCTTAAGTTTTCATTATAAGCAATACCTCCCATGTTTGTATCACAAAGTTCTGTTATTTACTGACCTGTTCCACACACACTTTGTCATCATAGATCTGATGAATATATTTGGGCTTCTTTCCATTGCTGTTAATAAGAATTGGCCTGTTGATAAGACCGTGACACATTATCAAAGTTCACATTATGAGAGTGCTGAAATGGTTAGTTGATTTACGTGTGTTATTGAGAAAGATATCATGGTAATTTAAATTAGAAAAACCATGCATGTCATTCAAACAAAAATTTAAATGTTCTGCTGATTAATCTTTTAACATAGACATTGGGTTTCATTGTATCTTTTTCATGCATGATCAGTTAATCAAAAAAAACACTGATCATTACAGATTGACTGGAAAAAGAAAATCACTATATTTACACAACAATTTGAAGACATGAAATAAATTCACATTCTGAGATGCCATAAACAGTTAAACCACTGGCTGGGAAAAGTTATGAAACAGATGATATCCCATTTTCACTGTGTAGAGCTAAATTTAAAGTGTATCTGAAAATGAGCAGTGTGAAAACAACCCATAAACAGTGGGGTAGGTAGTGGGAGTGAATCAGGCACCTCATTCAGTGGGTCATTCACGACTCACTAATCATGTCATCTGTGCCTCTATAACAGCTGCAGGGACCGTGTTTGTAGGATCAGTGCTCTAACTATGATCCCAGTTGAAGGATGAACTCACCTCTTACGCTTTAAATTCAGGATGTGGTTGTTCTGTACTAATGTGACAATGAAATGTATCAGCTGAAAGAAAAAATATATATTATGAGATACAACAGAAAATGCTGATAGATTTACAGCACAGACGCTAGTGCCTCAGTTCCACTTAGCTCTGTGTCCATATGTGGACCAGAAAGATATTCATTCCTATGGCAACCTATTTGATCTCCAATGTGTTGCAAAACTCCTCCTTTCCAGTATTTTTCAGTCTCAAATTTCCCGATATTGAAATTGAAATGATTGCGGTGAATTTTGGACATACCATGTGTGCTTTTTGCCACAGGAAGGTAGCATAACAACTAATTGGCTAAAAGGATATTTCATTCAAGTTTATGTTGAATTACAAATTTACTCAACCAACTGTTTTAATTGCTTGACTGCTGATAATATGTAAATACAGGGTTTATCAGTACATAAGAGTCGTGAGGCTACTTAACAAAAACATTTGATTCCGTTTACCCACTGAAATAATTACAGCATATATTCAAAGATGACTCTCCTGGTAAAGATGCACCACTCACAGAACTGCTGATGATGACTCAAGCTAGCATGTGCAGAATATGAATAGTTCTAATAAAAACTGAAATCTGTTTAGATATCTATTCTCTTGAATGGATGAATGATTAACTAATGTACTATGAACTGCAATCAAATTGTCCTCAGAAATATGGAGTTGTGCAAATTAATGCGATAGAGCTCACAGAAGGCATGTATTACATGTGAAAACAGCTTCAGATAGTGTAAACTGATTGTCCAGTATAGTGCTCACCTTTTTAATGAGCTGTTGTTGGTGGGCATGTTTCTGTCTCAGATCTGAGATCTCCCTCCAGAGAGCTTCATTCTCCCTAAACAACAAAACAAGTTTCACTTACAGATAATCTACTGCACAACCAACCTTTCTGCCAAGGGCAGAGGATGTCACACCTTGTTAAAGCCATATGAGACAAATTGTGATTTGTGAATATGGGCTATACAAATAAAATTTGATTGTCTGATTGATTGATTGATTTCTCCTGTGTCTTCTTACTTATTTTTCTTTACATACAATGTGATAATGTGGGAAGATGTTTCTGACATTTCAACAGAAAGGTGTTTTTAAGAAAGACTTTAACACTGTGTGACCAGGACATATTATTCACACATAAAAAAGGACAGACTTTATCATCAGGATGTCCCAGTAAAACTGTGAAAAGTGCTGCAGCACGAGTGCTGACAGGAACTGGAAGAAGAGATCATATTACGGGGCTATAGACCATTTAGTTGCATTTTGCTGACATGCCCCCAATTTATTTTTTTATATTTATATTTTAAAACATCATCGTGTAGGCCATCACGCAAAATGCCTGGAGCGAGCAAGAATTTGTGTGTGTGTCTGTGTCTGTGAGCAATAGAGTTACGAGAGGCTAATGCCATCATTACAACATGGGCTTAAAACCCAGTGTAAATGACGCCCTTTCGAGTCGAATTTTAATGTTACACCACACGAGCAGTATGGAGGCATGATACGTTTTTTTCTCTGTTGTTTTATTACGTATGAAAAAGTGGCCACCAGTTACTTCGCTGAAAGTGTTTTTTTGACTCAAACACTTCACCCACCCCTCCATTGGCATAGTGGTGAGTAGATGATGAGTAAATACAATTTTTTTGGTGAACGATCTCTATAATTTTGCAGCAATACATAGCGGAAAACACTGATGTTCCACACATGCATAACAGGACATTTTTCAACAAGGTGAAAAGGAACAAAAAAGAAATCTTAACAAGAATAGGACCTGGAATACAGTAATTCACAGTCACAGTCAACAGGCTTGTAGTGCTGACCGTCTGCAAAGATATCCAGATGGACTTGATCTTGGGGAATGAATTAAATATATAACAGGCGGACCCTCACAGCCACCAAACCCATAAATCGTCCTTAAGTTCAAATGATGGAATTCTCTAAATGCTCTAAAGAGGTTTGCTATGTGTTGGTCGTTTTCATTATATATTGTTTTTGCACATAGGTTTACACATACCTCTTGAGTGTTGCCAGCCTGGCATCAATGTTCTCCTGTTTGCTGTGAACACTGTGGACACTCGCCAAGATTTTTGTCAGGTCATCCTGTCGAATCTTATTGTCTTCTGGACGAGCATTAGAAACCTAAAAATACAATCAAGTCTTAGGTTTACAGTATCTCGACACTAGCAGCATAAAATGTGATTGTGATTTTATATAATGCGTTCTGCACAAGAGATGCAAATGAGAAAAGGGAGAGGGGTTGATGGTCTCTATCTTGTCGAGCAATTAGTCTAAAATTACTTTCTTTGTCCTAACTCTTAAAACTTAGAAAGAAAAAAAATCTTTATATGTTGATTACCTAATTTGCAGTAACCCTCCATAGCAAAACTTTGTCATTTTTTACGCTTATCATAACATAAGTGTTATGAGTGTTTTGGGTCGTTGCTTCATTGTGGAGCTGTGTGATGGATTCTCTGCCCCAAAAACCCCATGACCCGTCTGTCAGTTGGACTGACCATGTGTCAAGACTGTACCTAGCTTTACCCTGAATGTGGAAAGGTGAACCTGACAATGACTCAGTTCAGCATTCAACACCATTGTGCCCCTGAAGCTCGTCACCAAGCTCAGAGACCTTGGGCTCAACATCGGCCTCCGTGATTGGATTCTGAACTTCCTGACGGGCAGACCACAGCACCACAGCTGTGGAGGCTCAACATGGATGGCAGGATTCTCTGCAATTTTTACAGGTGCACCATAGAGAGTATCCTGACTGGCTGCATCACCCTGAACCGTAAGGCTTTGCAGAGGGTGGTGAAGTCTGCCCAACACATCACCAGGACGGAGCTACCATCCATGGAGGACCTCTACACCCAGTGGTGTAGGAAGAAGGCCAACCGGATCATCAAAGACCCCTATCACCCCAGCCATAAACTGTTCTGCCTGCTGCCATCTGGCCGACGGTACCGCAGCATCCAGGCCCGCACCACCAGGCTCAGAGAGCGTTTCATCCCCCAGGCCATAAGACTTTTAAACTCCTCGAATCTGTCAAACTCCACTTAATCTGCACCTTATCATATTGCACTATTGCACATTTGCACACACTTGCACTACTGTTTTTTCTTGTTTTTCTTCAGGTGTATATATATTTAGATATATATATATTTTATTTTCTATTTTAATTAATTTATCTTATTTTACTAATATTATGAGCATTGCTATAAGAGAGCCTGTGTCCCTGTGAATTTCATTGCAATGTAATCATTGCATACGACAATAAACTCTTGAATCTTGACTCATCACTTTACTTTTTGTGGAACAATGTTTGATGTAATTGAAAATGAGCATATTGTGGTTAGAGAAATGAGGTACACCCTACCGAATAACCAGGATTTAATTGTTGAAAAGATGTTATCTGATTTCAATCCAAGTACAAAGAAACATTTCAACATTTATTACACAAAGGTGTAAAATATTTTGTGTCTTTGCTGAACACACAAATTAAACATTCACAGTGCTGGCAGAAAAAGTAAGTGATCCCCTGGATCTAAGAATTGGTCGGAGCTCCTTTGGCAGCAATAACCTGAAACCAGGATCAGAACGTCGTTCAGAGGGAGTTTGATACCTTTCCTCAAACAAAGCTGCTCAGACATATTATTAAGATGCTTTACTATCCAAACCACAAAACTAAAATACTGAGTTCTGTTTTTGAAAATGAATTACAGAGCCAGTACAGAGTTACATGAAACAAAATTATGTTAAATACTTTTTAATTTGAACAATTTCTCTTTAACCGCAACACCCCTAAAATCTACACAATTACCTGACATTATAATAATGACATACACATATAAAGCCCTGAACAATCAAGCTCCTTCATATATCAAAGAGCTCATAACACCATTTTTTTCCAACAAACAGTAAGAGTAGAATGGGAGATAGAGCCTTCAGCTACCAGGCTCCTCTCCCGTGGAACCAGCTCCCACTCTCGGGAGTCAGACACCATCTCTAAATTTATGGTAATCTTAAAATGTTCCTATTTGATAAAGCCTATAGTTAGGGCGGGATCAGGTGTGTCCGGAACCATCCCTTAGTTATGCTGCTATAGGTCTAGACTGCTGGGGGAACTCCCATCATCCACGGAGCACTTCTCTCTGTCCCCACATTCATTTATTTTGTTTAATAAATGTCACTATGTGTTTTCTTCCTCTCATAGTCTCACTCTGTCTCTCTCTCTTTGCAGGTATCTCTGATTCAGAGCTGCAGGATATCAACAATTATTATTATTATTATTATTAATAACAATAATACATATTATTACTTAATTACTATATGAACTGTTGCTGCTATTATTAATAATCAATAGCAACTTTACTACTACTGTTTTAATTATAACTTTTCAGAGCTGATACCTGATGCTGTGTTCCTGGTCTCTCTCTCTCCTCCCCCTCATCTCTCTCTCTTCTCTACCCTCTTTTACACCCATCTCTCCTCTCCTCCCCATTTTTCCCTGCTCACCCCAACCAGTCGAGATGGCCGCCCACATTGAGTCTTGTTCTGCTAGAGGTTTCTTCCAGTTAATGATGGAGTTTTTTCTCTCCACAAATGTTTGCTCATTGTGGGAACTGTTGGGTTTCTCTATACATATATTTTTAAAGTCTAGACCTTTCTAATAAAGTGCCTTGAGATAATGTATATTATGATTTGGCGATAAGAAATTATGTGGAAATACAGGATTATCATGCAAAAAAAAGATTGCAATCTTTTTTTTTTATGTTGTGAAAAAAATGACCACAATACACTGAAATGATATTAAAGTAAGACATTACAAACATTATTGTAATTTTTAAATCCCTTGGACCTACCCCTCCGTACCAACAGGTATGAGGACAGCCTACCCCTACACAAGGATGCGCAAATGAAGGGGAAGGGCTAAGGGGTGAAATGGGATTGGGCCCAAGTCAATTCAAACTTCAACTATGAATCTGTCCATTTAGGAAGCACAAGTGATTGTGAATCAATTTCACCTGCTTAACCATTTAATCATTGTCTGAAGAAGAGAATAAGAAGAGAACAGAGTGAAAATAGAGAATTTGAAAACAGAGGTTTGACGGAGCCCCCTCGCCTGTGGACTAATAACTGTGTAACCCTCTTCGGCTGTATGGAAATCATCATTTCAATCATCATTTCGTGCATGTTAACACCGTAGTAACAAATCCACAGACAGTAATTTGACAGTACTATGTGTACGACAAATTTAATAACAGTGGTGGTAATAACCAATAAAACCAAGAACTTTCACTACTGTTGATACACGGCGCAGCCCTCTTTGATTTCAAAGAGGGGGGTGCTGAGGTCTCTTCGATTTTGGATGTTCATTGCTCTTTGACAGGCAGTACTTGCATTATTCAGTGGTTTAAAATGATTCACAGTGATAGCAATAATATCATTTATTGCAATGATTTTTTTGGACAAATTATCTATAACAAAATTTGATAGTGTGACAGACCTACTTTAATATTCTGAAGAATGCACCAAGTTAGAGGTTTACTTGTTTAGTTTACAGCTTTAATTCTCTGAGAATTTCATATGCGAGCAAAATTGATATTGTACAATGAAATATCCTTAACCGAATCGATATTGAATCTAATTGAAAATCAAATCAAAACCTTGTGAACTGGAATTGAAATGATTTGGGAAATCAGTGGCAATAACCCAGCCCTAGTTAAGAAATTACCAATATATATATATATGGGAACTGTCAAGAAAGGGTATAATAAGTGTATTCTTGTGGTGCCAAAAGGCGCAGTAAAATATTTCTGGTACTAATTTATGTGCTGGTGCAACTACAAGTTAACCAATGTAAAAAGTTAATCCAGAGCCCTGTTTTCAAAAAAAATATTCAGTAGCTCTAAAAAACACACCTCTTGTCTGGTTTGATTCCAGGTTTACTATCTCCTGACTCCAGTAGGGCTGCCGCGATTAGTCAACGTCATCGATGATGTCGACGCTGAAAATGCGTCGACGTCAATATTTTAAACCGACGCATCGTTTTTTTCATTTTATGAATTTACCTTTTCGATTTCTAAAACGTTTCATTTCAATTCATTATAACAAATGTTCTTCAATATAACTACGTAATTGCTGCGTGCATGCCGTCAGTCGTTGTCGGCTCCAGTCAACGCTCCAGTTTCAAAAAATCATGGCGGCTGCAGCAGGGTCCGACTCGGTCCCGAAACAGGTTCAGGGGAAACATGTCCACAGACCAAAAGCTTCGAAAGTATGGGAATATTTTACCGTGGCACCAAACAATAAGGTGGTTTGTAGACTCTGCAAAGTTCCCATGGCATACCACAGCAGCACTAGCGCGATGCACGAGCACCTGAAGAGGAAGCACACAGGCGCTATTCTGGAAGGTGGACCGCCAGAAAAGGCAAAACCACCGTAAGTATTGTCTATTCATATTAACCAGATGAGCAGCAGAAGCTGGCGGGCTGTCTGAACATCTGTACTCGGAGCTTTAGATTGACAGCTCACTTGACCCAATAGGAGCTGGCATGTCCTGTCCATAGCCGACAGCAGCCAACCAGAGACCTCATTGACGTACAGTGCCCGCCTCTCTTCTGTCACGTGAAGACTGAGCCAATTGCAACCGATTTTTCGACTCATGGTTACTTTCCGTAACCATGACGCGTTGCTAGGACAACGGAGTTGTATGAAGTGATTTAAAGACGTAGCCCTACTCTGGCTCTAGTCTGTGGAAAATCGAGCTGGTTCTTAGATAATTGACCAGTAGAACCAGCACCGAACTGGCATAAGCACCAGCCCAGAGGGTGTGTGTTCACGTTGGAGTTTCTTGTTTAAAACTACAGTTTTGCACTTTAATATGTAAGTCTTTGTTTACATTTTGTTTTGTGCTGCATATAACATACAGTTTGTTGTTGTCAAAATAAAAAAAAAAATTTCAAAATAAAATTATTATTTTTTTTTTTTCAAAATAATTTTTTTTTGGAGGAAATTAATCGTTTAGATTAATCGAATAAATCGGTAAAATAGTCAACAGATTAATCAAAAGAAAAATAGTCGTTAGTGGCAGCCCTAGACTCCAGTTTGTTTCAGTTGATGTCATTAGTTGAGGGGATCACATGCCTTTTCCAACCTAAATCAAATGAGAACAATGCTGTGATTTGTGTTATATATGGGCGGCTGAGGGGTAGAGTGGTCGTCCTCCAACCTGAAGGTCGGCAGTTCGATCCCCAGTCTTCCCCATCTGCATGCCGAAGTGTCCTTGGGCAAGATGCTGAACCCTGAATTGCCCCTCATACAACAACAAAGTGCATCTATATCATCTAATAGATGCACTGTATGAATGTGTGTATGAGTGGGTGAATGTAAAACTGTACTGTAAAGAGCTTTGAGTGGTCATCAAGACTAGAAAAGCGCTATATAAATACAAAACCATTTATAAGGGATTAAGTAAAATAGAAAAATAAAGGTTTCACTTTTTTGCCAATGTACATATATGATTAGAGTTTGTGGTATATCTGCTTGTCGAGCACTACTGGAGCCTCTTTAAGTCTTAAGGTCATTGGCAGCATTCTGCTGACTGATGAACAGAGAAATAACAAAAAGATGCCTTTACCTTCCTCTTGATGTTCTCCAGCAGGTCGTCCTGTCCATGTTTGAAGTAGGGGTGCTGAAATGCCACTGGACCGTCTCTCTCCTGTTTCACAATGCCTGTGTCAATGTGAATAACCTTACGGAATCCATCTGCATGCACACAAACACACAGGTGTAAACAACTTAAAAGCCATAAAAAACACACCCTGCTAATTGTATACAGTATATGCATATATGTATATTTTTACCCAGTCTGAGTTTAAAGATGTGTGTGTGAGTTCACAGGGCTCCGGAGTGCGACTATTTTAGTCGAAGTGTGTAGAATGTAGAGAAAATGCTGAAATTGACCCTGGTTCTGCCAAAGATTTGTTAGTAGCAGCTTCTACAATGTCAGGATATGACACTTTCCATAGTCCTATATGATAGGGAACTGAACACATTTAGGTTTTGGACTGTTTTCTGAATCAAACAAGCTATCTTTTCTTTTTATTTTCTCTGTTTATGGAGAATCAATGATTGGGAAAATATCAGCAGATTTGTCAATAGTGGAAGCAGCTTCTGATTGCAAACTTGGTCATGTCCCTGCTTCTGCTTGGGTGTAAGGAGGCAGGGCATACTAGAACAATTACCTAACAAGGCCTAACTGGCTGCTAATCACAGTTCAGTTGCATTGAAGCTAATTCTAAAAGTACAGGTTACTACTTACCAGCCATCTGGCATAAATATAGCCAGAATCAAACAGTTCCACCCAGCAGACACTCTACAACTACTGCAAAGAACCAACTTATGTCAAAACGTGTGAACGAGGTAAATAATGCATTCTTACACATGTTGAGCTGCCTGATGAAACTGGCCATGTTGTTGTGCTTGAAGAACTTGGGGAGAATCTCCTTCGCAAAGCGCTGCTCGTCCAACACTCGGAAGCTGTTGCCCTCCTGCAAACAATCAGCAATGACGGTCAAAACGGGCTAAAGGATTTATTTTACATTCATACACTCCACATGGGGAGAGAGAGCTTTTCGGTGACTCGGTATCAAAATCTCAATAAAGCAGTGCTGGCATGACGCAGATAGGTGGGTGGCCAAACAGCAGATATAGGATTTAGGAAACTTGCTGGCAGACAGAGCTGACAGTTGACGTATACTAATTGTTCCGTATGCTGACACGACTAGTTGGGTGGAACGAAGATGTAGGGCCGATGAACAATAAACTGTTTGTCAAATTAAGGCTGTCTAGTTGTGTACTTGGCGTTAGCATCCTGATGGGATAACGGCGCTGCTTTAGCATCACCTGACTCCAGCAGATTAATTCATTGGTGTCCGCATCCTCGACCAGCGTCCACAGCTTGGCGAGGAAAGCCGGGACATTCGAGTTGTGCTTCATCTTCCAAATGAAACAACTGAAATGAAACCACGCAGTGAGTTGTTCTTGTTGTTGTTCTTGTTCTTATTCTTCTTCTGATGTTTAATGGCGCGTGGCAAACAACTTATCGGTGCTTTACCGCCACCGTCTGGAAAGGAGTGTGAGCCAGAATGGATAAATACCTAACTTCAGTGGTGGAGTCACAGGCTGTATATAAAAGAGTCCAGTGTTTTTTAGAAACCTGAATATATCCTATATCCTGCATCACCTGAGTCCCTCTGTAATATATCTCTTAGACTTGGTGTTAAACCTTTTCTTTGGAGTTACTTTTTAAGTGTCTGTCTCTGGTATTATAGACAGACTAAAAATATATGCTCCACTGTTTCCTGCTGATCCGAACTGTCACATCTGCCTGTTCATTATCTTAAAGGTGCTGTTTAGACCTGTATGACCAAACCTCATTCTTGATACTATAACATCTTCCTTGGTCTCTCTGGTGGCTCATTTCATTTACTTTCTTTATTAATAATACAGTATGTCTATCTCTAAAATGATGTCTTGTCTTGTGTCTGAGTGACTATTTTGGATGCTGTCAAGGCCACTGCTTGAATCTGAACATATCAATACTTTACTTGGTTCTTTTCTTTCTCAATCCAGTTTACTGCTATATTTATGGCTAACAGTTCCACCATACACACTGCCAGGTTATCACTAACCCTTTGTTTCTTATAATGACCATCTCTGGAATGATGAATGCTATTCCAACTTTATTGTCCTGTGTTTTTGATGCATCAGTAAATAATTTGGTGTATTCTGGATACTTTACTTCTAAGTAACTACCAACTTGGTTTAGGTGTATTTCTTCTCCTTTATCTTTCTTTGTTAATAAGTGTAAGTTAACTTCTCCTTTTTTCAAAGTCCAAGGTGGGTTTGCAGAAAGTGGCACAGTGGGACTTAATTCCTTCGTCCTCTTCTCAATTGTCCAGCCAAAACACTTTACTTTCCTTCTCTCCTTTTCCTGACATGGTTCCAGTATGCTCTTTTAACCGTGAGAGTATTGTTATGTCCCCTCAAGTTTGCCCAGTATGTTAATGTTAGTTGTGATCATCTCATTTCAAGAGGCATTTCTCCCATTTCCACCTGTAAGGCTGACATTGGAGGGGTCTTTTTGGCCCCACAACATAACCTCAGAGCCTGGTGCTAAATAGTGTCCAACCTTTTTAACATGGTCTTAGGTGCTGATTCATATAAGACAAATCCATAATCAAGAGCTGATGTACAGTAACTAGTGCAATATAAATACTTTTCAGAGCATTCCTATTTGCTCCCAACTCTCTGCCCCTCAGACACCTAATAATGCTTAGGACCTTTTTACGTTTCTCTTCTATGTTCCTGATATGAATGTTCCATGGAAGCGTCTTATCAAACCACACCCAGAGATACTTGAAACACTGCACTCTTTGTATTTTTTCTCCAGACAACTTAAGATTGATTTGACAATCGATTTCTTTTTACTCACTGAAAATCTAAAACCCCATTCCTGTGCCCACATTTCCATCTTTTCAATAGCTTGTTGCATCTTTTTAACAATAAAATCAACATTTTGTTTTCAACATAGCTCCATCATCAATAGTAAAGCCAAATTCATCTGTCTACCTTACTAAATATTTCATATATCATAATTGAAAAATAAAACTGGTCTAATTATACATTTTCCACTGAATAATCTAATAACCTTTCCCTACTCTAACTGAAATCATTATCTGATCTCTGAGCAATGTAATTATTAGGCCTTCTTTCCACATCAGGTCATATGCCTTCTCAAAAAATACAGTCACTACACTCTTTGTGTTTACTTGTGCCTTCCGATTTCGTGCCGGATCAATTGTGCTTCTTCGTTTTCTAAAACCACTCTGGTAAAATTTTAACTTGCTTTTTTTTGTAGATAATATACTAATCTTTAATTAACCATCTTCTCCATTGTCTTTACTGTATGAGATGTTAGAGTTATAGCCCTATAACTCTCTGCCACACTAGGATCTTTCCCTGGTTTACATATTGGAACAATAATTGATTCTTTCCACTGGACCGGCAAGGATCCCTCTTCCCACACCTTATTATATAGTTCTAATCGCAGTGAGGGCTCTGTTCCGTGAGCTTGTATAAAGAGCTGCTTGACGCATTCACCTGAGGAAAACACCATTGGCTTACAACTTCCGGGTCCAGGCAGTGGAAGGGGATTGGTCGAAAAGGGCTTTTCGTAAGACTTGTCACGTGGAGATCCATGCAATAGAAGAGAGCTTTGGCACATTCACACCTCAGCAACTATTTCCCCCCTTCATTTGAAACTGTTCCAGCAGTGACAGAGATAAACACATATACTGTATATAGAATCACATCATCAATTATTGACAGGAAATAAAAAAAATAAAAAGGAACATATCTGACAAAAAGTATTAAATGAATAAACAAATAAACAAATAAAAACTTTTGTGCGGGAAAATTTTTTGATGTGTTACTCCATTTCTTTAATGAACACAAAGAATTGGGTTGTTTTGTTTTGTGAATTTACATTTACTTTTGCAGTGCCCGTTCTTAACCTGCCTGTTTGGAATGGGCTTTTCTCTTGACCTGTGGTGATTCTTTGGAGCTAATTCAGAATTATTATTACTGACATTAGACATTAGTGAGTCTTCCTCAAACTACAATATACTATCACTTTTTACTGTACTGTAAATTGGGTTTCTCTCTGCGTTATACTGTAAGGCCTTAAGATAAGGTATGTTGTTTAAGACGTCCCTTTCTGAGGTTTTTAATTATCTTAGAACATTTCTCAAAATGTATATCGTCTTTTGTCCACTAGATGGTAGACTTCATTCACTAAAAATCCTCCCTGCTGGCAACTAAACCTGTATGCTACCAGCACTAATGGATTCAATCTGTTTACTATTTTAAACTGTCTGTCTGCTAACAGTACAATGCTTTACATGTCTGGCCCCCTCTAGTCTGTATTTTCAGGTATTCTCCTGGTAATTGAGCACTCTTGCTTTCCCACTGACTGTTTGTCTGTGTGCAGTAAGAAACTGCTAGGCAGGAAAAAATGACACAAGCCTTTTCAGGAAAACTCATTTACACCTAAATAAAACTTGAACAGACAGAGAGGGTTCGACCAGTCTGATTTTCAGACTATTAGCCGTTACTGCTGAGTGAGGTTGACATGTGTTGGGCTAATTGGATCGGATGGTAATATTACATCAAAAGACGTCACCCGCTCCACTCAAAATGGCTGTAATTGGGACATTCTTTAACTTAGACACAGGGTAGATTATGGAGGAGCAGAAATCAGAGCGCATTACAGCCACCCACGTTACACATACAAGGAGCTTTCATTTCAACCTAAACAATATAACTGGGCTACTACTCCTATACAGTGTAGAAAGTATAGGAGGGCAAGGGAAGGCTACTCCCTTTTTTGTAAAATGAAGTCCCTGTTCACTTGTATTGAATTAATCATGTATAAAACAACTAACTGATGTAAGAATAAAGAGGAACATTAAAAAGCTAACTCAGCCATATCTTCTCCCTTTCTGTCTTGACAGCTGCAGTTCTAATGCCGCGTTCACACCAAACGTGAATTTTCCGCATCACCCTAAACACACAATTCATGTAGATTGTATATTGCAGCTCCTTTAATAGAGTTCCCTAGAACGATTGGTGCCATGTATTTCACCTACATTTTAAGCTGTTCACGTCTAGGTGAGAATAAAGCCGATCATGTCAATTGGAAGTCATGTCACAGCATCAATATTCAGGTAAATCTTGCAATAAAAAATTGCAATGCACAGTTTACATTCTATTTGCACGTTAATAGCAGAACTATTATAGCTATGTTGGCGAACTCAAGAGCTACACACAGAGAGGCAGGAGACTGGAGTTAGAATCAATATAACTTTATTTACAGATGTTAAATGAATAACAGCAGAGGTGACCTGGGCAATGTGAAACTGAGCTAGTGGCTTGTGGAGCCAAGCTGGTGGAGGCTGGAGGCAGGTGGAGAGTGGCTCAGTGATTCTGATGGTGGTGGCTTGTTGAGCTAAGCAGTTAACTGGAAAACAGATGGGAAGAAGGCTGCAGAGCAGGAAGGGCAGGGTGATGGATGGAGAACTATGTCCAGAGTGGAGTGGAAGGAATGATCAGGCACTATGATCTGACAAGGTGAATGTGGTAGGAGTTTTTTCTAGATGTCTAGATTTTGGATCGAACGCAGCTGCTGAAGCTCTGCCTCTGGCTCACCTGTCTCCACTCAGGACCCCCCACACACACACACACACACACACACACACACACACACACACACACACACACACACACACACACACACACACACACACACACACACACACACACACACACACACACTGAAAGAGACTGCAAGCTGGGCAGTGGGCATGACAAGTATCTTTTCCTACATTCAAATCTTTGAATTGTACTTCACACATAAATCTGTGTGTAATTCACACACAAACTTGTTTTTTTGTGAGGTACTTTTTCTATTTTATGTAGGCATATCTGAAATGCTTACCTCCTCTTTTTGGTATAAAAAAGTAGACTATTTGATAAATAATCATGATGATTGTTTGGTAGCAGTACATGGACACTTTACAGAAAATGCAGTAGCTTGGAATATAACAGTAATGATCAATCTCTCTTATAGGCATGGAAATATTCATAATCATCCATAATTTGTCCTTTCAAATGCACATTGATGCTACATTGATTTTAATTCCATTATCTTGTGTTATATTTGTAAACCCAAATTCTTTTGCAGATGACTTGTTAACAACTCTGCATGGTCACCAGCATTGAGGCAAAGTAGGCTGGGTCAGTCCATGACTCCTGGACCTTGAGGGAGTCTGCAGTCCACGGATTGGAGCATGGTATGGCATACCCTTATTTGGTATGTTTGTGACACTGATTATTGTAATTTTCCTTTTTATCTTTGGGGGTGTTCAGTAGAGTGATGCTGGAGAGAATAATTTCATTGTGGCCCTTGGTAAAACCAGGGTCAGGATAGAAATAACTGGACTGTTGGGCTGCTTTACATGCCAGGTGAGGGTCCCTCCTGTGACCCAACAACCCCCTGATGTCGTGGATCCCATTCCCCCTGTACCATCCTACTAGAGAGGCCATCACTCAGTTTTTTTAATGAAGAAAGACAGACCTTTTTTCTTTTGCACTCCTTATGAGAGAGGTATTTTATTTTTCATGTATACTGAAGGGTGGGCCTTTTTTCTTTTACACTTTTTAACTTAAGAAACACAAACAACAGGCCATTTTACCGTCTTTACAAGTTTTATTAGCTTTTGTTCACCTTTGAGTGTGCTTTGTATTGGTCTTTTATAAGCAACCCATAGTTTAACACTGACTCACTGACACATACCGTGTATAAATGTTGTATGTTGGAAGCTGAAACTTCCAACAGGCTTTGACGAGACCTCCCTTCTATCCTATCTGCTAAGGGTCGACCATCATTAAAGCTGAGGGCCAGCTCATCAGTAGTGTAGTCCTGTGAAGGAGGGCCCCCTCCTGTCTTCTTCATTTAATTTTTTCGTTGTTGGTTTCTGCAATGACAAAGCAATGACATTGGGCTTTTGTTTACTGATATCAAACAATACAGAATGAAAAAGTGTTGTACCTGTTGTACTCAAAACATATGAAAATTAACCTACTTACTGCTTTGGATTACATTTTTATGTTTATACATTTTTAAGTGTTGTTGGCCCTGCCAGGGTTGCACCATTAGAATACATGCACACAGCACATTCATGTAATGGAGACACAAATGTAATTAAATTCAGTTCTACTCTTGACCTAACGATACAGCAGTTTTATTATAAAAACATTAACTTATGCATTCACATAGGAACAATTTTGTAACTATATTATTAAAGCTCTGTCAGACTACTTGTATACTGAAAATAATAAGCGTGATATTAACAGATGTATTGAGCAAGATGATAATATTAATAATAATAAATTGTTGTTGAGTAGTGTTAGATCTGGATTTAGGGAGTGATGCTATCTATTTATATAATTTCGTGCTATAAGCTCTTTAACTATGTGATGGGGCTTGATTGTGGGGAGCAGGATTTTAAATTCTATTAAGAATTTTATAGGGAGCCAATACAGAGAAAAAGGAGCATATTTAAACATGTTAAACATAATTTAATTAAAAAATAACAGTTTACTTGTACAATGCACCTGGTAAACCATAAGCACCTGTGAATATTCAATAGAAATTGTTTTCAAATTGTATTGGCGCCGGCCAAATGAGAGTGAATGTAAGTACTTAAATGTTTGGCAAACACAGGACCTGAGGCTGCTTTTTAATTGGTTTAAATTGATTTAATTGAGATTTTCCATGGGACGGAGCTCTCTGTGCCCCGGACACTCCCACTTGTATTTACAGTGAATTGGTATTGATTTATGTATACATTTTTTTGGGGATCTAATGTGATTGGTCGTTCCTTGACGCCATCTCAGATGCATCCGCTATTACTGAGTTACATCTGCTGCAAACTGAACGGCAAACATATGGCAAATGCGGGCATTTATTTACAAAAACACCCTTTCATAAAGGAGCTTGGTCTGGACTGACCCAATTAACAGATTCGGGAGACTGAATCTGTTAATTGGGTCAGTGTAATCCTAGTGTAATGTATGTAGAAATCCAGGAAAAGTCGATGTGTCAACACAGCAAGGGATCAACGAGAAACCGACGAAGATGTCAAGAGAGTTGGTGGTGATAAGAGCTGCCACCAGTGTTTGTGTGTTGTCAAGAAAACCATGTGATCTCCACAGCAGTTAATATGTCACATCCTGCCTCTGTCTGCTGGGCCCAGCTGCTCCGCCTCTCACATGAATAATGCCGGGTTCACACCGGACACGGAAGCGCCCCGAAGCGTAGCGCAGCGTCAATTCTCACACTGGACATGCATTTCTCCGCGCCGGTCAGCCCACGATTCTGCTTTCTCCGCTGATTGTTGTATGCTCCGTTCAATGTAGGGGTTCTTTCTCTCTCTGTCTGCTTGTGTGCTTGTAGTGGATGGGCAGATGGGGAAATTTCATCATGTGGGGGAAAAATTCGTGGAAATTGAAACTCCAGGAGAACAGCAGGAAAATCAAAAGTATGGGATGCATATTTGATCATTTATATCATATATAATATGTCATTTATATCGTTTTTCAGTGTGTTTTCTGGGGCGATACGCTCGCGGCGAGCGAAAAAAATAACCAGACAAGCTCCCTCACTGCGAGGGACACTTGGCCACTCAACAAAATCACGACTGTTTGCTGTCCTGGCTCCCAAATGGTGGAATGAGCTCCCCACCGACATCAGGACAGCAGAACAGACACTAAAAGACACATCTTCTCCGACTACTTGGTTGTACACCACTAACTTGATTCTTGCTTTTCTGGGTTTGTACCATCATGGTTGAATGCACTTATTGCAAGTTGCTTTGGATAAAAGCGTCAGCTAAATGTAATGTAATGTATATAATGTATATGTAATGCATTCAACCATGAGGGTACAAACCCAGAACAACAAGAATCAAGAAAGTACAATTTCTTCAAAAAAGCAAAACTACAAAGTGCGATAAGTAAGTGCCATTTAAGTGCTACTAAATTGTTAGTTTATAATTTGTATTCAAAGTATCGTCGGAAGAGGTGTGTTTTTAGTTTGCGGCGGAAGATGTGTAAACGTTCTGATGTCTGTATGTCCATGGGGAGCTCATTCCACCATTTAGGAGCCAGGACAGCAAACAGTCGTGATTTTGATGAGTGTTTAGTTTTGGCGATTCAAGGCGATTGGCCGAAGCAGAGCGGAGTGAACGGGCTGGGGTGTAACATTTGACCATGTCCTGGATGTAGACTGGACCCGATCCGTTCGTAGCACGGTACGCAAATACTAATGTTTTGAAACGGATGTGGGCAGCCACCGGTAACCAGTGAAGGGAGCGGGGGAGCGGAGGAGCGGAGGAGTGGAGGAGCGGAGTTCTGATAGTTGACTTACTTCTCTCTGTGTTGCCTTGCTCTTGGCCCCGAGACACCTTTTCCATGGCAGGTACTACTCCTTATGGCTTATGGTGTTAATCAAGCACCTCTATGATTACTGCTGCTGTAGTGCATATCACAGTAGGGAAACTTTAGGGGCCTACTTTCACAGTAGGGAAAGTTCTTCATGCTGCGTTCACATCTTCTAGCAGACTATCATCCAAAAACCTTCACCAATGATTTAAACATAGATAAATATTGTCGTTATGTATGCGTTATTATGCTATGATTTTACTGGTCTGGCCCACTTGAGATCAAAGTGGGCAGTATGAGGCCCCTTAACTAAAATGAGTTTGACACTTAGATGATGAGTTTTGATGTATCCATTGATTCCACATCCTCTGCATACATCCACTTTTAGTGGGATTGCTTGTATAGCATTCTGATATTCAGATATTCTCCGCCCTGTCCATGTTTGTCTTGTTCCGGGACTAATTTCTCATCAGGTTGTTGACCCAGATAACATCCAGGTGGTATGTGCCTACACTCATATCTGAGGTAGCCCGGTTGCATTAAGGGCCTTGTCCATGGCCGTAGCTACCATTGAGGACACCGAGGTCCAGACCTTGGTATTATAAAAAAAAAAAACCTTGTACAACGGCAAAATATGATGTGCTCCTGTCTGATCATCACCGTCATTGCTTGTGTGTGTATGTGGACGGTGGGTGAGTGAGTAGGTGGTGGAGCGGATCCTCTTCTGCTAAATATACAAGGTAACATAGTGTTAACCTTTCCTGCTCGACCTCTAGACAGTAGTCGGGAACATACAGGGGAGATGTTTCCTCCTGGGCTGAAGCCGGTTCTTGCTTCAGGGTTAACACCCTTCACTTTTTCAGCAGTTGAGAAATAACGGATGACACTTCTTCTTGCCTAGAGAAGCAGCTGTATTTATTTTCCAACACACTACAACTTACATTGTGCATCTTTATACTTTATACTTTCTCCTCTCATGCTCTCACTTTTCTCTCTGCCACAGGCTCTCTCTCTCTCGCTTCACGACTCACTCTCTTAAACACACTGAAGCACTTTCTCAAAGGAGCTACGCTACTCTTATAACACTAGGCCAATTAATTAATTTTACAAGTAAAATTGTACTTTTTCAGTGCCATTCATCCCCAGCCCAGACAGACATACAGACAGAATCAACCATGCACTATTACAATATAAATATATTAGCTGAGTTGTTGCATTGTGTTTCTTCACTGAGACAGACTAAAATGAAGAGATTTCTTCAGACAAAGCTTTCCTTTGGGAAGGCACAAGAGGCTGAAGACAAGCCCAAGAGAAAAAGACGGAAAGGTGGTGATGATGAGAGAGAAGGACCAGGTACCGCTCCCACTGTTTCCACCCAGGACAGAATCAGTATTCTATCGCTGTGCTGTTAAATACAAAGACTGTTCTGATCCTGATCAAACAATGTAATAACCACACATTCTTTGGCAATTATAATGGAACTTACAGGCTCAAGTTAACTACACACCTAGCGGAAGTATCATAATAATATGGTATTTATTTAACACATTTTGCTTATGTGGATGCACTGTTTGAGACACGTTTCTATAATTTAAACACAAAATGATGCAAACTCAAACACAATGGTGAGTCATTTATGCTATTGTCCACTGATATGGTTTTGAAGCTACTGTTAACCAATAGTTGCTCTCCAAACAGCTTAAAATGGGCATATTTAGATCTGGGAAATCCCCCCCAAAATTCTGGTGATACTGACCTCTGGCTCCCGGAAATTGGACCTCAGTATTGATTAAATCCTGGCTACGGGCCTGGCCTTGCCTAAGGGCCCTGACTGGACGGCACCCAATACACTTGCTATGGGCGAGTATCAAGTCCCCAGCCTGCCAATGTGCGTGTAAGGAAAAACTACCAAACAAAAAATTATTTAGCAGGGGGAAAAACTTTGAAACCTCACAGAGAGCAGTGAAATCCAAAGAGCAGTGAAAGCTCATAGAGAGCAGCAAATTTCAGCACATCTTAACAATTTAACATCTTTAGTGCCTGCTTTTTCTTCCAGTATGTTCATCTTATATTCCCATGCCCACTCTTCTTTTTCATTGACAGAAGTGAGCTCTCCCTTGTATTATCAGGATGTTAAATCTGGGCTGGAATGCTTCTTCACGGTGCTGCTTTAAATAATTGCTGCTGTCTTGTAAGACATGACACACAAAGCTTATGTTTCCTCCTCTCCCTCTTCATCACATCACATTGTTTGATCACTAAACGTTACTGACTTGACTTCTACCCATGAGTAGGCTTTATCGTTGCAGATCTGGGATCGTAGCTGTGGCCCCATTGTGGTGTCCATTGTCTGACTTTCATTGTGGATGAAAGCTGTCATCCAACTGACAAACAACACAGGCCACTCTTAGACAAACTAATACATTTCCAATAGAGATGAAGTTTACATTACAGGGAACTGTAATGGGATTATGGAAAGGTTGGGGGTAAATGGAGGAAACATGAATGAACCCTTGACAGGTGGGTGGAAATCTGATTAGCCAAGCTCTGTTGCTGTATCTGTGTTGTTTATTATAATTATAATAATAATTATTATTATTACTATGGCTCACAAAAAGGGCATCTTATCCCAATATTTCCTCTTTTATTCAAGTGAAGGAAACATGGATGCAATTAAAGACATTGAGATGCCCTCATTACTCACATTTGGCAGCTGTGGGGCTCAGAGCACCAGTGAAACAGTGAAGACTCTGGACAAGAGAAACAGACAACATAAACTGCCTGTGAAAACCAGACTAAAACTTCTCACACCATCCATTGGAAGAGGTCAACGGTCAAAGAGCAGGAGTTCACCCTTACAACTGATATTACAGTGCAAGGACTGGGATCTGAGCAAAAATGTTCTCCTTCAACAGACAAGAAAACAGAACAATAAAATAGGGGAATAGGGAAATCAAAATCTATTCTAAAGTGGATGAACTCATAACTGACTATCTGACTGACAACCAAAGATTTTAATCCTGGTTTTCTGTAAATTCAATGGCATGTATGTAAAACAGTTATGTCAGTGGAATTATTTTAACCAAAGCATTTGTGTGTGTGTGTGTGTGTGTGTGTGTGTGTGTTTAACACGCTGCATACCGATCTGTGCGGTGTAGCTGGAACACAGACTGGTTGGAAAGAACAGACATTTTCCATTCGATGGAGAAGTTGGACATTTGCTTTTATAGTCGCTGTTCCCTCTCATTACTTGATTAATATTGCATCAATATAGCAGGAAAGGCACAGAAGAAACAAACAGACACAAAGGACAGCATTCCTGGTGGCTTAAGCAGATTTCAATTTTAGCCGAATGAATAAATAAGTTCTTGGAGTTGGTCAAGCAGGTATTTAGTTGCCAGTTTCCCCAAGCCTTTACTGCACTTTCAAATAATATTTGAAGTTTACTTCAAAAGCTATCAGGACCGGATCTAGACTGCTCAGATTAGGTGGTGGCAATTAGAAATTTGGTGCAGGCACCTTTTTATACAGGGGACTTAGAGTTGAGTGTTTTTCCAAGATTTAAAGAGCGCTTTACAATAGGAAATTCAACCAAGCCATATAGAATAATCATTCTTTCAATTAGAGAGATGACTATGACTATAATAACATAGTCTTTTGTGGAGTTCACAAATAGTTCAAACATTAAATATGAAAATGCCTATGTGTGAAAAGTCTGAATTTTGAGTAGTTTAGTGCTAGTGCTGATCACACCTCTGATATGCTTCCTTCTCTATTAAAATCTTAACCTATTCCTTGTGAACAAAGTATTTTGAATAATTTCGAGGACACCTGTATGTATAGTGGTAATGTTTAACAACTGTGTATGACTACTTTAAGTGTAGCACTATCTAACCAGGCTTATTTATACTGAGTGAGAGTTGCTAAGTGTTGGCAAACTGTCAAATTGCAACGGGGAACAGTGTCGTACTTATACTGTCCAACTAGGTCTGGGTATTGCCACTGATTTCCCAAATTGATTAGATTCTCAATTCTATATAATATCGATTCAGTTAAGGTATTTCATTGTACAATACCAATTTTGCTTGGATATAAAAAAATCCTCAGAGAACTAAAGGTGTAAACTGTGCAAGGAAACTTCTAATTTGGTGCATTATTGAAAAAATTAAGGTCAATTTTAATGGGAGATATGTTGTTGCAGAAATTAGTGTGTTGAATTATATATTATTGTCATCATTTTGAAACCATTTCATACCACTGATATAATGCTAAAATTAAAGCATAATAATAATAAACCTTAAATTAGCACATAAGCAATGAAGTTTTAATTCTTAATATATAAAATATATAGTCTGACATTTGAATTAGAAAATATCCTAAATAAAGAAAACATAAAATAATGCACACTCAACCAAAACAATAAATAAAACAAACTCTCTGACTCGCGCAGAAGCACACAGCCAGGTAATGAGCTCCAGTCAATAATCTGTGAACAGACGACCCTGCAATTAACACTGAAGATTATTCTTTTTAATGATACTGGTGTGTAATAACAGGCGCAATTAAAGTTCAACAGCCTGGTTTGCTTTAGTAAATGGACAAACTACGCATGTGGACAGGTTTATATTAAAGGTTAATCTGTCTTTTTTATGAATTGTTATCGGATCATTCAAATGAAGATCAATTTTAATCAGAGAATAGGTCTTTTAAACCCAGCCGTATGTCCAACCAGCAATTCAAAATCAGGAAATTCTGACAGGGCAAATGAAAAAAACTTGATTGGCAGATTCAAATGGTACAGAATAAAGTTGGCCAATTGGGTGGGCAGAGTGGGCAGATTTTTTTTTTGTGCATCAATTAACCGCGTCTCCAGTTAATTTTCTTTTCTCTCTTCTCGTTCAGGAAGTTACTTTTGAAAACATAAAACCACTTTCTCTTTTTCTTTGTTTAGCTCTACACACAGGTGGTTCTTTGATTTGCAAGTACATGCAAGCCAGAAAAAGCAACAAAAACAACATAGCCCTTGTTGGAAACTCATCAGTGCAAGATGAAGCTGGAAGACATCACTGAGTGAAGTGTTTGAGTCCACAAAACACTTCTGGAGTCTCAGGGGTAAACTTTGTTAGAGCAGAATCCAATACAATTGAAGTCAATGGTGAGTCCTTCTTCAGACGTAATAAAACCACAGAAAAACCATGCCTCCATACTGCTCCTGTTGTGTCATCCAAGTGTCCGGAAGTCCCGACATTCAAATTCGACTCAAAACACGTTCCACGCCAATTTTCTCAATTAATTATTCATTCACTATCTGTGCATTGTGAAATACTTCAACATTTTGTTTAATGAATGTCAGTCATTGTGGAAGTAGGTGCAAAAGCAGAAAAGCAGTCTTCAGCTTCCCTACTAGAGAGGCCATGAAGTCTGCATGAGACCAAGGCCAGTCCAAATGCACCGCCTGAGGGCTTCCCGCCCATGAGTCAGGTAGTAAGGCGTTTAGCTGGTACTGGCATGCTCTGAGGTGTTGTAGGTGAAGGCAACATGTTTCACATAGTCGTCCCACTCACCTCCATAGGCTAGCAATGATCTGGCCAGCTGGTAAATGAGTGTTCGATTAAAGCGTTCCACCATCCCATCTGATTTGGGATTATAAAGCGAGGTGCTTTGAAATCACTGGTAGCTCAAGAATGTCTGTCGCCACTCTCTGGAATGGTGGAGTTGCTTGACACCCACCCATCGTTGCCCGATGCTTTGGGACAGGGGTCCTGCGGGCCTAACAACGGCCACTAATATGATTTCCTTGCTCGTTCCCACACCCGCTCTGCTGAAAGATGCGCAGAGGCAGGCCTCCATGAAGGTGCTGCAGCACATCAGGGATAAGCGAGGAGGGCACAACCTGATACTGAGCGTCCCCCGTGAGGGATGAATTAACTGTCCGACAGAGCACCCCATTTACAACAGAAAGATGAGAATAATCAGTCCATAGTCTACAAAGCCACCGGGAGCTCCCTTGCATCTGACACCATGGTGCTCGAGACACCCTCACCTCAATCCAGTCCAGCACTGCAACAATGTCTGGATCATCCTGTTGCAGTAGTTTAATTTCAGTCTCATCCTGTGAAAGTGAATGGATAAAGGAAAAAGTCATCTGACTCACTGTCCATGTCCACATACCGCCCCCTTGTGGTGGGGGTTCAGTGAGGGTAACTGAGACCTTGAATTGTCTATCCGGGAATCACTCAACTCCCTATCTGAACTCACGACATTCACTTGGCTGGATGTGTTATGTGCTTTGTTTTCCACTGTGTCAGGCTCAGGATCTGGAGGTCGCCATGAGAGGGCATCCGCATTAGTATGCCGTTGTCCATCCTTGTGCTGTATGACCCAGTTGAAAGGGTCCAGCTCAAATGTCTTGCTCTTTTCCCTTGTCTTGCTCATGGTCAATTGGCATGCGTAGGAGGCCCAACAGAAGCTTATGATCTGTTATGATGGTGACTGCAACTGATCCAATGTAATGTCTAAACTGGCGTATAGCCCAAACTACAGCCCACAGCACTTTGTCAAATGTGGACCAGCGTCTTACTGTGGCAGTGAGCGACTGACTGGCATACACCACCACTCTCTCTAATCCATCACTGTCTTGGGCCAACACAGCCCCCACCGTGTCCATGGAGGCATCTGTATACACTTTAAGGGGCAGTTGAAATAAGGCATGGTGACAACTGAGGCAGATGAAAGCACCCCTTTCAGATACTTAAAGGCTGCATCACACTCCGTTGTCCATTGGAAAGTTGTGTCTTTACATGTGAGGCGGTGCAGAGGAGCCGCACGCTGGGCAAAGTCCTTAACAAAACGTCTATAATAAGAGCACAGGCCCACAAATGCCCTCACTTATACTGGAGTCTGTGGTGTAGGCCACGTTCTGAACTTGTCAGTGTTTCATGGGTCTGGCTACAGGCCATGGCGAGACACAACATGCCTTAGGAACACTACATGATCTCGAGCCAGATGTCACTTTTTAAAATTCAAACTGAGACCTGCCATCTGAATCCTCAAGAAAACTTCACACAGGCTGGAGAGATGTTCCTCAAAGGTGGGGCTGTATATCAAAACATCGCAGAGGTACACCATTCACACCTGCCATGGGAGCCCTCTAAGCATGAGCTCCATCATGTGCTGAAATGTTGTAGGCGAGTTGGTGAGACCCATCGACACCACTGGTAGAGGCCACACCCTGTTGGGAAAGCTGTTTTCTCTCGATCATCCTCAGCAATCTCAACCTGCCAGTAGCCATTAGAAAAGTCAGACGTGCTAAACCACAGGGAGCCTGCTAATGCATCCAAGGTGTCATCCACTCTGGGAAGGGGATGGCAGTCTCTCACTGTAATGCTGTTCAAGCGGCGATAGTCGATACATAACCTCCCCTCTCCATTATTTCTCTTCTCTACCTGGCCCAGGGGCTGCAGCTCTCCTCTATTACACCGTCAGCTAACAGGGCTGCCACTTGCCTACCAATCTCCTCCCTCTTTTCTGGTGAGGTACAATATGCACGCTGTCACAAGGGTCAATGATAACCTGTTTTGATGTGATGTTTAATGAGTTTGCATTTGCCAGTCACCCCCCTTGATGTGCTAAATATCTCCTTATATTCCTCCAGCAGTGCATCAGCTGATTAGATGATGGAGACTGTCTCTGCTGGGGTCTGAGGGAGTCGCACAAGCTCAGACTCATAAGCTCAGACCGCCAATAACTCCCCGAAATGTATGCCTTCTCTTAGCACAATGACTCTGTCTGTGGGGTTTAACACACGGGTCGCAGTGACCCCATCTTTCAACAATGTCACAGTGTGAGCCACAACAAACTCACTATTCTGCTGGAGATAGGGCGCTAAGTATCCCACAAAGTCTGGGAGCTGGTCAACTGGCCCGGCTGGGGATACACTGACAGGCACTGACGGGGGACAGCAATATTACAGCACTCAGGAATCAAGTCTTTGTCAGTCAAAAGTGGAATAACTGTGTCCTACAACTACTGTCTGCATAACTCCAACCGGGCATGGTTAGGGACAAGAAAGTCCAGGCCCAGCAGTGTGTATATCCCCGAAGTACATAGAAAAACTGCTGCCAGGACTCATTACCCAGGCGTAGAGTGGCAGTTACGATGCCCAATGTGTCGAGCATCCGGCCATTCACCGTACGTGCAGCAATAAGGTCAGAGCTCAGGAGCCATCTGCACAGAGCTGGGACAGAAATGTGTGAATCAGCACTGATGAATGACTGTTGCTCCAGAATTCACTAATATGTTGACTTTAGTCTCTTCATTGCATCCTTTCACATATGAGGTGCTCTTTTTCTTTTAATTGCCCTGTATTAGTATCACTTGTGTGGGAAATGCACCCATCTTACTCCAAAGAGCACATAGGTGTTGTAGCTGGTGTCTGGGCCGCAACATCAGCTACATCCCTTTTCCCGACTGATTGGCTGAGTCCTCCTTTTTGGGGGAGACAAACCAGATACCGCACTGTCCCTGCGTTTCATCATTAAAGGGGCCTGTGATGGCCGCACCAGCAACCACACACTGAAACTCAGTAACATGGTGGTAACCTTTCTTTAATTTGCTTAGATTGTTTCTCTTTGCACACGCACCCACATCAGATAAATAACTGGACACATAGATTTTGGTTTCATACTAGGGGTGCAACGATTAATCGGCGTAGTCGACAAAAATCAATGACAAAAATAGTCGCCGACGAATTTAACAGTCGATGATTCGTTGGTTATGTCATAGCGTGTGTTTTTCGTGCCGTGCAGCTGAACTAAACTTCGATTTACCGGAGGTGCTGATGGAAGTAGCTGAGGAGTGAGCCATCTCGCTCCCTTCCTATCTCTCACAAGTATGCAGTCCGAAGAAGACTCTAGTTTCGTTTGTTGATGTTTTTATTGCTGATACTTTCCCTGTCCTTTTGTTAACAGAGAAAATGGATACTTGATTTTTAATTTATTTTTAGTATCAGCACTTAGCCTGTTCTTGGTTCACAGGAGAAAGGGAAACGTGAATTTAAATTATTTTTTTTATATTAGCACTTTGCCTGTCCTTAGTTTTAAATGGACAAAAACTTGATTTCTTTGTTTTTGTATCAATAGTACCCTAATATGCAGCAAAGTTTATTAAAAGACATTTTCATGAAGTATCGATCTTTATTGTCTTTATTTTCAGTCATCACATGCCGCGAACAACCTCAAGCTAAATTTAAAAGCTGTTGGCTAAATAAGAGCAATTGAGAATTTGTGTCATTCATAATCATTAGTCGATTAATCGTTTCAATAATCTATAGATTAATCGACTATCAGAATAGTCATTAGTTGCAGCCCTATTTCATACAACATACTTCATTTATTTATATATTTTTTTCTGTGATAATTAATCAAGTTTTCTTTGAGTTACCAGTTCCTGGGGGTTGCTGCTGGAGTCGTCTGGCCATTCATCAAAAGGAGGCCCAGCTGTAGCAGACAACCTTAAATGGCTTTAAACACTAATTGGACTGCACCATGTCTCTCATAATCATGGGCAGGGACATTGTTTCCTTATTTAGATTTTTAGTTGTTAATCTTTGACTACTGTTTGATATTTATGTCTAATTATTTTTTCCTTAATTAATATTATATGGCCTTATACTGGGGTGTTATGTTGTGGCTGTAGTTTGTTTTCAATGTTAGTATATTTAAGTCTATCCCCCTTCTGTGTTTTGAGTGGCTTGATCAGCCACTATATATCTGAAGCTTCGAATCTCCCGTTCCACCACATCCCAAAGGTGCTCTATTGGATTGAGGTCTGGTGACTGGAGTACAATGAACTCCATGAACTTGTCATGTTCAAGAAATTGAGACTCATCAGACCAGGCAACGTTTTTCCAATCTTCTATTGTCCAATTTTGGGGAGCCTGTGCGAATTGTAGCCTCAGTTTCCTGTTCTTAGCTGACAGGAATGGCACCCGGGGGGGTCTTCTGCTGCTGTAGCTCATCTACTTCAAGATTTGACGTGTTGTAACGAGTGGTTATTTGAGTTACTGTTGCCTTTCTATCATCCCGAACCACTCTGCCCATTCTCCTCTGACCTCTGACATCAACAAGGCATTTTTGTCCACACAACTGCCGCTCACTGGATATTTTCTCTTTTTCGGTATATTCTCTGTAAACCCTAGAGATGGTATTGCGTGAAAATCCCAGTAGATCAGCAGTTTTTGAAATATTCAGACCAGCCTGTCTGGCACCAACAACCATGCCACATTCAAAGTCACTTAAATCCCCTTTCTTCCCCATTCTGATGCTCTGTTTGAACTTTAGCAAGTTGTCTTCACCACGTCTAGATGCCTAAATGCATTGAGTTGCTGCCATGTGATTGGCTGATTAACTATTTGTGTTAACAAGCAATTGTACAGGTGTGCCTACGTAGGTGTGCGTAGGCTCTACTCTACATACTACGGTAAGCGAGTCGCATCATTTCCTGCCGCTTGTGGTGGTAGCTGTCTCTGAACTAGCTCCTCTGCTAACACATCTATTTTCTCTATATTACTATGGCTAAGTATATAGTTAAAACATCAACACATACCACCTACTCTTTGGTGCTTAGTGATTCTGTGTCCTTACATCAGCGTGTCACCGGATTCTTCTGTTTGAGCTCACCCTCGTAGTCTAATATAGCAACGATGGCTTCTCTCTCTCCCTCTTGCTCCCCTGCTCTCTCTTGCTCAGAGTGTCTCATGTTTACTTACTCCTCTGCCTCCTTTAACAGTAGTGGTACATGTAATAAATGTAGTGTGTTGGTAGTGATGCAGAAAAACTAGTCCACACCTTTGTTACATCCAGACTGGATTATTGTAATTCATTATTATCAGGCTCCAGCAGTAAGTCGTTAAAGACTCAGCAGCTTGTCCAAAATGCCGCAGCACGTGTCCTGACAAGAACCAAGAAAAGAGACCACATTTGTCCAGTATTAGCTTCGCTACACTGGCTTCTGGTTAAATCTAGAATAGAATTTAAAATTCTCCTCCTCACCTTCAAGGCCCTTAATAATATGGCACCATTATACCTCAAAGAGCTGATGGTACCTTATCAACCCACTAGAGCACTGCGGTCCCAGAATTCAGGCTTACTTGTCGTCCCTAAAGTCTCTAAAAGTAGAGTAGGAGCCAGAGCTTTCAGCTATCAAGCTCCTCTCCTATGGAATCATCTCCCACTTTCAATTCGGGAGGCAGACACCACCTGTACATTTAAGAGTAGGATTAAAACCTTCCTTTTTGAAAAAGCTTATAGTTAGAGCTGGTACAGGCTTGTCTTGGACCTGCTCTTAGTTATGCTGCTATAGGTTGTCATGGAAATTTCTGTAAAGTCAAGCACAAAGTCATACATTGTCTCTCTGTAAGTTTAATTCTACACCTGCAGGTGGACTCACCGCCAAACATCACCTCGCGTGACGTGTAACAATGAGCAAAGAGCATAGGAAAATCAATACACTTATACAACCACAAGCCCCTCCCCGTGAGGAGCAAAAGGCCTTCGTCACTCCCTTGATGTAAACTCAGGGCGGACAGAGATGGAGACAGGATGTCTGTCCAGCCCCCTGGAGTGACCTCTTGCGTGAGACCATCTTTCCCACAGATTGTTTACGAGGCAAAAGACCCCCGTCCTGTATTCATGAAAGAAATCCCTGCAGCCCTCTACTCTAACAATTTGGGTGACCCCTGCAGTGTACCACTTGCCCAGTGTCACAGAAAGGGGGAAGCAATAAACATCTATGTTCCTTAATCAACACTTGTAGAGTGTAAGTTAACTCATAGAAACACATTTGTTCATACTTCTTATAAATACATATCTGTTCTTCTATTAAACATAACACAAATGCAGAATTTGCCATTACAATGTCTAGAAGGTCGGGGGACACATGACACACGGAGCTTCTCTTTCCAGCTTCTCATTCCTCTTCTCAATCGTTATCACATCAAAGTAATTCATATCTCATCAATACATGTTACTGACTTGACTTCTTCCCCGGAGTCCTTTTGCCTTATTGTCCGCAGATCCAGGGCCGCAGCTGTGGCCACATTGTGGATTAGGATCTGTGGATCGCGTATCAGAGATCGTAATGGTGGATCCAGTCTGGCGGATTCTGTATCGTGCTGGCTGATCGTGATAATAAAGGCGGATCCTTTATGGTGTTGGCATCAGAAAATGGTGGTGGACCACGACCAAGGTGGCAGCTGATGATGGATCCTAATGGCGACAGTGAACAATGACTGTGGACTATAGTGGCATCCGATCTTGATGTTGGATCATGATCTTGCTGGCTGCTGACCATAGACTATGATTGCAGCAAGACTGCTTAATGACATTAATCCACCAATTCACTGACCTTCAGTTATGCTTCAAAAAGGTCTACTAAAACCTTGATAATGTTCCCCTTCACACTTGACTATCTATTGCACTTCTGTCCGTCCTGGGAGAGGGATCCGTCACATGTGGCTCTCTCTGAGGTTTCTTCCTCACTCTTGTTGAGGGTTAAGAGCAGAGGATGTCACACCATGTTAAAGCCCTATGAGACAAATTGTGATTTGTGAATATGGGCTATACAAATCAAATTTGATTGATTGATTGATAAAGTGGCCAGGGAGTGTATGTCCCACTGTGTCAGTTGAGGGGCAGTTTTTTTGGTGCTGTTATCTTGTCTTCACTTGTTACCTGAGGCTAGTTTGGTTAGTTGACCTTTTACTGGCCCAGATTTGTGGAGTTTATCTTCTTGCATTTTTGTTAATGAAAACAAAATTAAAATACCATTTTATTCAAAGAAACTATCTGTGGATCTCTGATCTTCCTGCTTGGTCCCTGACAGGGCCCCTGGCAGGTCTTGGGCCCATCAGTTTGGGGATTGGGCTCGTTATGGTCTGGGCCCCGGTAATACTGTCTCTCTCTGGAGCCATCCTCTGTGTCATGTTCACACTAGCCACAGTCAGGGGAGTGTCCTCTCTGTTCCCCCTGTGGGCGACAGGACTGGCAGCCCTGATTACCACAATCACACTGACCTCCACGCACCGAGAGAGAGTTTTTCCATTCACCTCTCCTGCCAATGGATCTCAGTCAATCATTCTCCTCTGCTATTTGTCTCACGTCCATCCTCAATTCCCTCATTTCCTCATTCAGTTGGTCTATAGCTCTGTACAAACCACCTCCATCAGAAATGGAACGCACCATGGCTGCTGCATCACTGTTCACAGAAAGCTGGCTTACATGAGGCTTGGCATGGACAAATCGTTAAGGTCTATCTGGCCATCTGCACAACATTACTGGCAATCACAGGTGTCTGCCTCAGCCAGATGACAGTGTTCATCTCTGGTATTTGACAGATCTTTGATGTAGACTTTATGATCATCTAGTGGTCTTGAATGCTTCTTTGGGCCTTTGTAGTTATTTTTGTGTTCTCATCTAGACAGAAATTTGGATGTTGGTGGAGATTTTTTTTAATCTGTGGAAAAATATGTTTAAAAAATATCCACTATAATGTAGACAGGGCTTAAGCCTCAGCCCACACATAAGCCTCTTACTTTTAGTTGCTCCTGGGCAATCGGTGCGTGTGAAAATGCTCTTTTGGTAACTTTAGTGTGGCCCTCTGATGAATGCTGACAGGGCCAGATTGATCTGGCAGTTACAATGAGCTGGTCTCCTCTGTGGCCATGGGAAAGATAGCAGAGTTGACTTGAATGAAAGAGCGCAGGGCATACAAATTATCCAGTTATAGGCCAGAGTCTGAACTTCTCACCTGGGTGAAGCTGTAGGGATTCAGAGCCATTTTATCAGGACAGTAAAAGAAACTATAAGGCTAAACGTAGGCTTCTCTATTGTCTCCAACATGCAGCATGAGATCCCAACTACTCAGCTGACTTCCTCTGACCCAGTACAGATTTATAATGAACGTAAAGTATTCACGCATTCATAGATTTGACTTCTCAGGGAATAAAGTAAGGTAGACTTGCACTTCCAGTGATCTTTTTGTTGATCATTATTGAAACTTTATGGTGATGGTAATTTGGCAGCAGCCTATTAACCAAAGAACACAATTATAATCAGGAATAAATCCATGTAAGCACATGGGATCAATTTCTCAATCCAGGTTTACAACATCAGGCATCTGTGCCTGATGTTGAGTTGGCCTCTTGACGTCAAACATCAGTGTGATGGCTGGAACTGATTATCTAGTTGGTGAGGTATCTGATGACAGATGACAGTGATGATGATGATGATGATGATAATGCTACTTGCACCTTGTTTTAGCCAAACAAACTTAGTACCATGGCTTGTAAACAGAGCCAGCCCCCCACTGCCTTGGTACTGGCAATACTACTGACCCATACTTCTAACACACCCATTGTGAATTGCAGTTGTGTTGCGTATACCAATGCCAGCCTTATGCACACACAGACACGCATGACTTCTGTCAGACAGATGGCAAAGAATCTGCAAAATCAGCCTTTTACCTTTTACCCTTAGCCATAAAAACATCAAATTATGTGGTGATCAGAGTGGGATTAGGTACGTTTGGAAGTTTAATTAGAAATAGAAATAGTAGAAATAGAAATATTAGAAATAATTCCTTATCAAGTAATCGAAAGCCAGACAACACCACCTCAGGAATTGCACCTGAAGAATTATTTAGATTAAGTAATACCTGCACCAAAGCATTCACGTTCAGTATACTGAGGTAAGAGACGTGGTTCTTTTTAACAAAATACAATTCTTTTTATTACAAAAATAGGATGTCTTAAAAGGCAGTAACATCCAGTCACACAGGCAAAGCATCAAAAGCAGCGAGGCGAAGGCAGCGAGGTAACAATCAGCTGAACAAAAGCAGTTAAACAAAACAAATTGGACAAGGCAAACATCCAAGGGAAGCAAAACAGCAGTGTTTCTGTCATCAATTACGGGCTGAGCAGACCTGGCCCACGGTTCCTGTCACACAAAAGGGACCGTATTTATGTTAACTTAATGTTGAGTGAGAGGAAGATGGTAACAAAATTGCCGAAAGGCGTACATACCGATCAGACCGTGTCCGTGCAGACACATGAGGGAGAGGAGAGCACCACATTCACATCAACAGTAGCCAGCGAGCCTCACGAGCCGGTCACAGCACCCGTGAATGTACATATGGGCAAGACAACCGATATAATTGCAGCTAATGCTAACCTACCTGCACTGGTGGACGGACACACCACACACACTGCAAATGCTGTTTAAATAATGTGGTTATACTGATCATGTAATCCACTGACAATGTTAATAATAATTTTGGGTCTTCTCATACATGTGTAGACCGTAAAAAATATACTTTTTACTGGCTCTGTCAGTAATTTACTCTATGTGGCCCTTATCATTTGCGCTACAAGTGGCCATTCCGGGTTCAGTATCTTGCCCTAGGACACTTCGGCATGCAGATGGGTGACTGGGATTGAACCGCTGACCTTCTGGTTCGAGGATGACCACTGTAACCCTCTGCCACAGCTTAAAACATCCAGTACATCTTAATCTCTCCCTGTCACCAAATTATCAAATGCAAACAGTCACAAACGCTATTGTGCACAGAAATGGGTCCATATGTTTTTTTGACTATTAATTTCAAATCTTTCGACAACAGTGTGGTCTTAATCAGAATCAGTGCAGACAGTATGTTTCAGACTAAAGCCCATTATTGTTAGGACCAGGTTTTCTACCTCTCATTTCCTGCCCTGTGTTTTCCCTTGCCCAAGTGCTTCTTGTTCATCTCCTTCCATTACATTACATTTCATTTAGCTGACGCTTTTATCCAAAGCGACTTACAAAAAGTGCATTCAACCATGAGGGTACAAACCTAGAACAACAAGAATCAAGTACAATTTTCTTCAAGAAAGCCAAACTACAAAGTGCTATAGGTAAGTGCCATATATAAGTGCTACTAAAGTGCTTTTTTTTTTTCAAGGTGTTGTCAGAAGAGATGTTTTTTACTTTGCTGCAGAAGATGTGTACACTTTCTGCTGTCCTGATGTCATTGGGCAACTCGTTCCACCATTTAGGAGCCAGGACAGCAAACAGGATTTTGTTGAGTGTTTAGCTCGCAGTGAGGGAGCAACAAGCGGATTGGCAGATGCAGAGCAGAGTGAACGGGCTGGGTTGTAAGTTTTGACCATGTCCTGGATGTAGACTGGACCCAATCCGTTCGCAGCACAGTCCACAAGTACTAATGTTTTGAAACGGATGCGGGCAGCCACTGGTAACCAGTGAAGGGAGCAGAGGAGTGGAGTAGTGTGAGTGAATTTAGGTAGGTTAAAGACCAGTTGAGCTGCTGCATTCTGGATGAGCTGCAGAGGTCGGATGGCACTAGCACAGGGGTCAAATCCTTTTTCATATGATGAAATATGTTTTGCGGCTCCAGACTAATTTTATTTGGTAGAAGAGGGGGCAAAATGGCTCTGGATGGACTGAGTGAGAGAGCAAGGGAAGAAAGTAAAAGTAGTAGGTCAGATGACTTCTCTGTCTGGATTTTGAATTCACCCAGAAGGACAAGTGGGAAGTTTGATAGGAGGACATTCTAATTCTTCCAAGAAATCTCCCAAAGGACCTGGTGGACAGTAGAGAACAACAATGGTTAATTGTACTGGATGAGAAACTGTCACAGCATAAAATTCTAAAGACAGTGGGGTAAAATGTGGCAGCGGGTAGAGAGAAAAACTCCATTTGGCTGAGATGAGTAAACCTGTACCACCACCCCTACCAGTGGGTCTGGGTGTGTGGGTGAAAGAGAAGGCAGAGGAGAGCAGCTGGGGTGGATGTGTTGGCCGGTGTGATCCAAGTCTCAATGAGAGCAAGGAAGTCAAGCGATTGCTGGGTAGCAAAGCCAGAGATGAAATCCGTCTTGCGGGTAGCTGACTGGCAGTTCCAGAGGCCCCCTGTCACAAGGTTTTGGGTATGTGTGGAACGGGTGGGATAGATAAGAGAGGAACGGATAAGGTAATAGTGTGAACGAGTGCAAGGCCTATAGTATCTACGAGTAGATATGCGAACAGGGACAGAAAGTATACACTTATTCAAATAAAAGGAAACAGAGCAGCGTTATACTCCCCCGAAAGACTCCAACGAAAGACTCCTTTGTCTTTATCCTCCGAGTCTTCATCTTCTGAGTCTTCACAGACTCTCAAACACTTGAGTGAAACAAAATCCTAGCTCATACAATTTAAGGTAAGACAAAACAGTACAAACTAGCAATCTAGTTAACCTAAGACAGCAGATACAATAGTATTCTAGCAGAGAAGCTTATTTAAAGAATATACTTAGCCTAAATCCAAGTAGTCCAGTAGTATGAATCCCCAGAAGTCCAATGCTCACTTCCCTGTGTGTTTCTACCTGGAGCTACCTCCAGATTACTACCTGTGCAGCTGAGCTTCATCTCCTCAGTCTACAAAGCTCCCCAGCTCATCTCTCCTGTCGTCACCAGATCGTCCGTTCACAAGTGTGGTAACATATCTCGGCTTAGTGATTGAACTACTACTGAACTACTGAACCCCCCCCCCCACACACACACACACACACACACACACACACACACACACGTCCTGTCTCAGAAAGATGCTGAGAAACTTTATGGAGGACTAGGAGAATCTGTAGTCATGTGGTGACTGCGCCATCTGTATTCAGCTATTTCAGTTACAAAAATGTATATTAATATCTAAAATCAATGATAATCAATAATAAGCAAAGACTTGTTTAAAATAGATCTAATATTTGTAAGTGCCATCTTCAGGGCCACTGAGAGACAGATATAGATGAGCAGATGGTGGTTTATGTGTGGTTATGGATCAGATTATTGAAATTAAGTCTGTCTGGCAGTGATTAAGAGAGGAATTGACAAATAATATTCCCTGCAATTAGGCTTGATTCAAATGGCACTGGTGATGTAATAGATGGTAGTGAAGAGTGCACCTGGTTCATGTGAGGTCAGTATCCAATCACATAACTGTGTGAATGATGGTAGATGACCTGGGCTCAACAGCTGCATGTTGATTGGTCATGTGGTGTAGGATGATGTGATTAATGGAGCAGCGTTTGCAAGCTAGTGCAGGCTGTCAACTTGAGCTGCGCTGCTCTAATCATGTGACATGCCTCACTTTTCACAATCCTCTATCATACACACCCTCCAAATTTGACAGTCTATTTAAGCTGCAAAGATGTCCCATATCTCCCTTTTCTTGATTAAGTAGAGGCCAAACTCTATCTTCTGCTGCTGCAATAAATATTGTGAGCGTGAGTAGTCTGACTGAAATGTCCCAAAAGAGCAGCTAGGATCCCCAAATGTTGAAATGAATGCGATCTTGCTTAAAATAGATATTGCACTTCCATAAAACTGTAAGACAGTCAGTGTGAATGGGAATGATTGTTTGTATCTGTAGGTTCTGGGATTGGCTTTAGCCCCCCCTGTGACCCTATAATGATAAGAAGTGTAGATAATGGACAGATTATTATTATTACTATTGTTGTTGTTGTCAATATTGCAAATGTGCAAAAAGTTAAAGTTAATGTACAATATGTAGAACTCTAACCATACTATGTATGGTCTTAAGTGTAAAATGATAATGAGATAAATAGTTTAATAATTCCACAATAAGGAATTTAATATTTATTAAACATTGATGTGTTTTATATGATGTAGTTTAACATAGAATGAATGGAAACATTTAAAGGGTTATTGTTTATGGTGATAATTTAGATGCTTTTGGTTAATGCAAAAATTTGGTTTAAGATGATATTGGTGTCAGCTTGACCTCTGAAAGAACAATGTTGTATAACTTGTTTTGACCGAACTTGGCTGCAATATGGGAAATACCAATTCCCACTTGTATCTTTTTCTAAGCACACACACACACAGAATATGAGGATGAGAGAGCACTCCACATACACTTCAAGTAAGGACTTCCAGGAAAGGAAAAACGCACTCGCACACGTTATTACTGGCAACAACGTTGCTTATCAAACAGTATAAAAGCTGCAGCTGATGTGAAATAAAACAAACTCCTCCACTGCAAGTCTGCTTCTGTATATCCTTCTGTGTATTCTTCACGATAAATCTTCTACAACAATAAATGCTCTTTGACATAATGAACAGGTTCGAAATCGAGCAGGGGTCTTGGGCTGAGTCAGCAGAACCGCGGAGAACACAAAGGCTGGTTGGGTAGTGGCCTGATGTGAAAATCCTCACCACAGGCAGGGTAGCAGAAATGTTAACAGAGGAAAACACCAACCAACCATGAGCTGCAGGACCCAGGAAGGCTAAGGCAGATCTTGAGGTTTGGGAAAGAAGGCTGAGGTGATTTTTCGTGATTCTGATGAGGCAGGTAAGTAGGTTTGTTGGTGAGTGGAGTTTGGTTGATTAAGTGGGAGTGCCAGACAGGCTGTGTGAGGAGGAGGCTGAATGAATGGAAAAGTACTGAAAGGGACAGGGAGAGACGGCGTGCGATCAGAGATTTGAGCGATTTGATTTGGCAGATTAGCAACAACTGTACCGTGAATGTAACAATCATGTGTGATACTACGCATGGAGATAGTGATGGTATGATATGGCAGGATATAAATAGAAAGAAAAAAGATAGGAGCAACAGTGAAGGCTACAAATATGAGGAGGGAGGATGAACAAACTGAATGGAAAGAAATGGTAATGTTCAAAAAAGAGAGGCATTTTCACCCACTTAAACTGACTAAAGCAACTGAGAAAGAAATTGGTAAGATCAAGTTTGCTCAGTACTGTGCTGTATATAAGCAACAGGAGGCTTTTGATCTTTGCAACTGCAACGGTGAAAGAATCAGTGATCATATCCTACGGAATGCAGCAAAGCTTAGAAGTGTTATTCACGATGTACCTTTATCAATGATGATGGAAGAGATATTTCAAGAAGTGAAAGGAGGAAAGGTGGTGAAAGCTACAAGGCTACAAACTCAAAGATAGGGTATAAAATCAGATTGCCTGTCACTAGTTCTTGGGTTTCAAACTGCCATGCCCAGGAGAGTACAAATGGGATATTTAGAGACTTTATCCCAGTGACAAGGAATGGGACACACCATAGGACCGTGTAAAGGAAATTTAAGATGTGCAAGTTGTAGAGTTGAACATTAGACTATAGAAAATGTGGTCAAGATGACAAAAAAAGGTGCTGCAACTGTGGTGGTGCTCACAGGGCTGCTTTTGGAGGATGCCCTGCCCAAAGACAAGCTAGAGAGGTGAAGATGTATGATGTAATAAACCAGGTATCTTATGTTGATGTAGTTAAAAAAGGAAAGGAAAGTGAGATAGCCAGTTTCGGGGCTACATATGTGGTTAATAGTGTGAAAGAGCCCGAGATCAAACCAAAAATAGAGGTTTTCGCCTCCTACAGCAAGTCAGAGACAAACAGAAACAAACCCATGTATAAAGAAGATTAATGAGAGTACTCTGATTGTGGATAAAATCAACTCTTTCACTTTCATCTGCAAGACTGTGAATGTGGAAATACAACAAAAGAGAAAAAGTGATAGAATAAAGATAGTGGTAGAGGGAGCTATAGAGATACTGGGGATTAAAGAAGTTATGGCTGAACTGATTCATGACATTTTGAGGCCTTCTAATTAGTTCTGTCTCCAGGGGATTAGCTTCATGTAAACCTATGAAATTATGTCAATCAGGAGAGACTTCAATTCAGCGTTTTAACAATATTCTTTGACATGCGCACAGAAGGTGATGTGAATGTTTGTTTGAAGTCTTTTGGCGTTTTAGACCCCTATGTGATGTCATCGGGATTAGATGGGGGTGAAGCAGAACGTAGTACAGGAATTCCCCCCAGGGTCTAGACACTGGTGGTGGTTCAATCAGTCAATCAATCAATTCAATTTTATTTGTATAGCCCATTTTCACGAGAAATGTCATGGTCTCTACTTCTCCTCCAACCCTTCTCTCTGTTCCCTCCCCCCTTGTCTCTTTGTTTGTGTGTGTGTGTGTGTGGACGCGGCTTCCTGCTCCTGAGCTCTGGCAGCTGGCACATCTGATGCTCATCACCTAATCACTTCCTGCAGTACCTCGGCTTTCCTCCCAGTCTTCGACAGATCGTTCCGTCCACTACAGTAGTATCTACGTCTGACACTAGCGATATATTACTCTGTTTTTGCTCGTACCTAACATCTTGTTTCCCTGTGTTCAGAACCATCCCAGCCTGCCAGCCTGCCAGCTCCTGTTCAACACCAACTGCTACCTGCCCACTGTCAGCTGCCTTCACTATTCCCCTCTCCCGTCTGCTGAGCCACTGGACCCCTCAGGGCCACTGCACCGCTGTTCTGCCTGCCCCCCCGTGAATCCCACTATTATTCTCAGTTTCAATTAACTATTAAACTACATATTTGAGTCTGTCCTGCATTCTTGGTCTGAAACTTCAGTGATCATAACAAGAAAATGCAGATGTAACAAAGAAACAGGATAGCAATGGATCATCGCTTCACTCTCACCTTACATTACATGAGTATAAGAAGGCCTTAGAGGGAATTGGATATACAGCTCCAGGATAAGATCAATTATGTCATGCAGTGTTTAGGCAACGACCAGATGCGGTCCTGGAAATTATATTTAACCTGTTCCTAAGGGCCAGTATCTTGGGCTCAGACCCATAGTTGGGAGCTCACTGGTAGTTTGGCTCGCTGTCTGGCCGGTAACCAGTGACAATATTGCACAGGTTGAAAATAAATGTAAAATCAGTTTCTGGTTACGAATAGGGAGCAGATTAACAGTCACTTCTGGATATTTATAGGGCTAGAATTCAGTGCAGAGCTCTAAGGTTCAGTATTTGGGCAATTAAAAGGATGCTTTACTGCCCGAAGCAGATGAATTAAAAACGGCATCATTTACACCATGACAGGAATGTGCATGACCATACTTCGTGGCCCAAGTTACTCAGTCCGATATTATTCTTATGTAGATGAAACACACAGATACCAGCAGGCCTGACCAATCTCTCATTTTGCCTTTTCAATACTAAATTTTGATGACGATGCCAAGGTCATTCTGTTCGCTTCCCCTGCAAGTAGTACTTTGGGTGATTTGTTTAGCAAATTGTGAGGAATCTGGAGTGATATTCAATATGAAACCATGCTTTGAAGGCAAGTCAAAAAAGTGTTGTTCAGTCCTGTTTTCTTGAATTCATTTTATTAGTCTCTGACCGACAAACAGTTGTCATGCTTTTACCTATTCTTGTCTTTACTGCAATGCACTTTACCTCAGTATCAGTCTGTCCAAAATGCTACTGCTTGTCTCATTACCGATAAGAAAGAGGCATTATGCTAATGCATCTTTTTTAGCATATCACCCCTGTGGATTCCTCTACAATGAATCCCTGTTAGTTTTCAAATTTATTTTAAGATTCTGTTATTTACTTTTAATGCCTAAATGGCCTAGTTCTTAAATACATTTAAAATTTATTGAGCTGGTATGTGCCCTCTCAACCGCTGAAATCTGGAGATGGAGCCCTGCTTGTTACTCCAAGGTTGCAGTTTGTGACAAAGGGAGATCAAACTTATTTTGTTAGAGCCCCCATACTTTGAAATCTATCTACCGAATTATCTTTCTGAAAGCTTTGATCTACATTTATTTTTATTGTTTTTACTTCTTTTATTTTATTAATTTTGGTTGCTTTATTGCTTATGTAATTTTACTAAACTGCCTTTTCGTTAAAATTGTTAAGACAAGTGCTATACAAAGTATTATTATATTACAGAATAAGTTTACCTTTGGCTTTTAAAGAACCATCAAACATGGCAATCAGCAGAATCTCCCACTCTTACCCCCACCCGTGGGTGCACTTCAGGGATCCAGGTTGCTTCTTTGTCTTGATTCGGCTCTGGCCTTTTCACAGGGCAACCCCCTATTGTGAAGTTACTTAGACATTCTGGATACGTCCATTCCTAACAACCCCTTCCCCCCAAAACACACACACACACACACTTACACACACAACTTACACAACTTAAGTGAGTTAATCACAGCATTTCACTGCAATGGACTTCTACACACAGACAAATATTGCTGGAGCATGATGAAATAGTGGAAGCTGCTACAGGGCCTCAGAGCAAGAATTCAACAATGAACTCTTCTTCTGTGGGTCTTTGAAAGGCCTCTCCAGCAGAATGTGACTTCTAACGAAGCAGATTGAGTTATTGAGGCTATAAATATTCAAATTGTCTCTGGACTAATGTTTATTGGGTGGTAAAAGGAGGGTTTGTTCATCTCTCTTTCCCCCTCTCTCTCTTGCTGCCTCAATTGGTAATGTGCATGGAAGATTGTATGGAAACAGTGAGATAATCAAGCTTTGTGTAAATTTGTTGGAGTTGTCAAGTGGTAACCTACAGAGGCCTTGTTGATCCCATATGCTAAGCAGTCACTGCTGTAACATTTACTTCCAAAGTCATCTCTAACACAATGCTGTTTTTGCACTTCTTCAATTTGTCAACATACAATTATGGAGTACTGTGACATTTGTGTAATTAATTCCATCACTTCTAGTGAGGCCTAGGTACATAATTATTGTCCCTTTACATTTTTTTTCTAGTCTTTTGGGTCTTTTGAATCTGGAATGTTATCAAATTCTCTATCCCAATCTTTACATTTTTCACAGCTATTTGCTTCTGTTATCCACTGACTCATACTCCATGACCTTGACCTGGTCTGCTGTTTATTTATGTACCAAATTAAAAAACAACAAATGCTCAGAAAGAAAGTGTTGCACATAGAAAAAACTACTGTAAAGTAATCAAGACTAGAAAATATAATAAAAACAGACATTTAGCATGTAAAAGTAATTTGCAGAGCAATCAGAATATGCTATAATGTACTATATATATTACGTGAATGTACTATTCACAACATTTTCAATTATTTACAGAGTAACAGGGTCCACATAGATAACATAGTCTGGTACATAAATTTGTAATGTGGAATTATGTTTGCAAGCCTCAAAGTGTGTCCAGGTTTATTTGCATAAATGTGACTGCTACACTGTCTGAGAAGTATGTTTATGTACTGATTTTTGCAAATGTTAACAATAGATGGTTAGTAAGTTCACCAGTAAATTCAGACTACATGTGTCCAATGTACATCATCCAGGGTGACCTGGTATCCACCTGGTGTGATTTTACTTCGACTTTACTAGTGCAGTACCAGTTCTTAATCTGCCTGTTTGGAATGGGCTGTTTTCTTGGAACGTGGTACTGCTGTTCGCGGCTTTCTTTCTGGAAGTATATTAGAACTTTAAAATAGAAACAACAATAACACATTTCAAAATACTTGTACTAACACTGGGTTTGGGTCGTTGCTGCTGCTGGAAGCAATGTGACCATCCTCCCCACATCTGAAACTACCACAGCTTAGGTCTAGGCAACAAGGCCGTGATTTGTTTGACTTCTTTCATTTCTGGTTCACACTTTGTCTTTTTAGTCTTGTCTTTTTGCTTTATTTAGCCTTTTTTCTCTCAGTGCTGCAAGCTTTGAGTTGCACAATCCGAACTTGAAGATCTGCAATCTGTTTTTTGAGATCATTTGTGGCAGCAGAGGGAGCACCCTTATCTAAACCCAGGACAAAGTTATCCATGCTGGACATACATGTGGTCTGCAAGTGTGAAAGAGCTCTTTTTATAGCAACCCTAACCCTAGATGTTCTTTAATTCTTGTTGCTTTACTTTTCTGCTTATCCTCGTCAGTACGTAACAGAAGAAGCAGTTAAGCAAAAGATGGAGGCTTAGTTTTGTGTTGCTCAAGTTGGTGGCTTGTTATCAACTGGCAATTCGAGCAGCCGCGACAGAACTGTCTAAGTTTTCTAATAATCTACCAGCATCACTGATCACTGGCACTGGTTCTGCAGGAGGTTCAAGATCCTTATCTTGGGCCACAGATTCTCATATCCTGGCCAACTCCTCCAAGAGTAAGGAAAAACAACAAAAAAAACTTTAACAGGGTAAAAAGAAATGTTTGAGGCGACGGCGGAGGAGTGTGGCTGGTCGACGGAAGAGTGGGCAGTGCATCTTCTCCCCCTGCTGTCAGGAGAGGCACAGACGTCAGCACTGGGGCTGCCGCCGACGGCCAGAGGAAAGTACCACAATATGAAGAGGGCGGTCCTGAACAGGCTTGGGTTGACGACGGAGGACCATCGCCGGAGGTTCCGGGACACCAGGCTGGCGACCAAGGACCGTACGTTCGCGTACGCCCAGCATTGGCATGACGCAGCGACACGGTGGCTGCAGCCAGAGGGCTCCACCGCAGAGGACTAGATGTTGGAGAAGGTGGTGTTGGAGCAGTTCATGGAGGGGCTCCCGGACCGGACCTTGCCGTGGGTACAGTACCATTGTCCCACGACCCTGGAAGCAGCCGTCACCCTGGCAGAGGACCACCTTGCTGTTCATCCTGGCAGCCAGGGCGGAGACAGCCGCTGGCCCACGCTGACACCTGCCCCTCGCTGAAGGACCCTCCGTGCAGCCACTCTTCAACACCATAGCCTGGTGCAACCACCACCAGCTCCCTGCTCTCGCCCTTTTCACCCACAGGTCCGAGCCACTAAAAGCTTCTCTCAACCCACAGGGGACTCCTCGAATGTCTGGGCAGGAGTGTTGGAGGTGCGGGCAGCTCGGGCACTTCCGGGAGGTGTGCCCCCTCATGGAGGTGTCGTAAGTGATCCGGGTTGCTGGCCTACAGCACCCTCCCCCGGTTCGGGAGTGACATACCAAGTCCTGCTAAGGATTCAGGGGGGTGTACACCAGGCTATGGTGGATTCGGGCTGCATGCAGTCAATGATTCACAAGAACCAGGTTTGACCTGGGGCTTTGGTGGAGGCGTGTTGGGTGAATATTAAGTATATGCATGAGGATATTCACAAATACCCGATGGTGACACTGGTAATTAGACACCGGGGGAAAAAAATTTAACAAAGGTCAGCTCCCACCTCACGACAAACAGGGACATATGACATGTGCTCAGAGGTGATGCAAGGTTATCCGACACTGCAGACAGGGGGGAGGAACCAAGTGATACAAATTGATGGTCACATGGTGCGCAGACATTCCCATATTTTTTGTTGATCATTGACAAGCTATATCAAGTGAGTCGTGACACTCAGACAGGAGGAGAAACCACCCAGTTGCTGGTGCCTAAAAGCCGTCGGGAAATGGTTTTCCAGGCAGCTCATTTTAACCCAATGGCTGGTCACCTAGGGTATGAAAAATACTAAGCTGGATAATGACTCGATTCTATCGGCCTGGCATTCACAGGGAGTTGTGTCGCTGATGCGCGTCTTGCCATTGCGCCCGTTACCATTAATGGAGGTTCCATTCGAGCGCATTGGTATGGACCTCATCGGGCCATTTCACCGGAGTGCCCGTGGGTATCGTCCTGGTGGTTTATGCAACACGATATCCCGAGGCAGTGCTGCTGCACACCATCTCTGCAAAGAATGACTGACCAAGGCACCTTATTTGTGTCATGAACACTAAGGGAACTGGACAGATTATAGGGGATTAAATCTATTCGGACCAGCGTATACCACTCACAGACTGATGGTCTTGTCGAGCGCCTGAATAAGACGTTGAAATCCATGATCCGTAAATTCATTCACGAAGACGAGCACAATTGGGATAAATGTTCCTGAACATAAAAGAAAAATTATTCAGAAAGAGTTGGCAGCTATGCCCGAGATAGGGGTAATATAAGAGTCCAACAGTGCCTGGTGAAGCCCAATCGTTCTTGTAGCCAAGAAGGATGGGTGTGGACTACCGCAAGGTGAACGATGTTTCACGCATTTCCAATGCCCCGGGTCGACAAGCTCATGGATCGGCTAGGCACTTCATGTTTTTTTTTACTATGCTGGATTTGACCAAGGGCTTCTGGCTGATTCCCCTGTCTCCAGACTCTATGGAGAAAACGGCCTTCTCAACTCTGTGTGGGTTGGACAAATTTGTCACACTTCCGTTCGGGTTGTTCGGGCCCCTGCCACTTTTCAACGCCTCATGGACCGAGTGCTATGTCCACACACTGCATATGCTGCCACCTACCTGGATGACGTCATTATTCACAGTGACAGCTGGGCGGAGCATGTGCAGCGGGTGGCCAACCCGAAGAAGTGTGCAGGTGGATGGAGGGAGGTACGGTATCTGGGGTACCACTTGGGCAGCTGGCAGGTGCGCCCTCAGGTGGATAAAACAGCAGCTATCGCAGCCTGCCCTCAACCCAAGTCCAAAAAAGAGGTGACATAGTTCTTTGGACTGGCAGGTTACTACAGGTGGTTCATTCCCATGTTCGCAGACCTGACCAGGCCACTGACCGATCTGACCTGAAAAGGTGCCTCAGATCCGGTCCAGTGGCCGGAGCACTGCCAGCAGGCATTTGAGAGAGTGAAACAGGTCCCCTGCAGGGAACCACTTCTCCACACACCTAACTTTTCTCTCCCCTTTATCTTGCAGACCAGCGCATTGAACGGGGGGTTGGGGGCAGTTTTGTCTCAGCAGGTAAGGGGTGTCGACCCAGTGCTGTACATCAGCCGAAAACTGTCGGAGAGGGAGGCCAGGTACAGCACGGTAGAAAAAGAGTGCCTGGCAATCCGGTGGGCGGTCGACACCCTACGGTATTACGTCCTGGGACACCCATTCACCCTCTGTTCAGACCATGCTCCACTCCAGTGGCTCCACCGCATGAAAGCCACTCATTGGAATTTGGCCTTACAACCCTTTAAATTCAAGGTGATCCATAGGCCGGGGGGCAGATGCACCATCAGCTGCCACCTCGATCATGGTCCATCACCATTATCAGATGCCAACACGATACAGAATCCACCATTATTATCACGATCAGGCAGCAAAATACAGGATCCGCCATTATTATCACGATCAGCCAGCACAATACAGAAATCGCCATACAGAATCCGCCATTACGATTACGATCTCTGATAAGCGATCCACCATCATAATCCACGATGTGGCCACAGCCGCGGCCCTGGATTTGCGGACAATGAGGCATAGGGACTCCGGGGAAGAAGTCAAGTCAGTAACATGTATTGATGAGATATTAATTTCTTTGATGTGATGAGGAGGGAGATGAGGAAGGAGAAGCTGGGAAGAGAAGCTCTGTGTGTCATGTGTCCCCCAACATTCTAGACCTATAGCACCATAACTAAGAGCAGGTCTAAGACAAGCCTGTACCGGCTCTAACTATAAGCTTTATCGTAAAGGAAGGTTTTAAGCCTACTCTTAAACGTACAGATGGTGTCTGCCTCCAGAACTGAAAGTGGGAGATGATTCCACAGGAGAGGAGGTTGATAGCTGAAAGCTCTGGCTCCTACTCTAGTTTTAGAGACTTTATTCTGGGAGCACAGTGCTCTAGTGGGTTGATATGGTACTATCAGCTCTTTAAGATATAATGGTGCCATATGGTGTCTTGAAGGTGAGGAGGAGAATTTTAAATTCTATTCTAGATTTAACTGGAAGCCAGTGAAGTGAAGCTAATACAAGGGAAATGTGGTGTCTTTTCCTGGTTCTTGTCAGGACACGTGCTGCAGCATTTTGGACAAGAATCAGAATCAGAATCAGAAAGTATTTATTGCCAAGTAGGTTTACACCTACCTGGAATTTGACTTGGTATAGAGGTGCATACATTGAACATAAAAACACAATAAGTACTATACATAAGAAAAAAAAAAAAAAAAAATATATATATATATATATATATATATATATAAAATAAAAATATATACAAGATATAAAAAGTAAAGTAAAAAGTAAAATGCAAAATGCAAAACAGGAGTGCAAGCTGAAGAGTCTTCAACGACCTACTGCTGTAGCCTAATAATAAGGAATTACAATTATCAAGTCTGGATGTAACAAAGGCGTGGACTCGTTTTTCTGCATCTTTTTGAGAAAGGACATGTTAAGGCGGTCCTAGAAGTTTGTTTTAAGTGAGAATTAAAGGACAAATCGGGATCGAAGATCACTCCCAAGTTCCTGACTGTTTCATTGGACGCAAGGGCAATGTTGTCTACTGCAGCTACATAATGTATATCTATGGTGTTTAGGACCAAGAATTAGAACCTCTGATTTATCTGAGTAATGCTTGGAGTTTAATTAATTGATCACAATGTTCTGGTTTTATTGACAAGTTTAACTATTTTTCCTGATAATGTTTCCAAGTGGAAGCATATATAATGAGAATAAAATTGGGCCGAGCACAGAACCCTGTGGCACACCGTGGTTGACTCATCATTAATTTGCACAATTTGAAATCAATCTGAAAAATGATTTAAACCAGTTTAGGGCGGTTCCGGTTAATGGCAATTAACTGTTGACTGTCTAGTCTCTGTAATAGAATTTGATAGTCAATAGTGTTGAATGCTGCACTAAGATCTAACAGGACAAGGACATGCACAAACCCTTGATCTGAGGGTATTAGTGCCAACTGAGGACAGGAGATGGTTGATTTTATTTCTAATAATTAGAATTTTATCATTAAAGAAGGTCATAAAGATATTGCTATTTAGGGATCAAGGAATACTGGGTTTGGTGGAGGTGTGACTCTGTCAGCCTGGCTACAGTGCTGAAGAGAAACCTGGGGTTGTTTTTATTTTCTTCTATTAGTGTGGTGTAGTAGGCAGCTCTTGCTTTGTGGAGGGCCTTCTTATATGCTTTAACACTATTTTTTATTATTTTCAACATGATTGTTGGAGCGCCACTTCCTTTCTAGTTTTCTTGACACTTGTTTTTATCCATGTGTGTTAGAATTATACCAGGGAGCTAATTTAATATGTTTTACACGTTTCTGTTTTAGAGGCGCTATTGAGTCTAGTGTTAATCGTAATGAGTCTACAGAGCTATCGACAATATTGTCAATCTCAGTGGAGCTAAGGTTTTTAATGAATTTGTTGTTTATATTGACGGATAATACGGGGTTAAATGTAATTGTAATTATTTCCTTAAATTTAGCTACACCTGATAGTGCTGTTTTGTTCATCTAGAAAAGGATTTTTTTATTAGTGGCATGTATTCTGATAATGAGAAATCAAAGGTTATTAAATTATGGTCTGATAGAATCGGATTATGTGGAAGTACTATTAGATTTTCAATTTTGACACCGTATGATAGTACAAAGTCAAGTGTGTGGTTACAACAATAAGTAGGTTGGTGTACACACTGACTGAAACCAATTGAGTCTAGTACTGAAATAAATGTGACACTAAGGCTGTCATTATTATTGTCAACATGAATATTAAAGTCACTGACAATAATAATTTTATTGTTTTTTAGGACTAGGTTTGATAAAAAGCCCCTGGAGCACGGTAAACTACAGCAAATATAATTGGCTGTTGGTAGTTCTTGGATGGGTGTGGAAGATTAAGAACAAGACTTTCAAATGAGATGTCGCTTAGTTCAGGTTTAGGATTAATTGATAGACTGGAGTTTAAAATAGCAGCAACTCCATGACTGGGGGGAGTAGATTCATTTAGGCTGACATATTCATCAGGATGCAGCCAGGTCTCAGTGAGGGACAATAAATACATTTTTTGATCTGAGACTAGTTCATTAACTAAAATAGCCTTTGATGATAATGATCTTATGTTTAAAAGTCTTTGTTTCCTGAGTTGTTGCAGAGGTTGTGTTAATTTTTATTAGTTTTTTGTGTAGAATTTTCCCTCTGTTATTGTTTGATTTACATAATTTAATAGGACGGGGGACAGACACAATCTCTATGGGGTTGTGGTTGTGTGACTGATCCAGAGGGAGCGCAGAGAAGTGTGTAGCACTGCAGCTCTGCTTCCTGGTCCCAACTCTGGGTTGCCATTTTAAAGACCGAGTAATATTCCTAGATAAGAGAGCTGCTCCATCCCAAGTGGGATGAACGCCGTCTCTCCTTACAAGACCAGGTTTCCTCCAAAAAGGCCAGTGTCCAACATAATTTTTGCAAAAGCACATACTGACTGAACATTAACTTTAGTGACCTCCGACATACGAAGCCGGGAGTGAATCACGATCTTACTGTATTTACGTCCAGCAGCTTCAGTTTTATTCAATGTCGCCTGCTCTGGCCCCTGGCATTTAATTGACTATGGTCCCTGGTGTCACTAACCTCATGTTTCTCAGGACTGAGTTGCCAATGATCAGAGTTTGCTTCTCAACGGGTGCATCGTTGAGTGGAAAGAATCTGTTGGTGGGTCTTTAATTGTGGGCTTTAAGATAGCACTATGCCCCCTCCGGACAAGTCACCCAGCCGCCCTGGGCTCCCAGCTGCTCGGGACAAGTCGAGGGACTGCTAGCGGAGGCTAAGCTAGGTAGCTCCGCGGTGGCAAGCAGGGGGTGGCTAACTAAGCTAAAGTAGGTTCTAAGCTGCGGAGCCAAGCTTCTAAGTCACTAAGCCTTGCCTCCATCGCTACCAATACACTGCATTTGTTACATGTACCACTACTGTTAAAGGAGGCAGAGGAGTAAGTGAACATCAGACACTCGGAGCAAGAGGGAGGGAGAGAAGCCATCGCTAATATATTAGCCTGTTAGCCTACGAGGGTGAGCTCAAACAGAATAATCCGGTGACACGCAGATGGAAAGACACAGAGACTTTTCTATGTAAAGTGCCTTGAGATAATGTATATAATGATTTGGTCCCATACAAATTAAATTGAAAAAAGAAATTGAAAAGACAATTGAAACACCCAAATAAAAAAAAGGTAAAAAGTCAACACAACTGAAACCATTCTTTCAATAGTTAGTCAATGTTCACCAGAGTTCAGAATGTAGCTACCCACCGACCCCCTGCAACTGTAATTTCTACAACCTTAATCCGCTTGGAGCTGTTTATTATGACTTAGATGCTGATTTGGATGTAACTTTCCCTTCAATATGTCATTTTGTTCCTGTCTGAGCTATTAAATTGGTTGTAACAGTGTTGCTCTGCTTGTAACTCTTCACCCCAGACTAAATAAGTTGTCAGCAGCTTCTTCACAGTAACCAGAGCAATCCGTCAGGAATGTTAATATCTCAATGTATATCCTCCCTCACGGCGTCTCCTCAGCCACATGTGACACATCCTGCGGTCATGCAGAGAAACCATCAGGATGGAAAAAGAGGAGAAAATGTGTAAAAAAAGGAAGTAAGAGCATCTGAAAACGAGATGTGATTGCCAGTGGCAGAGCTACATGCCTGTTTAGTGGTGGGAGGGTTTAAATGTATGTAAATATCTGTGTACCCATAAAGTATTGACCTTGTGAGTGTGTCTGTATGTAAAACATGCATGTGTGTGGGCAGAGAGGTAATTAATCCGCTAATCAAACTAGCGGATACGCACAATGACCCTGTAACATGTATGCACTGTAAAACTTTTCCATGAAAGGTTATATATACTCTGCACTCTGGGGATCAGTGCACTGCACAGTGCTTCAATGATTCAATGCTAAGCTGCTCAACATGCTTTATCACCAGCTGTGATTGAACACTAAATGGGGTCATTTTCTTTTTCTGTTTTGATTAAATAGTTATTCATGTTTAAGTATATATCATAGAGTTAACTTACATACTTAAAACATAATATTTTCCTTTTGAGAAAAGATTATTGTCTTGGATTTCTATTTCTTTAAAAAGAGGATTTGTTCTCTCTCTGACTGTGTCAGAGTAATGAGTAGCTCCCACAGAAAGCTACTGTGTTGAATAAGTGACTGTAAACACTCAGGGAATGTTAATTAAGCCTCTCACACAACAGATTCAGTCGGTAATTTTGTGCTCTGGGGACAACAAAACCTCATACACTTCAAACCTGCAGCTTCAGTTTAAATTTGTTGAAAGCAGAGCTGGCCTTTCTGCTTCCATATGTGAGGACTGCACAGTGGCCTGTCTAGTATTCACTTGCTGAATAATGATGGGAGCATGTTATAATATTTCATTTAAAATAAAGCAAAGACATTTGTAAGAAAAACAAGCAAGAAAACTTCACTGCACTTAACACCTGGGGCCTGGACTATGAAGCAGGATTTGTCGTTGTCAAGGTAACTTCAGGTTTAACGAGTTCAGAGAAGTAGAAAAAAAGTTAATGTGTGATTCCAATGATCTGTAAAGACATCTGATTCTTTTTTATTAATTCTAACTTTTTCTAGTATCCCTGTCTGGATCCTGTAGATCCATCACTCAGTCCTTGGTAGGTTTTGATCTCTTATCTCGAACCTAACCTGCACTGGAGCAGGTTAGCAGTTCCGCATAAGTTACCCTGGCGATTTACCTTGGTAAGAAGTGAACCAGCTATGGTACACAACTGAAGACATGTCCCTAACATCCACTGGTGGTCGCTAACATCCACTAACATCAACTTGTGGTAGGCATTAATTAGTGTGGTAGATGAAACAAGGGATATTCTCCATCTTGTCCCATGTTCTAAAAGGGGAGAGCGTTTAGTTTAAAAAGGCAGCAAGGTAATGATGTCTGATCTACTGAGCGGGCCACATAGCTTTCATAGTACTGCCATATAAGCCAGTAGCCAGTCAGATTTACCTGTAACCTCAGCGTACCCCAAGGCCGTAGTCATGAAGTGAACATTGGGGGGGACCAAAATCTCACAACTCATTAATAAGAGATTCATTTTTATGTATTTTGTTATTTAAAACAATGTTTAATACTGTATTGTAAGTCTAATGTGTGCTTGGTAATATAAACATGTTTATGTGTATTTTATATAACGTTACATATTAATTTTTATATTTTTAAAAATATAAATAAATATATAAAATTAGAGAGGTATGAAGGCCTCTGCAGGGAAAATTTTGATTAGATGTTAGATGTTATGTTTTGAGTTGCCATAGTTCTCTTGTGTTGTGATAAGGTAAACCTTGAGAGTCTGTTTCTCATGAGGATAATGGACATCTTGTCATGACTGAATTGTAGACTGCTATCTGCTCCCTCCCATTTGGTATAATACTGAAATGCTTCTATTGTATCTAAGTATTTTGGCACCCGTGCTTCCTAAATGGACAGATTAATATCCCTGAAGTTTAACTGACTTGGTGTGACGATTAAGTGTTCCCTTAATTTTTTGGAGCAGTGTAGATTACAAAGTAGACAGTATGTCACTACATCAACAAAGATTGACAAAGCAAAAACACAACCAGTCAGAAGATCAGACATGGAAATAAATGAATCCAGACAATAAGCCACTTCTCTGTTTTTACACCAGCCTGGTAAATGGAGTCTATATGTAAGAAAGTTGTCCTGTGGGTCAGCTTCCTGGGAAAGTTGATTCAGAGTTTTACACAGGTACCTGAAAATCAATGTATAACAGTTTGTCTCATCAAAGACCTTAGTGTCTGGGAGCATTAGGAAAATATTTTCTTCTACTGTCCATCCTGCCCGTAATCTGGGCCTATTTTTATTTATTAAGTGAGAAGATATACATAACAAAGTATACTTTTTAAAATGATTACCATCTCTGTTTGTCCCTGTCTTTCTCTTCCTCTCCTCCTTTGTCCCTGTATTTCTCAAGCCCTTCTTCTTCGTTCCTGTTTTTTCTTTCTCTCTCTTGAATGTTTTTATTTCATGTCTTTCTTTCCTTCTGACGCTAATGTTATATAAAATCATCATCATATAGGCCATCATGTGAAATACCAGGAGCGGGTGAAAATGTGTGTGTGTGTGTGTCGCTAATATATAAGCCTGTCAGCCTATGAGGGTGAGCTCAAACAGAAAAATCCGGTGACACGCAGATGGAAAGACACAGTCACTAAAGCACCAAAGAGTAGGGGTTGGTATGTGTGGATGTTTAACTATAGATCGGTGATTTAGCTATAGTAAGACAGGAAACAGGAAGTGAGGCAATTCGCTTACCATAGTACGTCAGAGCGTCAGTGTAGGCCTCAGTACACTGATAGCTGGCAGAGTGGGAAAACAAGCCATTTACAAAATATAATCCAGATCTGGCCAGATGCTTATGGACTTAAAGGATATTAATAAAAAAGTTAGTGAGTTATACTCAGAAATGTCCACTTCCAAATCAAAAGCCACACAAAAGGACTTCAGTTTTTTGACTTGCTTCACTTTCAACAGGTATATATATATATACAGCTTTCAAGGAGAATTTGGACCCAGACGAGCAACAGGAAACCATTAGAACTTTTCCCATCTGAAAGACAGCTGGGCCAGATTGTCACATCTCGCCTGGCTGCTCAAGTTATGTTTACGTTATGTATTATCATTTCTGCTTGGTTGTCTCACCTGTGTGTATTTCTATGGGCTTCCCTCAATTAGTTGCCAGAACATAGCCTAATCTGTATCTACTTCCAGCGATTACTTCTTAGTGTTAGCCTTTTGTGTAGCAAACAATTTTCAGATACTTGTTCAGCCTTAGTTTACCCCTTTTGGATACCTTTGCCTGCTTTTGGACTGCTCTTTGTGTACAGACCCTATTTTCTGAGTAAAGGACTTGGCCTCAGAACATACCTTGTCTGACTCTTGCTAGTGAGTCCTATTCTGCAGAGCCACTGTTAACATAGATAGGTTTGGACCAGAGTTCTATGAAGACTTTCATGATGTCCTTGCACTACTGCTCAGAATTATTCAACATAACTGTAAATGCAAAAGAATCCCATCCTCAGCAAATATCTGTGTTTTACTTAAAAAAGACAAAGATTAAACTGATCCTGGCTGTAAAGTAAACTACCTAAAGTAGTACTAAAGTTGTGGCTAATTGGTTGGGCCATCGTAGCAAACTGGATTCATCCTATGCAGGTATTTATTCTGTAATATTGCAAACTGCTCAATATTTTATACGTTAATTCCAGTTGACTCTGCACTCAGATGCACTGGCCCACCACACATTTATAATTTAACATCATGTTGGAGTTTCGTAATAATAACATTTACAAAACCTATAAATTACCTATTTAATGTGTTGTTTTTTATGATAATGCATTTTAAAGATATCTTCTGAAGTCTGTGTAAATTTTGTCAAAACAGATGCACTATTGAAATCTGATGCCTTTATTTTGAAATGGTATTGACAGTAGGAGAAATAAAGAGTGCCGGTAACCAAAAAGATGATAAAATGTAAGGAGTGCCTTGCAAATGAATGAGAAATAATACTTTTTTTTGGTTTAGCACCTGGCTGATAAGCACACAAGATTAGTAGATATTTGCTTTCTTATTGTGGTTAATAAAGAATGAATTTAAAAATGTTCTCTTGCAGTTTTGCAAAGTTTAAGGACAACTGTGTGGATGTGTGTAAGCTAACAATATCACTGTGTGTGAGCTTTATTTGCCGTAATGTCAGCATGTAGACGTGCAATTAGCATGCCTTGGCTTTGTTACAGGTGGGTAAAAATGGTCGCTCATTACCACATGCGCATGTTTAACTTTACAATATACAATGAGACTGTGTATCATTCAAATACTAAAAATTTCGCTTCATGTTTATGATAATATGATGTGGTTTATAAAATGATGAGTTGAATATGTTTATGTGCAGCCCTCTATTAAGAGTTCCTTCTTTTTAAAGATAAATAACTATATCGAAGTAATAAGGATTTTGTTTGTATTAATATTAATCCATGTTAATAATAATAATACATTTTATTTATGGGCGCGATAAAAGAACAAAAACAATGTATCAAAAACATGAACAGTGAATAAAACATGTATTTAGAAGACAATTAAAGTCCAGCTTTATAAAGGACAATCTAAAAGTGTTATTATCACACCTTTAAAGGGCTATACAGGTCTTTTATGGGAGGATAAGGATATTAAAGGAAGTAATATTTGTTTTGTTTACACCCCCCCTTCTGCTATCTTTGCCTATGTGTAAAAGTCACCACATGCCAGTGCTAGAGATCATCCAGTGCAAGGTTCTGCAAAACTGAGCCATATCCTTTCATTAATGTCTCCTTACTGTGTGTTGCTCTGCAGAAGGGTCGCTAGAACATCTTTTCCTCATTTTCTCCTACATTATACCACTTGTGGACTGCAATTTTTAAGTCACTCTCAAAAGCCTATTCAAGAGACATTCAGCCCAACCTTGAGCTTTTAAGCATATTAGTAAACTATGTAGCTGCTCAAGGTCCCTGGTCTACTACAAAACTTAAACAGAACAAAAAAAACAATAATGTAGGAATGTGAACATTTTTCACATATTTTATTCAAATCAAAAGTTTTCATTTCAAAACATACTTCAAACTTCAAAACATGTACACTGGTAGAAAATCACCCCTCAGGCTCTGGATTCCAAAAGTCTTTGAACTGCTTAGAATAACTACTTTTGTAATATAAGTTTAATTTCCTGGGCCTTAAAGCATAATAGCCACCAGAGAATTTCAATAAAAACAACAAATCCCTTGTAGATTTCACTTGATGCGTTTAACCCCTGAGCATGCACACAACCACAGAGAGAGAGAGAGAGAGAGAGAGAGAGAGAGAGAGAGAGAGAGAGAGAGAGAGAGAGAGAGATCCTCGTATTTGCAGTATGGGGTGTAAGGTTTGCCCAAGCTGTTTTGGCACAAACATTGAGACAAACCCAGCTCAACAGTCCATGTGTTTTTATTTGTTTCAGTTGAAACTTATTTCCTTGTGCAGCAATATTTACAGTGCAGGCCTGATTTTTAAAGAAAATAAAGGAAAAAATACAAAGAAATTCTAAAATAATACTGGTAACAAAAACTACAAAAACAAATAAAAGTTAAACACAAAAAACTCAGCTCTGCATAAAGCAATGCCCCTTCAACTATTGGGCCCTTGTAGTTTCCACTGGCTTGACTACCAAGAAACTTAATTGTTAATTAATCAATTTTCAAAAGGAAGATTACACTATAAACAATATAAACACCCTCTACTGGATAACAAACAGCAAACACACTTGTGGGTTCATATTTGTCCTCAAAAACCATTAAAACAGCATTTTGCCAATGACACGCTCAACACCCCTCAAACTCCACCATACTTGGTGCCTTCCCCCGTGAACCCCTCTTCATAATTGGATGGTATCCTCCATCACAGTTTTGGCAGTCCCATGTCTAACAGCCAAGCAATTCAGTCTTTGTAAAACATTTTTTACAATAAATAAAATGTGGTGCTGAGTACTAAGTTAATTTAATATATGTTAATATACGGTAAGTGTGTGCAATTCAGTTTGACCTCAATGTTTTTTCACATCTTTTTGTTCAGGTTTTGGCACAGCTTCAAGTGATGCACAATAATTTATCTGCTTACTACATACAGAGTCAAGGAGCTTTAGAGCACTTCCAGCAAACTTTAACTGAGTTAAACCAGGATTGGGAGGAGGGGTTGCCATGGTCACTCTTATCAGCAAGGGAAGGACATGCAGCAGAGCACCATAACATTTTTTTTCTTACATGATTAATAACATTACAAGTTACAGACTTTGGCTGTGTGCAGCAGGAAGAAGGCTAAAGCTAAAGTAACTACTGTTTAGGAGCAAATAAAGCACTGGCGTGATCATTAGGATGATTATGTCAAGTTAAGTTCTGCAGATTAAGCCCTCACCATAATAACAGTTATTGAAAGTCTCTTCCAGCCAAAAATGAATGCTCCATTTAGTGTACTCAAAATATCTACTATTGGCCCCTTTTCATTTTAAGATGAAATTACCACAGGTATCCGTCCTAGTTGGCTAAGTTGGGCACTAGAATGCAGCAAATGAATTTAGGCCCTGTTCTTGTTGCTAACACTAAGTATGGTGCACCTTCCAGACAAAACATTGTTTCACATGCAGTTTTAAATTCTTTGCATAATTTGTACACATTGCTGTGGACTCAATGTCATATCCATGGATCTACGATGTTGGTGTCATGTGTGCATGCATATCTCTCCTCTCAGTCCAGCCAATAATGCATTTAAAAGGGAGAGCATGATTAGCCAACTTGCTACACCTGCCCCAATCAACTCACCTGGGACTTTTCCCACTGAGCTAGCTCTGCGGGGGAGAAGTCTACAAACAGCTTTTGGCTGATGTACGGCAGGGGCTGATCTACACCCTCCACCTGCTGAGACAGAACCTTACCCAGGGAGAGGTGTGAGTAGAAGTGGCTCACCTTCACAGGGTTTGTTTCACCCTCTCAAATGCCAGCTGGCACTGCCCCATCCACTGGACCTGATAAGAGGCACCCTTGTATGTGAGGTCAGTCAGGGGGCTGGTCGGATCTGCAAAACCTAGGATAACCTCCAGCCAGCACAAGAACATACTCACCTCTTTTTTGGTTCTGGGCCTTGTGCATGCTGTTATTGCACACTTCTTCAGGTTGTTTGTCACAGTAGATGATGACATTATCCAAGTAGGTGGTATCATATGCAGTGTGAAGATGCGGCAACTGGTGTTGTTAGGGGGCTGGGGCACCAAACAAACTGAATGGAAGAGTCACAATTCGTACAACCCAAATGGAGTGAAGAAAGCTGCCTTTTCCTTACACTCTGCAGACAAGGTAATCTGCCAGTAGCCATTGGTCAAATCCAGTTTTATAGAAAAACGAGCTGTGCCTAACCAATCCAGAAGTTCAACAACCCGGGACATTGGGTAAGCATCAAACCATGAAATGTCATTCACCTTTCAATAATCCACATATAATGAAATAGAATCATCCTTCTTCAGAATTAAAACAGGCACTATAAGATTATTTCAGTCTGGAACACTTCATCTTGATTTACCATTTACTGCACAAATGAAAATACAGATGGCTCCACTCTTTGATGTTTCCTGGATGAGCCACACAGTATGCTAAGATAAACCAGGATACTTGTGCGAAACCCCCAAAACAATGGAACCCTAACCCTAACCCAGCACCAAGCTAGAATAGTGAAAAATTATCTATGTCTATGAGGTCATACTAAAGGGGGTGGCTGTGGGGTTAGCAGTCATGCTCTAACCAGCCACTACTGCCACCACCCTCTGACCAGAGGGTCGGTGGTTTGATCCCATTCTTCCCCATCTGCTTGCTGAAGTGTCCTTGGGCAAGATACTGAACCCCGAATTGCTCTTCATAGAAAAAAGTGCTGCCCATTGATGCACTGAATGAATGTGTGTGTGTAAATAGGTCAATGGCAAAAACCTGTACAGTAAAGTGCTGTAAGTGGTCATCACGACATGGATTGGACCATCCTCCAAGTTTTCTTTAAGTAGGTCCAACATCCCTTGAGGTTTCCTGCCACACAGTAGCTCAAAAGGAGAAAATCATGTGGAAGCCTGGGTCAAAACAACAGGGGATCTAGCCACCTATCCCAATTACGGTCATCCTCATGCACAAACTTAGGAATCATGGACTTCAGAGTCTTATTGAAATGTTCAACCAGCCCATCGTTGGTATAGGATGGTACAAACTGGTCCATATAGGCTTGATACCAAATAACTTGCATTCTTTCCTGATTGTACGTTACAGAAACAAGGTACCCTGGTCAGTTAGGATCTCTCTCAGGAGTCCAATTCGGGGGATGACCTGAAATAGTGACTTTGCCACGATTTTAGCGAAGATGGCACCACACAATGGCTGGAAAACCATGTCCTGGTGTCCTTTTGGCACTAACAACTGGGTGATTTCATCTCCTGTTGACTCACTGTGAACACAGGCACACCAGCTGATCAACAATTTGTATCTACTGGTCAAAGGCAAAGCGAAGCGTATATTCCCAAGACTGCTACAGCGAAAAATCTTCCATGCAGGAAAACAAGGGATTAACCCTAACTCTAATGATGTATGCTCACAGAGCCTGCAAAACAGATCACTTGGTGAACCTCCATGAGTGGACATTCCCTGCAGAAGAGTCTGAGTGGGCCACACCTCCAAAACCCCTGCCCTGGCATCTGATGAAACCCCTATGGATTAGGAAAAGCGTCTGAAGTGGCTAGAACCTAAGGTAAAGAAGAAACAGATAGAGGGTGAACACTGAGTTGAGGAGAGTGGAAAGTGGTTGTCCATCTTGTGTGTCTGGGTGGGAGCGGGAGCTTCCTGCTGGGGTTGGAAGGGTGGCCTCCCACGACTGTCCCTCATTTCCATGGTTCCTGGAATGTACAGCGAAGTGATCCTCCACAAGGGTGATGGCTAATGCCAGGTCTTTGGATGTGGGAGCCTCTCTATTAACTGCTAAAACACCACCTGGTCCAGCATCCGACCCTGACTAGCAGACCACCCTGCTGCAGCCACATGGAAACGGCGTCCCTCAGTTGTTGGGCGTAGACAAAAGGACAGCTGGTGAGCCCCAGCCTGGTGGTTCGAGACCAGCTACGATGGTCCTTCGGGGAGTAACTGTAACCATAATAAGGAAAAGCTCTTTTAAGGTCTTCAATCTTCCCCTGGGATGAAGCAGGTACATCACTGAGCTTTCCCTGATAATAATGGAAGCAGGCACATTGGCCCGCTCCACTGCTAGCCAGCCGCACCTCTCTGCTGTCGCCTTGAACATCTCCACAAAGGACTGGGGGTGGTCCGCTGATGTCATCCTTTACAAGACCACTCCAAAGAGCCAAAATGCCAGCCTCTCAGATAGCAGGACCTGTCTCTCCCATTGGGCATGAGTGCCTCAGAGCACTGCCTATTCGCTGCTCTCTGCTAATGGTGCATACAGCCATGCGAGTGCTTCTGATGGTATTATAACAAATCGTAGGAGCAGAGAGGGAGAGAATTTAGAGGAGCAAAACTCTAGCATCAGATGAGGCTAAATACTGCAAAATAAGCGACATGTTAACCAGGAAGGGGCCTCATACTAAAATTGTATGTGCGCACAAAAGCCGGAAATGGTCTTTGCAAAAGAAAATCTGATTTATAAAAACGTGCGCACGTACACCTGAACACAATGTTCACCTTATAAATCACAGTCCACCTGGAATGTTTGTACGTGGATCTGCCTCAAAGTCCGCCCTCTCCAAGCCCACATTCAAACATAAATGGTCAATGCAAAGCAGCTAATGAATATTAAATTATCTTCTCGACCAATGGGTTGCCACGGAGCCATGACAGAGTCATGACATCATGAGAAGAGGAAGTGAAACTTTCTGACACTGACATTGAGGTGTTTGTTAGTGAGGTGGAGGTGAAGAGCGATTTTATGCTGCTGCTGCAGATAATACAGTGAGTGAGAGTGACGACGATAGGTAGCCTGAAATAAAAAAAAATCAAATTCAAAGGTGGAGGCAAAAAATTATTGCTTCAAACTGTCAGAATGTGAGGGAACTTATTGTATCGACAGCTGTAATGTCCTCAATCTATAAAATTTAACAGAATTACTTTTACATGTTTGTGTTTGTACTGGGATGGTTCGGTTCTGTCAGTCAATCTGTGTGATACTGGACTCAGTTCAGCACAAAGAACCAAGATCACAGATGTATAGAATCTATATCAGCTGATCATTCCATTTGTGTGCATCCATCACGCAGCAATAGGCAGTGTCACAGCAGTATTTATATATTTAGAGCAATCAGACCAATTATTAACACATCATGGATCCTAACCTCCACTCTGAGATATTATCTAGAAATAGAAGTTTGAAAGTCACTGCAGCGATTTTACACACTCTTCCTTGATGTAATACGCACAATCTTAGAAGATATTATTAAAAACTATTAATGACTCTGCTCTGCAACTCTGCTATTTAATGGTATACAAACGTGTAACCGGCTGGTAACAAGGAAATGCACTTTTTCTTCTTGTGTGCCTCAGGTAAAACATGATCCAATCACCGTTGTGTCCGCGTCTCACACCGGTGTTAAGTAGAGTGAAGTTGCTCTCCTCCCCCTTTCCGGTTCAGGTATATGGCCTGCTCCGTTGCAAGCTGTTAAATATCACTGTACTTCAGGCCCACATTACGATCCCAGCTGGGTCGTGGGAATTTACGGACGGCCGAGGTAATCCCTTTGTTTGTTTATTAAATTAACTGATTTAAATTTAAAGTGTATTAACCACATGAAATGCAGATGAACCACTCTTGTCTTGCCTTATAGTTGGTTATTGGTTATTATTATTGGCACCATTATACCTTAAAGAGCTGATGGTACCTTATCAACCCACTAGAGCACTGCGCTCCCAGAATTCAGGCTTACTTGTCGTCCCTAAAGTCTCTAAAAGTAGAGTAGGAGCCAGAGCTTTCAGCTATCAAGCTCCTCTCCTGTGGAATCATCTCCCACTTTCAATTCGGGAGGCAGACACCACCTGTATATTTAAGAGTAGGCTTAAAACCTTCCTTTTTGATAAAGCTTATAGTTAGAGCTGGTACAGGCTTGTCTTGGACCTGCTCTTAGTTATGCTGCTATAGGTCTAGAAGGTCGGGGGACACGACACACGGAGCTTCTCTTTCCAGCTTCTCATTCTTCTTCTCAATCGTTATCATATCAAAGTAATTCATGTCTCATCAATACATGTTACTGACTTGACTTCTTCCCCGGAGTCCCTTTGCCTTATTGTCCGCAGATCCAGGGCCGCAGCTATGGCCACATCATGGATTAGGATCTGTGGATTGCGTATCAGAGATCGTAATGGTGGATCCAGTATGGTGGATTCTGTATCGTGCTGGCTGATCGTGACAATAAAGGCGGATCCTTTATCGTTTTGGCATCGGAAAATGGTGGTGGACCACGACCAAGGTGGCAGCTGATGATGGATCCTAATGGCGACAATGAACAATGACTGTGGACTATAGTGGCATCCGATCTTGATGGTGGATCATGATCTTGCTGGCTGCTGACCATAGACTATGATTGCAGAAAGACTGCTTGATACATAGTATTTCTCAGATACTTGACCCTTATTGACATTAATCCACCAATTCACTGACCTTCAGTTATGCTTCAGAAAGGTCTACCCCTATCAATACTGCTAAAACCTTGATGATGTTCCCCTTCACACTTGACATCTATTGCACTTCTGTCCGTCCTGGGAGAGGGATCCCTCACATGTGGCTCTCTCTGAGGTTTCTACGTTCTTTTTACCCTGTTAAAAGTTTTTTTTTGTAGTTTTTCCTTACTCTTGTTGAGGGTTAAGGGCAGAGGATGTCACACCATGTTAAAGCCCTATGAGACAAACTGTGATTTGTGAATATGGGCTATACAAATAAAATTTGATTGATTGATTGATTGATTGATGGTGTGTGGCTCTCCTCAGTAAAGTCTGTGTTTTAAGGTGTATATCTGGTATTGAAATATATATTTTTATAGAAAAGCAATAATAAAGAATTGTCTTAATATATGAACTTCTGACCAAATAAACATTGTTATATTTTATAATTGAAACAACGTCTCTGTATTAACTTGTGGACTGATCTGTGTATTTGTGGGGAACCCTCTTGTAAGAGATTAGTATAATTGTGGGTATCAATCAGGTTTATCCTGATAGTATTGCTTATTCTTTGATTGAAAGTCCCAAGGTGGCATTGTCGGTGTTGGTTAAATGGTAAATGGTTTTGTATTTATATAGCGCTTTTCTAGTCTTGATGACCACTCAAAGCAGCTTTACAGTACAGTTTTTACATTCACCCACTCACACACACATTCATACAGTGCATCTATTAGCAGCACTTTGTTGTTCTATGGGGGGCAATTCAGGGTTCAGCATCTTGCCCAAGGACACTTCGGCATGCAGATGGGGAAGACTGGGGATCGAACTGCCGACCTTCAGGTTGGAGGACGACCACTCTGCCGCCCCCTCAGCCACAGCCGCCCAACAAATCAGTCAAGTAAGATCTTTCTAAAACATCCAATTCAGTTACAATAACCTGGCGTTGTTGGCAGGGTCCACAATCAGAGTCATAGTTTTTTTCTGTTATCTTGTCTACTGAGCAGAGCAGAGTGTTGTACACTGAGTATAGCAAATACTTTTTTTTTCATTTAAGGCAAGGCAAGAGTTGGCACTACGTGGGATCTACTAATCCAGTGATTCTCAACTGGTGGGTTGCGACCCAAAATTAGGTCATGGACCCATTTTCAGTGGATACTGTGATATTCTGCACTATCTCAGGTTCAAACTGCACCATCTGTTCAATAAATAAATTTGAGAAGTTGAAAATTTTCCTTGATTTGCGTCACGTCTTGTCATTAAGGGGTGATGGTGGGTCCCGAAGCCAGATCAGTTGAGAACCACTGTACTAATCCATCATGGCACAGGAACTGGAGGACCTCAGGGATAGGGTGCGACAGCTGCAGGCTGAAAAGGATTGCCTGCAGGAACAGGCCGGCCTTAATACCTCTCGGACAGTTGTTGAAAACTCTGATCGTATATTCTACCTTCCTAGAGAAAGAAAGTGCCCTAGGTGTTCAGTGGTTCTCATAGCATCGGTGTAGATGAGTGGGGGGATGAGGTAAGGGCTAGCATGAGGGCTAGACATTTGGGGCCCAACAATCAAGCACATTTTATCTTTGCCCATTTAGAGGGGGAAGCCAGGGATGAGATAAAGTACAGACCCCTCGCAGAGCAGGAAGACCCAGGCCATGTCTTTGCTATTTTGCGTGAGCTATATGGGTGTCCAAAGTCTTATGTGTCCTTGCAGGAAGATTTCTTCTCTAGGAGGCAGTTAGAGGGAGAATCACTGCAGGAATATTCTCATGCCCTGTATTGCCATATGGAAAAAGTTATTGCAAGCTCCCTACATCGAATGACTAACTCTGCTATCTTGTTGCGCGATCAGTTTGTGGAGAATATTCTTGGCTCTGATATTCAAAGGGAATTAAAGAGGTTGGTCCATGACGACCCCGGGCTCTCCTTCCTTGATGTTCGGGCTGAGGCCATCAGATGGGACCAGGAGGGTAGGCCGGCTAATAGAAGTAAATCCCATTATGTCCCTTCATTTTGTGCTATGTAAAGCACTAGTGTCCAGCGTCAGGTTGACTGTCCACTTTACAGCTGTACCACCGAGCAGCTTGCAGCTCTGACTACCTTGGTCTAAAAGCAGCAGGAGCAGCTTCGTGAGCTCACTCAAGCTGTTATGGCTATGCAGACACCCCCATGCCCCAGGCCTGGTCGCCCTAGTAGTGTGATATGCAGGTGGTGTGTCAACAAAGCAGTCAATATGCCCAGGAGTGTGATAATGAGCGGGTCCCTGCTAGGCCTCCCCAGGTTGCAGAAGCCACTACCTGTCAGTCGACGGAAAACTAGTTCCCCCTAGTGTTGCAGAGTCAAACATTAGGTGGGGCCATTCAAGGCTCAACAGACATTTACTTGGTGGATGAGACAGTAGCATCTCAATTAGTTGCCCCTTGTGCCCAGGTAACCATTAAGTTGGCAGGTGTACAGGTCAAGTGTGTGCTCGATACAGGGTCAATGGTATCCACCATTAGAGAGAGTTTTTTTGGGCAAAACCTTCAGGGTAAGTTGAAGTCTTGTCATTGGTTACAGCTGCAGGCTGCTAATGGTTTGACCATCCCTTATGTTGGATATGTAGAGCCAGATGTTGAGGTGTTGGGAAAGGTGATCCCAAGATGAGGTGTTCTGGAAGTGAGAACCCCCCCCCAATAGACAGCACCACCTGAGGTACCAGGTATTTTGGGTATGAACATCATTTATATGAACAGGTAGCAGCCTTGTTGCTGCTACCTGTTCTGCGCAGTTTGGGTCTTATGGGTCTGCCTTTGTTTAGCCATTGAGTTATGAGCATAGTATACCTGAAGGGTTATTGGTTTCCCCTGCCCTGATTTGTGTTGCCCAAGGCACTGTTTACATCCCAGTTGTTAATATCGGCACTTCTGCCGTAATGCTTAGGCCCCGCCTCCCAATAGGACTCCTGTCACAAGCTGAGGTAGTGACAGTGGTAGTGGTAGGTCTTTCCGAGGCTCCACTAGCTACTACAGACGGTTTGTGGAAGGTTTTGCTAAACTGGCTGCTCCGCTGCATCGGTTGGTGGCTGAGCTGGCTGGTGGAAAGACCCGGAAAGGACAAGGTCCAGTGTTGGGAGATGGCTGGTCAGAGAGCTGTGAAAGGAGTTTCCGGGAGTTTCCGGGAGTTAAAGGCCTGCTTAGTCAAAGCAACTACTCTGGCTTTTGCTAATTTCTCTCTCCCTTTCATTCTTGAGGTCGATGCCAGCCATTGCGGCTTGGGAGCAGTTCAGTCGCAGGAGCAGGATAGAAGAGTAAGGCCTGTTGCATATGCCAGCCGGAGTTTACACCCAGCTGAAAGAAAATATAGCTCCATGAAGCTGGAGTTCCTTGCCATGAAATGGGCAATGGCTGAGAAGTTCAGAGTACTTATGGGGCCAACCATGTGTCGATTGGATTGACAACAATCCCTTGCACTATTTGGACTCTGCCAAGCTGGGTGCTACGGAGCAGCGCTGGGTTGCGGAATTGTCCGCTTTTGAGTACAGTGTCCGGTATCGACCAGGCCGTACTAATAATAACGCCGATGCCCTTTCTAGACAGTCTATGACGAAAGTTCCCCAGACCCTGGAATGGCTGTACCTGAAAGTGTGATTGGGTGGCAGAGCACAGATGAAGGCTTCATGTTGCTTTTGACTGTGCTAAGGATCGCATGTAGATGGCTGCTAGGTGGAGGAAGGAGAGACATAATCGAGGAGTCAACAGTGGATCACTGGAGACAGGTCAGAGAGTCTACCTGCAGGACCATACTGTTCAGTGGCCGTAACAAGATCCAGGATGCTTGGGGGTCCACTTTTTATCAAGTGATGAGAACACCTGAACCTGGGGGAATTGTCTACTCTATAGCCCCAGCCAATGATCTGACTCGAATAAGACAAGTACACTGTACTGTTAAAGCCTGCCCTGCCCCTTTCTACTGTACTTCCTCAAGTTGGGTTGCTGAGATCACCAGCAGCCAGGGCAATAGAGGCAAGAAATGATGACCTTGGTGAGACTGGAAACGCTGGACTATGGGTTGTCCTAAAGGCACCTGCATACAATCATCCCAGGGTTCAATCAAGCCCTCCACGGCGTGCACCAGAAACTCCACCACCAGTTACATTAAGGGCTTCAGATACTTCCTCTCCTCCCGAGGAGGTGCCCAGCACCAGCACAACTGTCTTTCGGAGGTCAGCCTGTGAAACAGCAGGACAACACCGTAATATCCATCATCTCCCTGAACCTGTACGGGTCGAGGTATCGAACAGTTATGTCGTGCAAGCACAAAAAACACTGTTGGTTTTAATGTTAATGATTAAGTGGATCAATAGTCTGGCTTCAGTTCACCACCTCACGTTGCATCGTCATTTTCCTGTCTCCTAAATGTTCATACGCATGGGTCAGAGTTAGTTTGTAAGTGCACACATTTTCCCATCAAGTTTGTTTTTATAAATCACAACATTTGCGGCCCTGTTTTGTGTGTATACAATGGTTATTAATGAGACCCCCGGTCAGTCAAGTGACAGTCACACTGTACAGCAGTACAGGACTGTGGTCAAACTAGCCTCCACTCATTTAATGGTAAACATTGTTTCTAAGCATTAACCCTTGTGTTGTCCCTGCTTCCCCCGGCTGTTGGCCCCCCTCACATAGCCCACCCCATATTAGGATGCACACGTAGGGCAATAGACAAGTGAGCAGCCCTTGCAGATGTATTTGTTACACCCACGGCACGCGGTGTGAGTTTTACAGTCCTTCCTGGGGCATATCTGACACCTCTTCCTCTTACTCGCCACGAGCGGGGCTGCTGCTAGAGCTATGGAGGAGGCCGGACTCTCGGATAGAATGTCGTAGTCGTCGTGGTCAAGAGCTCTCTGTGCGGCGGCGGCGGCAGCTTTTACAGTTTTCACAACCGCGGCAGACGCTTCCGTGCGGGGGATGCGCTCCCTTCGTACAATGAACGGAGTCACGAGAGCCTTTCCCAGCTGCTCTAGGAACACCCTCCGCTTGTTCCGCTTGCCCGGCATCCAGTCTGGGTTGATCTCTCTCCATATCACAAAGGCGTTGTAGGAAGAGACGTCGATAATGTTGTGAAAGATGACCAGGGGCCAGCGCGCAGTCATCCTCCTGCAGCTGTACGTTCCGATCACCTTGTCTAGGTTGTCCACGCCACCTTTGTTGCGGTTGTAGTCCAGGACGATGACCGTTTTCCTGTCCTTTACGGCCGCTGACGTCTGCCTTGGTGTGCCGTGTGCTCAGCAGCACCACGTTCCTGTTTTTCTTTGGGATGTAGGACACCAGAGTGGTGGTGGGCGTGAATGCAAACTTGGATGAGAACACCTCTCTTCCCTTGACTGTGAGCAGCCCGGTCGGGAGCTCGGGCTTGTTCTTCCGAACTGTGCCGACCACGGTGAGCTGCCGCGCGAGGTAGGAGGTGAAGTAATTGTTGCACGTGACATTACGACCGTGCAGTCCCTCCGTTACATCGAGCACTACCCGCAACCCCTGGTTCCGTTCTGGGTGTCCGCCGCTCAGCTTTCCGGTGTACACTTGCATCTTCCAAGCATAGATGGATTTCGCATCGCAGGACACCCATGACTTGATCCCGTATTTCGCCGGCTTGCTGGGCATGTACTGATGGAACGGACACCGGCCTTGGGAGAAAAACAGGAGGAGAAGAGATGAGAGGAGATGAGATGAGCATAACATAATATAACATAACATAACATAACAATAAAACGGGAAAAAAGACTAACCTCTGAACGGAACCAGTTGCTCGTCCACGGTTACTTCGGGGCCTGGGTTGTGGTTGTATAGGTCCAGTAGCCGCGCCACCCAGCTGTCCCTGACCTCTCGCGTGGCCGCCAATTTGTCCGTGGCACATCTCGTGCGTCTCGTCTCGCGGCCGTCAAAGCGCAGAAGTCTGGAGTACGTGTGGAAGAGTTTTAGGGGCATCGTGGCACGAAATATCGCCCGGCCACTCTCCCACAGGCTGGCGGCGGCGTCGCCCCGGGACCTGTACATGCCCACTAAGATCAGCAGCCCTATGTAGGCGCGCAGGTCGGTCTCATCCATCCCTTTCCATTCGTCGCCGTATTTTCGACGACCCTCCCGATTCGTCATCTCGAGGATGATGCTCTTTACCGTCGGCGTGATGAACAGGTGGAACGTCGAGGTTAGGTCACCGGTGCGGCTCGTCGCGTGGGGTCCGGGGGGACCCTGCTTTGAGCTGCAGCAGAGGAGGAGGAATAGGAGGAGGAGGAGGAGCAGCGGCCCTCTTCTCAGTCATACGCCCTTGAGGACCATGTTATTTCCCCGTTTCTTGATGGGAAGGTCTCTCTTTCTACGAGTCTGGTGGTGTCACCGTGCTCTTGTCGTCCTTCTTCTTCAAAGGATGATGAATCTGCAGAAGCATCACCCACTGGGTCTTCATCTTCATCCCCGTCGTCGTCTTCGTAGTCACCGTCGTCTCCGTCTTCATCTTCATCTTCATCTTCGTCTTCATCACCGTCTCCGTCCTCTCTGTCTTCTTCTCGGTCTGCTTTTCTATCTGCTTCTCCATCTCCTGGTCCATCTGCTTCTCGTTCTGGCTCTTTCGCGTCGTCTTCGGGTTCAGAGGATGGTTGCTGGGAGAATAGCTGTTGGAGAACCTGTTCTCTGGTGAAACACTCCTGACGTGATATCGTGCCATGGTCCGGGAGGGAGGCACATGGAGAATGACGCACCGGCTTCTTTGAGGGTCTAATGTACCCCCCCTAGATTACAATTGGAATCAGGTGTGGGTCTAAATGACCCCCCAGGAGACACACCCACAATCATGGGTCAATCTGACCCAGGAACAACACGAGGGTTAAGTTAGGGGCCTGTTAGAGTGATTTAAAATTAAAAGCGACTCTTTTGTCAATGGGACTTCCCATTTGTTTAGTCTGAATGCATCAATGAATTAATGAGATAACAAATCAGTTAATTAATTAAAATACACAAATTAATTGAACTGAATGAATTATTGATAAATACTACAATTAATGATAAAAAATGTGACAATATCGCCCGGCCACTCTCCCACAGGCTGGCGGCGGCGTCGCCCCGGGACCTGTACATGCCCACTAAGATCAGCAGCCCTATGTAGGCGCGCAGGTCGGTCTCATCCATCCCTTTCCATTCGTCGCCGTATTTTCGACGACCCTCCTGATTCGTCATCTCGAGGATGATGCTCTTTACCGTCGGCGTGATGAACAGGTGGAACGTCAAGGTTAGGTCACCGGTGCGGCTCGTCGCGTGGGGTCCGGGGGGACCCTGCTTTGAGCTGCAGCAGAGGAGGAGGAATAGGAGGAGGAGGAGGAGCAGCGGCCCTCTTCTCAGTCATACGCCCTTGAGGACCATGTTATTTCCCCGTTTCTTGATGGGAAGGTCTCTCTTTCTACGAGTCTGGTGGTGTCACCGTGCTCTTGTCGTCCTTCTTCTTCAAAGGATGATGAATCTGCAGAAGCATCACCCACTGGGTCTTCATCTTCATCCCCGTCGTCGTCTTCATAGTCACCGTCGTCTCCGTCTTCATCTTCATCACCGTCTCCGTCCTCTCTGTCTTCTTCTCGGTCTGCTTTTCTATCTGCTTCTCGGTCTGCTTCTCCATCTCCTTGTCCGTCTGCTTCTCGTTCTGGCTCTTTCGCGTCGTCTTCGGGTTCAGAGGATGGTTGCTGGGAGAATAGCTGTTGGAGAACCTGTTCTCTGGTGAAACACTCCTGACGTGATATCGTGCCATGGTCCGGGAGGGAGGCACATGGAGAATGACGCACCGGCTTCTTTGAGGGTCTAATGTACCCCCCCTAGATTACAATTGGAATCAGGTGTGGGTCTAAATGACCCCCCAGGAGACACACCCACAATCATGGGTCAATCTGACCCAGGAACAACACGAGGGTTAAGTTAGGGGCCTGTTAGAGTGATTTAAAATTAAAAGCGACCCTTTTGTCAATGGGACTTCCCATTTGTTTAGTCTGAATGCATCAATGAATTAATGAGATAACAAATCAGTTAATTAATTAAAATACACAAATTAATTGAACTGAATGAATTATTGATAAATACTACAATTAATGATAAAAAATGTGACTACGTGAAACTATTTAAGAGGAGATTGGGACTTCCAAAATGTATGATTTCTCATACCACTGTGTGAGTAATTAGTCAAACTTTCTAATGAAGAAAAACATGAATTCAATCAACGAAATAACAGACTGTCATTGAGAAACTACCTGTTTCCTCAGATAAATTTGACTTCACAATGAGAGTTCACCTCAGAGACTCTGACAATATCAGGACATTCTGATGCAGAATTTCAAAGTTAAACCCCTTGACATATCATATTTTCACAGTTTTCCCTCTAAATTCAGATTGATATTTAAAATAAACTACCGGACTCCATATACTAATTTCACTTTGCAAAGACAGTTCACCACCTCGGATTGTCACCCAGACAATATCAGGACTATCTGAATCTTAATGTAAAATCCCTTGGAAATGTCAAATTTTCACTGTTGTGGTAACAGAGAAGGAGATTGTTATGACACTTGACAAAAATGACATCACTGAAAAGATGGCAGAGGGCAGTGAGTGACTGCATCACCTACTTGTTTACTAGTAACTGTTACATCAACAAAAAGGGTTAGCCTACAAAATTAGAGGTCTGGTGTTTTGCGTGAAAAGGGCGGCCTGGTAATGAATCTAATTCCCGGTCTCCCCGATAGCTGAAGAGTGAACGCCCAAACTATACTCATCTCCTCAGTTATTTAAAACTATAAAATGGATGAAACATCATGATTAATGTTCCTACTCAGATGAGGGCTAATCAAATACAATTCAGCCAACATCAACATTATTTATTGTACTGTTCCCCCTCAGTCTGCTCCCTGTGAGCCTATGTTAAGATCAACAGTCAGCTAAACTCTGAACCATAGGTCCTCCAAGGAACATTCAAAGGTATTGTATTTGGCAGGCTTTAATATGGCAAAGTGTGAAACTGTAAAACACAAACAGCATGGTGCAATGTCATAATCAAGCAGGTAAGTTATAAACAAATTCAAGTTGTTAATTTAAACTAAATTCTTACATACAGTTAAGTATACAGTATATATCATATGGTGATACAACGTTAGTATTCCTGTAAGTATCATAGTCTATACTTTAACAAAAAGGAACAAGCAAAGAGGTGAGAGTGAGCTGCTATACCTTCAAAAGCCTGTGAAAATTACCTTGTATATTTTTGCTTAAAAGGAACCTACTTTGTACAAATAATTATTTAACTCAATCATAGAACACTGAAATACAACACAACTTACAGATGGGGACATCTACGATGTGACTCAGCTATGCTGACAAGGCAATACATAATTTTCCTGTCTAACTTATTCTTTTGTGGTTCAAAATCTACAACCTACAATACTACGTTTTCACCACCAGAGAGAGTTTCTTACTCTGCAGTTGCGGCACATTTACAGATGAATCAATATATAAATCAAAGAAAGTATAATGCAATAATATTTTCACAAAATTTTACTACAGGGATTTTGAATAAATTCTCTAGTAAAAAAAAGAATTCACTTCTTATGTGTTTGGTAAAAAAAAAAAACATACTTAAAATAAAGATCCTAGTTTTAGAGAAAAACCTCTACAAATTTAAATTAAGTGTCCCCTTTTCTTTTTTGTTAACACACTTTCACTTAACAGTATCAACCAATTTTCTAACAATTTCAATACATCTGAACAACTGAACAGGTTAACACCTGCTTTTCTCTTCCTTTCTTTTCTTTCCACATCCTACACCCACTCTTGTTCAGTGAGACGTGACCTCTCAAAGACTGTACATAAAGAGAAGGACTCTCTACAAGGATGTGGAGTCATATGTCCGGGGGGGGGGGGGGGGAGTAACTAACAAGCTTTTACTTGGCTGTAAAAGTCTGATTCTTAAATTGTAGTGAGGTACTCAAAGGGAAAATTAGGAATTAGAAAATTAAGAATGAACAAATTTCCCTTTTACACAGATGTTGATCCCATTCAAAGGGTTAGGGTCTAAGCCCAACTTCACCCACTTTGGAAATATGCTAAAAACTGGGCAGGGGATGTCAGTGTTACTGTCAGTGACATTCTCAGGCCATGAAAAATCACAGCATCAAAATGCACCTATGCCACAGAGTGCTCTTTTGGAATGGTGGAATCTTCCCCTCCGGAATCCCCTGAAGTTGGCATTAGTGTGGTGGAGGACCATGGTGGTCCTGAGGTGTATCAGTTTGAGCCATAGGGGCTAACCATATACCATATATAAGAAGTGGACCTCGCATCCAGCTCCAAAAAATGAAGCCTATGCGGAAGTGCTTAAACATGTAATACCACGGAGATCCGGCAGGAACAAGCTCCAAAAATTATCTGGCTCCATAGAGTGCCATTCAAAATATGCCAACTTCTACCATGAAAGTCAATACATTTTTTCCACTATTCACTACAGTCACGTTTGCTGAATTAACTCCTTCTTATCAGTGATCTGGTGGTCCATCTAAAAATAATATCATGATTAGTTGGATATTAGAGCTCAAAGACCCATAGGTTTGGGGCCATGTCTGTTTGATTGACACATTCATGGATGATGAAAGGCAGCAGCTCAGACAGTTCAGACTAGAGAGATGTACCGGAGGAAAAATGGAGCCGTATTTCCATCGTGTTCACTCAGTTGTCCTACATTATCTATTTTGTCGTTATTTGTCGGTGGAGAATGTTTTTCACTGCCAGTTTTACAGTTAGTTTGTTTTAATTAGTTTGATAACACACTGATAACAACTTTTTCTTTGGTAACAATAGACACAGAGGAGCTGATATCCAGTTTGTTCTGGTGAGTAAACTCTTGTTTTATAAACGTTTTACAGTTTTTATCTTCACGTGTTTACTTTGCACCACAACAGTTACTGTGTGTTTCTCAGTGTTCTGACTGCAGAAGGGGTAACTGTTATTGTGCGTTCCATTATACCTCGGGGCTCAGAATTAACAACCCTTGAGTCAGCAGTTGCAACTGGAACGCCCCCTCAAGGGCAGAGAAACCTCACCACCCCTGATTTGGAAACCAAGATGGTCACTCCGTATGTCAACAGTTGGCAGACGCCCGTTCCTGCACCTCATGGCCCCCATCGTTGACAGCTGCGATGACGCCTGTTTCTGCTCTTCATGGCAGGGCTACTATGCCCGTTCCTACTCCGAGGTGGCCCTCCTGCCAAGATGGCACTGATCAAATTCTCAGCTTCAAAACAGCAGTTCACAAACCAATTGGTCACGTCGCGGGAGGTTGCCAGAGCTCTCGTAGCTGAGGCAGTGCAAATTAAAGAGAGGGTGGAGGCAGTCTCTGAATGGTAATATAACATTAACTGGAAGGCTAATGTTCGCAAATGTACAAACAAGTTGTAAAACTAACCATTACTAAACCTTAATATCCCTCTGGATCAATAAAGTATATATCTGTCTGTCTGTCTGTGTCTATTTGGGGACTACATACTTTTTTTAAACATCTGCTCTGTATGAGCCTACCTTGTTTCTTGGCTGATATGCTTGGGCAATCAGTCAAAGTTTTAACCCCTCACCAAACATGAAAAAACTATTTTTAGCAGCTATTTAACAAATTTTAATCAAATACTAAAACCAAATGAAATATTAAATTGTTATACAATTTCTCTATTAAAATCATGCATTGAGACATGTGTTCTGAATGTGTAACCCCAATGGGCAATAGAATATATTCAGATGTGGGCTAGTTACCAGGTTCGGACGGAGGGAAGAATAAAAGGACACACACAATGATCAACTGGAGCCACTGATTACATTCAGATGAATTGTATTGGCTTTTAGAAAAATAATAAAATAGATTCAAGTGCAATCAGTAATATACAATTTTCAATAATAATCAATATCCGGTAACATTAGAACAATTCAAAACAATTTCTTTTAAACACCAATAAATGGCTGCGGAGTGTCCATAAGGAAAAATAAAATAAAACAAAATGAAATCCTTGCAAGTGTTCTTTGGTTCAATGTACTTCAAGTCAAAATGTCAGGTCGTAAGTCAAAAAGTTAGTCAATGGTCACGGGTGCGCTTCAGAACGTGTTCACCTGATGGGAGGTGATGCTTCTCATACAGGTCATCCGATCCACTCCTTGGAATAAGGAGGTGTTTTCATCACTAGCTCGCCACCCCTTCGTCAAGGGGAATTCGATCCAATCTCTCAACGGTTTCAAGGGATTCCAAAAAACCTAGCCTATATGAGAACAGGCTATTACTCTCATGGCCATTGTAGATATCAAAACATAGTAGTAATATGAATTAATTATCTTCTTTAACTGCACAGCTTTTTTCCATATTAAATGTATTCTAAATGTAATCATTTGACTTGAATGCAGGGAATGGTACAGAAAGGGGAAATCGAAAAATAAGTATATATTATATGGAAATAAAATAATGATAGTAAATGATAATAAATAATAATTATAATAAACAGGGCCCAATTGTCTACAAGGTTACAAATGCCTACCAAATCAAACACCAAACAAAGACTGGTCTCAACTGCTCTCAGGTGTTTCAGTGCAAGAAAAGCCCAGGTGTGCTCCCCGCCCCTATTCATAGACTCTGCCCCCTGTGACTGGATTTCAGTGCTGGACTTCTTGTTTCCTGCCCTTCCACATATACCTCCATTTTGGAAGGTCACCATCTCTGTAAGGTTTTTCCTTGTAGCTGTAAACCCGTGGTCTAAACATGCATAAACTGGTTCCCTGTTTGCCTAGGGAATATTATTACTGTTACTTCTATTACTTTCAACTGGCCTGCATGCAGATTGTGGCAAGTTGAAAGGGTTGGTTTGGTAGTCTGCTGTAATCATTTGAGAACATCTCACGAGGACAGGGGGGACAGTTTTTTTTTTCTTCTCTGAAGCCAGACTCAATAAAAACAAAGTTAACAGATATTTCAGAGTGATGTTTTAGGTCTTGCACCCACGTCGTTGTCCACTGTACCTCTGTGCCGACACTTTGAAACAGCAAACAGGTGAAGCAGTAAAATTACTTACACCACATCCAGTTAGTCAACTCTGTTTCTCATAACAAGAGTGGGAGAAGGTGTAAGCCATCCTCATCCCTTGCCAGCTGCTGAATCTGTAAATCGGTTCTGTCCAGACCAAGCTCCTTTATCCTCTTTTTTTCTTGTTGGGGTGTTTTTGTAAAGAAATCACCAGATTTGCTGCAGTTCCCCTGAAGCCGGTCAGTTCGCATTGGAATTATCTTGCTTACGTCTGGCATACCTGAGACAGGGTGGAGGGTCAACCAATCACATTACATTTGAAAAAACGTAAATCAATACCTATTGGATGTAAATAAAAGTGGGAGTGGCAGAGAGCTGTGTCCTGCGGAAAATCTGCAACAACCAATTAAAGAGTAGCCTCAGGTCCCATGGTTGACAAAAGTCTCAGGACCCACATTGACATCCATGTGTATTTTGACAGAAATGAACTAAATATGCCCCAGTGCCCCGTATTAACCAGCCGCCACTGTTACACTGGCCATTTCACTTTCATCTTCTGGCATCTCAATTCTCTCTCCTTCAGGAAGACTGTGTGGTTCAGGAGGAAAAGTATATGGTCCCAGACATCCTGAATTTTATAACGTCCAAGCAGATGGTTTCCTGCTTGGAAGGACAACAGTTCCTGGTGCCAGTATGACAGTAATAGCTAGGGTCAAGCTGTCTGTGGTGCTCAGCAAAAAATCAACAGGTAACTTGGCATTTTGGTCAAACATTTACTCGTATGGAGAGTAGCCAGTGGAAGCATGTTGTATTGTATGCAAGAAGGATCTGGGGCAGGTACTGTGGCCATTACCTTTTCTTATCAGGTAGTAGGTCATTCAAGGTATGGTTAAATCTTTCGCACTGCCTGTTACCCTCTGGATGGTGTGAGATGGGGATGCTCTTTTCAATGCCATATATTTTGCACTGTTTCAGCAGCTCCCCATCGCAATTCCTGCCTTCAATAAGTTTCGGGACTCCATAAAAATCCATTTTTCTGTCAGGATCAGAAATGTGGTGCTAGCTTTCTGGTAGGAGGTTGGATATGCTTGAGTGAATTTAGAAAAAAACATCTGTGGTCGTCAGCTTTGTCCAAAACAGTGAAGTCGATGGCCAGAATCTCTAGGGAGTGTGATGCCATGATGTTACCAATGAAAGTTCTAAGTTTGGGTTGATTGGCTTTAGCTACCAGGCAGGGTTGTCATTGTGCAGACGTTTCAGTACCTCTGCCTTAAGACTCTCAGGAAGGAAGAGCTGAAAAACTTCTGTACCTGTTTTTGGCGGTCTGATACAGTGATACAAAACTCCCTCATCCATGCAAATCTTATCCCATTGGACAAGTTTGCAGATGTCTTTGGGTCCTGTTGTCAATTTCAACTTTGATGGACGTTTGGCATGCTGCCAGTAACACTTGATCGGCCTCCTGGAGTGCTTATAAGTTTTTCTCACTCTGGGAATGCTTGAATTTCCAAAGTGGTGACAAGATCCTGGGGGGTAATCTGTGACCCAGGATTTTGTATCCCGGATCATATTGGGTACTGCCAGTGATCACTGAAGGAACGGAGTCACACGTAGGCTGCCGAGACAATTTGTACTAAAATGTCAAGATTTGGACATGAATTAATTAAATACCTGTTTTGCAGTCATTATAGCATAGCATTGAAACAGCAATGTTCATCCTTTGTTTGTAGCACTTGGACAGAAAGAAAAGGTACAAATTTGACACCTCGCACAGGCTGTATAATAGGCAAAAAATTCCCTATATCGACTGATATGAAAACAGTTATCGTGATAAGATTTTTTTCCATGTTGCCCTGCCCTATGCTGACCCTAAAATAAGAACATTGGTGTTTCAGAAGCATTGCTTTGAAGGTTAAAGGGGGATGACATGTGGTTTCTCTGCTGCAGATATTTTGCTTTCTTAAATGGCTTTTTTTTCATCATAATAGCTTCTGTTATAACATCTCCCAAGTCCAGATGTCTTTAGTTTTATAATGGAAAGGCTATCATTGAGAGTATGGATACTGTGTGAAAGTGTATGCATTCCCAGTGTATCAGTGCATTTGTATGTTTGTGCTGTTTGAGTTTGGCCAATGGGACAGAGACAAAGCTGTTGCTAAGCTCTATGTTTCACTGCTGAAGAAATGCAGTGTTTGTGTCGGGTTATTTGGGTGCCACGTCCCTCGAGATGTTCTGGACACTGGCACCCTGACCAGGCCTCTCTTGGCTGGGTGCTGCCTGGATCACTGAGTATTGTAGCACCTAAGTCCTGTCAGTGTGTATGTTCAGTTATGTGGTAAATTTGAAATATTAGATTTAAGACCAGTTAAGGACTATTCTGAAGTTTTAGAGAAAGTGAAGAGAGGGAGAGAGGCAGCGTGTGTGTGTTCGTTTGGGTGCGTGGTGCATTTCCCCCGAGCATAATGGCAGTCAGGCACATAATGAGAACTGAAGGCCCTCGGACCAGGCTTTTGAAACATAGGGCAGACACTTGGCACCCATGGGATACTACATCATTTGTACAAAGGGGTATTCATTGGCAGATACTGTATATGCAGAGCCATAGACGCACATCACTACACACACACACACACACACACACACACACACACACATATGCATACACAAACACACACAAACACTTAATGAGCTTCACACATGGTCAGAACAGAATGTGATATTAATGATCTGCTGCTGACTCATTGGTGAAATAACCACAAAACATATATAGATGTCTGTGCATATAGACTGTACATCTAATAGAAAACAAATACAATGTTTGGTTGACGTCAAAGACAAACTATGAGAGAATGAATATCAACAATGTTTTCAACAAATTCCAAAGAGCACTTTGTAATTTATAATTTAAGGGGTTAATTAAATGAATGATCCAATCCTGAATAAATCACAATTTGATTTATTCAGCGTTTGATCGATGTAATTTTGATAATATGATTTATTTATTAACCAACAACTTCATACTCTGCAACCAACATGGTGAAGCATTTGTACCTCAACAAGGCAAAAGCAACAATTCTTATAAATAAATATCTCACAAATAATTTTCACGTACTGTCACACAAACTGTCTAGATTAATAATATCCATGTGTCTCATATGTAGTGTGGAAACAGTATGTAGCAGCAGAGTGATAGAAATGCCAGTCAAATGTGTGTGAACAGCACAGAGACCCTGAGGCCTGGGTTGTGAAGCCAGATCTATAGTTATCGAGGTAACTTGAGGGATAACTCAAATTTTTTCAGCATTGAGAAACTGTCACACTTCTTAAATCTCCAAGGTAACTTGTGCCAAGCCGCTTTTCTACTTCAGACCTCAGGCCTGTACTATGGAGCAGGATTTGCGGTTATTGGGGTAACTTCAAGTTTACTTCAGGGTTATCAGTCCTACAAAGCTTATTCACTTCTTAACGAGGTAAATCACCATGGTAACTACGCCTGAACGGCTTATGGAGCAGGTTACGTTGGAGATAAGAGATCAAGCAGTATAAAAGCACCACCCACTAACCAATCAGTTCCTTTGAAACATGGCATTAGAGGATCCCCTAGAGCTCGGTGAGCAGATTGTTAGAGGGTCTTTGAGGAGGGCAAAGGTCTCCAGAGACTGACAAAATCATTTTTGTTTAATCTGAGCACTATCTTTATGTAAGATAACGATTTTCATTGGAGGGAATGATATACCTCTGTCAGCTGCTGCAGCCAAACATAAGCAACCCGACAGGTAGGAGCAATGAGCTTGAACCTACCATGGTTGCACCTGAGACAAAAACTGTCATATTCATAATGAGAATACATGTAAATTACACATAAACATAATTCAAACTAGGGCTGCGCAATATTAGGAAAACATGCAACAATGTTGTTGAATAATGAATTGCGATAAATAAACAAATACTTAAGTATACAGTTTTAAAGTATTTCTGCTTTGGTTTTCAAGTGGTCTGACTGGTTGATAAAACATTACCATAGCTTAATGATACCTTGTTAGCTCAGGCTAAGGGGCTAGTCTAGATGCTATCATGTGTTGCTAACTGGATAGCATTGCGCTCTTCAAGATAGCAGCACTCGTCCGAAACGTAATTTAAGGTAAGCTTATCTTTGAACAAAACCTAAAATATTTATTCATCTGTTATCATAATTATCCTTTGCTTAAATGCTTCAAGTTGTCTTTAATATAATTTCAATAATTTACAATGCGTGCAAGTTTATTGATTTTAGTGTAAAGTTTTCTTAATACTTTCAGTCATTTCTTTACTACGTTTTTTGACACAGGAAATGGTCTGAGGGGACAAGGTCCCGGTACCAAAGACTGCTCACCCCAAGGAGTTAAAGCAGGCCGGTAGCCTTCACCTCTCACCTGATGAAGACCATGGAAAGGATTTCCACTCTTCAGTGCTACTTACAGTGGTAAATTCAGTGTCTTTTCATACATGCTTGGTTATTTTTAAAACAGTTTTTAGTGGCTCTGTCAGTAATTTACTGCTCCTCTCTGTGTCTCTATCATTTACACTGTGCACTCAAAATAAACCGAGCATGCAGCCATCTCCTCCGGCTCTCCATACATTGACTAAGTTTACAAATGCTGATGTTTGAGTTTACACATGTGTCCGATCACACTGTTTGTGTGTGTGTGTGTGTGTGAGAGATAGAGAGAGAGAAAAGAGCAAGCGGAACACCTGATGAATGCACATGCTGCTCTGAAGAAAGATTTAACTCAGTATCGAACATTATGTGGTGATCAGTGATGATATTGTGGGGTCATTTCAAACAAATCAACTTTTAAACTGTAGCGAGTCAAAGACGTCAACTGAGAGAGAGAGAGAGCAGCAGAATCTGTGTGTGTGTTCCCTCAGGTTCTGGGACTATCATAAATAAGCTACGCAATTATCTTACATAATCAATCTCTCATAGTAATGAATTTGACCTGGGACAAACGTGATCACAGTAGAATTTAGTCAGGAGGAGGCGGAGCAAGATTTGTGCAGTTCTTTGTTCTCTTCTTCCGACAATGATTCATCCTTCCAACAGCTTTCATGGTAATACAACTAGTAGTGCGTAATCCTGCTAACTAATTAACAGACAAACAAACAAACACAAATGACAACAAAGCCAACATGATTTGACACTTTGTTTGTCATTACCTCCTTGGTAATAATAAAATAAATTATTAAACCATGAGGGCAGACATGAGTAGATGACTGAAGAGCAATGCACACACAAAGAAATACATAGAAAATCTTGTACAAAGAAATAGGGCTGTTATGAACAGGTTCTAGTAGTGGGAAACAGCAGGGCCAGATAAATTGAGAGAGAAAAAGAGACTAGATAATACAGTCACACAGCGGAAGTTCCCCTCTGCTTCTGAGTTTTTGATGATGACTATGAACTGAAATGGTTTGAGTGCAGTTGTGTGCACCCCTCCCCTCATTTCTACTCAGCTCTGTACTGTTTATACTAAAGTTACATTTTGCTCAGTGGTGCTTGGTGACATAATACAAAATTTTAATTAAAAATGTTTTTTAACTGTATCTTGTATAATTTGGTGCTGTAGTGGTCAAATTAGGGTGGAAATAGAAAACAAGCTGCCACCTAAAGCAGTCCGTAAATGTTAATGAAATTTGACAGTTATTCTTGTGACAGCATCACAAGGTTTTTTATGTAGTGTGTGTGTGTGTGTGTGTGTGTGTGTGTGCGTGTGTGTGTTTCTTTGTGTGTAAAGGTGGGGGTCAGTGGGGTAAGCAGGATCACATGGTTTGTAGAAAGAACTGGAATTAACCCTCTCCTTCGTGATTGTGTAAAACCACATTAAGTCCCTTTCTTGCACAAGACAAAGAGTGTGTGTGCAAGGAGCAATGCTACTATGTTCACGTTGCTAAACTGGTCAGCATAACAAGAAGTCAAAACAGCAGTAAATGTCCCTTTTCCTTCATTATTTAATTATAATTACTAAGTTATTTAATTTATAGTTTCAGCTGTTTTCACAGACATTTCATTGATGGTTTAACAATTCAAATATAATGTTATAATGTTGGTTAGGATGGTCCAATAATAGGTCTGGTGACTTAACAGAAGGTTGGTGGTTAATTCCCAGCTCCTAAAGGCTGCTTGCTAGCAGTGTGTGCGTGGTGTATAATAGAGAAAGTGTTGCAAATAAATGCACCGTATAAATGTGTGAACAAATGGATGAATGGTAAAACGGTATTGTAAATCACTTTGAGAGGTCATAAAGACTAGAAAAGCTCTACATGAGTACAGAACATTTACCTTTTACCATGTATGGTTTGAGTCAGAGTGACATAACGCCACCACCCATCCCTTTGGAATTTAGAAAGTACTGGAGATTGCCTGCAGATTGTCTACTTTCACACTTTTCTGGTCTCTTTGTCTAAGAGGGGGATGGGTTCTTACTATAGCACCTCTGTATTCTGAGTGATGATCCCACCTTCCTACAGGAAGCGTCAATAAAACGTATTAGTGTGGGTCATGATGAATGCAAGTGAAAGGTCATGCTGTTTGACAGCACAAAGCTGTGTGCTTGCTATCTGAGCTTAAAACTGCTGCTTTGGGATCATTCTGACCATAGTAGCTGTTTGTTTCTGATGAGAAGTCAGGCAAATAACTTGCCGCCTACTGTATGAATGTGAATAACCTGTACTGTAAAGCACTTTGAGTGGTCATCAAGACTAGAGAAGCGCTATACCCTATCTGATTGTAAAAGTAATCCTGCAAAATTTTGCAAAATAGTCAAGGCATTTAATCATGGAAATGAATATTCTCTTTCCAAACATATTTCACTTGATTCTGTCCATCTGTGATATTTTTAATAATCATTTTATTTCCTCTGGTCACCTGTATGATAACCAAACCCAATCTGCTATTGAAACAGTCAAGGATGAACAGAGCAGTAACAGCAATAGTCCTCCCAATGACAGTTTTTCTCTAAGACAGTTTTCTGTCATTGATGTATTTGATGCCTTGGCCTTGATTAATCCAAAGCAAGCAACTGGAGCAGGCCTTTTGAATGCTAGGTTTTTAGTACATTTTCTTTAACCCACATTTTTACTATTAACTATTGTGTCAGGGATTATTCCTAGTGTATGGAAAGCAGCACATGTACTGCCTCTACACAAAGGCAGTGATTCCACTGATCCAAATAATTACCACCCTATCTCAAAATTGTCATGTTTAGCTAAAATTGTAGAAAAGCTCATCTATACTCAACTGCGTCAGTTTTTAACTCAGCATTGTATTTTAAACCCTCATGTTTCAAGGACACCATCATTGTCCCTATTCCCAAAAAAACAAAAACCCTCTGCCTGAACAACTATCGCCAGGAGCACTCACCTCCACCATCATGAAGTGTTTTGAACGGCTAGTCAAACCCTTCATCACCTCCTCCCTCCCTGACTCTCTGGACCCTCTTCAGTTTGCCTACAGGCCAAATAGGTCGACTGCAGATGCCATCTCCCTCACCCTTCACACTGCCCTCTCCCACCTGGACCAGAGGGACACATATGTGAGAATGCTGTTCATTGACTACAGTTCAGCATTAAACACCATCGTGCCCCTGAAGCGCGTCACCAAGCTCAGAGACCTTGGGCTCAACATCGCCCTCCGTGATTGGATTCTGAACTTCCTGACAGGCAGACCACAGGCGGTGCGGATAGGCAGCACCACATCCTCCACCCTGACTCTAAACATCGGTGCCCCCCAGGGCTGCATGCTCAGTCCTCTCCTGTACTCCCTGTTCACTCATGACTGCCTGGCCACCCACAGCTCCAACACCATCGTTAAGTTTGCTCAATGGGACTACGGTGGAGCGAGTCAGCAGCATCAGGTTCCTTGGGGTCCTGATGACCTGACCTGGACCCACCACACAGACTCCATCAGGAAGAGGATCAGGCCAGACAGTGGCTCTTCTTCCTCCGCACGCTGCGGAGGAGGCTCAACATGGATGCCAGGATTCTCTGCAATGTCTACAGGTGCACCATAGAGAGTATCCTGACTGGCTGCATCACCGCCTGGTATGGCAGCTGCACCGCCCTGAACCGTAAGGCTTTACAGGATTATCACAGACCCCTATCACCCCAGCCATAAACTGTTTTGCCTGCTGCCCGGATGCTGCGGTATAAGGAAGGCAGTCCATCAGTCATGGTGATGAGCTAAGCATCAAAACCATGTATTTCAAGTGTTCTATATGGTGTCTGCAGCATCTTTACATGATCGGGTTGTTCCTTCCAGACACATATCCACTGAAACTGTTTCATTGTGCAATAACCATTTCAGTTTCACAGTTCAATTTCCCTAACAACCTTTCATATGCAGCAGTTTCCATCATTTGAACCTTCCACATATTCAGTGTAGGAGTTTTATGCTCCCTTCCAACACTTTAGAATAATCCGGGCACATGTTATCAGGCCTGTTTTTAATATTCTAAATACATAATTATTAAAATGCGGCACCATTGTCTTGTCTCAGAAAAGGGAAGTTCACATCCTAGCCATTTAACCATATACAGTAATCCAGGACATTTCTCCACAGGGGAGAAAATTTAAGACAATCCCATAATGCATGTAAAGTATATATGTGCCACGTTCTTCTCTACATTTCCAACATTACATTAGTGACTTACAATAAGTGGATCAACCATGAGGGTACAAACCCAGAACAACAAGAATCAAGAAAGACACAATTTGCTTAAAAAAAGCCAACCTTCAAAGTGCTATATGTAAGTGTAGAGGTGAGGGGGCTGGGAGAGCACCCGCACCACAGAGGATCAATCAGCGCAGGTGAGAGCTGTTAGCTGATTGGTCCTCGTGCTTAAAAGGCACTGCCTCAAGGAGAAACTCAGAGACTCAGACTAGAGAGACTCCCGGACACTCTCCGACAGAGACACTGAGCTACTGAGCTGGAAAGCTCAGGGAAGTATAAGTTTGTAGTTTTAATTTATGTTTGGAATTTGAATAAACATGTTAAAAGCAGAATGGTTCGTCTCTGGTTGTTGTGGTGAGCCAAGGTCAACTGCCACAGTAAGTGCTACTTTAAAAAAAAAAAATCTGCTTAACCCTTGTGTTGTCCCTGCTTCCCCCGGTTGTTGGCCCCCTCACATATCCCACCCCATATTAGGACGCACACGTAGGGCAATAGACAAGTGAGCAGCCCTTGCAGATGTATTTGTTACACCCGCGGCACACGGTGTGAGTTTTACAGTCCTTCTTCCTGGGGCATATCTGACATCTCTTCCTCTTACTCTCCCCGAGCAGGGCTGCTGCTAGGGCTATGGAGGAGGCCGGATGCTCGGGTCGAGCGTCGTAGTCGTCATGGTCAAGAGCCCTCTGTGTGGCGGCAGCAGCGGCGGCGGCTTTTACAGCCTTCACAACCGTCAAGAGCCGTCAAGAATGTTGTGAAAGATGACCAGGGGCCAGCGCGCGGTCATCCACCTGCAGCTGTACGTTCCGATCTCCTTGTCTAGGTGGTCCACACCACCTTTGTTGCGGTTCTAGTCCAGGACGATGACCGGTTTGCCATCCTTGCGGTCGCTGACGTCGGCCTCAGCATGCCGTGTGCTCAGGAGCACCACATTCCTGTTTTTCTTTGGAATGTAGGACACCAGAGTGGCGGTGGGCGTGAATGCGAACTTGGATGAGAACACCTCTCTTCCCTTGACCACGAGCAACCCGGTCGGGAGCTCGGGCTTGTTCTTCCGAACCGTGCCAACCACGGTGAGCTGCTGCGCGAGGTAGGAGGTGAAGTAATTGTTGCACGTGACATTACGACCGTGCAGTCCCTCCGTTACATCGAGCACTACCCGCAACCCCTGGTTCCGTTCTGGGTGTCCGCCGCTCAGCTTTCCGGTGTACACTTGCATCTTCCAAGCATAGATGGATTTCGCATCGCAGGACGCCCATGACTTGATCCCGTATTTCGCCGGCTTGCTGGGCATGTACTGACGGAACGGACACCGACCTAGGGAGAAAAACATGAGGAGAAGAGATGAGATGAGGACGAGGACTAGCAGCCACTATCTACATAAGGAGGGATAAGAGTACCACATCCATTATGTATCCAGGGACATATCTTGTACCACTTAGATGCTTTGTGGTATATTATCGGTAACTGTAAGTAACGTTTTATTGGGTTTTTATCCTGATTGAAGGGAACTTTCTCTTTGACACAATGTCTTGTCTGTAAATACTTCCAGATGTGATGCCGTGCGTCCAAATAGAATTTTTCCCTCGTTCTGTTCTATTTTTATTCTGGGATTGTTCCATACTGACGCATACTTTTAAGTATTATGGGAAATCTTACATATTTTGTGTAATTCTTGCCAAACTGTTTTTGAATGTATTAGAATAGGATTCATCATTATTATTTTTCTCATGTTTTGTGGTTTGTGCTAAAGCTTTAATAGATTTAAAAGGAAAGGTAAGTTCTTGTCCAATCAGGACCCAGTCCAAATCAGCATCCGTTCCACCCCAGTGTCTCGTAAGTTTTGACATTTCACAGGAGATGCTATAGTATTTTATGTTTGGTATTGATAAACCCCCTCTCGTCTTTGGCTGACATAGTTTGTTCATATGTATTCTGTTTTATCCTTTATTTTATAACTTAACAAGAATCGTTGTGGAATGCCTATAGGTACCATAGGTACCATTCCGATTAAATTATTTATCTGTGGAGCCACCACCATTTTGACCATTGTAGCTTACTCCAGGTATCCAAACTATAATTTTGTTTGGTAATTTTTCCATATTAGTAATTATAATTTCCTCAAGATCTGGGTTTAATTCTATCCCCAAATATGTCATACCCGTCATTTAAAATTGAAGGTAGATAGTTGTGGGAACAAGTTCGAGACACCGGCATAGCTTCTAACTTACGCCAATTGACACAGTAACCAGACACTTTAGAATATACATTGATAACTCAGTCCGTAAAATGACAACCCAGAGTTGGGACCAGAGCTGCAGTGCTAAACACTTCTCTGCGCTTCCTCTGGATCAGTCACACAACCACAAACCCACAGAGATTGTGTCTGTCCACCGTCCCATTAAATTATGTAAATCAAACAATAACAGAGGGAGAATTCTACACAAAACTCTAATACAAATTAACACAACCTCTGCAACAACTCAGGAAACAAAGACTTTTAAATGTGGAATTTTAAACATAAGATCATTATCATCAAAGGCTATTTTAGTTAATGAACTAGTCTCAGATCAAAAAATCGATTCATTGTTCCTCACTGAGACCTGGCTGCATCCTGATGAATATGAATTTTTAACGGAATTCCATGAGTTTTTATCAAACCCAGTCCTAAAGACCGATAAAATGATTATTCTTGGTGACTTGGTTGACAATAATAAAGATAGCCTTAGCGTAGCATTTATTTCAATACTAGACTCAATAGGTTTCAGTCAGTGTGTACGCCAACCTACTCATTGTTGTAACCACACACTTGACTTTGTATTATCATACGGTGTCAAAATTGAAAATCTAACAGTACTTCCGCCCAATCCAATTTCTATCAGACCATAATTTAATAACCTTCGATTTTTCATTATCAGAATATATGCCACTAATAAAAAAATAATTTTCTAGATGTTTACCTGATAGTGCTGTAGCTAAATTTAAGGAAATAATTCCGATTACAAAATTACTGAAAGAAATTCTGCCCCTAATTGATAGCACGTTACTGAACACAATCAATCTGTCATTATCATCAGGATATGTACCACAGTCCTTTAAAATAGCTGTAATCAAACCCCTTCTCAAAAAAACCACCCTAGACCCAGAGGTTTTAGCCAATTACAGACCAATATCTAACCTCCCCTTCCTGTCTAAAATCCTTGAAAAAGTTACAGCCAATCAGCTGTGCAAGTTTCTCCAGGAAAGTAATATATATGAAGACTTTCAGTCGGGGTTTAGAGCTAATCACAGCACAGAGACAGCCTTGGCAAAAGTCACTAATGACCTAATAGCTTCAGATCAGGGATTTCCTGTCTGTCCTTGTTCTGTTAGATCTTAGTGCAGCATTCGACACAATTGACCATCAAATTTTATTACAGAGACTAGAACAGTTAATTAGCATTAAAGGAACCGCCCTGAACTGGTTTAAATCATATTTTTGAGATCGATTCCAATTCATGCAAATTAATGATGAGTCATCTGCGCACCAAAGTTAACCACAGTGTTCCACAGGTCTCTGTGCTCGGCCCAATGTTATTCTCATTATATATGCTTCCACTAGGAAAGATTATCAGGACACACTCGGTAAATTTCCACTGCTATGCGGATGACACCCAGTTATACTTGTCAATAAAACCTGAACAATGTAATCAATTATCTAAACTCCAAGCATGTCTCAAGGACATAAAAACCTGGATGACCCGCAATTTTCTCTTGTTAAACTCAGATAAAACAGAGGTTCTAATACTTGGCCCTAAACACCTTAGAGATACATTATCTAATGATATAGCTGCGCTAGACGACATTGCCCTTGCGTCCAATGAAACAGTCAGGAACTTGGGAGTGATCTTCGACCCTGATTTGTCCTTTAATTCACACTTAAAACAAATTTCTAGGACCGCCTTTTTCTAATATCAAAAAAATCAGACATGTCTGTTCTCAATAAGATGCAGAAAAACTAGTCCACGCCTTTATTACATCCAGACTGGATTATTGTTATTCATTATTATCAGGCTCCAGCAGTAAGTCGTTAAAGACTCTGCAGCTTGTCCAAAATGCTGCAGCACGTGTCCTCACAAGAACAAAGAAAAGAGACCACATTTCTCCAGTATTAGCTTCGCTACACTGGCTTCTGGTTAAATCTAGAATAGAATTAAAAATTCTCCTCCTCACCTTCAAGGCCCTTAATAATATGGCACCATTATACCTTAAAGAGCTGATAGTACCTTATCAACCCACTAGAGCATTGTGCTCCCAGAATTCAGGCTTACTTGTCGTCCCTAAAGTCTCTAAAAGTAGAGTAGGAGCCAGAGCTTTCAGCTATCAAGCCCCTCTCCTATGGAATCATCTCCCACTTTCAGAGGCAGACACCATCTGTACGGATTATGATCTGTGGATCGCGTATCAGAGATCGTAATGGTGGATCTAGTATGGCGGATTCTGTATCATGCTGGCTGATCGTGATAATAATGGCGGATCGTGTTGGTATTTGATCATGGTGGTGGACCAAGATCAAGGTGACAGCTGACCATAGACTATGATTGCAGCAGGACTGCTTGATATATAGTATTTCTCCTCAGATACTCGACCATTACTGACAATAATCTATCAATTCATTGACCTTCAGTTATGCTTCAAAATGTTTATTCTTATCAATGCTGCTAAAACCTTTATCTTGCTGATGTTCTCCTTTACACTTGACATCTATTGCACTTCTGTCCGTCCTGGGAGAGGGATCCCTCACATGTGGCTCTCTCTGAGGTTTCTACCTTCTTTTTACCCTGTTAAAAGGTTTTTTTAGTAGTTTTTTTAAGGGCAGAGGATGTCACACCTTGTTAAAGCCTGATGAGACAAATTGTGATTTGTGAATATGGGCTATACAAATAAAATTTGATTGATTGATTGACTTCTAACAACACTGATATAGAGTTGGCTGGATCCCGATTTAGTATTAGAATGTCATCCGCGTAAAGAAATAGTTTATGTTCCCTACCACCTCCAACAACTCCCTTAATTCTTGGTTCCTCTCTGATCAACGTAGCTAATGGTTGAAGAAAGATTGTCAACAAAAGGGGACTCAGACTCCATACATTATGTGCCTGCCCACCAACAGTCAAATCAAGTTGATCTGCATCTGTTAAAGAACTGGGATATTAACCCATTAGTAAAGACTGCAGCTTTAGGGCGTGAATAAAAAACTTTTATCCACCTCCAGAAACCATCACCGAATCCGAATCTTGACAGGGTCGCAAATAAAAAGTCCCATTCCCCCCTATGAAAAGCCTTTTAGGCATCTAGGGATATATCTGATACTGGATGTCTATTCATCAATATTAAATGTAAAAGTCTTCTCATGTTGTCAGTCGAAGACCTGTTCTTTATAAACCCCACTTGGGGATGGGAGGGATCGGGGGATTGGCTAGAGACAGCAAATGTTCTCTTGTCGTTATTGTTCCTGTGTGCATGTAGTTGGAGGAAGCAAATGTTGGGACAAAGAACTCAGAGCTACTTCTTTGCTCATGTTTTATTGTTTTGGAGTAGGCTACTGCCCATAACTTCACGCTGCATAGCTCATAATTGAGGGACGCTACACTATGTTATTGGATACTGCCAGGGATGTTGATACTGCCCAGTCCTATTCCCAAGTGTGATTATAATTGTGTGCACACCAAACTGTTGCCACAGACCACCTGTCCTTGGGGCTAATGGTTTTTCTTAAATCGGTGTCCTGCTTAACTATATAAGGAGTAACTCTCTCCAGGTGGTAACTGAAGTCATCCACAGACATTTTTAAAGGGCCCATATTTTACACCTTTCTGGAACTAAATTTGAGGTATTGGTTCCCCTAAGATGATATATCAGAGGTTTAAAGTCTAAAAAACTGCTGCAATGTGTATTTCCATGTCCTCTCTTCTGCCTCTCTCTGGAGCTGCAGACAGGACAGGCTGTTTTCACCTGCCTCTTGAGCCCCTCCTCTTATTGGCTGACTGCACTTTGAGTGGCACGCGACCAGGCCTATCACCGGTCTCATTCTGGCACATTCACTCTGGTAAACACAGCTGAAAGACATGTTTTTATGTTTGGATACCGCTATAGAAGACCAGCCACATATTTAAAGTCGGTTGAGGGGAGGAGGGGTGGTGGTGGCGGTGGGTACCGGCTGGGTGGGGCTGCGATCCCGAATGACATCATACAGAGTGGAAGTACGAAACAAGACATTTCGACATATTTCTTAGAATGGACTGAGTGAAAAAGTCCGCGGAGTGACTTCTTTCATACTTTGAGGGTACCTACTGACCCCCTTCAAGTCATTACGGATAGTAAATGCCCAGAAAATGTATTTTACATAATATGGGTCCTTAAACAGGTCCCAAAACCCTTCACATCATCCAACTACATACATAAAAACAAAATAAAATAATGACTTCAGAAATATAAATACAATTTAATTAAGTAGTCAAAACGTAGGAAGTGTAGTTTATGGCTGGCAGCAACTACACTTCAAGGAAGAAAAAGAGGGAGAGAAAGAGGGTAGTTAGCTATCAAGTTAGCAATGTGGGCTAGGCTAAAATCTTTACAGTAATACACAGCTAGCTTACCTCCAATTCTCTCTGCAAAATGGACAAACCATATACTCCATATCTCCCGAGCCACCTCAGAGTCCATACACGGCGGCACCTGTTTTTTTTTAGGTTTTGGCACACATAATAGCACAGATGAGCAAGACCGCATGTCATCATTCTTCTTCTATGGTAGACAAATGTCCCTGCCTTGGAGAACTTAGACAGGAATTTTAAACGTACAGTGTGAGCAGTCAGGATGGGCCTGAAGGTCGGACCAAACAGTGTGAGCACATCAATTTTGAGCTTTGGCTTCAAATCGCAGACCATTTACTTATACAGTATGAGTTGGAATTTAACAACAGCATTTTTTAAATCACAGTGTATGCCCAACTTTAGTGGTACAGAGTACCAGACCTGTGCCAGGATCTAGAAGTGGGCAGGGGTGGGCAATGCCTTCCCAAATTTCTACTCTGCCCACCCAATGGGTAAACTTTATTCTGTGCCATTTAAATCTGCCAATCACGTCCCCTGATTTCTGGATTGTTGGTTGCACATAGGGCTGAGTTTAAAAAAAACATTGTCTGATTAAAATTAATCTTCATTTAAATGATCCGATATCGATTCTTAAAAAGTACAGATCGATATTGTGTGTGGTTTATTTTAATTTATTTCGGATATTATAATATTTTTGATTCTAATTCAAATATCAGATTACATTCTGTCACAGCTCCTCAGCCCCCCAGTGTTTTTCTTCCCTCACTGAGTGTGAGGCCATCTCACTGATGACTCTGCTAAAGCGCACCAGGGACAGCTCACCACCTCACCTGCAGCTCATTCCCTGATCACCAGCAGGATATCTACCCTGGTCATGCTCCCAGTCATCGCCAGTTCGTCCTCGATACCACAGTGGTAGTACTCATTCTTGGCTGCTCTAGATTGTGTGTTTAGAGTCATTTACCGTGTCTAGTATCCTGCTTCACGAAACATATTTCTCCTCGTATCTCCAGGATCCACCCCACTGGATTCTGTGAGCGAACTATTCGCTCTCCAGCAACTCACCTCATCCTTGTGCCACATTCTGATCAGACAATAAACTCCTGTTGAACTTTCCACTCAAACAGTGCTCTGTGTTTCTGTCTCTGTGCTGGAGGCCACAGACAGTCTGATCCGTAACAATATTCTTAAGAATTGAAAATTCATGACTTTTTGTAATGGTTATTATTATGCTGTAATATTATCGTTATATCAGTGGTATGAAATGGTTTCAAAATTATAACAATATAATTTATCATAATAATTTCTGGGACAATATATTATCCAACAAAATTTGTTATTGTGACAGGCATACCTTAATATTTTAAATTTTGCACCAAGTTAGACATTTCCTTGCAAAGATTAGACCTTTAGTTATTCTTTCTTATCCAAGCAAAATCGTTATTGTATAATGAAATATGAATCGATATTGAATCGAATCAAACAAAAATCGGAAATTGAATTGAATTGAGTCCTTGTGAATCAGAGTCAAATCTATTCAGAAGATCAGTTCTCTTTGGACAGAATAAGTATGAAAGATGCTGTTCCCCATTGTTCTGCATGCAGAGCATTTGTAGACTAATATGTGACAGTGGAAGTCTATTAGTATTCTTATTAGTATTATTCTTCTTATTAAAGCTTGTTTTTGTTAAAAATCATTTTATTGTTTGTTGTGTTGTGTTTAAGGTATCATTGCTAGTAGTTGTTCTTATTTTATTAGATAAATAGCTAGCAAGCATAGCTACCTACAGTATTTAGCTTTTGACAGTTTTATCAAACTTTATTTCATAAACTCTCACTCAGTATAAACAAACCTGGTTAGATAGTGCTACACTTAAAGTTGTCATATACTGTTTATTGATGTTTAATGTTCTACTATGTCAATTCTTAAACATTACCACTATACATTAAAGTGGACTTGAAATTATGCAAACTTAATTTCTCATGAGAAATAGGTTAAGGTTTTAATAGAGAAGTTAGCCCATCAGAGGTGGGAGCAGCACTAGCACTACACTACTCAAAATTCAGACTTTCAACAATTTCACACATGGGCATTTCCATATTCCATGTTTGAACTATTTAAGAACTCTACATTATGTTGTGTTCTTATAGTCATAGTCATCTCTGTAATAGAAAGAATGATTGTAATAACAACTATTATTATTATACTACGGCTTGGTTGAACTCCCTATTGTGATGCATTCTTTAAAACTTGGAAAAAAGCTCAACACTAAGAGCACTCTGTGAAAAGGTGCCCATCCTAAATTTCTAATTGCCCCCACTAATCTGAGCAGTCTAGACTGTACTGGCTTACTTTCATCCCTGCTACTACAACAAAGAGCCTGTTACAGCTAATAACTGTTGGCTAAACTTGAAGCACTGCCAGGTAACAAATACTGTC